>CM069301.1:3041675-3641675 GCA_035609425.1 Epinephelus awoara
GGTCGCTCAATTTAGAGGATGAAACAACTGTTCACCATAAACGATGATGTTTTTAAAATCAGTTAGGAACCCTCTGAAGTCTGGAGAACCAGACAGAAATCTGCCCGTTCACAGAAAAAAACGACTACGAGCAGCAGTCTGATTTCTATCTGGAGAAAAAGTCGCCTACATGCTGACAGTGTTGGAGAAGCAGCGACGAACTGCAGCTGCTGAAGAGATATTTGGGCCGTCTGAGTGAACGAAAGAAGAGTCAGACGTTTCGCATTCGTAACAGAATCACTGACGGCACTTATTCCACTGTTTTAAACCCTGAAGTTTGGACACATACTGTCAGCTGCATGTTTAGTTTGATATTGTTTTGCCACACTGCCTACGAGAACAACACATGACGACTGCCTCGCTGAACTGCTGCGGCACAAGCCTGTGCAGTGTCACACAGACAGTGTTGCTGCTGTGGCACTGCCTGCTGCTGTAACTACTGTATTTCCACAATTAAAAGTTGGTACTTCACAAATGTATGGAGCTGTGCAGCCGCTGCATCGTCACCAACACAGTCATGACAATATTTCACAATAAAAAGGTCTTGTTTTAACAATTGAGGGGATTCTGTTGACAGGTATGTTGTCGGAGGGCTTTTATTTTGTAACGGGAAAAGAAACAGTTATAAATAAATGTTTATATTTTTTTGTGTCCGTGACAGATATATTGAAACTGTACTGAAAGGTAATATCACGTCAATATGATTAACAAAAGACCTTTTTCACTGTCTATTTTTTCTGAAACTGTGCGCGTCATGTGGGAAAAATAGGCGAGACTCCTGTTATCTAGATGTTCAACAGCTGTGCCGCGCTGTAGCAGAGCTGCTGTGGCTGCTCTCATCTGATAACATCAGTGCAGAAACAAAAACCAAGAGGTTCTGGGACACACGTGCTGCTCACACAGGCAGTGTGGCCCGGCCGTAACTGATATTAAAAACTATTTCTGGGGCCAGAGATTTTATTGGTAACATATTCCCTTAAAGTTAGTGAATTTTGGTGGGTAGGAAGAGGGTTAATCGTTTCAGAAACGAGCGTCATAGCAACCAACACCACCGCCATCAACAACAGTCTTAACAAAATAATAAAGATTATAATAATAAGAGTAATAATAAAAAGAAGGATCAGAACCAAACTCAAGGAAGAGAAATGATCTACTGAAGAAACACAACACAACTGAATGTTAATATAAACCAGCTGATTTTCATGTACAGTTACATCTACAGCGTCACCACGGCAACCGCATGGCTCCAGGGAGGAGGGAGTGAGAGAACGAACCAACATCAGCATCCTAAAGAGCACAGGATAACAGAGCCAGCGCGGCCGACACAGCGGTCAAACCTACAGATATTTGAGGGTGTTTGTCTACATGATGTCAGCTGTGACATTTGTCTTTGGGAAGAATGTTTACAACTACGATGCAGAACCTGTTTGTCTGCGTCCTACACAGAGGAAAGTCCCAGGTGCACGCAGCACCTGAGGAAAAGGAGAAGAGTAAAGAGAGACAGAGCAGGAACAGTCCTACGCGGTCATTTCGATGGGGCGTTCTGCTGTGTGTCCGGGGCTGGTGGGGTTAGCGCCCTCTGGCAGTGTGTTGGTGGTGCTGCGGCTCCGGACGCCGTCCGTGGAGCCAACGCTGGAGGCCGAGTGAGTCCTGGAGCGAACCAGCCGGGTCATACCAGCTGTGGGCACTGAGGGGGCGACAGAGACATGAATGTGTTAGAGACAGGAAACATCAGTGTGGAGCTGGTTCGTGTGTGTGTGTGTGTGTGTGTGTGTGTGTGTGTGTGTGTGTGGAGGACCAGGCTGTCTGTGTGATGATTTGAATCGTCCACACTGTGACCGACCAGCTGGATTCAAATCTGATGACGGTGAGTCTGAGGCTCCGTTCACACTGAAGCTCCAAATATTTCACGTTCTGCTCAGTGCGGTCAGCAAGAAGCTGCACTGAGTCACGTCTCTTTAAGTCTGACAGGACTGAAACAACAGAACGCTGCACAGTGTGAACCTGAGGCATCAAATCCGAATTAAAGGGCTCCATTATTTATTTATTCACAGGTTTTTATATCATTCTGTAGCTTCTCAGTAGAGTTCCTTTTATATTTAAATCCAAACATTGAAATTTGGTCAAAGTACCTACGTTTCAGCGTCGGGGTGGGTGATATATCGTTCCAAATGAGCACATTGCAAACACTGAGTATAAATTGTCCCATCATTTTTCTAAGCCACCAGCATGAGACTCACTTCGATGTTTTCTGCAACACTTTCAGCCCGAGACAAGCTGGGTGTTTCAAAATAAAAGCACCAGTGGTTCTGCTTTACTTTATTTAATTCTAACAGGACTTTATTTAACTTAATTGTGGCTGTGGTTCATTTAATAAATCTGTGTTTCAGCAGCCTACAGCGGTTTAGACGTGATTTAAAAAATATCAAGATGTATATAGCGTACAGAGATACAGCATAGAAAAATATCACAATATTATTTCTAAACCATATTGCCCCGCCCTATTTCAGTGTCAAAACACTACTTTCCCAAAGCCTTAGTAAAAGTGTTTTCCCACATGACCTGACATTCATGACGCTGCTGCTTATAAACCCTCATGCTCGTCTAAAGTGCCTCTACCAAACAGTCACGGACGCTTGGAAACATCCGGATGTTGACGTTACGTTAGAACAGATTTGAACGTCACACAATAACACAAACAAACTAACAGATTGAGGCAGCAGTAGACCAGAAACATTTTATTTGTTAATAGAGTCTGGTGGCTTTAAAAGAGCAATATAACGGCTTCAGTTTCCTGTCTCCTGTGCCTTCCGCCATCTACAGTGGGTAACACACTGACTATGGATAAATACCTTGTACGACTCCACTCGAAAAATCTGAACTATCCTTTTAACTTATTATCAGCTACAATCTTGGAAGCCATCAGCTACGGTCTGACAACAATGAAGCCTAATCTGATGGAGCCTGTGGATAACCAGGGTAAGACCTCCTCTTCCATGCGCTGGCTGATCTCTAAAAACACACATGAGCATATGAATGCAAATGGAAAAATTAAAAAATCAAATCTACAGTTATGATTGGTCAATACTACTGTGACAGCAGAAGGTTTCCGATACCAAAATCATCTCCTGTCGCCAACAGATTCTGTTTACATGAGCTGAATCTGTGAGAATATCAGCCCCTACTCAACACTGCTTTATGCCGTTTAACAAACCTGGAAGAGACCGCCGATGGAGCTGCCCTTTAATCAGAGTTTCCATCCCAATAAAACCACCTTACATCACTGACCTGAGCCAGCTGTCATCATGTTGTCACACTGTGTGTAATGCACCATGATGAGAGAGCAACACACTGAGACCAAACGTTCTGGTTTGTAAAACACAAAGTTCGTGCTCAGATGGCTCTGGGTTTGGGGATGATACATTCCCACAGTGGGAAATGTCAGTTCGTTTGATCAAACACAGACATGATGTCATCTGTTTTGTTTCTATTCTGATAGTTTTCATGTTACTGTGGGATGAGTTTCTGCAGAACATGAGCCGTTCAAAACTATCAGATATTAGTCTGCAGTGTGAACGGAGCTGAAGTGTGTTGGCATGCAGCACAGCCTGCTGGTCACTTTCACTGCAGAGGAAAAAGTACAATCAGTGTGATCAGCTGATCAACAGCATGCAGGCACGCACACACACACACACACACACACACACACACACACACACACACACACACACACACACACACACACACACACACACACACAAAAACAGACAGACGAGGGAAAGGAGTAACAAGACAAACAACACCACAGAAACAAAGATGGAAATGGAGACAGGCGAGAAGTTGGAGTGGGCGGAGTTAAGAGTCTGGTTGAAATCCTGATACCTGATTGGCTGCTCAGGCGGTTTAATACAACATGAGGGACTGGAGGAAACGAAGACAAAGAGAGAGAAGAAGAACAAGAGCATAAAGGAGGAGGACAGGTTGACAGGTAAGCTGTAATAAGAGGCAACACACAAACACACAAACACACTAAACATGAATTTGTGTGTGTTGGGGAAATCCAACTGATTCATACACTGCTGTGTACGACACTGCAAACTGCTACTTACAGTTATTGACGCAGAGCTGCAGACACACACGCACACAAACACACACTTTTTGACTGAGCAGTTTAGTGTAAACTATCAGTTATAATTTTCATTCTGTAAATCTTATTAAAACTGAACAGTCTTTAGACACCAAAGCTTTTTATACCAGCAGCGATGTTAATCTGTGGCAGCTGCAACTCTTGTTGAATTAAAGGTTGGAATAGATTTGTTTTGACAATCTGAGTTCCCTCTGGTGAACGGTGATGCAGTGTTTACAGCTGAGGCTTTTATTGTGACAGGTAAGAACGAAAGGAGTAATAGAGTTTGCTGTCTTGTTCTGGACTGCAGAGCTGCCATATTTTTCAGCGATGTGACTCCACATATTGTCCTTGATTTCATTGTCTTTCATTGTCTTGTGGTGCAAAAGCTCAAAAAAATTGTCCCGGTTTTGAAAAGATTGGTCCTTATTTCGGCACGTAATATTCACATTATGTGTGAAAGTATTCATGACAAAAAAAACAGTTCAAAAATATAAATTGATGAATTAATCGCACAAAAAAAGAAAAGAAAATGCCACAGTGTGTACAGAGTTAAGACGAAACTATAAGTACCAATAACTAGATGACTAAAATGTGACTACTGCTAAACTCGGACAGGTTAGAACATATTAGAAGACCATGTTAACACAAAGAGACAAAGACCAACAGGAAGTTGCGAACACAAAAAAACAGACAGAATTCAGTTTTTTCTTGTTAATCAAAAAGAATTTAAAGGTCCAGTGTTTAAGATTTAGACAGATTTAATGGCATCTAGCTGTGACCATGCAGATTGTAACCAGCTGAAACTTCTCCTAGTTAAAACTTCCAAGGCGATCAGTGCTTCACAGGTTTTTAGGTGGAGCTGAATGATCCACAGAAGTCTCCTCATCTCCAGAACAAACTGGCCAGGTGATTTAAATGAGATTGATTTAAATAAAGCAGTTTTACTTGCAGGTCACAAACGCACTGCTTGCCCAGCGCCCGCTACATGTGCTCATCCTTTTTTCTCTGATAACTATATGTGTGCTCAAACCTTATTTCTGATCCAGATGTTCAGGAGGTTTAAACTAGGAGCTGAATATCTGACACAAAACAAATACGCCGGGTGATTTAAACCAGCAGAAAACACTGAAAGCAGTCTGACGTTTCAAATCTGTGTTTCTCCAAAGCTGTTTGGCATGTCGGAGACGGCACCTGCTAATCTGTGCTCACCTTTTTCCTCTAATAACTTAAGATCTAGATGTTCAGGATTTTTTTTTTTTACAGAGAGCAAAACAGACGGACCCAGTGATTAAAACAGGTAGAAACACTGGATAACGCAGTTTCAACATTTAAAAAAGGGTGTTTTTCCAATGCTGCTCGTCACAGAGGGGCTCCTAAGTACAGTGACGAAACGTGATAACGTGAATGTTCCTATCTAGGGCCAGTGGTGGTTTGTCCGTTTTAGGCTATCATTAAAACACAGTGGTGCAACATGGCGATCTCTGTAGACGAGGCCTCGCTCCCTATCTAAATGTAAACAGCTCATTTAAGGTAATGAAAACACAGCAGTTTGTTTTCAGGTGATTTTACACTACAGACATCATACTTTTCAAATTATATTTAATTTCTGCCAATACACCTCCCTAAATCCTACACACTGACCTTTAAAGAAGCTCTAGTATCTCTTCTCTCAGATTTACATGTGTGTGTCTAAAAGCCACGGAGGAGTGTGTGATCCTCCAGTGACATGAACAGAGACATTAGAAGATACTCACTGTAGCCCATCCCCTGGACAAAATACTTGAAGGCCTCGGCTAGTTTCCCAGGCTGCGGAGAGACAAACACACTTTAGTCAGACTGCTGTATAAAAGTGATCATTCCTCCTGTCCACACACACTGTGAAGAGATCCTCGTCTAATCCCTTTTTTTGTTGAGTGTAAAAATCAGAAAGACAAATCAAATTTACAGACTTTTCAGTATAAAATTCTCTGTTTGTGTTATCTCTCCACCACAGCTCAGCAAGGAAACATTGTCCTGAAATCACACAGAGGAAATCCTGCGACAGACTGGTGGAAGATACCCAATTTATTTATATAACTCAGACTTCTAAAACCTCAGGTTAACTTCAGCTGAATTTTAAAATACATTTTTACACAGAATGATGACTGTGGATTTTGTCCTTCATCAATTTCATTTAAATGTATTGGCAACGGATCACAAGGAACTACTACATTAAACCAGAGCACATATGGGCACGTCAGTATTGTTTTGCAATCTTAGTCTTTAAGCTCACATTATGAGAACAGTTGGTCTCGGACATACTTTCCATATCAAATGTCCGTGGACGGCTGCAGACACAGTTCTATTCTCAGTACAACTGACAGCTCATGTCAGCCCCCGGCAATGAACGGGAGGGCTGAGAGGTGAGGTTACCATTCTTCTACTACTGACATCGAGTGAAAATAAAACGGAGAAGCTGTTGCTGTGTCCGGAGGGAGAATCTGTCAAATAGCCAACTTAAAACTAACTTGACCTGCAGTGTTCTGGACTAAACTGGAACAAGAGATTGGAGCATGTGCAGCCAACAGTCCACACTGTCACCAAAAATAGGTTGCACGTGGACGTCCACACAGCATGGACACAGAGACGATTAACTGGCCCTCAGACTCACCTGCACCACCTGAGGAAGTCCTCCACAGTCTGCCATCTGGTGGAGACACAAAGAATAAAACAACATGTGATGAGAACAAAATTTTTCAAATTTAATTTTCTTTATATGTCAGTCCACTCAATTAGGCAACTGGCTCATTCGTATATGTATTGATGCTTATAACTCAGGGAGCATTAAAGGTTTAATATGGCATCACATCGGTGAAGAGGGACTGCAGACTGCGAGACAACCATGGGAAAAAGAGCTGGACACTGAATGCCTGGGAAACACGGTCATCCTCCACTAACTCCCCGGCCTGCTGCTGGACTTCTGCTGGAAAAACCTGAGGTGCTTTTTCATCACGCCCAAACAGAAGTCCAAAAAAACTGTTCACATCCTTTAATCCCTAATCCTGACAGACTAAGTAAAGATGATATCCATCTATTAAGATCTTGCTGGCAGCAAGTAAAACAGTCATAAAATACTGGCTCCAGAAAAACTGCTAGCCTCTGTTTTAATACTGTGGAACATTCACATCTTCTGGAGCAGATGACCTCTTCCATACGACTCCAAAAAGAATTGGGAGGAAAACTGTGGAGAAAATTGTGTGTTTATTTAGCCGAGACAGATTTAGAAGTACCATATGTGAGATCCTACTTTAATTAGGAAAGTCTGCCTTGATTTTTTAAACATCCCAAGACCTCATATTCATCTTTTTATCCCTCTGTGGACTGCTTCTGTTTTTCTTCTTTTATTTCTGTGCTCATTTAATGTAAGACATTTTCATAAATAAAAAAGTCTACTGAAAAAAAATCAGTCAACTGACAGCTGAAATGTACCTCTTCGCAAATCTGTTTTATACACACATAAATTAAATGAGGGTGGTAGTGCAGCGTCAGCCATAGTATGACACACACTTGAGGGAGACCATCCAGGTCAGAGCCAAATCCCCACAGACTGTTCAATTCAGACTTACTCTTAGTTTAAGGTTGACCATAACCACATGCTAAACACAAGATCACTCCCATATTCATTAACAGATGCACCCGGATAAGAACTATAATCTAAACCAGAACAAAGGAGGAACTGGGAATCAATTTCCCCTTTAAACAGTATTCTATTGACAGTATTTATTAACTTCTCTTATATGTTTCTTTCCATCTTCAACCTGGTGTGTGAACTACTGCTACACTTTGCCAAAATGTCCAGACTTTAGCTCAAGGTGGGACTGTACCATTTTGGGAGTTTCTCCTCAGTTACTCCACTGTGGACTTGAGTTTGGCAGTTAAATAACCGTGCATGTGTTTGTTAGTACAAGAAGATAGGAGATGTGCATGCTCAGATTTATCAGCTCAGTCCACACAACCCACAGTAACTGGCCCAGAACTGTACAGTCCCACTGGGATTTCTCCAAACCTCCAGATTAAAAACTCCCCCGCTGACTAAAGGGAAAACACCGAAACAGTAAAACACTGAATAATTATTGGGACGGCTGAACATCACAGACCCACGACACCTAACAGCGGAGTACAGAGACAGACAGGTAAGAAGAGAGAGGAGACAGACAGATGGGTACCTTAAGCAGTGTTGTCTTGGTGGGATTCAGTCTGGAGTTACACTCCACCTGCAGGGCACACACACACACACACACACACACACACACACACACACACACACACACACAGAGTATTAACAACAATCTGACGTCACCTACTGGCTGTTGTCAAGGCAACAGGGCAGACACTCACCACGACATCAACAGCAGGCGACGTGTCTCCAACGACCAGCAGAGTGGGACACCTGAGACACACACACACACACACACACACACACACACACACACACACACAGAGTCAGATAAGCTGTAACAGGACATGTCAGTGGAAAGGTATAATTACCAAATAAAGCATAGAAAGAAGAAATGATACCTGAGTGTGGTGACTGTGTTTTCATTCAGACCAGGGATTGGCCGCTCGATCTGCAACTCAGCACGACTAACACACACACAGACACACACACACATAAATACAGACTCCAGGCAGCTGCTGTAACAGTCCTTTTGAAGTAAACACACTGAGGTAGATGATACAGAACAATATTTTAGTTTTTCACTGAGTTCACAGAACAGCTCAGTTGCAGCTTCATGTTGACAGAAGCAGCAGTGATAACATTCACAGTACACGATGAAGTGGAAGGTTGTCTCAGTAAATAATGCACTGAACTGTAATGTTTTGTCTTCAGTCTTTCTAATCCTAACTAATTTCTAATAACAGCCAACATGGTTGCTTAACATGCACAAGTGTTTGTAGATCAGCCACATAACCCCAGTGAAGACATTTAAACTGCACAGAGACACACAGTGTTTGGTTTCATACCTGCTGTAGCTGTTATAAAACATGGCCAAGTTGTCCTGTGGTATATCCTGAGAGATGTGGAGTCTGTACGTCTGGATGATCTCCATATTCTCTGTTAGCTCGTCCTGCACACACACATAAACACAAAGACAGCTCACAGGTTGGTGGAGCTTCACAAATCGGTCTTACAAAGCTTTAGGGTCTTGTAAAACTAGTTTGTCCTCACAGTGCTGAAGTGGTGTCCCATGATCATGTCGACCAGGTTGCTCGTCCAGCCGCTCAGCTGCAGGAAATAAAAGCATCACATTTTATTGTCGTATTTCACCACGTGCAAAAAAAATCAGCTGCTTTCTTCTCTTATTCTTCAGCTGACAGTTCAAACATGTCCACAGACACTTCAACTAAACACTTAAAGCTGGACCCAGCAGTTTAATTTTGGCGTCACTGGGCAAGAAACCCATATTAAACTTTGTGCATGTTGTATTTCAAATGGTCTGCGAGAAAGACACACCTCTGCACCTTGTCTTGAATCTGTTTTCAGGCTTTAGAATGTCTAGCCAGTGACGGGAAACAGAGAGATGGCATTCCTATTGGCTATTCTACAAATGCAGATGCTCGTGCGCGTCCCTTTAGATGGTTGAAGCCTGATTCTATAGCGGAAAAATCCTTCAGAAAATGTTCCTTCATTAGCAACGACTGCCTACACTGCAAAGCAAGCCAAAAAATGACGGCTATAAATGATACAAAACGTGTCAACATCTGTATACCATGTCAGAGATGATGTCACATTTACGTAGCCAATGTTTGCTCGAGCCTCAAATCACCACCTCACTCCCCGCTGCTACAGACCACCTCCCCGGGAGGAGAGCAGGCAGCAGCTCCAGAGACACCTTGCCAGCAACTTTTATCCACCCGCTCAAACCCCAGGGGCACCACATAGCTACAACTTCCCGTCAGATCAGCAACCTTTCTGTTGCTACTGTTAAACACTCTAAGACACGTGCATAAGCCTGTGGTCGTCTGGTGGGAGGGGCTTAGGAGAGAAAGGTAAGAGCTGCAGGAGGAGGGTGTGTGAGGTTTCAAATTCTGGCGACCTTCTGCTACCCCGGCTTTAGACTGAGAATTGTTGTCAAGGTCAAGAATGGACCCTTTGGCTCTTAATATTTCATTGAAAGTTTTTTAATTTGATTCTGTCGATTAAAACTGGGATTATGAAAGGGTGTGTGTGTGTGTGTGTGTGTGTGTGTGTGTGTGTGTGTGTGTGTGTGTGTGTGTGTGTGTGTGTGTGTGTGTGTGTGGTGGGCAGGACAAACCTTAGACGCAGCCCAGTCCATCCAGCCCTTGGCACAGGGGTCAATGTTGATCAGAACTAAACCCTCCACCAGAGTGGGCTCCTTCAGCTGAAACACAACAGCAAAGGTCATCATCATCATCATCATCATCATTATTATCAAGGAAGTCACCAGTCCGTCCTGTCGTGAGCTCTGACTGAGCTTCTCCACAGTTAACCTTGCTTCATTACTCTGTTGATGAGTGAAGCAGATAAACTCACAGCCAGTTTGGTGAGGATGTAGGCTCCAGCTCCGACGCCGATACCTATCACACTCTTCACCCTGATGATGACACACACATACACACACATATACGTCAGGGTGAACTACCCAACTGTCTGTCTGTAGCTGAATCTCAAACACCCATCATGCATCACAGAGACGACAGCGACTCACTGAAGCTGTGTCAGAACAGCCGGCAGCATCTCAGCCAACTCATCCATGGTGGGGTACTGGTACCTGCACACACACATCAGGATGGATGTAAACATGGGTCCAGTAACACATCTTGAACTGGACTGTAATCGATCTAACCCTAATGTCCAACATTTTGTTTACACTGCTGACAAGCAAAAACTGCTCCTGTCGATCCTTTAGCACATTGAGCTGCGCTGCATCTATATATATTTAGCAATGCACTGCCTCATGGAGGTCTTTGTAGTACCTACTGACACACAGTGCTGGAAATCTTTGTTTGTTTTATTTAAAGACATTAATGTCACACAGGAGAGTCCTTGTCACTGAGCCTTTACTCCCAGAGGTTTTTATTTTCCTTCCTCTGATCACGACACTGTGCCAGCAGCTATGTTGTTGAACAAAGGGGACTCGAACAGAGATTTTGTTTCCTATTTTTTCTGTATAATAAGTATTTAAAGACCCTCTTTAGTGTATTTTAAAAATGTTATGATATTTCATGTTTTTCTAAATTATTTCCTGATGATACTGATTACTCACACTAATTACAGGAAACTTAATTTTGTGCTGAGAGCTAAAAAAAAAAAAAAAAGAAGGTTGTTGCTGAAACAGAAAGATGATGTACGACTATAGTAGAACCTGCAGGTCAAACATCATCCTCCAAGCTTCTACAGGTGCACTGTCATCAACACCATTGTGAGCTAACTCATCAGCTTCATCAGGTTTGTACAGGTGTGTCTTCACTGTATGTTTTTAGTTTCCTCCATCTTAGTTTAGTATGTTGTTTATGTTCATTATGTCCAGACACAAACAACATTTACACATTTATACAAATTTTTCGTGCTGCCCTCTGTGGTGTTGGTGCTGAGAGCTGAGGTGAGAGCACAGCACCTCTGAAATGTCCAATAGCTGTATTTCAAACAGCAAACCTCGGCAACATATCTATCCCTGCTGTGGTGCACTGTGGCCGGTGTGCGGGGTCGCGGCTTCTCGGTGCAGCAGCAGTAAAACGGCGCCTCGTTACTATGTTAAACCGACAGCTGTGAGAAGGAGAGAGTCCGTGGGTTGTGCTAATTCTTGTCTCATTTGTCCTCTTATTAACAGTAAACGAGTGCAGCTGCAATCTGGTTGCCATGGTGATATATTATGTCTGACGATTAACCACACCCCCATTCTTTGCTTGTGAAAGAACCTTAACCGTTACACAGAAGGTAGCACTGACTGGAGGGGGGCTTTAATGCTGAAGAACAACAAGTCACATAAGAACCTTGGGAAAACACACCTGTGAGTGTGTGTGTGTGTGTGTGTGTGTGTGTGTGTATGTGTGTGTGTGTGTGTGTGTGTGTGTGTGCGTGCGTGCGTTACCCGGTGGGGAATACAGGAGCGTTCTCCTGCTGTCCTGGAGCATCAACGTGCAGAACGGAGAAATGCTGTGTCACTTCCTGCATGTCCTCGTAGTTAAAAAGGCTGTTAAAACAAGACTTATCTACGTGCACATAAACACACACACACACGCACACACACACACACACACACACGTCGTGCATTATGTTCTTGTTTACCATATATGTTTTCTCTGTACTGTACCTCTATGGTATATGTACTGTACTGTATGACGACTGTGGATGCGTGTGCGCTTATTTACTCACGGTTAAGTCCGATGTCATGGTAGGTGAGGATTGTGGGTCGGTTGCCCTTAGCAACTCCCCTCATGGTAACGTGCAACACACCGTGGGCCGTCTCCACATCGTGCTCCTGCACAACACAGCAAACAACAAACAAACATCACCCTATCTGCACCGACAACAAACAGCACAACAGCAGCCTCGAGGGTGAACTCACTAAATCCATTTCATGCTGTTGAATAAATCACACTCAGCCGAGCGAAGCGACACCGGGGGCATGTACCAGTAGGGTTCCTCTGATCCCGACTTTCATTGTAACATGAGTAAAGAAAAAAAACATGGTCCTGATATCACAAAGACAGTCAGCAGCTTTTAACAGGCTGAAGCTGCTCACTGGAAAACTGATACATCATATTTCTTTGGTCAGAAATCAGCCGAGTGGAGAGCAGATGTTTTATCAGGTGTTTGTGTTTCCAACAAATCAACAGATGAACGTGCACGATAAGAACAGTACATCCACTGTAGACATGGACACACCAAGATAACTCTGGGATGTTTCAGAAGGATTATTTGTTAGAAATCAGAATGTAGATGATATGATTTCAGCAGTGTAATCACCAGAAGCTGTGTAGTAAAACATATTCAGCTTGTTACAGACAGAACATGGATGGACAGATGAATGGCTTCACACAGGCTGAGGTGTTTCCCAGTAATCTCATTAATGAACCGACCATGTAACGAGCTGACAGATTCTATTAATGAAATCTTAAGCTTCCTCACATGCTGTGCACACACACAGATTGTCATTACACTGTCAAACTGTATGAGTTTTAAAACCAGGGCTTAATAATGTGTTGAGGCTGCTCACTGAAGGAGCCTCTCAGATGAGCTGTGGAGAGCACACTTAACACTTAAAAACCTCATAACATTTTCATCCCTCTCTGTAAAATGTTACTGACCGTCTGCAAAAAGGCAAAAACTAAAAACGCAAGCAATCTTACTGTCACAGACTTAAACAATGGATGGAGATAAATCTGACAGTAAAGTAAGAAATGTAAACCCCACTTTGTTTCTGTGCTCTGTTCTTTTCTTCTGTATGACATCTTTAAATTGGTACAAACAAAACTTTTTCACCATTTTAATCTAACTTTTAACTAAATATATTTCTTCTTCTTTGAAGATCTACCATTGCATTTCCTGTTTTTAAGTTGTAGCACTTGAATTTCTCACACTACCCTTTCTGTCTGTCTCTGTAAAATACATGCAGGTACTTCAATGGGAAGTGTGACGGATTTAGTGGCATCTAGCAGTGAGGATGCAGATTGCAACCTAGGGAAACTTCTACCGTGTGCCAAGCATGTAGCATGTGCTCAAACACATGAATGGTGCCGTCTAGAGCCAGTGTTTGGTTTGTCCGTTCAGGGCTGCTGTAGAAAAAACATGGTGGACTCTGTGGAGGACGATCCGCCGGGCCCCCAGGAAGTGCGCTGTGCTTTGAAGCCAATGTTCATAGTTCGTAATTTTCATATTGACTTACATTAGGAAAGAGACGCCTGTAAATCAGTGGACACATTCTGTAGAATAACACTTAGAAAGTCTAGAAGAGCTGCAAGATTAAATCATTTTAATGAAGTCTCTAGTGCGTCTTCTCTATGGGCCCAATGATGGAGAGGACATGCCCATCATCCAGGTAATTTTGTACCGTGGAAATTAAGGTTTTCTGGCTTCATGCTTTCAAAGGAATGAACGGGATCCTGCCTCCAACACTGTATCCAGGTCTCTTTATACATCCATGGTACCAACTCTGTGTGTAGATATAAACGGGTCATTTTAAGGTTACTAAAACACAATGATGACACTAATTAGGGCTGCCCCTTGAAAGTCAGAGATTCAAATCGTCAGACAGAGACCTCAGTCAAGTGAGACTGCTTCAAGTCGAGCAAGTTTTTCTTTGCTAGTCAGTGTGTTGTGCAGTGTACGTCTGAGGATGTTTTGGCCCCCAGATTTGCTACACAGTGAGTGCTCTTGACTTTCACGCTACTTTCACATTTCTGATCGTTGTTAGTGCAGTTAGCTTGTTTACTATATTACATGAATGCTGCTGTCACACTGAACGTCCCGCTGAGCCCCTATTAAACTTTAAAACTCTATATGGGGGTAAAAGAAAGAATCGTCTAATATTCGTATTAAAAGGCAAAATCTGAGTTGGCTGAGATAATTCTGAGTCCGGTTTAGCCCTAACACTAATGTTATCATATATAATTATTATAATCCATTTCTGCTAATATCCCCTGCATCCCACACACCGGGCCTTTAATGGAAAAGGTCTAATTAAATAACACTGTGAACTTTAAAACTTTCCCTGGTCAATAGTTTTGCACATTTCTGCACAAAACTTCTAATTCTGTAAAGCACTTTCATTTAACAGCAGCAGATACACTGTACATATCTTTATAGTGTTTTTTCACATTTGTATGACATTTTTCTATTCTACATTTATTTCTTAACTGTTGTAGCATTTGCTTTTCTCTTACTATGTTTGCTGGTATGCACCAAAACACCAAAGTAAATTCCTTGTGTGTGATAAACCTGATTCTAAAGTGTGACTGACTGACGTCACTCTAACAAGTGAAGCATGATACACACAGCCGAGCATTGAAAACAGTTTGCCGTCTGCAGGCTAACAGCATGTCTGCAGGTAGAGATGAGCAAGCTAACTAGGTAACCAGCTAAGAGGCTGCTGACCCTTTGAAGCTAGCAGCTGGCAAGGAAAGCAGGCTAATGAACGGCTAACTGGCTAACTCACCACCCCAACTCCTAAAGAACAGGAGATCTGGTGCAAATCCAGAGAGTCAGTCATCCTGACGGGGGAGGAGGAGGAGGAGAGGGGAGAGTTTAGAGAGGAAGAAAAAAGACACAAGGATTCATAAAAAGCAGATATTAGAGAGGTCAGCAGAGACGGTGGTCAGCTGTTGTCCTTTTGCCTTCTGCCAAGTGGAGGAAGAAAGAGATAGTGGAGGCGGCATGATGGGATCAAGAGGAATAATCTCTGTAGTCATTGGCTGAGAGCAGTAAGGTCTTAAGGTCTGAACAGCCAACCACTTGTTGCCCTCCTTCCATCCTTCACTGGTTTCATCACGCCTTCCTCTCCTCTGCTCTTTATCCTCCCTCCTGAGCTCCTTCCATCCCACAGGGAAATCAGATTCACAACCATTACAGGAAAACCATAAAACAAACCACAGCTGAGTCACTTGAGACCTGCGAGTTGCTTTTTAATTAAAAGTTTTTCTCGCTCGTTGTTCAGAATGTTTGATATGGAAATATTACAAGTGTAGTGATTATTTACAGAAGTGATATTATCCCCCATGAGCAGCGAAGACAGCAGACTGACAAAGGGCCATCAGAGAGATATTTATAACTCAGAAAGAGACTTCTGATCATTACTTTTAAAATGTTATATGTAATAAAATATGATTATGAAATGTTTTTTGTTAATAAAGCCCACGACAACCTACTGAGAAAAACATACCACCCAAACTATATATTTCTTGTGTTTATTTTCTTTTCAAGGCTGTGTGTGTCTGTGTGTGTCTGTGTGTAGCTGAAAATTCAGCCTTCCCTGAAACGAACTTATGTTTTTCAGTTAACTGTCAGACAGTAATAAGTGTGATATGGCTTCAAAAGAACTCACAGGATGTGTTGGAGGAGCAGACAGAGAGACAGAGCTGTTACTGTGCTCTAATTTAAAATAACTCTCTGATCAGAGGCATTGATGCAAACTGACCCGCTGTACTGACGTCAGTCTGATGAGTCCTGCTGATCAATATGTGTGTGTGTGGAGCTGAAGGTTATCCAGCTGACTTCGGCCTGATGTTTGACAGCTTGTGTACAGTTTGCCACACACACTCCTCCTAAACATGATTCTTTGAGCCACTGGTCTCTTCTTTTCCTGTCTATCTTTTATCTAGCCTTTGCAACGTGCTGCTATGAATATCTATCTGTTAATCAATTGTTTATCACATGGAATTATACAAAGTACAACTCCAGTGAACCTTGACCCCATCAGCTCCTTTCACTTGTGCACTTATCATGTAATTGTACATGTTTCAGGATGTTCTGGTAATCCATGGTTTCTGGCTGTGGGATGATTTGACTGTCCGCACACATCCTGACCTCAATATCACTCCTGCCAAACACAGGCAGTGACTCTGCTCTGCAGCCAACTCTGAACAGTGTATAGCACTGATCCTCAGCAGTAACAGGACAGCATCTCCCACTGTCACACCAGTCCTTATTCACCATGAAGCCGCACCTCCTCTCCTTCTCTCCCAGAGTCCTCTGCTCTGTCAGAACAGCGTATCAAAAAAGGGTCACCTGGTTGAATGTCACCGTCCAGGATTTAGTTAAGTGTCGGTGGATATTACAGTTCCTGATATCCTGTAGGAAACTGATGCGGCATGGAGGTTGTCCCATTTATTTTCCAATGTCTGTGCAATGGCAAGCAGAATTTAGCTCAGCTGGTGCCATCAACTCCATCTTTTCCTCGATATTAACATTCGAAAACCTCTAAGTCTCCCTTTACAGGATGGTGAGTTGATTTCCGAATCCTGAGGAGCAACTCGCAACCACAACCACCATCGTCCAAAGCCAACCAAAAAAAGCACCACTAACACTTGCAGAATAGACACAAGAGCCTAAATTTAGCACCAATTCAGCACAAATTTAGTGGAGTTGACAAAGAGACAACTGGAAGCTTCTGCGCCTATGTCAGTGACCCCCAAGAAGCAAGACAAACACCAGTGTTCACAGTGGCAGTGAGTGACGATGACTTTGAACTGTACCACGTTTTTTTAAAAATAAAAACTGTATCTGTGAATTCCGTTTATTTTAATCCCTGCCACAGCTGTGGAGCTGTGCACACTGCTCGTCTTCACCCGATCCTTACCAAGAAGCAAACATGTAACGTAATTTATCAATCATCACCTCAACTGAATCAGACAGTCTGACGCATCTCGTCTTGTGTCAGTTTAACTACAAGATGATTTGTATGTGGTTTTTGTTGAATCATGAATTTGAATCATAACAGGATTTATAACGTCATTATGAAAAACTATGTGATAAACTCTGAGCCTCTCAGAGACACTGATGTACTTTTAACTAACATGTTTCATATTCCAACTTTGAAAAACATGATATAGAAATAGTTTTGTCTATGTCCCCGATGAAAGGTCTGACTCTGATTCAGATTCCAGCAGCTCACGATGCTAACAGAGAGGAAACGGTGTGTTGACTGTGTGAAGCTCTGATGGTGCTGAACTCACCTGACAGTCAAAGTCCTGGAGATTTCTCCCATTCTGAGGAGACAGAGAGAAATTATTTAATCATTATTGTTATGAAATGAGTTTATCCAGATATTAAAGTATCCAGGATATGATTCTGATTGTAAGTCACTTTATATATCAGAGGACATGTTTTTATTGGATAGTCCTTTATTCATGTGTTGTCAGATATATTGAAAAATTGCTGTATTTGGAAATTCAAAGGGATGATTTGCCGATTTTTAACCAGGTCTGTCACAGATGAATGTTGTGAAGATGCCCCCGTGCTGGCAGCGCCGGTAAACTCTCTGGTGGATTTGTACTAGCAGATGGGCAGGAAGCTCTGGGAGCTGGGAGCACAGGGCGCATCTTACACTGTTTATCTTCACACAGTTTGTCAATTTCACCGTGGTCACACAGACCTGGTTAAACTTGAGCAAAATATCACATCTGATTTATTAAATCAGCTCTTTAAGCTGCAGGCAGCTACATCTGTTAGACACGTTTCTTCTGCTTTAGATTTTCTGACTGAACAGCACACTGTTGTGAGTCCTGGATATCCAGCTTTCTAAAGCAGGTGCAGGCCATGACCCCAGTTAAGCCCCACCCCCCTTCTCACCTGTCCTGTCAGGAGTGGTTTGATCTCAGTCAGCTGGACGTCGTGAAGCTCCTCCATCATAGGACCGCTTTACTGCCAATCAACCTGATGAGACACGCCTTCCAGACACAGAAACGTAGAGAGACAGGTGTACTGTTAGACAGTGTCAGTCAGGTAACTGCTGTTATGTCACATGTGAGCGTCTGTCCACCTGCTCTATTGATGTAATGATTAAGTATTCATTGTTTTCTGTTTAAGTCAATCCAAAATGGTTCTGAACTGGTAAATCAATCAATTAAATATTACTGACATTACTGACAGCAGCTCCCTTTCATACAAATGCCGAGCTTAGTAATTATGGTATTGTAAATTTAAACACACAATGGCAGCGTTATGTAACGTTGTCCTATTTGACACTCACATCAATCACACAGATGACAGAAGTAATTAGTGTACAGAAGTTGAGATGTGCTCATCTGGGAAGTGAATGTGACAAAAACAAAAGCTGCTTTTCTGAGCTCTCAGAAAGTCTAAACAGACCTTTTTTTGTATAGGACACTTCAGATAATTATAAGTGTGAACTAAAGGACACTTTTCTTGCAGAGGTCTTTTAGCAAACAAAAGCAGTAAGAAAGGTGACAGGTAACACTGTGTACACAGGTGATGTCATGAAAGTAGCACATCAGTTACGTTACTGTCATACAGGAAACTAGTGTTGTCACGGTACAATATAGACATGGATATTCATTACAGTTCTCGATATCGGGGGGAAATTTACATTGAGGGCAAAAAATGTTTCATAAAAGATAAATATAACAAGGCTATAACATGACAACCATGGCTTTTCTTTTCTTTTCTTGGTTTGTAGCAGAGAACAGCAGAGTGACTGTAGTAAACAATAACAATAAGAAAGAGCTGCTGATACCGGAGCATCGATTCTGTGGAAAATGAATATTAAAGCATTTCAGATATTCAGAATCAGAATGTATTGAGATAAATCTTATTTTTGACAACACTACAGGATGCGTTCAACTTCTAAAAAACAAATTTATAATAAAAAAAAAAACCTGAAAAGTTTTGTATGCGTATGTATTCAGCCCCTTTGCTATGACGCCCCTAAATAAAACCTGGTGCTGACAATTACCTTCAGAAGTCACATAATCAGTAGGGGTGTAAATCACTACTTTAACAATATCGATGCAATATCATATCGATTCTTTAGACAATAATACTATTTTTGCTGACATCATAAAGTCTGTCTCGATGCAATTTCGATTCGATGCAATTCAGGGGCCTGCGATCGATTAACATGATCAGTTACAGAAGAAGCTGCCACCCCTTTCTTATTTACATTTGGCCATAAAAGATAAAAACAACCCTTAAATAATGTAAATAACTGTAACCGCTTAAGTGTAGTAAAGTTCACTATAAAGTGACTCCACTAAACATACATAAAACAGCACATGAGAAAAATTTATCGATGATATTGGATCATTGATCATTGCAGCGATATACAGATGAAGAGCGACAGATTGTTACACCCCTAATAATCAGTTAAATAAAATCCCTCTGTGTGCGATCTTAGTTAGGTCAGGGACAAAGTCCTGAAGAAGCACAGATCAGGGTTGTGTTCTAAAAACATATCTGAAGCTCCGAGCATCCCACTGAGCACCATTACATCCATTCTTACAAAATGGGAAGAATATGGCATCGCAACACACCTGCCAAGAGAAGGCCGCCCACCAAAACTCACAGACCAGGCGAGAAGGGCAGTAATCAGAGAGACAACAAAGAGACCAAAGATAAACCTGCAGGAGCTGGAGAGCTCCACAGCAGAGACTGGAGTATCTGACCACTGGACCACTTCAAGCCTTACAAGAGTGGCCAGAAAATAGGCCAAGAAATAAATAAGAACACGTCTCTCCACCAAAAGGCATGTGGGAGACTCCCTAAACATATGTGGTAGACAGGTAGACAGGTTATATTTGACTAAAACTGAACTTTCTGGCTACTCTTCAATAGCAAATGTGGTGAATACATATGGTCACTTAAGTATTAGTAGTAATTGCGATTTTAAATATGTTGCAATATGGTAAAAAACTGTATCAACATCTGTTTTATCTAATAAGATAAAACTTTCACTTTTTTTGCAGCAAAATCTATCTGGTGGACTGAGAAGCAATTATATTATTCTAGTAGGCTAGCTAAAGTTTAATTTGTATTAGTCATATTAATAACTTATATAATAAAAATCAATGTGTGAAGATATGATATTGCCACATAAAAACATTGTGATACTATGCTGTATCTATTTTCCCCCACCCCTTGGTTTGTTTGTTTTTTTTAGAATTTTTTTCCATTTCACTTCACAAAGTTTGACTATTTCATGCAGGCTAGGTCCATTACAAAAAATCAAAATCCATTTAAATTACAGGGTGTGATGCAACAACACTGGATAATGCGAAGGGGGGTGAATACTCACTGTACTCAGTGAACTGTCATAGAGGAGTAAAGAAAGCGGAAAATTCACATTTCTGAAGCTGTAATCAAAGAATTTTGACTTTTGTTTTCTTCAAATACTTAAACTGACTGATCTATTATCAGATTAGTTGCCAAATAATTTAATAGTGAGCAACTAATCTATTAATCGTTGCGGCTCTGACCTGTCCCATCAGACACACGTAAGACAGATTTGGCTGAAGTAAATCCTGTGCAGACAGGGTGCAGGCACAGCTAGTCCAGCACAGAGAGAAGCTTTAGGTTGGTTTCAAAAATAAATCAAATCAGATAAAAATGTTTACTCGTAAATTAAGACTTCATACATGAATCTGCACAGAGGTCTGACATTTGTTTTTGTTTTTTTTGTAGACACTAGCGGACTTGACAACACCCTAATCACACCAACAACAGATTATTTGGCTGAAAAATAAAATGACGTTTGTTTCTATCACCCAGCTCTGCCACCTGTCTGTCTGCTGGACTATCTGTCTCTGTCTCTGGGTGTCTACCTGTGTCAAACTGTGTTATCCAACTGTGTGAATCTAATGGAAACAGCCAGTGATCTCACACTGGCAGTAGGCCATCCAGTTATGTGTGTGTGTGTGTGTGTGTGTGTGTGTGTGTGTGTGTGTGTGTGTGTGTGTGTGTGTGTGTGTGTGTGTGTGTGTTTGTGTGTGTGTGTGTGTGTGTGTGGGCAGACAGGTTGGGTAACAGTGTTTCAGCAGAGTGGCTTGGATGGATGTTGAGCTTCCTGTGGGCTATCTGGCTCTGACCCAAACAGATAACTAACTCACTGACTGCAATGAAGCTGCAGTAACCAGTCAGATCGGAGCACATGCTGCACAGAGACGAGATGTACTGCTGGAACAGTTCATATCCAAAAACAGTTGTACAGAAATGGATCCCATTGTTCATAAATTGTATCTTAGCTGTAACTGGAGATTAATGAAGAAGCTAAATGGTGTTAAATACAGAAAATCTGAAGAGCTAGAAACCAAATTAGTTTAATCTAAACTGTAGCTCCATCAGTACATAAATGTCAAGTAAGCAGAGACACAACGTGCACACACACAGACAATCGTAAACTGGACACCATCATGATCGTGAATACAGCGAGCTGAATAACCAGGTTTCTCTGTGCTCCATGGAAACACTAAACACTGAATCTAAATCAAAATTAGCACAAGACTCACAACCAGGATACGAATGTGTGTTTTGAGTATATTCAGGGATATGACATAAACATGGAGCACACAAAAACCTGGTTATTCTCATCCTCTAGTATTATCCACGGCTCTGATCGTCTGCGTTGGTGCAGATGTGTCTCTGACTCCTCCACATCCAGAACATATTTTAAACCAAACTGTCTCAACAGCTGCGGATGAGCTACTTTCTAGCTCCTTTACTGATGGATTTAGCTTCTCCTTTGAGCAGGACAAAGACAATTCAATTGCTCTGCAGCACCAATGTCAGCATTTGTATTTATTTCAGCCTGTAGGTCACCGCTCCATCATTCATTCAGCAGATTTTTTTAACATAACTCCAGTTCAGGATGCAGAGAAGGATTAGAAACCTGGGTCAGGTGTTTACATGCCACCTTATCCCAGTTTCTGAGCACTCTGGCGAGTATGTTGAGGCTTCTCTAAACCTGGATGATGTCAGATAACATGTAAGCAGGGATGTAAGTTGATGCTCAGATTGTTCTGTGAGGAATAATTTGCTCTTATGGTGTTTGTCCACCGAACATCATAATATCATAATTTACAATACTATATCATGTTGGTCATTGTTGCACATTATCATGTGCTCAAAATAAAGATGCCACCTAAGCCTGGCATACTAAGGGACTGTTCTTTACTTATCAGAGGAGGGTGGCTGGGGTTTGACTTGTTTTTGTTAAATTTTGACCATCCCTGAAGCTACAAATATTTCTCATTGAGCCTCCCCGAATGACTGACAGAAAATGCATGACCCTCCCTCCACCATAAATTAGTTATTAGATTTTTAAGACTTACCCTCTGATGCTTGAAAAACAAAAGTTAAAAGCTGGAGACGAAATCCTGCAGTTGAAAAAGCCCCAGTTTTTCACTTTTTTTGTGCATGCTGATTAGTAGGGGTGGGGAAAAATCAATACAGCATAGTATCACAATATTTGTGTGTGGCAATATCGTATCGTCACACAGTGCAAAGTATTTATTATTTCATTTTATAAATTATTGATATTACAAATACAAATTAAACTTTAGGTAGCCCACTACAATAATATAAATTAGTTGCTTTTTCAGTCTACTTGATACATTTTGCTGCAAAATAAATAGCTGAAGAGAGATGAACAGGCTGAAAATGTTGTCTTATCAGATAAAACAGATGTTAACAAAGTTTTTCTTTGGGGACATGATTTACAGTTGAAAAGGGTATTAAATCTCAATATAGCCTATTTTATTGCAATACTCAGCATATCACAACATATTTAAAGTCGCAATAATATTATATAATGACTTAAGTATCATATTGTGTATCCTCTGGTGATTCACACCCCGACTGGTTTGTTATTGCAAACGGTTTATCTTTGACTTTAAGCTCAGATTTGGTTACGTCTTTTTTTCCTGACAAAAGTGTTCTTGCGCATGTTGTGTCTAAAGACCGTCAGAAATGTAAAAATCCAACTATAGTTTCTGTTTTTCCAGTTTCTGCCCGTGATAAATGGTGTAATTTTGGAAATATCTAAAGAAAGCATATCTGCAGGTTTCCTTTAAAAATCTGCAGTAACATAAATACAAAATATAACCATAATTTGTATGCCCCTCCCCTAATCCAAAATAAAACCCATGAGTCCCTCCCCAGGGCTTAAAAATGATTTAACATGCCTCCCTCTTTTTGCACCACCTTGTCCCCCATCACACATAATGAACAGTCCCTAATGAGCATGTAAACATGGAGATGAATAATGACACAGGCTGACAGAAGACGTCACTTTGTTTCTCTGATGACTTGTTATGGCGTTTGACATTTTCCTGATTGATTAGTTTCACTTCAAATGATCGATCGATGAAAATATTGACAGTTACAATAATAAAGGTTGTTTCTGTGCTGAACTGAGTGTACCGATGCTCTCAGCTCCGCTGTCCGCCCACACACACACACACACACACACACACACACACGAATACACTCACACACACACACACACACACACAGACAGAGCTCTCTGCTGATTATCTACGTTACCGCTGCCTAATTAACGCGCCCGGACGCTAATGTTAGCTCCAGACAGACAGCTTAGGCTTAGCAACCGTTACTACGGGAGACGTTTCACCCCGATAGTGACACACACGCGCGCGCACTCTCTCACACACACACACACACACACACACACACACACACACACACACACACCTGTAACCAAATACACCGTCGCCATACAAGCTCACGAGAACGAACAACAACCTCCCAGCTAACTCGGCTCACTCACCACTTACCGTTTACAATTAGCCTGATAAGCTAGCACACTAAACCGTTAACCCAGCTAGTCAGCTAAGTTAGCCGTCACTCGGTTAGCAGCCGTTAGTAACCGTTACAGCAGATATTAAACTGCACGTTAACGGAGCTACTCACCGTCAGCCGTTAGCTCCGGAGGCTGCTAAACTTATCCGTTAGGTCCAAGTGGTTGGTTCGCAGGTCGGTGCCGTTAACGATGACCGATGACCGTCAGAGCGGAGCCGAGCTGGTCGCGAGCGTCTTCTCTTCGACTGGACCGTCAGCAGCGGCAGCAGCACGCGGGCTGTCGGTCAGGGGCGGAGCTACGTCAACGTAAACAACAGGTCGTTCATTCAGCGGCGGTCACGAGGTCACTAAATCACAACAGGTGTCTGCACCGTGTAATCAGATTACTGAAGTTAAAGTACTGATACCACACTGTGTAAACTGCTCCTGTGCTAACGTTACTCAGAACCTGACTTTAAAGGTCCATTAATCTGCTCTCACTCAGGTTCATGCTTGTGTTCTGGGTTTCTAACAGAACATGTTTACAAACTTTAATGGTCAAAAAACACATGATTTGTCTCACCTGTCTGCCTGAATGTACCTGTGATCACCGTCTGTCTGAAACGCTCCGTTTCTCTACCTTTATCCACTTATTACTGAGGGCACTTCTGCAGAAATGATTACAGCGCTACTTCCGGTGAGATAGCGGAAGTAGCAGTAAGCTAGTTAGTCCCATTGACCATAGACATGTATATAAGTCTGTGCATAGACTGTCTGTGGTTAACCCAGTGGCTAACCGCTAACGCTGGTTGTTTTTAAAAGTAATTTGCCTTCAGTTGTGCAAATACTGATTTATTTCTTAACAAACATTCAACTAATCTTAACTTAGTATTTTCTAAAATGTCTTTGCGGAGCTCTGGCACCTGTTGCACTGTCCAACAACCAGTCTGAGCTACATGTTTTGTCTTCAGCAACTGTGTGTTGGACATGTGACCAGAACAGAAAGGGATTGTCCCTGTTGCCATGGTTACCATCGATATGAGAACTAAAACCACAAGAGTTTGAATCAGATACAGCGAAAATCAGAATGTAAGAGAATGACACGTAAACTGACAGAACAGTTTTCAATAAATAAGAAGTTAATAAAACTGCATTGTTGAGACGAGTGGAGGGTTAGCTGCATCAGAAATCAGAAATCATCTTTAGAAGGAGCAGATGTTTACCTTAAGCTAGCTCGGGACAAGTTATCAATATTCTAATGGAGCAAGGCGAGCTAATTGCTAGCGTGCTCGGTTGCTTTGAGATGGCTGTCAGAGATGGCAGAGGTATGATCACACGATCCTGTCTGAGCTGTAACAGGTGGTGTGTTCCACGTTTTGTTTCCCAGTTGCTCTTGGAAAGAAGAACAGAGTACTGTAAACAACTGTTACCACTGGAAATCGCCAGTTTTGAGTCAACGCCTGAAGTTGCACTCATAATTCACACAAGGTATCATGGGGGCTAGGGATAATGTGGATAGGCCGAATCACAATGTTTATTTACACGTACTTAAGGGTACTTCAGAGGCCCGTACTGTGGAGCAGGATTTGGAGTTAGGGAACTCACGTCAGGGTCAACTCTGGGTTTTCAGGGCTACAAAGCTGGTTCTCTGTCTACTGGGTTAAATCACCATGGTAACTGATGCTGAACAGTTGAACACCCCGACCTCTGACCAATCAGATCACTGAAGACAAAAGTATCCATGAACGAAAGTGACATGACACATATTTAAAGTCTCAGCCGAAGGTGATTTTTTGGATAGTGTTTTAAATGTTTCTACATTTTCCATCATAAGATTACAGAGTGACATTTACATCCCACGCCACTGAGATTTTACTGTGTTGCAGTTCCTGTCTTATGAAGCAGCTTCCTTCATTCATGTCTCTGATGATGTCACTCGTAATTGACAGCCCCGCCTCTTTGACATGAACATGCTTGTGGCTTGATAGGAAAACCCAGAGTTGACTGAACTAGTTGAATTTCTGATACCAGTGATCCAGACGACCAATGTGGTGAGTTAGTGAAGCCAGACAACGAAAAGATATCCTGGGTAAGTTGAACTGGCTTCGTAGCACAGGCCTCTGGTGAATTAAACTCAAATGGCCCTGAGCAGATGTTGCCTCAAATAATTTTAGCCACGTACAAAAAGTTCACCCAAAAAAATCAGTTTAAGTGTGAGCTGTATTTGAATATTTTCACCTGATGGGTAAGTGAAGCTGTCATATCGAAGCCACCAGTCTCCAAAGTGTATAAAATAAGCACAGCCAAAACGTCAGATCAGTCAGATCACCATTTTTAACTTACCTGGTTTAAATCTTATCTCTCTGGCTGCACTCAGTTGGTTCAACTGAAAACATTTACATCCCAACCAGTCCCCCTCTCCTCCGGTGTACCTCAAGGCTCTGTGCTCGGACCTCTCCTGTTTATCATCTGCCTCTTCCCTCTTGGCAGTATTTTCTGCAAATCTAACATTCAATTTCATTGCTACGCGGATGACACCCAGCTCTAACTGTCCACCACTTATCCACCACGGGGTCGAAAGCCTTCAGCCGCTCGGCCCCCCCGCCTCTGGAACTCTCTGTTGTAGGACATAAAACACTTGGACTCTGTCACCTCCTTCAAATCCCACCTCAAAACTCACCTTTTCAGACAGGCATACTCCCTTTAATCTGGACTGGAATGACCTCACTGTTGCACTTTACTGCTGTTTTATGTATTGCGTTATGTATTGCGTTTTTTGACTGTCATGTTTTATTGATTGTTTTATTATTGTCTTTTATACGGTGACCTTGAGTGTCCTGAAAGGCGCCTATAAATAAAATGTATTAGTATTAGTATTATTATATATCTTTAAATGTTCTTCTGGACTTAAGTCAAGAAGTGTTCAACGTCAACACTCTTAACAAAGTCAGGAGGACCAAGACGTAAGTGTAACTAATAAATTATGAGCAGTGTGTGGGACTTTCTGTTGAAAGACTCATCAGAAACAAGCTCAAATAAAAAATGATGTCATAATTCAGATGCAGTGGTCAGTTTAAGACACTTTGTCCCTTTTTACAAATATGACTTAAGTGTTTCTGAGATGCTGCTTACTTGTAGTTTAGTTTGCAATCTGGTTTGTGCTCACACAAAGAATTACCAAGAGATTTGCATTTTGTTGTTTTGGGAAATCAGATTATACACACATCTGAAAGCAGTTTACTGAAGTGGTTATGCAAATAACTTTCGGTAAAGATAAGGTGTTTTACTGCCTGAAGCTGCTGCTGTGTCCAACCAGACACATTTACTGCACAGTTCAGGTCATAAAACACTCAAACAGAAACAAATTTAATTTTCTCTCCGTATGATTGAACTCGCCTCCTCGGCCTCCTCTCTGTTTGCAGTGTGTAGTCTGGGTTTGTAGTTTCCACATAAATGTAGGAGTGATGAAAAGTTAACTTGCAATGAAGCCAGATGGATTTTTTGAGTTGGATTCTAGTTGTTTTTTTTCTGGCAGGAGGAGAGAAGAAAAACAGACAACAGTCCTGGCACTGTGTCAAATTAAAAACAAATCAGTGTTTGGCTGTGTGAACTCAGATTGCAGCACAGATTCAGGAATAAACACAAACTGTAAATTATAAACAAGTGACACACTCGTCTGCTTCTTCTTGAAATTTAACTGTTAAATATCTTCCTGTTCAGTGACCAGTAGTTTGTGGGGGGAACTGCTTTGCTTTGCAGACAGGTCAGCAGGAAATCAATGCTATCCGATAGTTCTGCTGCTGCTTACTTTCATGGTGCATTGTGCAACTCCCTCCGTTGACAGCACCTACAGTGGTTCTGTTTGAAACGGATGGAGACACAGGCTGGTTTGTGAGGAAGCACCAAGGACCAGAGCTGAGGAGCAACAGAGCTGCTGGCGAGGCTGTGATCTGTCAGTGAAAACTGAGGTGGTCTCTGGATTCACCCCCCGAGCATGAACGTCTGTATCAAAGGTCACAACAACCCATCGCATGTTTGTTGACTAATGTTGCCTGATGGACTGACCAACACCTCCACCCCCACAAACACAGAGCAGTGAAATCCATATCTAGGCTGTTGTTCAATGGACTGTACTGCGGGGGGAGGGGTTACTGTAACACACACACACACACACACATTATGACATAAGGGAGTGTCCTGGTGGTCTGTGAACAAACAGCGAGACCATCTGGCCGACTGCGAATAACAACAACACCAACACTGTGTACAGTAAAGACATAACATTAACAGATCCACCAAGGGACGATCTCTTACTGTCACAACAGCCTCATGTGGCTCGACAGTGTGTGAGAAGGATTCAGCCGCCAACACGGTGAACAACAGTTTGATACTGTATAAATACAGCATCATACAAACTGTTAATATGACACAAACAAAAAAACTCTCTCACTGTATGGAAACTCCTCGTCCATCTGACCCAAGAGGCTCCTGATCTACTCATCAATAAATGATTCAGGCCGATCAACAGTTCGATCCCCGGCTCCTCCAGTCCTGTCAAAGTATCTTTAGGCAAGATGCCGAACCCCAAATTGCTCCTGGTGGCTGTTCCATCGGTGTGTGAGTGCATGTGAATGGGTGAATGTGACATGTAGTGAACAAGTGCTTCGCCTGAATTAACAGCTGAGGGAGCTGGACATGCTGATGAGAAGTGGGCTACTGCAGTGGTTCCCAACTGGTGGGTCACAGTGCATTAGTGGGCTGTGACAATGTGTCGTCTCCGAGTTAAAAAACATAGTTTGGGGACGTCACCGCGTTATCTGGGGCTCTGTCGGCGAGGGCTCGGTGGAGCACATCATAGACTGTATAAAAATATGGACGTAGTCACTATGACGTCACCCACTGGTTTCTGAGGAGCGGGTTTGAAGCTCAACGTAGGCGGCTCTGGCTGTCACCAACTTGGCAGTGCCTGACTCCACCCAATCAAAAATGGGCAAAGAGGCGGGCCAAATGAAGCCTGGTTGCTTAAACACGCCCACCTCGCTCGAAGCTGCTAAGTTAGCTAAGGCTAACAAGCTACGCTACTTTGGCTAGCCCTGTAGTGTTGGCTGCTCCCGCTTGGTGCCAGCTCCCTCACGAAACCAAATACCCAAAAGGCACAAACACAGCTAAGAGGTCAGGTTCAATGGCTTGTGAATTAGCTGAGATGACATCTAGCAGACAGCCAGAGGCTAGTTAGCCGCCTGTGATGGCGCCACCTGTCAGTCAAAGTGACCACGCCCTTGATTATGTGCAACTTTAAGCCTTAATAAAATTTAAACTGATGAGTTATAAAAAAAATTACAATACAGTTGTCACGAAAGGGGAAATTAGCTATATCGACCAGAACCGTTTTTTGCACCAGGCTGTAAACATGTTTATTTCTGATGTTAAGTTGAGCATTGTAACATGAGGGTCTACGGGGATTGACTCGCTTTTGGAGCCTGCCTCAAGTGGCCGTTCAACGAACTGCAGTTTGTGGCACTTCTGCATTGGCTTCACTCGTTATCCCTGGAGGTGGCCGCTTGTCTCTGCGACGCAAAATCAGGGTGACAATCGTGTAATGGGAACTAGGCTTAACTGGTCAGTAATTTTTCGCAGACTCCAGCAGAGTGACCGTCCTCTACTGACCAATCAGACTGCAGTGTTCACAGCTCCACCTTTTAGTACCAGATCTGTGTGCTAGGTACCCCAACAGAGGGGGGACCAAACATGGGGACGCTAAGGAACGCTGCTGTTGGTACCATCCACAACTTTTCACCGTGGGAACAGAAAAAAATGCGAACTGCACTGAACTGAACTGCTCAGTGGAAACGGGGCTTTACTGCCTCCGGTCATGTCTGTCGGTGCAGGCGCATGATAATATGCAAAGTTATTAACTTCTTTGAATGTTCAGAAATTCCACAGAGTCTGATTGGCAGCTGGTGAGACAGTTGTAAGGTGGGTGGGGTCAGATGTGTGCGGTGCTGTCATACACAAAATGTCCTGAATGTGACAAATCATCAACACTGACTGGAAGTTCATCATTTTAATCAAAGTTAAAATTCCTCAAAAAAACTTCTTCATGCTTTAAACAAAAATAACACATTGGCTTTTGAATTGTAACTTGATGTGACGTGAACTCGTGGTGCCTTCAGGCTCACCCTCGTCAACTCAGAGAACGATCACATGACCAAATCACGTGTTTCGTTCAGGTGGATATATAAACAACACTCCGCTGTGGGCTGTGAGCCACTCACTTGTCTGAGTTGTCGAGGAACGCCTGAACGCACCGTCTGGAGCTGCAGTGAACTCAAACAGCAACAAATGAAGTTTCACAATAAGTAAAGAGAAGCAACAGAAGCTCTGCGCTCTTCTACCAAACACTGTCAGGATCCTAAAACACATCAGAGTGAACCAGCCTGATCCATAAGCAATCTATGAAAATAAATCTACAGCTTTATACAGTTAGTTTCTTATACAAGTGTATAAAACATTCACTTATTTACACTTTAAATGTGTTGTGTCGAAACAGGAAAGTTTTGCTGGTTAATTTGACTGAAAACAGTTTGTTGAATCATTTCTACACACACAGATGAAAATGTTCAGCTGAGAGAAATAAAACTGGTATAACGCGCTGAGAGCTGAGGTCAAAGACTAGCTCATTAAAAAGTTGTTTTAAGAAGCTTCAGACATTTTTTCATTGTAAAGTCAGAAAGAGACGTTTTTCAAAAACAAATTAAAAGCACTGATAAAAATCTAGAAAAGTAGAAGGATTCACCTAAAACCTGATAAACAAATATCAAAAGACAGAAAAGATATAAAGGCATGAAGTCAGGAGTTACCCATAACATCTTTTATAAATCATTTATATATCCAGAAGTGTGATTGATTATTAGGTGGAGACAGACTCTCTCAACACTCTGCTGCAAGGTCAAATTACACCGATCAGCCACAACGTTAAAACCACTGACAGGTGAAGTTACTTCATCAGGTTGCAATATGATGCTCTGCAGGGAATCCCTGGGTCCTGACGTTCATGTCGACGCCACTTGACACACTTCACCCACCCAAACACCGTCACAGACCACGTACAACCCATCATGGTGGCAGCAGTGTCCCCCAGCAGGACAATACACAATGCCACACTGCAAAGCTCAAGAGCTCAAGGCCTCACCTGGCCTCCAATTCCCCAGATCCCAGTCTGATTGAGCATCTGTGGGATGATCCTCAGAGGTCCTGTGTCAGAGGCCCCACTGTAGAATCACACTTGGATCTGACCAGTCGAGGCATGAACACAGAACTCAATCAGATTGGGAACTTGGGACTTTGGAGGCCAGGTCGACACCTTGAGGTCTCTGTCACGTTCCTCGAGCATTCCAGAGCAGTTCATATGCTGCACTGTTCTGCTGCGGGGCCACTGCCATCAGGGAGCGCTGTTGCCATGAGGGGGTACTTGGGTGATGCCTGTCAAGAGGCATCCACATGAATGCCAGGACCCAAGGTTTCCCAGCAGAACATTATATCGTAACGAGACAATCAGAGATATTCATGTTTTGGCCAACTCGTGTTTATTTTCTTTTATTCCGACTAAATTTGGACGACCTGTCACTGCTGCAGAGAAGGGCTGCACAAGTAATCAAAGTATTATCCAAATCAGAATATGTCCCGGCCTACAAATCATATTCCATACATAAGGGAACATGCTTGTTTGGTGCAGACCTGTGGAGCTAGAACAGTGACAGTAGGTTTTGGCATCAACAACTAAACTGTGGCACTGAAAAACAAAACAGAGAAATTAAAAATGATTTAATTTTATTTTTAAATACATATTTTTGCAGTCTGATGTGTTTTTCAATGACAAGCTACAGAATTTTTTTTCAATGTCACTGAAATGTTGGCTAAATGTAAATCATACTGTCCTTCCTCCTCCCCTCATACTCCTCTGCACTAGCCAGTGACAAAGTTGAAACTGGGAAAAAAAACCTGTCATTGTAAGAAAAAACAAAAAGTCTTCGTTACCATCACAATAAAAAAAAAAACTGTCATCAAAACAAAAAATAAATAAAATCAAATAAAATTGTAAAAAAAAACAAAAAAACTATCAGCCGAAAAAAATGTCACCATAAAAAACAGAAAGACAAAAAACCTGATACTCAAAAAAAAGACAAAGAAAATTGAAGATTGTCATCAAAAAACACATCAGAATGGATTTTCTTTTTCAGTGTCAGATTATTGTCACAGTTCTAGCTCCAAACCAGCTCCAGCAAAAACCACATCATCATCATTTAATATATATTTTTTCCGCAGTGAAAATGAACTTCAGCATTATCATAACTGCAATATCTGTCAAAACAACTGCATCATGACTTTAACTGCATTTCATGCAGCCCTGCTGGAGAGGGCACAATATGTACACAGTTATGGATTCCAGCGTTAAAGTTTGTCCTGCATAACGGACCAGTCGCACCAAAAAACAGTGAAATTCTGCTGGAAAATTTCTCCCCATTGAATTTAAAGTTATCACAGCGTTTGATAGATTCTCTCCTGGAGGAACTGTGGTGAAAATGCTGCCATGGAACAACATGAAGACGTCATTACAGAGGAGACCTTTGAGGGAACGGAGAGCCTGAGAGTCGAAAATTAAAGAATCTATTGTAGCTTATTGGCTGTGTTGCACAATACGGTTTTATCGAACCTTCTCTGACTGCATATAAACTAGAGCTGCAACATACGATGTCAACATGCACAATAAACACACCGCTGCACTTTGTAATGTAACCATCACTCTTTTTCTAAATTGGTGCCTTTTGTGTTCAGCTCAATGTTGGAAATAATTTTCTTTCACTGATTCAATTAAAAATTTGCTGCGTTTTATCTGCACACTGAAAACAGCAGAAAACTGTTTATGTATTGTCATTATGACATTCAGCTTTGTTATATTTTTGCTCAGATCGTGCAGCATGAACATCAGATGTTTATTTAAGCAGCACTGAGACAGGAGTCGATGGAACTAAAACATCTTTTAAATTAACTGTGTGAATGTTTTGTCACATTAGCGCTAATTAACAAAATGTTCCTTCTGAGAGCTTTTATTTCCCCTTAATTAACTTTTTATTGAATAAAATGAACACGATGCCCCCGAAAAGTAAACATCCGAGCACAGAGGAAACAGAGAGAAGCTCAGAGAGATGTTGTGACTGACTCGTGTTTAACAGGCGGTGTGTTAGTGATCACCAAGCATTGAGAACTTTGTATGTTGCAAAGGTGCGTGTGTGAATTTTGCTGTTGTGACCAGAACTTAAAATGTTTTTTTCCTTTCTTTTTTTACTTATAAATGGAGACGGGATAATTACAAAATCTCTGCCTTAAGAAACGAACTCTCATATCTGAAAATTAATCTATCCAAATCCTCGGGATGTGTTTGTAGGCTGTTACATTTTGATGTCGCCACACAGTGAGAGTTTGTCAGTCTGGATGGCTGCAAGAAAATGATGTTCAGTCTGGAGCTGCAAAGATTACAGATTAGCCACTTTATATTTTAGGGGAATTATAAAAATTAATTATTAATGAATAAAAGCTTTTATTACAGTAACCAAACAAAATTCTCTCGTCTGTGTTTTATCTCTTTTTTGTTCTTGTTATAAAGTGGTTGACACTGATGGCAACCAGACGCCAAGAACTGACTGAATGGTTACCAACAGAAACCTGGCAAGTTCGTCAGTCAATCAATTATTCAACTCATGGAAAATTAATCTGTAACTATTTTGATAATCAATTATTTGTTTAAATAATTTTTCAAGCAAAAATTTCCAGGTTCTCAAATGCAACATAAGTCACTGCAGTCACTTGAGATCCTAGGTTATTGAAACACACTTTTCTCGCTGTTTTCCAATGTTTTATAGACCAAACGATCAATCAATTAAAAAATGATCTGCAGATTAATCAGTAAAAAAACATCATAATTTGTTGCAGCCATATTTCAGTCTAAACTGTAAACCTTGTCTGATGCAAATGACGACACGCAGTTCAGTTCAGTCACGAACGAGTCATCCAAACAGACAAAAGCCACTGTGTCACGACAACATGGATGAAAACAGCTGATCAGAAACCAAATCCAAATCAATCAATCAATAATCACATCTGTCGTCACCCTGTGGTTGGACATCTGAAATGTTTTGGTACCTCTGTGAAATTTAACAGAAGAAAAATCACCTGTTCAGTCACTTCCTAAAAAAACATCCTCGTCCCCTTCGTGCTGCAGTGCAGCTCTTCTCCACCGGAGGGGGCTCTGTCCTGTGAGCGGGTGGAAACAAACCACACACTCAAGAGTGTCGACTCGCTCTACGACTCGCTCTCTGCTGTCTAGTCGTGTGCTAGCCCCGTCTGTCAGTCTGCTCCTGCTGGCTAGCAGAGACTTGCAGGGTCAAAGGTCAGGGGTCAGAGTCAAGGGAGTGAGAAGTGTCAGCGCCAGACCGCCAGGTGTCTCACAGTGCACAGGTCACGCAGCAGCCGCCTGATTCGCTGTTTGAGCTGAGGGAGGCGGGACAAAGGGTCTGGAGGCTCAAGCTCGCCCGAGTGGTCCAACCAGGACTCTAATACTGCGGAGAGAAACAGACATGTGGTTAAACAACATACGATTCTCATTAGTCAGCTGATACAGAGAACAGATGTGATTTCTTTCTTTTCTGATTTAAAATCTGTTTTCATGGCTGTTAGCAACAAACCGTTCACGTGGAAATGGTTGATGAAACACCTTCAAACCAGGGACGTCAATTAAATAAACTGACCTTTACCTCAAGACACATCAGCAATAAGCAGTCCCTCCAGGAAATCCTAAAAAAAGACCATGAAATCCTAGAGGAACTGACTCAGCACAATACTGATAAAAACGGACTGTTCTGTTCCATTCTGTCAAACATCTGGGTTGGTGACGTCACCCCACACACAGCCTCACTTATCATAAAAACATCTGCCAGAACAACGTCACAAAAATTTAAAGGTCCAGTCTGTAAGATTCAGGGGGATTTAGTCCCGTCTAGCAGTGAGGATTTCAGAGAACAACCAGATGAAACTTCTCCTGGTTGGAGTTCCTTAAGCGTTCTTTGTTCAGGAGGTTTTTACCAGGAGCAGAAATATCCACAGAGGTCTCATCGTCTTCAAAACAAACAGACCTGGTGTATGTCCTTAGACCTTCAGCTCCGTTGAGGTGAGCAAGTCCAGTGTTTCATCGTCCAGGTCAATTCGACCACGATCGCCATTCAGGGGAGATGAAGACAGCCTCCACGTGGCCTCCCCTGCAAGTGGCTAAAGAGTAGTTGCAAGGTTGCATGCTCCTTAAAGCAAAACCAATGTCTTCCCAACGTTCACAGCTCACAGTGCTAGAAACATGGCGGTGCAACACTGCGACCTCCATAAATAAGGACTCCCTCCCTGTGTAGATAAAAACAGCTCATTCAATCCATCCATGCATCCATCCTGGGGGCAGCAGGCCGAGCAAAGCACCCCAGACATCCCTCTCCTCAGCAACACTTTCCAGCTCCTCCTGGAGGACCCCGAGGCGTTCCCCGGCCAGATGAGATGTGTAATCCCCCAGCGTGTTCTGGGTCTGCCCCGGGGCCTCCTACCAGTTGGATGCACCTGGAAAACCTCTGACAGGAGGCACCCAGGAGGATCCCTATCAAATGTTGAACCACCTCATCTGATCCCTTTTGATGTGAAGGAGCAGCGGCTCTACTCCGAGCTCTCTCTGGATGTCCGAGCTCCTCCCCCTATCTCTAAGGCTGAGCTCAGACAGACAACTATGGCCTCAGATTTGGAGGTGCTGACTCTCGTCCTGATCGCTTAACACTAAGCTGCAAACCACCCCAGTGGACGCTGGAGGTAACAGCTCATGCACAGGTAATGAAAACACAGTTCTTATTTTCAGGTGATTCTATACTAAAAAAAAGAAACTATATTCATCACATTAAATTCAATTTCTGACAACATATCCCATAAATCCTACGCACTGGACCTTTAAATCTCTTTATATTAACACCATTGTGAGATGTGTTGCGTGCAGTGATGAATCCAAAGATCCCCTCAGTTCTTCACAGCTTTTAAACCTTTTCCAGATTATTTTCATGTTTGTTTTGACAACTTCACTGTTTTGATTCACAATCACTGTCGTTCCAGCAGCAGCTGTTACCAGCAGACAAGCTGTGATAAAGCCGCTGTGCTCACTACATGCTGGACACCAAACGGCAGACAGATACAGTCAGAAAGCGGCTGGTGAACAAAGTGAACATTTAGCAGCTGAAGAGACAGAAATATCCCTCAGGAGGTGGTGGAGACCAAAAACAGAGCTAAAAGGGAGCGATTATTGGACTGATGTTCATCAGGTGGCTGCTCTCTTTGCCATTAATTCAAAATTTCAGTCACATCTGGCTGAATCAGGTCAGTGTCAGCATCAATATCAACCCAGCAGATAGAGCACTGCGACCCTAAACTCTGCAAGGCCAGATTATGTCCATGTTGTATTTTCAGCCTGTTTCACCGCCTGCAGTGTGTGTGTGCTGCTTTTAGACAGATTTGTGTAAATAAATGTGTGTTACCGTCCAGCTCTCGCTCTATCATGTCCATCCTGGTGCTGATCTGGTGGTGCAGAGACTCCACGTGCTCCAGCAGGTTCAGCTGACACTCGGCCTCAGACGCCACACGAGGCTCCGATGTGTGCGTCAGAGCGTGTTCGCGGCTGTCTGGGTGTGTGTAGTTCTCTCTTTTTATGCTAACTGTGTCTGTGTGCGTGACAGCGTTTGTATCTGCGGTGGCATCGGCTGGTTTCTTGTCGATATCTTCTGGCTTTATTTCCTGCAAGAAAAGAAACAGAGTTCCTGATTTATCAAGTCAAACATGGCTGCCAACCACCGACTAATAAATCTAAAGTTGCAGAAACACCGAGCCAATAGTCAGCTGTTTGTCAATGTTGGGCCATCGGTGAGCGTCTGCTGCCCTAGTTAGCCCCTGTCAGATTTTTGGTATTGTTTGGGCTCATTCAGCGTGTTAAAATGGCATCAGTGATGGTGGAGTGACTCAAATCAATATGGCAGTTCAGCTCAGCACATGAGAAGAGAAACGGAAGTGAGGAATGTAAACAAAGAGCTGAGGTGAAGAGGAAGTGGCAACAAAACAAAGCTGTTGCATGAGGCATTATCTTTCTTACCCCACTGAGTGGGGGGGGGGGGTAATGTGCTAACTGGCTAACTGACCGCCGTCTGCTGGTGTGGAGAGTTAAGCCTGATTTATGGTCGTGCGCTGAGTCGACGACGTCGCTACGTGGTTGCAGTGACGCCGTCGTGAACCCTTTGAACTTCTCCGTCACTCCGTTTCGTCGCGGTGCAATTCACCGCCAGAGCAGTAGGAGGCTTCGTTCCTTTGCTGAGTGGTTATCGTCGTCTCTAGTTGATTCTTCGTTTAGCTTCCGGCTTTTTCGGTCACAGAGAAATGAACGCAGAGCACGGACAGACGGCTCCGGCCGTATCCGTATTGAACGTTGTGCATAATGGCATATATATAATGAGCCTTAACAACATCTACATCGCAATAGATGATGTTTAAAGACGGCGGGGATGGCGGTGGAAATACGGAACCGGAAATGCGTTGCTACCAAGCAAACCAATCACAGCCGTGCCGGTCTGCGCTGGGTCCGCGTCGCCTCGACGCGTAGTTACATTTTTGGGGAGGTGCACGTCAGGCTACGCCGGGGGCTACGGCGAGCCCTCTGCGTAGCCCCGTAGCCTACAACGTAGCAACGTCGTCGATTCAACGCACGACCATAAATCAGGCTTTATTTCCTCTCACACAGAGGCAGAATGTACGTGCTGGTTGGCTGTCAGCTGTAGTCTTTGCAGTGTGTTTATGTGCAACTTGAGGTGACGCAACAATCCGCTTTCATTGCCACTAGTCCTTTAAAGTCGGTTTGGTGTGTCCGGGCCTTAACAAAAGAAGGATATTTAAGATATGACAGTAGGATGTCTGAACACAGGGGATTAGTGATGGTAAAGCTATAAAAACAAGTGTATCAAGAGAAAGAAGTGATATTTTACATGACAACACAATGAGTCCTCTGAAGCTCTCTCCACAGCCCTCACACTCACACAGCACCAGCAGTAAAAATAGTTCCACATTTACGAGAATGAGCCCAGAGCCTCAAACTGGTTTTTAGTGGTCTCATAGCAACAGCAGGATCCTGCTTAGTGCTGCGAACGGGAGGTGCTGCTTCTGCTAAAGGTCTGTGAGACAGGCTTTGTTTTTTCTTAATTTTGCACCACACCTACTGACTTCATGCACCCTTCCCGTCCCTGACTTCACCTGTGGTTGACATAAACTGCCAAATCACACTTTTTTCATTCGGCGCAGGGATTTATGCAGACATATTAAGTGAAGATGAAGCTGTTCAAAAACATCTGAAGAGGACTTTGTTTCGTAAAAGACTTCTAGCAATTTCTTTGCAATGCATCTGAACTGTGTGGACAGGGGCATGGACAGATGACGACTTGAAGATATTATTTTCTGACATTTATTTTCTCCTGCAGGAGACAATATGGCACATTAACTACCTCCTGGACACCTATTTCTGCACCTCTGCTTCTCTGGCAAAGCAAAACGTTACTGTGAGGGGCAGATAGAGGGAGCTACGGTAACCCGGCAGGTACAGAAGAGGCGATGTGCAGCAAGTTAATTTTCACAGGAAACATTATAAATAACAGTAAATAAAAATAACTCAGAGATAAAATTCACAAATGATGAATCAAATTTACGAATATAGTTCAGCAACAAGAAATAAGTACAGTGTTAGCTTGTTTATGATATTACATGAACGTCACTGTCACACTGAACGCCCCTTTAATCTGCGTTCAAACTCTCCAACTCTTCATAGAAAAATCGTATTTTGCAGCCAAACTGGTGGGAGATATTCTAGTCCGCTCAGCTCACGGGACCATTTGGCCCATCTGTTAGCCGTTATGCTAGCAAGATTCAAAGTCAATAACATTACATAAGGTTGACAAACAGTAAATATAATGTGACAGTATGTTTAACAACAAGACGAGCTAGCTATCAGCCATGACCAAACAATTAGCCATGTGTAACGTTACTGTCGGCCGCAGCTTGAGGTAAAGAGTTGGATATTTGACGGGATGTGAAATGATGGCTTAAGTTCAAAAGGGACAGTGTGGTACCTTCAGACTTAGTGGGTGTCCATTATAAGTTCATTAGGGACACCTGCAGCCAATCAGAATCGATAATTCACCCAGACCGTGGTATAAAGTTCAGTAAAGAAAGATGCGTCTGAGGTCATTTAGAAACAGTTTGTTCACCACAGAGCAGCAGGTGAAGATGAGAGTATGTGAGGACAGTACACAACAGAGGAGGCAAAAGATGAGCGGTAATGATGTCACAAACTGTCTTATAAAAGTGTAAAGAATTTAACTTTATTAATATGACTGTTGAGTTTCTACCTTCTGCTCGGTGTCCTGCTCCTGCTTCACTGCAGCTGTCTGCCTTTCCTCTGCTTTTTCCCATGATGCTCCAGGCTTCTGGTAGCAGTGCTCGCTGCTGATGTAACAGGCGGGAGGCTCTCCTCTTGGGCTGGACGTCAATCTCGGCCCTTCCTCTTGTCTCCATGGCAACCTCCACAGCTGCAGATCCGGGTGGGACGGAGAGCTGCGCGGACGGACAAACAGACTGAATGTTCGTCTCCGTGGACTGAAACAGACAAAGCGAGTCACGTGACGCAACTGTACTCACTGTAACAGGCTGAATTTGAGCTGCAGCCCGCTGAGGACCTGATTGAGGCCGTGTGTGTGCGCCAGCAGGCTGCTGGTGTGTGAGATCTTGGAGGCGTTGATCTCCGAGTAGTTCTCCTTCACGCACGACAGGCCGAACATGTGACCAGATATCAGCAAATCAGGTTCTGACAGGAAACGCTGGGCCCGCCTCCAACCTGAACAGATGATGACAGGATGACAGAACACACACACACTGGTGGAGAAATCTTGTGGTGTACACACACAGGTCATTGACAAAAACACACATCGCCAGGTATGAACACTCCACGACGCAAAATCAGGGTGAAAATCGTGTGATGTGAACTAAAGTACCCACAGTTCTTTAAGCAGGGTTGCCAGAATTAAAGGTGGGGCCTTTTCAATGATGCACACCTGGGCGCTCGTTAGCCAAGTCCAATGTGTGCTCACTTGTTCTTCCTTGCTAGACCTTTTCTCTGAGCACAGTCAGACCAGATTTCACTTCTCATTAATCTAATTTACATTCACATCTGGTCCTCAGGCGCTTCTTTAGTTTTATGTTCGAGTCAGTGCCTGAAAGGGGCTGGTGCCCACTCATACGGAGTACCGGCACTTCTGATATTTGTCCACGAGTTCCCTTAATTTCTATTGTGAACTGCTGTTGTTGTTCTGCATCGCATGTAACACCAAACAAATACAGGCCTGGAGTTTAATTTACAAAAAAAGTGGCCAGTTATAATTCAACTTGGAATCATCATTAAGAAATTATTTTACTCAAACCAACCAGACCTTCACGTGATTATTACATGATAAAATGTGCAGGTCTGCTCACACACAGTAGGAGCCCCTACCTGCAGTGTGTCTGCAGTAGTAGCAGGTGTAGTTGTGTGGGACGTTGTCTTCATATAAACCCATACAGGTGCCATGCTGCCAACACAGACACGACTCGCACTGCGGACAAACAGACGAGACAGGAAGGTTTAAAATCAGTGAAATGTGTGTTAGAGATCATTTCACAATGTGCACAGGCAGGAGGAATGATTACAGCCGACCACGACTGCTTCACTGTGTATTTGGACATGTGAGCCGTGTTTAAGACTCAAATCTGTTCTTTAAAGATAAAAAGCTGCAGTTATAAAAGTTTCTTTCAGTGTAATTATCTGCTCCTGTATGACTGTGTGTGTGTGTGTGTGTGTGTGTGTGTCACCTGGATCATGAAGTCGTTCTCCTCGTCCACCTCGCACACACACCTCACCACCTCACATTCCTCTGTCTCCATAGCAACAGGCCAAGAGGGCGTGTCCTCCCCGCTCTCTGCCGTCAGCGTCGACCAGTCGCTGCCGTCATCGTCGGCTGAAAGGGAGCAGTGCTGAGGTTAGAGACGAGCCACCAGCAGCTCACAACTCTATATCCTCGAGTTAGACGAATACTTCACCCACAAAATGACGTGTGTTTGGGAAGCACTGATCATTTGACTGAATAAATGAGACGAGTTGTGTGAGAGTTTGTTGACAGATGTTTTGATATAGTTTTGCTGTTTTTAAATGTGGTCCCCGTTTATTTCAATTCATCAACATTATCTACATTTTTGGATTCTTTGTTCACCGTACAGGATTGCAAGAAAAACATTTTTTAACTGACTTACAAATGACGGTTAACGTAGTGCTTTAAAATATAAACTTTTCACATAAATAAGAATGACTATGCAGTTTTTGTGACGTTTGCATGTGTGTGTGTGTTTGCACCTTGTGTGTGTATGCTCTGGTGTCCAGTGGACAGCTTCAGAGTGATCGGAGGTCGGTCTAAATTCTCATCATCGCTGCTGCCAAGTCCTAACAAAGAAAGAAACAGTACAATATAAGTACTCACACAAACATATCATCATTATTCTAATACTCTGAATACCTCTTAAAGTACACAGCGCATCCACCCCTCAATCAATCGCAAGCAGCCCACCGATTGGCTCACACAGTTGTCAATCATGTTGTAAAATCCCTGTTTCAGAGCATTAAATAACAAATTAAAACCAAGCATGACCTTAAATGACAGAAAACCAGAAGCCATGTCTGGGAAAAAATTATTTGATTTGTACTTTCAGTTTTTAATTTTACTTTTAGGTGGACATTATAACCTGCAATGCAGCCAGCCACCAGGGGGCAATCCAGATGTTTCAGCTTCACTTTTGGGGAGCTGTCATGTCCTTCATCTTCATATACAGTCTATGGTTGACACACACCATTGCATTGCCTCCATAGATTCCCCCCCCTCTCACTCAGTCACAGTGCTCTTATTGTCACTTGTCTCATTCGCTCTGGTTGCATATTGATCTTTACAGAACGGCTTTGTTTTGTTTTGTACTTGCACTTGTTGTATTTTGAGTGTGTGACAATCTCAGACGCTTGTTAACAAATGAACCAAGAAGAATATTGTTTTCAATAACATAAAAAACTTTTACTTATTGTTAACATTTACTACAGTCATTCTGTTGTTCTCTGCTACTAACAAGACAAGAAAACTCTTTTAATAAACATTAATAAACATTTTAAAGTGTATGCCCCCAATGCCAATTTTTACCCGTGATATTGAAAATGATTCTATTGTAACAAAGTTAGAAAATCCACACTGAAAACACTACATTGGTCTGTTCACTCTTCTCTGCCCTGACTCCTCCTTGCTGCAACTTTCCAGCAGTGTAGACGCACAAGTCTAATGTCTCTGTTTTGCAACTGTCAGAAAATCCATGTCTACATCAATAACAGGAAGTGATAAGCTCGAAGGTGTACAACTCAAATGGATTGGACAACTTAGAACTGGCTTTTGATTCCCATTGTGTGCTGCAATCTGTATCAAAATTTGTACTCTGAGTCAAGAACAGTCAAACCTGTGTGGTGTGTTTAATTTGCTTATTTTGGCAGGCTGCACAAACTTAAGCTGACATGGAATTGTGACAGGGAAACATTTTGATTTTAAACTCCATGTGGGTTTCTCCTCCAATGTTTTGCCCTTCCTCATCCACGTAATTAGAAAATCTTGGAAGTGCACATTCAGGTAAATGTGTCTGTCTGATAGTGTGATGTCACTTTTGGCCATGTGAACACTCGCAGCCCTCGCAGATGTGTCAAGCATAAATAAAGCATGAGTTGGACCAACTATCCAAACACACATTAGACACATTCCTATGAACGTCAGAGGTGTTTTCTTGATTTTCGTTGCAGCCTGAAACACATTTACAGCTCATTTATAATCAATGTGGGGACAGATGCTTTGTGGCTGTACTGTGCAGGTGTTACTGCACCTAGCACAAAGCCTTGTCTTTATTTCTGTATTGCCTGCAAAGCTTGTGATGTTTTTTTTTTTTTTAAAGAAGCTACGACTCGTGCAATTGATTAAAACTGACCGACTCCTTCTGAAGGATGTGGCCAGTGAACGAGAGTCTTCACAAGGACTCTACGCCGACTCTCACCTGACTGACTTTTCTTCTTCTTCTTCTTCTTTTTCTTCTTCTTTAGTTTGACTCTCAGGAAGTTCTTCATCCTCTCCTTTCTGTCCTGTTCTCCTGTGTTCTCCCTCTCTCCTTCCTTCTTCACTTCTGCTGACGGACAGTCAGGTGAGAGAACGTCACGTCATTGGCTGAACTTCAAATAAACTTCCTAATGTTGCACTTAAAATACCTCAAATTTAACCACATTTTAACGCTGCTCTGTTTAACATTAAAACTCGGAGTGAAGGTCAGACATGATTGGTTGATCGTGTCTCTGTGTGTACCTGCATGATGCACAGCTGTCCTACCTGTTCCCACGGCGCTGTGCTCTCTGTCGTCATGATGACAGGTGCTGCTCTGGTCCTCACTCTTGCTGTCTGACATGAAGTCGCTCCCTTTAGAAGACGACCGCACCCTCCTACAACAACACCAGTCAGCGTTAAACACAGCTGTCCTCCTGCTAACTTTCTGCTCTAGAAATTGAACCATCGACCCACCTCTGCGCCTCCTGCTCGCCGCCTCGCTCGTCCAGCTGCTGGTCTGTGTGGTAGTACTTGATGTGGTAGTGCAGCAGACTTGCCTTTCTGAACGACTTGGTGCAGCCGGCTGCGGGACACTTGAAGGGGTTGTGGTCCAACTCGATGGAGAGAATGGGAGGAGGCTGGTTCTTTATCACCCTGTACACTGAGAGAGGAGAGAAGGGAGGTTCAGACGAGTGTTTGGAGTTTCAAAATATTACTGTAATATGCACAACAATTACAGAGCAGCTGTAGTTGGAAATACATTTCTCAGATCTCAGACTCACTCAAAGAATGCTCATTAGATATGTATAAAAAGAAAATCATGCACGAAAAATAGAAAATCTACGACATAAAAAGGGCAGAAATTAAAATAAACGCATGAAATATAAGGTATACTGGTGGTAGACAGGTGTAAAGTAACTGCAAAAAGAACTGTAATGTAAACAGGAATGGAGTTCATTTAATGTGTAATGAGAATTTATAAATATACACGAGCCAAAAAATTAAACCACTGACAGGTGAACATTTACAATGCAGTGTTCTGCTGGGAAACCTTGGGATCTCGCATTCAGGACGCCACTTGATGTGAAACATCCTGAGCTAAATGACCCACAATCCCGTCATTATAAAGACAATGGCTGAAAAGATACTTCCTGGTGATTCACAGCTCTGGAGATCGACTCTTCAGGTGAGAAATCAAGTTTAATTAGTGACTGTCCACACGTGATTTTAAGGTAACGCAAAGGAGGAGGAAGTACAGGTCTGTCAGTTAAAGTAGTCATAATTCTGTGTCACATGAGGTGCCACGCCGCAGCCTTTTGTAAACAGATGTTTTGATGCAGTTTTGCCTACTTGAAGAATTTTCCCTGTTGTTTTAATCTTTGTTCAGCGTGTAGGCTTTCCAGGAAAACAACATCTTGTTCACAAATTCAATGTAACATGGGAGGATTATTTGATATACAAAGGGTCACTTGGGGGGTGAAGTATTCCTATAGGCCTGAGGCGTGAACATGTCATGTCTGTGTTCATGTAGTGCAGAACATTTTGTACAGTTTGCGTGGTGTGTGAGTGCACTTACATGGCTCTCTGCTGAATTTGTGTGTGGTGGGCAGGTGGGCCTGACGCTCCAACAGGACATCTGAGGAAGACAGAGATGAAACAACAGGGAGAGCGTGCTGTTATAAAAAGCCATTAGTGTATTTATGTCATGATATTATTTTACATGGATAGGAAAAATCTCTCCTTGAGATAGTTTATTGCTATGGATAATGTTTGTCACTTTTAATGAAATAATATTTCATTGATCAAATGCTGAAAATTAATTTTAAGTCCAATCATTTTTGTATATTTGACTTTTGTAAAGACCTGCAGGCTACAAGCTAAACAACAGCTGGATCACGACAGACTTAAACTGCATTAGTGACTTGACTCAACCTACGTTCTTTCTAAAGGCCGGCAGGGCACAACTCCACTGGTTGTAAAAAGAAGTCTGATTGTGTATATACGTGAGAAAATGACTTGTTTGGTTACATAAGTAAATATTTTCATAATGTGTTTATAGTCTCAATCACTAGTTTCAAGTGTTATTCAATACAGGCTGATGTTCATGTTATAAATCATGGTCCCATTCAGAGGAAAATAAACCATGAAGCAGAGGACGCTTTGGGGGCGTGGCTACCTTGTGATCTACAGATCGCCACCACGGCGACCTGTCAAGCAGGATAGAAGTGTAACAACAGCCCCTGCGCCTTCAAGGCAAGAATTTCACTCAACAACGTCTTTATAAAAGAGACAGCAGGCAGGACGGGATCATGGGTGGCAGGGGTGTCACATTTTGACAACGTGTTGTGTGTGCAATGATTAAAAAAGTAGGTGGTAGCAGTTAGCAGTTAACTCCGAGAAGGAGAAAAGTGGTCGAAAATGTCCACAAATTGGGAAAACAATGAGGTCCAGGAGCTCCTTACTCTCAGAGCACAGGACGAGATCAGCTGCCATATAACAAGGACACTAAATGATCATGTGATGTCAATTTTATCATTTATAAAGCGCTGCTGACGTGTAGGTTATACGTCATATTAGAGGCTGATGCTGTTGAGCTACACATCACATCTCTTTTGCTTCTCAGATGCCACTGTACTGTCTACAATCACATACTGGATCAGCATGATGCCGCCACTGTTTAGCTTTGTGTAAAAATGCAAAGGCAGTGTAAAGAAGGGTCTTCATAGCGGCTCTACAGCGCAATCTTTGTCTAAGATGTGCTTTATCTTCTTCAGTCTCTCCAATTTTCTTACATTAATGAAGTGGAGAGTCACACAGCCTTTAAATAAGTGCACATTTTTCGGTGAAGTTTAAACATTTTGAACTTATTCATCTAATCACATCCGTGTATTGACTCAATGCACTCGTACTGCAGCTAAAATCTGCTTCACGCTCTGAATGTAACCTCATTAACAGTCATGTTACCGCCAATATGGAAATTATGCTGCAGAAATGTCTGGAATTCTCTGATGTTTACCTCTGTCGATGTGGGCGGGGTTAGGCAGAGCCGGCTGGGTGGAGTCAGCTGTGATTGGCTGATTCTGAGCTCCACTGTTTCTACCTGGGAAGAGAGGAGTTCATCAGCATTAGCAACATGACTGAAGACAATGAAAAGCTGAACGGATCCACCTCACCTACACATCTGCTCCGTGTTACCAGATCATGTAACTTACTGTCATCTGTTTTCTTCTTAGCTGGTGAATGGGAGGATGAAGGTTCTCCCTTTCTTTTCCTCTCCTCCTCCTCTCCCTCCTCAGTCCCTTCTTTCTCCTCTGATGTCCCCTTCTCCTCCATGTCCTCCTTCCTCTTCTCCTCCTCCTCCTCCTCTTCCTCCTCTCTCTGTCCACCATCCTCCTCCTCCTCGCTCTCCCCTTCCTCCCATCCCTCGCTTCCCACCGCACTCTTCTCAGATCTGGACTTCTGTGTCACCACCCACCCACACACACACACACACACACACACACACACACACACACACACACACACACACATTTAAGATAAATCGAGTTGTGACTAGTGAAGCCAATCAGATGAGGACCAATAGGAGTGTAGTATTTCTTACTCTTTGGAAGGGTTTGATCTTTGTGGGCTTCACAGTCCGAACCACACCATCAAAGAAACGCACCGTGTAGGAGTCTGACAGAGACAGAGAGAGAGACACACCAGGTTTAGTAGTTGGTAGCATTTGATGGGAGTTTCTTAAACATTTGATCCAGTACTGTGATCTGCTGCTGTATGTCAAGTTTCAAGTCTCCAGTTCCCAAGAGTCCAAGTCATTTAATCAGCCGTGCAAAGATCTGTCCCTTTTCATTTATCCCCTAAAAACTACTTTAATTTTCTTTTGCAGCCTAAAGATAACAGAAACCAAACAGATGAGTCAAGAGGACCTCCACGCCACATGAACATATAAAAACATAAATTGGACCATGACAGAGTTAATAGGAATGCAAAGTCCTCTACCAACAGCAGTTAAAGTCGGGGTTCCCACACATTTTTCACAATGAATTTTTAAAACTTCTCCAATATATAACCCTGTTTCTATGACTTAACTTAAGTAGTTTAAAATGAGTAGGCCTATAAACATGCACTTTCAGGCATATGCAGATAAGCAAACCACTAGCGCTTCTTATCTCTGCCTGTGAGTTAGACATTCCTGCCACCAACTAGCTGCATATGCAAATAGACCAGACCAGAACATACTGGTACTTCACACAACGTCAAGGCTACGCCCCTTTCTCGGAAGACAGACCGAGTCAACGGTCACGCAGAGCAACACATTTCAAATTAGTAATACAATGTATTTTAAGTAATGTTAGACATGTTGTGATTTTCATGAACATATTTTAAACAACTTTCCCAAAACATTCTGTTGACTCTAAACCACTTCCAGGCCTGGTAAACAATATTCTGATCTGATAACTGTACTAGGAATTGCACGACAGTGGGAACGCTGTAAAGTTCTCTTACACGACTCAGACTGGACAAGAATCAGGTTTCAGGCCGAGTTTGGGGCCTTTTTGTTGCATAAAGTGTCAAGCTTGGTTTGGATGTCATCTATTAACCTCATTCAGTGCAAAGTCACGTAAAAACAAACATTTTTCATTATCACTTAATCTACTGATTTTGTTTTTAGATTATCTCTAGGAATAAAAAACAATAGAAAAAAGAAAATCCTCAGAAACCAGATGAAAATTACAGAATAAAAAATCAAACAAATATAAAAACAGTTGTTGATTATTTTCCATGAACTGACTAATAATTTAATCGCCCCATCATTTCAATGTGCAGGAACGTAACATGGGGTGTAAACGCTAATTTTGAGCCTCACCGTCCTTGTTGACTCTGAGAATTTTGGCTGGGTAGAAACGACAGTCTGTCCAACAGGCCAGAACCTTCGTACCTGAAACAAACATCTGAGACAGAGACAGAAAAATAAAGTCCAGCACAAACACACGTGCATACACACTCTTCTTATAACTTTTGTCGTCAGCCCTTTGTATTCAGATAGTGCTATAGAGCCGCTATAAAGTCCCTGCTGTCTCACAAGGGGTGTGATGGGCGTGACATGTAACACAACAGCGTTGACCTCTAGTGTGAAATATAACATACATACCAACAGCACTCTGAGATCATTTACCGTCCCTGTTATATGGCGGCTGATCTCGTCCTCTGCTCCGTGGGTAAGGAGCTCCACACCTTATTGTTTCCCCTATTTGTGGACATTTTTGTCTACTGTTACTCTTCCTTGAGTTAGCTGCTGACTGCTACTTTTTAAATCTCCTGCAGTGGCTTGCACACATAACCTCGTGGCTTTGCCACCATGATCCTGTCCTGACGGCTGTCGTGTTTACACACACACACACACACACACACACACACACACACACACACACACACACACACACACACACACACAGTGTCATACCGGCTGTGAACATGGTGGATTCAGGCCCTGCCTCCTCAGGCTGACTCGCTCCAGCGGCCGCAGATACGGTGAGCTCCAGTGAAACCATTCGTTATGTCGCCGGCTCCACTGACGGTAGTGGACCTGGATCCGCTCTTTGTCGTAGTCGATTTTCTCGATCGTGGCTGCGTACCTGACAGGACACGACATAATGCAGGATTTAAAAACGTCATCACGTATTCATATCTTTTATTGTGTGTGTGTGCGCATGTGTGTGTGTGTATGTATGTATGTGGTCCACACACCAGTTCTTTTGGCGGTCTCGGGCTTCTAGCTGAGCTCCAACCTCAAAGGTGATCCCTGACCTGTCCGGTGGAGTCTTCATCTGGCAGAAACAGAGACAAAAAAATGCCAAAGAAAAGTTAAACTGACAAATTATTTGTAACATGTTTCTGTCTTAGTGCAAAGAAATACAGTTAAATATCCAGGTAACTTTCGTGCATACATTTAACACACTGTAGAGTTTATTCTGCAGTTAGTGGGGAGACATTTACATTTTAAAAATAATCACTCTGTCAGTTTGTTTGAGTCTGAACCAGTTTGACTGATCAAGAGCTGAAGTGTCTGGTTTCACTCTGTTTAAAAGTGAGCATGAATCTGTCAAACACGCTAACTATGCCAGCAAAGTAGAGAACTGTGTAAATTTTGCATTCTTTGTGACATTTTGTTTTATCCAAAGATGTGCAGATTAAAGAACAGCATAACCATCTTGCTGAATTCCACAAATTCCATGGACAAACTCCCACTGAGTCTGAACGTGTCAAGACTCGTCATAATCCACAATTCACCAAAGTCAAAAGAGGCCAAAAACATGCTTTTAGCTGACATGAAAATGAGTAGTGAATCTGACATTTGCATTTGATTAATGTCATTATTTCATCTTGTTTCTACTGAATATTAAAGTTTTCATCACACAGGAGTATCCCCGGCATTTTTCCTATAATCTGTCAAAGGAGACCATAATAAAACTGATCATAAAAAGGCCAATGTTTCATTGTACTGAACTTGAACTTTCAAATTTAGGTTGCACATTGTCAGCTTATTTAAATTCAAAGTCAATCTGTTAATTATTATTATGGCACTTGTACGCTTAGAATAGACTATTCTTTATTTCACTTTGGCAACAATGCATTTTAAACTTCATGTGCATGCAGAGTAGAATTTGAGTTTCCATTTTATTAAATTATTTCTTTTTGTATTAGCAGTCATTGCTTCATATTCACCAACAAAAGGTGCACTATTATTTTACATGATGCACATTACTACTCTTCAAGATCTTGTGCAATATTACTTTTCAGTATCATGATCACTTGCCTGTGTAGTGCAATATGATTTTCTCATGTGCAACGCTTCCTCTCATTGTCATATCACATACAATATAACATTGATCATCGGGCGCAGTCTGTATTTTCCACCATTTTAGTTCATTTTTAATAACTCTTGTACTGATCTTACTCCTGTTGTTACTCTATTAGGCACTGTTTTTTGCTTTTGCTCCTTGAAAACACTTTATACCCTGTATATTTTCAATATTCTGACTATTGTTTTTAAAACTGGGTCCAGTGAGTGACCCTGACCTGGGGAACCCACTGGTTGTTCTGGTTGTGAACGTTAATTGTTGTTACAGTGTTTGTGTTACTGTAATTTGAAGCATCCTCTGGCACAAGTATTTCCTTCGGGATAAATAAAGTTCTGTTGAATTAAAAGTACTTGACCTTACTTTCTACATTTCTTGCCACTTCATACTTCTACTCTTCTACATCTCAGAGGTAAATATTGCGCTTTTTACTGCGCTACATTTGCCTGACCGCTTCGGTTACTTTTCAGATGACAGTTTTTTATCCCCTTCCTGTCCTGTGAAAACCAAGAGAGATGTGTTGATGTTGAATGTTTGTAATAAGGTGTTCCTTTATGTGTTGAGAAATGCTTATGCTTCGTAAAGTCTTTCAAAACCCTCTTGGATCAGCTGGAAAAGTGATCACAAAGCTGAAACCTGGCTGTGTTTAGGACTTTTTAGAGGACATGTCTCCCCCAATTTCTGAAAAACACAAATTGTGCCCCCCAATCCTAAATAGCCTAAATGATTGAAATTGAACAAATGTATTTTCCGACTCCACATTACCAACTCTAAAATAAATGATGTGATAAGGACAAAATAGGCACATTTTGTTACTGGGATATTTATTCCTATAAAGATGATTAATGAATGGATATTCATTTATTTAAATAAATCTGATTTTGTTGGGTTAACTTGTGTAACTTGTAAGTATTTACTGTGCTCTTAGAACTGTACTAATACTAGCATTTCTGGCTCTGTAAAAACATGATCAGTTAGTTTAACCAAGCTCAGGCTCATGTTCTGACAATCATCCATATCCACTGATGTAAACAGTAGGCCCATATACTGGGAGAAAGGGAAGATGATGAGGAGAACTGGGAATCTGTGAGAGGCGAGAGATGAGAACGTGAGTGGACAGAACATGCCTGAGACCCTGAAACTAGAAGTAGCATTAACTAACAGAGAAGCAGTGAAGAGGAGGGTGATGGCTGGCTCCATGTATTACTGGCTGTTTAAGAGAGATGCACAGTAAAGGTGAGCATGTGATTCTCTGTGTGGTGCTTTTTGAATGACTTGGTGATGGTGCTGAGCTTCTGTGAAATCGTGAAATATGCTGGCAATCTCAAGCGCTCTGCGAGCAATTAAAAAAAAAATCACAACTGATTGTTTCCCCCCCAAACTTGTCATCAGATCTGCAGCCATGCTCACAGGACAGCCAAGCTACAAACTTATAGACCATGATGCATTGCTGTAGATTAAACTACACAACAGTATATAACGGAGTTAAAATGAGCACGACCTTAAACATTTACAGCAGTAAAATGACACAAACACATTAATGCAGCAGGAATATTAATCCAAAGACATCACACACTTTGCAGATTATATAATTTGACCTCAGCACAGTTTTAAACGCAGAACTTTTACTTGCAGGAGTATATTCAGTGTAGTGTCACCTGCACGGTGCATCACCTGTCTCATATTCAACACCCTGTATTGATTTCAACCAAAGGCGCGCGACCTGTGACAGCTGTTCCATGATGACGACGCGAGCGCGCGCATCGGCTTACTTCTATTATCCTACTGTAAAACGTTTTCACACACTGTGGCAGAAAGCGCAGAAATAACGTGACAGAGGCGGCCATGTTTTAATTTGACAACACAGTTAAAACAATACAAGAGTTATTTCATTCAGTTTGTACGCTACGTAACGTTATACTGTAAGTTACGTGATGACAGGACGTAAGAAGTAACGGTTACAGCCAGACTTCTTAGTTTATCATTAACAATCATGCCTGTAACGATAATCTGAATTAGTTTAGATGTACGCACTGAAACGTCAAACTGAAGCAGCGTTTAATCATTTAAAGAAACTATTTTTTGACATTTCTAATCTTTTAACTTCCTCTGTAGACGAAGCTGATTGGCTCACAGGCCGCTGAGGACACCCGTTCTGGATTCTCATTGGCCGTACGTGCTGGCAGTCAAACGAGGAGCCCCGCCCCTCGGTAGCCACTCAAATATTTGACAGTGGCTGGCTAAAATGCTAATGCTAACCTCTGTTAGCTCCAAAGAGCAGCAAGAAATGACAAGAAGACGAAACGCAAAATGCTTCAAAATCATACCTCCGTGAACTCCACCTGCTCTGGAGAGGAGACGACGCCATGTTTGAAGTTGTTCATTAAGCTCACCCAGTTAAACAGTGTTAGTAGTTCTCCTCTCCATTGACTGGGACCAGATGAGCTAACGCGGCTAACGTTAGCCTCTGCTCAGTCACACAGGCTGCAGCGAGTTTAATGTCGCCCGCTGAGCTGTCATGGACGTTCACACCTTCATGAAACTCTCTCCGCTGTATAAACGTGATTGTGAGCGATAAATGTGTAAATGAGAAGCACAAAAGCTTGTTTACCTCTCGCGCTACTTGAGCACTGCACTCTTCTTCATACTGTGATGGCCGCAGAGCGCATGCGCGACGGGAGACGTTCAGCTGGTTTGTGTTTATCGGTCTCAAGTGCTGCAGGACTGTGTTCACAGGTTCAGAGCAGCAATGTCAAAATAAACTCTATGCAACCAAAAATGCTTGTAACAGAGTTTTTAACAGAGTTTAGGCTGCATATTATGCATCACTGCATCCTATATTACTATTAATATTATGATGACCATACTGTAACACATAGGGCTGCAATTGTAGGAGGGTTTATGGTATGGTATCAGAGAATATTGTGGTTTCTCGCTACCACAGTTTTACCAAGTTATTATTTTGTCAAAATTACCCATAAAGAAATGAAACCAGGGGGGTTAGTTTTGGTTAAACAAATGTTTCATTGCTATAACTGAAACTTGAAACCTTTTTTTTCATATGAAAGTTTGTGTACAAAGTAAAATAGAGTTGAGATTCATCACTGCAACCCCTCCTGAAATGTGTTTTTCCAGTGGAAGTTTGTGTAAAAAATCCCCCTTTTGAAAATGACTAAGTTGAGAGTCTCCGTCTCGTCCACACTATCATAACCATCAATTTTAGTATCACGGTATACCTTAAAAGCAGTATACCACTGAAATCTGGGCATCAAACTATACCCTGTGTTGGAAAGATTACTTTACATATTACAAGTTACCTTGTTGAAATCTGACAATAACTTCATCAAATAATGAAACGTATTACATTTTATTACGTTTTTAATAAATGTTTTAAAGTGGCCAATAAAGCTAAAAATTCCTAAAAACATAAGTGCATTAAAGTTGCGCTCAAATTTGCAGAAGTATGCCAAATAAGCTTTAAAACTTTTTACCAAAACATTTGAATGTAACCACTTCATAAACACCAAAATGTTGTTAATTTTAATTTAAAAAAACATTGCGTTCGTTCAAAAAGGAAAAGTATGTGTATTTCAGTTAGTGGGGTGGATCTGTGGAATGGGCTGGGTGATGGGTTGAAGCAAAGCACAAATATAAATCAATTTAAAAAAACGATACAAAAAAGAAATCTTGGGGAGTTATATGGTTGAGGAGGGGTTGTGTTAAGGGATGATTTTGTTTTTTTGTTAAATTATTATTTTTTATTAGTATTTAAAAAAAACACTAGGTGGGTATAAGGGTTGTAAATAATTTGATAATTTTGTGTATGTATTTAATTTGGGTTGTAAAAATTGGGGATAGTTGTTTGTATGTTTATATTTGGTTGTAAATTGATTTATGAAGCTGTTTAATTTATTAATAGATAAGTAAGAAAGGGGTAGGGTCATATAAGTTTTACTTCTACCTGCTCCTTTTCGGGCACTGTTCTTTTTTTATGTTCGAAATAAAATAAATTCATTCATTCAAATTACAGAAGTTTTCATAGTAAGTGTAAGAGATTACAGTTATTTATTGTGAAATTCAATCACGTAATTTTGTGACATGTTCAACCCCAGTTCCCAAAAAAAGCTTAGACACTGTGTAAAATGTAAATGCAAACAGAATGCAGTTATTTGCAAATCCTTTGATCCTTATCTAATTGAATACAGTACAGAGACAAGATATTCAATGTTCAAACTGATAAACTTTATGTCTTGTAAATATACACACATTCTGAATTTGATGCCTGCAACGTGTTCAAAAAAAGTTGGGAGAGTGAAACTGTGAGATGCAGTACAAACTTAGGTTTAGTAAACTATTGAATTTCAATGTACTATCTTGTTTACATATACACAGTATTTATAGTCATGTTAAGATGTTCAGGTATCAGGTATGGCCACTATTCATCGCTGTTCAGGCAGCTGGGAGTGTTGCAGAGAGTGAAGCGTGGAGGGGGATTGAGCTGAACGGATCTGTGTTCAGACTTCACTAAAGTTGTGAGGAAAACCAAGAGCATGTTGGACTGTTTTATTTGGGTGCCTGCTGTGCATCAGCAAGGCAACTATATATAATCCATCATCTTGATCTCATGTCTGACACTGTGACACAGCTGTGCACAGACATGAGATCCAGAATTGTGTCCAGTGGTTAGATAAACATTTTCTCATCATAAACATCAATAAAACAGAGGAGATGATATTTGACCCCAAATCTACTGGAGACCATTCACCAGTTGTTATCCATGACCAAAGCATAGTCCAGGTTGAATCATACAAATACCTGAACATAGACATCGACCATAAACTGACATGGTTTGACAACCCCAGCTCAGACCACCAGGCTTATGCACAGAGCCATGGAAATCATGTCAGTTGACATACCACACTGCAGTCTATCTTTGAGCAAACCATTATCAGACAGGCCCAAGAGATTATCTCAGACCCCACCCATGTGCTCCATCATAAGTACCAACTTCTCCCTCGAGGCAGATGCTTTAGAGTCCCCCAGCTTGACCGCTTAAAAAAGAGCACAGTCTCACTCTGAAAATTTAAATTTGTCCAAAACAACTTGAAAAAACGTCCTCTCAGGTATATTGTCCCCAAAACAATCATCTTGGGATTTACAGTCATTCATCTGCTCATGTCCATCATTAATGTAAAGAGGAAGGAAGCCAGGTTATTATCTGCCACACACAACTGTACCAACCACAGAGAACATGTACTGGCTTCACAGACCACATCCTCATTTTATAATGTAGACAAATGTATTATTGACACACAGTATTTCTCATTTACCCGCTGATCTAACAAAGACGTGAGGAGCAGCTATGAGTTTGGGGTTTTTTTCTAAATATTTTTTCTATTTCTTATTTAACCAGAAAAAGCTCTTGAGATGAAGCCAAGACAGGAAGCGATATAAGTTACAGACAGACAACATAGAGTAAAGCCAAGTGTGAAGCAGTCAGGATTTAAGTCAGTGCCTCCAAATCTGAGGTCGTGGTTCTCTGCCGGAAACTGGTGGATTGCCCCCTCTGGGTTGAGGGAGAGTTACTGCCTCAAGTGAGGGAGTTCAAGTACATCGGGGTCTTGTTCAGGAGTGAGGGTAGAGTGGAGCTTGAAACAGATCAGCAGTTTGGTGCAGCTTCTGCAGTGATGTTGGCGCTGCGCCAGACCGCCGTGGTGAAGAGGGAGCTGAGCCAGAAGGCGAATCTCTCGATTTACTGGTCCACCTACGTCCCAACCCTCACCTATGGTAATGTAACACCTATGCTCTGGGTAGTGACAAAGAATGAGATCGCGGATACAAGCGGTGGGGTGTCTGGGCTCAGCCTTAGAGATACGGGGAGGAGCTCGGACATCCAGAGGGAGCTTGGAGTAGAGCCGCCGCTCCTTCGCATCAAAGGGGTCAGGACTGGGGCGGACTGGGACACAAATTATACACACTACACAAACGCTGTCTTCAGAATCTGAAACTGCATCAGAAAATCAACAGTTATTGTTTAATTCCAGACTATAAAATAAATGCAATAATGAATTGGCCACAAATGGCTATGTGCTTGTTATTTAACTTTAAACAGGAGCATATGACTCTATCCTAATGCATCTCATTTTATGCACAGTGTAACTGTCTGCCCTGCCCAGTGTACATCTCCATGGCTCACAGCCATAATAATAATAATAATAGATTTTATTTATAACGCACTTTACATTTGAATACAAATCTCAAAGTGCACAGTACAGGCAACAATAACAATAAAAGCAACAGAGGCAATAAAATCGAGCACAGAACAAGACAGTATAAAATATAAACAGTCAGCAGATGAAATCAGATAAAATCAGCCAGGAAAAGCTGAATGAACTAAGGAGGCATAAATTGGGCAATTGGCCCTACAGTCAACTTTTAGTCAACTTATTACTACAATAAAAAATCCCACTTATTTCTACTAAAAGGTTTTCATCTGGCTAAAATGTCATGCATAGTAGGCGATGCCTTCACAATGCACCTGTCATATTTCTGGTCTCATCCTCCTCCTCATCACGACTGGGGTTAGTCTGTCCCTCAGCTTCATTGTCCTTGGGACTGGGAGCACCACCTCACGTTAACTGCGTACATCCACAGGAAAAAAGCAAGCACATATTTTCTTTTAGTACAGGTTTAAATTATAATGACTTAATGCAATATCAAGTAGGCTAGCCTGCCTCTTGAAACGGACACCTAGAAGAAATATGCAATTTGCCAAAGCCAACCTTGCACATTACGCACTCACAAATGTTAGCTAACATTTATACACCTGCTATAATGGCACTGTCGGCTCCAGCTCCAGCTCCGTCGACCACGTCGGTTATCTTGGAGCACTTTGCTGCCTCTAAAGATTTAAGTTTTTTTATTCAAGGTTTTCCGCACCACCCTTTCTTTTTTTACCGGCTTTATCGCTTTATCCATGTTTCTTTCTCCTTTCTCAGTAGCTAGCAGGTGAGCTAACGGTCAAACTAGCCTGGTCTGCCATGAGTAATGACTGATGACTGCGGCTGAGCCAATTAGACTTCAAGAAAAACGAGGGCCTCTTTCGTATTGGAGGAGGCCGCTCTTTGCATCAAAACATAAGATTGACACCTACGTTCTCTCTGGACATCTCACAGCAAACAAACAACACGGAAGGGATGCAGATTGCAGTAGACACCGGCCCACTTGGTGACCGGCCCATCAGGATTTGCCCCGAACGTCCTTGATCAGGATCCTCCTGGGTGCCCCCTGTTAGAGGTGTTTCAGACACGTCCCACTGGTCGGAGGCCCCGGGGCAGACCCAGAACACACTGGAGGGATTACATATTTCATCGTCAGGGTCCTCCAGGAGGCGCTGGAAAGCTTTGCCAGGGAGAGAGATGTCTAGGGTGCTTTGCTTGGCCTGCTGCCCCCGCGACCCAGCCCCGGATAAGGGGATGAAAATGGATGAATGGATAATAATAATAATAAATTTTATTTGTAATGGACTTTTCATCCCTGGATCTCAAAGTGCTACCAGTTAAAAGCATAATATAAAACATATGAAAAAACACTATAATAACCTGACTTTTCCATGAGCTCCACCACCACCAGTTTAAACGTCCTCTCAGGTATATTGTCCCCAAAACAACAGTAAGAATCATTTCTTCACTTCATCTTGGGGTCATTCGTCTGCCATTATCTTTCACACACAGCTGTACCAACCAGAGAGAACACGCACTAGCTCACAGACCACATCCTCATTTTATAATGTAGGCGTATCTATTATAATTACTGTCACACAGTATTTGTATTTGATTTACCCGCTGATTTAACAAAACCTGAGGAGCAGCTCTTTATTGTCCTCCTTCTCTCTATAGGGCATTTGTGGTCAGAGTGCAAGTAGCAGAGGCATTATGAGATTAAAAATGACTCTCACTCTCTGTGGATAAACTGTAATTTAATAAATGAATGCATCGTCTCCAAAACAACAAGTATCATTTCTTCATTTTAACATGGGGGTCCAGTTATCCGCCTGCTTATATACCTACCTACATATATATAAATGATGTCAAGAGGAGGGAAGCCAGGCCAGTTTTTAACAGCTTGATATCTATTTGGCACAACAGTACCAACCAGTGAGGACACACACTGTCTTCACAGACCACATCCTCCTTCTGTAATATATATATTCATGACTTGACTATTCGTGACTTACTGACACAGTATTTCTCATGTATCTGATGTGATTCGACAGAGATGTGAAGAGCAGCTATGAGTTTAACAGCAGCAGCGAGCGGACTTGTTGTCCTCCTTCTCTCTGTACAAGGTACTGTACATCTACATTTGTATTGTTAGGCATTAAGCACACTTTGCACATTCAAAGGAAGATGTTTTATGTGATCACTTAAACAGATATTCACTTCTTTTTCTTTAGAGTTCTTTGCATGATACACTTATACCTTAGCATTACAAACTCTGTCAAGTATTATGCACCATTAAACACAGTGAAGCTCTGTTTGTGTGGTTAACCAAGAAAAAATCTTCTAAATAACTGGATTTTTTTTAAATTATGTGTTCAAACTGCAAGCCTTCTTCACAACCATTTAGAAAACAGATGTTAGAGGGTCTGCGACAAAGATGTAAAAATAAAAAAGGATTTTCCTGATCTTAAAACAAGTTGGTACTATAAGATTATTTTTGTCTCACACCGATTTAAAGTGGGATGGTTGTTTTCTGAAATGTGGCTTTACACAGTGAAGCATCCCTGCGATGGCAGTGTTGGCAGCCGCAGCTCGACTCATTCCTTTCCGCATGCTAAGTTTGTGACTGATGCTGGGCGAGGTCATTTTTGATAACAACCAGTTTATTTGACCCGATTCTGGAGCGTCATTCATCCTGCCTCTCAGCCAAGTCAGGCAACTGCACACAGCGTGACTTATTTTCTCCTTGTGTGCTGCTGAGCTAGGACCAATGAAGGGCAAAGTCATGTCTGATAAACACCCAGTGATGACAGTGTCAGCAGCATTACTCATCCCAAGTCTCAGCCAAGTGGGGCGACTGGACAAGACCCGACTTATTCCTTTCGGTATGCCAAGGCCGAATGCGGTTGAATAGTCTTTTTTGCTTAGGAAGGTTCCTAACTGAGTGAAATGACCTGGAAGTATCTAAGTGGCAGCCATGATAAGAGCTGGTCGAATTCTCTAAATTTTAAGGTAAGGTGCTTCAATGCTTCCTTTCTAATCTCCTTGAGCATAGGGTACACTTGACCATCCTTTACGAAAAGAAAGGAGATAATCCCGTCGCACAAGTCCTTGTGGCGGCAATATTTAAGGCACCATTCACAAACTCAAATGATTAGGAAAGAAAAAGATCAACATGACGAGAAAGGAAGGAGATCACCATGTAAGTTACCGTTGTTTATGAAGCATTATACATCTCATGCCATAACTTGTTCATATGCTATGTTTTGAACTTTCAACATTAGGCTATGTTAAACTTAAATGCGAACTATGAATGTTTCGCTACCATTGGTGTAGGCTACCCTCCGTCCACAGCTTTGTTTAACTTGTTTTATAACAGGATAAACAAATGTAGCCTACAATGCATCATTTTAATTTTCCAATTTTCGTGTGAATGAGAAAAAACGGAAATCCACATACTTTTCCCGTTTTCGTCTTCAAATGGCTAACTGAAATAGAAATGAAACCAAAACCAGAAACCTACTTGTTTTTCGCCCACCCACCCTTTTTATAACCCGCCCACCAAGAGCCGGGTTCTGCTCGAGGTTTCTTCCCATTAAAGGGGAGTTTTTCCTTACAACTGTCGCCAAGTGCTGCTCATAGGGGAATTGTTGGGTCTCTGTAAACTAGTCAGTATTAATCAGTATTATCTAGACCTGCTTTATGTGAAAAGTGCCCTGAGATGACTTTTGTTGTGATTTGGTGCTAGCCTATATAAATAAAATTGGATTGAATTGAAAAGAAATAGATAGCCTGGATAATCAATGACGTAACGTCGCTGTGCCTCGTGCGTAAATGTGCATATAATTGGCGTATCTGGAGATTTAAATAATCAGTGAAGTTATTGTACAGTGTTTCCCCGCAGAGCTACAGTGGAAGCATCATTACAAAAAGAGAGAATTGGGCACTATACAAAAGACTATAATGTTGTTTCACCGTGTTCGTTTATATATCCTACATTAAACAACACAATGAGAACGTACAGGCCGCATTATCTAATATGCACTTTTTGTAGTCCATCTTCAGAACATTGTAGTTTCACCACAGCAAACCCACGTCAATGACGTCCGCAGTCGCACAATTACGTAGCCCAGTGTAAGTGCAGTCGGATTCTCTCAGCACCGCAGTTGTCTTTTCCTAAGTCCTTATGAATTCTCCTTCGCATCTTCCCTTGACCTTGTGTCGAATTCCATCGAGGTCAAGGAAAAGTGGTTAGGAAAAGACGATAGGAGGGACTTTTCGACCGCAGCCCAGGTTTGGGCTGATGCTGGGCCAGGTCATTTTTGATAACGACCTAGTGATGGCAGTGTTGGCAGCTGGAATCGGGCCATGTCATTTGGCCTGATTCTGACGCATCATTCATCTTGAGTTTCAGCCAAGTGGAGCAACTGGACGCAGTCTGAATTATTTCTTCTGGTGTGCCGAGTTTGGGCCGATGCTGGGCCAGTTCATTTTGGCTACCTGTGACCTTGACTACAAATCAAAGTCTGTCTCCTGATGTTGTTCTTAATCTGACTGTGGTTCCTGATGTGCTCTGTGTTACAGTGGTACACGGTCAGAGTGACGGGGGAGTGACTTACATTTCCACTCAGATCTGTGCCGTAAAAGGATCCACAGTGATTATACCCTGTACATACAGATACCCATCCAGAATAAAGGACCGCGATACTACAGTGGAGAAAACATTGTGGTTTACTAAAATGAATGGAACTGTTCCTGTGGATCTGACAGCAGACCCAGAGTATTCAGACCGTGTGCAGTACAGTCCTGCTAACAACCTCTGCACTCTGAGACTCACAGACCTGAGAGAGAGCGACTCAGCTGAGTACATGTTCATGTTCATAACAAACCAATCAGATGGGAGATTTATTGGTTCACCTGGAGTCACTTTGTCTGTCTCAGGTAACGTTTTATTCATGTGTTAATTATTTCTAAAGAAACATTACCACAAATGACAAATAACATGTGTGCTCCTTCTTCACAGAACCACATCTCGAGATGCAGGTGATCAGACATTTACATCACGCTACATATGTTGAAGATTATATGGATTATATCTGGGAAGAGCTGAAGCTGAAGTGCCTAAGCAATTGTCGTCTACCTGATAATCCTTCGTTCATCTTCTACAAGAATGGACAGGAAATGTCAGGAGCAAAACATTCAGAGGAAACTCATGCAGCAGACAGCTATTCCTGCGCTCTTGAAGGATACGAGGCTTTCCCCTCTCCTTCAGTGTGTGAGTTAATTCAACAGTCTTCCACTAACATAAAACCATCTGAGGGATACAACTGTTCAGTCAGACAACTACATATACTTTAAATATAGTCACCCCAACACTGGTTGAAAAATGATTTTAAAGATTGTTTTATCTTTCAGGTATCAATGATGAATCCTGCAACAGAGTGACGTACACGGACAGAAGCGTCTGTGCCGTCAGAGGCTCATCAGTGAACATTTCTTGCACATACAACAACAATGAAACCATCACATCTAAATTCTGGTTCCGTCCTGAAGACAGAGATCAGCGGAAGAATCCTGAGGACCTTAGAGAAGACTCCCAGTATGCAGGTCGTGTTCAGATCATTGAGACAGAGAGAGGACGCTCCACTATGAGAATCGCCGACCTGAGAGAGAGCGATTCAGCCCCGTATCACTTCAAATTCAAGACACAAAGCTTTGAATGGAGGAGTAGTTTACCTGGTACAAATCTGACTGTCACAGGTAAACACAAGCTGATGTAAATACACCAACACGGTACATTTAAAAATGTTATGCATGAGACAAACTCCTGAGTTTGTGTGATCACGAAATGGAAAGGAGGAGCTGGGGTGGAGGCGGGTTGCAAAGCAGCTTGCAGAGGAAGCAGCAGCAGTAGGCAGGCCAGAGCAGATAGAAAGGAATCTATCAGCTGATTCATCAGTTGATTGGGCTGCTTGAGATCAGCTGATGTAGCTGGGGTGTGAGCTGAGCTTGACATCGTGTCCTGCCTGAACTAACGCTGTTTGAATTTAACTGTTGAGTTGTACATCTATCATCTCTCTTCATTAGACCTGGGGGTGTAACATTGTTCTGTGATCTCATATCCAGCTCTCCAGGTGCAGGTGACCAGAATAACAGTCCAGCAGTCTCACACCTATGCAGAGCTCAAGTGTCACAGCAGCTGCAGTCCAGCTGGTCATCCTTCCTACGTCTGGTTCAAGAATGGAGAGGAAATGACGGGTGTGGAGACATCTAGTATTAAGGCTCAGCTTTATCCTGCAGACAACATCTCCTGTGCTGTAAAGGGACACCAAGAATTCCCCTCTCCTGTAGTATGTAAGTTTACTCCACTGTGACAGGAGCACAGCTTTGTCCTTAAACTTCAAAGTCATTAAGTTGAATAGTGAGGATAAATCAGGGTTTATTTTGTTAAAATGTGGCACAGTGGTAGAGGGTCATGGGAGGATGCCAATGAAGCAGTATTACATCAGTTGGCCAAAGGGGGGCGCTATAGCAACCCATTGAAATGTCAAACTTTGAATGAGCATATCTCATGCCCCGTATGTGGTAGAGACATGAAACTTTGCACAGAGATGCCTCTCCTCATGAGGAACACATTTGCCTCAAGAACCCATAACTTCCGCTTATATAGATTTTCCGCCATATTGAATTTTTTGAAAAACACTTAAAATGGATCTCTTCCTAGGAAGTTTGAGCGATCTGCATGAAACTGGGTGAACATAATCTAGGGACCAATATCTAAAGTTCCCTCTTGGCAAAAGTTGGAAAACTTACTAAAACTGAGCTTCTATAAGGCAATGAATATTGCGGAGGGCGTGGCTCATCACATAAAGGTGTATAACATCTCAAGGGTTTCACCCATCACCACGCAACTTTGTAGGCATATGACCACACATAATCTGAGGGGACCCCTCCATTATTGACCCCATCAAACAAAATGGGGGCGCTAGAGAGCTCATTTCTTATCTAGGCCTAACCACCATATGGATTTTTACTAAACTTGGTAGATATGTAGAACAGGACGCCTCAAGGTGACTAATGGCTAATAGGTAAAATGCGACGAGAATGCGAGAGATGATTGTATTATCCATTACTACACTTTAACACCGCATAACACAGTCAAAAACTTATTACGATCCAAATCAACACAAACTCCATGTCGCCTTTTACACACAACGCTGTCCACACTCTCGTTTTATCATGCGCACTACACCGCCTCACAGCACCATACCTGGCGTACATAACTTGTGCCTGTACTAACACATAAATGAAGTAATAAACATAACTTTAGTATGGTCCATGTTGTTCAAAATATACAGAAACTGTTGTGCAAACTTAAATATCGTCAGAACCTTTATGATAGATACAGATAGATAGCCTTTACTGTCCCATGGGGAAATTTGTTTTCACAATCTGTCACACAAAAATACTGCCAACAAACACCACCAAACATGGAACAACATATGAATACACACACAATGCACAAACACCACCACATTGACATTGAACAACCGACACATATATCACACTCAGGAGGGCTGTTACATCAACACAGGAATTCTATATGGGGATGTAGACTCAGAAGAATGATGTACAAAACATAACAAGGAAGTGATCTGAGTGGGTGGAAAAGACAGTGATAACTGTGACAGGACTGACAGCTTCATCAAACAGAACACAACCATCTAGTGGCAGTAAGAGCACAATGCACTAATGTAAAAACAAGATGGCAGCCATCTCTGCCACGTCAGTCTGCAGCCCACCCCAAACACAGAAGTGGACAAGGTCCAAAACCTGATCACAATTTATGGTTGAAACATATTTATTATGATTAATAATGTTTATAGTTTGATATGGCAACAAATTTAACTAATCTTAGCAACAGTAATTAGTAAGTACTTGTTTGAGGACGTTAGGACTAATGTATCGTTGACAGTGTTTAGGTTTTTACACTTATCTGGTCCTACTGATCCAAAATAGCTAGGCGAAATTAAAAATGTATACCAAACAAAAGTTCAGGTCTCAGGAGGATATGACATGCCAGAAAAAGATTCAGTATGTCCCAGTAACATAAATGCAGTATGCCAAAAATACCAGGATGTTCTACTGTATCCGGTCATATTTTGGAGAGTGCAAACCAGCATGCTTTTCTGGCTATTCTGACCCACAATCCTCTGCACAGCCCATTTAAGTAACTGATGACCAGTCGAATAGTAATAATGTGAATATTAATTGTTTATGTAAACAAAATTATCATAAAGGTAAGTGGCATTTAATTTATCTGCACAATTACGGATATAAAACAAGAGAGTCAAAGTTCAGGGTGTAATATTATGAGACAGTAGTATGTCCCAATAGTGTGCACACTGCATGCAACAGTACGTACTTTTTAAGGGCAGCTGCACTACATACTGAGAGTAAAAAGAAAAAGTATGTGATATGGAACGCACCCTAACCTATGACAGCTCCAGGATTAGCACTCTGGACAGCCACAGTGACAAATAAAAGGGATACTCTAGAAGCTCTCCTATTTTAATCCCTCTATTCTAATCTTTAAATTATTCATCTTCACTTCTCCTCCAGATGCTCCAAAGCTTCCCTCTGTGTCAGTGAATCCTTCGGCTGAGATCGTGGAGGGCAGCTCAGTGACTCTGACCTGTAGCAGTGATGCTAACCCAGCAGCTAACTATACTTGGTACAAGGAGAATGAAAATCCAGATGTTATATCTCTCAGTGAAGAACCACAGCTTGTTTTCAGCTCCATCCAGTCCTCTGACTCTGGACAGTATTACTGTGCAGCTGAGAACGAGCTGGGGAGGAGGGTGTCTAGTCACATCACCATTAATGTGAAATGTGAGTGAAATGGTTGATATAAAACAGAAATTCTAAATCTGTCCAGTCTTTGCAGGAGGAAATGTAACGACAGCCTAGTGTGTCTTTGCTTGAAATAGTTGTGTTTCTGTACATGTTCTCCTCCAGATGCTCCAAAGCTTCCCTCTGTGTCAGTGAATCCTTCGGCTGAGATAGAGGAGGGCAGGTCAGTGACTCTGACCTGTAGCAGTGATGCTAACCCAGCAGCTAAATACACCTGGTACAAGGAGAATGAAGATTCACCGAAAGCATCAGGACAGATCTTCACCATCACTGATGTCAGACCTGAACACAGTGGGAATTACGGCTGTGAAGCTGAGAACACAAGAGGACGTCATTACTCCACCTTACACCTGACGGTTGTGGCAGGTTAGTTCCTCCATGACACTAATTACTGGCTGGTCAACAGACAGCATCACCTGGTTCATGAATCAAACCCTTCTCATACTGTTTAACTCATAACTGTTTATCTCTATTTGTAGATAAATCAACGATGACCATGAATAGCCTCAGGCTGACTCTGGTGGTCGTGATGCCGACTCTACTGCTTTTTTATTCCCTGTGGATGAGGTGAAAATATAAAAATGAATCATCTTTTAATATGAATATTTACTTTCATTGTGTTGGAGTTTTTGATTGAACTTGTTGTTTATCTATTTGTTTGTTTGTTTTTTAATTAAATTCAGGAGGCAGAAAACTTTGAGCTCCACTGAGCCAAATGAAGCCATGGAGACTGTGGAGGTGAGAGACAGATTGAAGATGGCTGGATAATGAAACAGTCGCTCCCTGGGCACAGATATGCAAAGGTCCCCACCACCTCTCCTACACAGGAGGCGGAGACACGGACTTTGTGGTGGCTTTGCATGTCTTTGTAGTTGTTATTCATCTTTTAGTGGTTTTGTGGCTCCTTGTGGTTGTTTTGCGTCTCTTTGTTGTCATTTTGTGTCTCTCTGTGTTTGTTTTATGCTGTTTTGTAGTTATTTGAGTCTCTTTGAGGTCATTTTATGTCTTTTTTGGTTGTTTTATGTGGATTTGTGGTCTTTTTTGTATCTCCTTGTTGTTTTTATGATTTTTGTGATCGTTTTGTTTGTTTTTTGTAGTTATTTTGTGTCTCTTTATTTTAATTTTCTCTCTCGTCAGTTTATGTTAATTTGAGTGACATTTTGCAAGTGAAGGCCTTACACTGTGGGCCTGTTCCTGGTAGGTCTGTTCAGTGATCCATCCATCCATCCATCCATCCATCCATCCATCCATCCAGTGGCAGAACTTACTCTAATGTCATAAAGATAATTTACACATAACCTGAGTTATAAACCGCTTCCTGTTTGATGCCGAAACACTGACATTTGACACCTCGTCACAGTCACATGGTTCAACAAAAACTCAAGCTATGAACAACTTTTGATGTCCAATGTCTTAAGATGGGACATACTAAATTTGAAGTTGATAGGCTCTAATCTGTAGGAGGAGTTTGTTAAAGTACGACCCCTGGAAATGGCCAAAAATGCACAAAAAGTCTGCATAAAATTCAAAATGGTGGACTCTCTGTTGGGTTTAGAGGATTGTTCCAGGAGGCTTTTTTTTTACATCTTGGGATGTTACATGTGCCTACCAATTTACATACATGTAGGTCGAAGCAGCTTGAACAGCTGCTTTGTGGAAATTTTGTAAGGGGCGCTACTGAGCCATTTTTTGGCAGCCGAGCATGAGACCCCGTGTGTGCAAACTTTCATGAGTTTTGAGTATGTTTAACCCCTCAAAGTGCAATTCATTTGAAGGAAGAAGAATAAAAATCCCCTGGATTTCAGTAGGGTCCTCGCACTGCATAGTGCTTGGGTCCTAATAATGTGTATTTGTCTTTAACCATTTCCGACAACATTTACGGCAGATGCCCTTTGTTGTTTAAAAGAAATATAAAATCTTCCAAATCTTCCAAATCCAAATTACATTTATAAAGCCTGACTCTCATCCTGTCGTCTCTCTCCATCAGCTGGAGTCTGATCCTGATTACGTCAACGTCTCAGCAGTGGACACCGTCAGTGCAGGACAGAGAAGACAAAGAGGAGCAGGAAGACTTGGTGTGAAGGTCATGTGAAGGTTAGTCAGGTTTTAGTCCGCAGCATGGAATACAAAAATGAACCTATAACAACTTCCTGGTTCCATTTCTGAAAAGTTACTCACCAAAACTTTGTATAATTTTCTTCCTATGCAGTCAAACCAGAAGAAGACTGAGAAGGAAACAGAGATACACAGCATATAAGTGGATACATTTACCTTCAACTCCAAATGTTTTTACTTCCAGTTTTTATGTAGCAGCAGCGGGAAGGTGTCAGCAGCAGCATGCAACAGAAGATTTAAGCTTTTTTTTTTGTACCTGTGCAGGTAGATGACATGTGTTCGGAATTTAACTTGGTATACAATATGTTATTTTCAATATTGATGTGATAAATTGGTTTCAAGAAATGCTGATCATATCACACCTGTCCTGGTAGTGAAAAGCAGTTAAGCCAAAAAAGATATGGAAGCAAAATATTTCACAGCATGTACAGAATATTTTGTATTATATAGTAAAGTATATGTTAATATATTGAAAAATATAGACCCTTTTAGGGCTGATGTCACAATGATGTCATTTTATTAGCTGGAGGCAAAGCCTGCCTCTCCCCCACAGGGCTGTAGGCTCCACAGGAGTGTTAACATGTGTTTGTCTTGTTGTGTTATTGGAGCCAGAATAGAAGGAGTCATGGCTCAAAACCAGCCGCCACTGCCCGTCAACAAAAACAAAGACAACTATGGTTAAATGTGATCAGACCAAAGGACTGGACGGAGGCCATCATCAAAAATGCTCACATGTGCAGCGCACACTTCATATCAGGTTAGGGAAAAAGTATTTCCTGTTGTAGGGATGAATAAGGTTATGTGTATTAAGGGTTATCATGTCCACCTCATCAGAAACTGGGGAGGGATTAAGAGGAATATTGGATTTCTCTGCAGCGCTAACTTTTTAGCACATTAGCTAACGTTAGCTTCCATAGCAAAACAAACAAGTGTGGTCCTCCTTTGTAAGATTGGCTTCCTGTGACATCATCCATCCACTGAGTGAGAGCATACGGGTCGGCCAGTCTGGTCCCGTTGCTCAGTGTTTACTTATTCAAGTAACACTGGCGGTCCCGGAGAGTGAGTGACCTGACATGGTGCGTTGGTAAATTCAGTCTGACGCTCTACACTAAAATGAGAGCCCTGTTGGTGGAAGAAACGCAGCGTTATATTTCTACATGAATGAACCAACGGTTAAGTTAATCACACATTCACTCCGCTCGGCGCTCTGCTGCTCCGTCTCCACAGACAGAGTGTCCAGAGTGCGCTCTGCCACTCTGAGAGTGCGCTGCTCTGGATAACCCAACGCTACATTCAGACAGCGCTCCCAATTTATCAACGCTCCAGTTGGTGTCAGAGTGCGCTCTGATTGTACCACTCACATCATCTTCCTCAAGAGAACTGTTTTGCCTCCAGCTACATGTAAGCCCCGCCCTCCAAGAAACGTCATACTGTTTACTAACAGTAAAAGGGTCTATCAGCTCAGCTCTGTACACGTTGCCCGTTTTAACATTTTCTATGCATTGCATGTATGATAGTATGAAGATCATGTCAGTTCCCCCACACTGCTGCAGAGGGCGATAGTGTGCAAGAAGTTTTGATTCCAGCTTAAAAACTTGTTTGTGCTTTTTATTCAAACTTAAGTTTTTTGTTTCTCAGTAATGAGTCCAAATAAAATTCAAATCTGTTTGTTTGCTCTGACTTATTTTTCCACCTATAAAACTTGTCACAGCGTAATAAGCATGGCTTCATTTGAACACTGGGGGGAACACATGAAACAGGTGCTCCGCCGCAAACCTTTGGAGCTCTTAACTTCCTGCACTCTGGGTAATTTTACGCACCAGCTTGTGCCTGTTTTGCATAACTGTATTAAAATTTAGTCAAAATAAAATTCCTGTGCTTTCATGTTTTTATTGGGGCAATCCAGCCTCATTCCAAAGTTCCAAAAAATCTGTCCTTATTGTCGGCATGATACGCATGAGTGTGTGACAGCGCCTGGCGGTGTAGGGGGAAATATAGCCAGACAACAACGTAACTTAACTTAATGGGGTGAAAAGTCTGAGTAGAGTGGAGTAGAGTAGAGTTGTTGAAGGAAATGTTAATTTGCAGTGTTGAATCGCCGTCGTATGCTTATTTTGAAAGAGACTGCATGCAAACTGTGCATTTCCTGTGAAAACAGAAGTGTATTTTGAAAACAGATGCATGTAACAGGCTGAAGTTGACACGGCGTCCCAGAACGTCAACAACCAACACACCCAGGGTACCTTGGGCGTCATATATCAATGCAACCCTGTCTTACTCTGAAGTCATCGAAATCTGGTGCTTGGGCAGTGACTTGCAGACACTGACGCGGCATGGTACACAGCTGTTATAGTTTACCAGTGCTCAGTGTCATCAGGGGGAAACACCTCAGGACGAGAACGACAGTTAAGGCGGTGAAGGTTCGAGTAGGGCGGGCAGGAGGGTTGCAGGATGGGTCCATCAAACACCATCTTTTACCTTGGAGAGCGGATTTCGTGTCTTGTAAGATTATAAAGCAAAACTCTGTTCTTATTTTCCCAAACCCAATCACATGCGTCAGTTGAGGAAAAAAACAAACGTAAATTCATGTTGTTGAACTGATGTAGTGCTTTTATTTTGAAAGAAACTGTATGTAAATGGTAAACTTTCTGTGATAATATATATTTAACAGTCCCAAATTTGACACATCGTCGTATAAGCCAAGTAAAATTCTGAGTTTATATTATGTGTCCTGTCTTTTTTCATTTAATTATGATAATCATTTTTATTTTAATCACATATTTCACTCCAGGTAGGTTCCCCTCTGTTGCTGCAGTTTAATATTTGTTTAACACTGCTGGGAAAAGTAAACTGGCAGACACTTCTGTTGAACAAATCTCTCAGGGGTGTTGAATTAAGATGATTCTGTTTACTATTAAACATCCTGGTGGAAAACGGGGGGTAAATAGGCCAGCAGCAATGTGTTTTACAAACTGTGTCATCATTACATTGATTTCTGTTTTACGGTGAACGGACAAAAGAACACGGACGCCCCTGTCCTTCTGTGGACTGGTTGTCTGAGGCTGTTGTTAAAGGTCGGGGCTTGAGCCCTGATTTCCAGCTACTACTGCTGCAGCATATCATGATATTTTAGAGGTTTTTTTGTGTCAACAGTTTGTGTGTGGCCCTCTCATGGTTCAACATGATCATTCTCCTGTGCGCAAAGGCAAGGCAAGGCAAGGCAATTTTATTTATATAGCACCATTCATACACAAGGCAATTCAATGTGCTTTACAAGAGAAAAGCCAGGTCCATATGGCTGTCAGAGTGTGGAAGAAGGCATCCACTGCATGCTCATGAACAACAACTAACAGCAGAAACATTCAGTAGGAATGTGAAATAAAGAATAACTAACAAGCCATTGTTCTGTAGCATTAAAATGTATCTAGAGGACTAAAAACAACAACTGATTATATAATTCTAGTTCCTAAAGTTTAATTTTAATTTTTCATATTAATGACTTATATAATAAGAAAATCAACACTTGGCGTTGTGTGACAATACAATATTGCAACACAAAAATATTAAAATACCATGCTGTATCAATTCTTGTCCCCCACCCCAACGTTACGTTACTCGCGCAAGTTTGAACCCTAGAATATTTTGTGTTGACTCACATCATACGCGCGTAAAATTGCTGAATGAACTTCTGCCGGTTCGTTCTCGGCATAATACGTCCCTAGAGGATCTATCGGTGGTGATTGGCTATCGTGCCACTGATTGGTTAACTCTCGTGAATAAGCGTATGACATGAAATTGCGCAACTAGCTTTAACATGTTTTGACCTTTGACCATCAAATTCGAATCAGTTCGTTCTTGATTCTAAGTGGACGTTTGTGCCAGATCTGTGGAAATTCTCTCAAGGCTTCTTGAGATGTCACGTTCACATGAATACGATGGATGTTCTGATGAACGCACAGATGGACAATCTGAAAACATAATGCCTCTGGGAGAGAAGCATAAAAATCAATATCTGCGCTTCTCTCTCTATTACAGGGATAGTTTGGGATTTCTGAAGTGGGGTTATCTTAGGTACTTATCTAGAGTCAGTGTATTAAATTCAGTAGATGGTGGTTGACGCACTCCCTGTTTGCTATGCATTGCTGTGAATCAGGGTTTTCAGCAAAATGCATTTTAGCTATCTAAAAACAAAATCTATTTCAGTCTAAGTGGAGGATATATTAGAAATATATTCTACGTTTTCTCACACACTTTTCAGAGATAAAGGCAATTAATTGTGCTTATTGTTGTTACCTTCGACTTTGTTGTGTTGTAGCCAACAGAGAACGTAAGTCCAGTTATGGATGACAAAATTTCTTTGCTGTGTTTCAGTCATTAAAATAGACTTACCCTCATAATTAGCACTTAAACTGCAAGTCTGTCTAAAGTGATCTGCTCAGGTTGCAGCTGGAATACAGCCACCTGGCAGGAAACTGCCTACTGAGTAATATATTTTATTGTCCCAATTAGAGGGAAATTTCACTGGGTAATAGTGCTTTACCCAGCTGCAATCAACATGACAGTACAATGCTACAGCACAAATCTAATGAATTACATATAACAAAAATAAGCAAGGGATATATAAAGTTTTGCACATGAGAAAGATATAAAAACACAGGCATTGTAGGAATGAGAAGGAGCTCAAAGACGTATAAAACCATAATACACAAGCCATGAAACAAAGATGTATGAGTAAGGATTAAACTGCTGTTTCATTAAGCTGTGTTATAAGCGGTCCTTATGTATGTATGAGAGCGCACCTGCACAAGTCACTTCCCTGGGGTCAAATATCATTTGAGTGCCATTTTCTAATTTGTAACTGTTTGAAGAACATTCTGGTTTTTCTTCAAGTCAGAGCCAATAAATTAAACACCAGTTACAATAATTAAACATTATCTTGAGATCAAAGAAAAACACATTGCAGGTGTTGGAGTCAAAACAACCAGAGAAGATATATAAACTGTAGGTTTCCCTCTCAAAGACACCCTGCTACCTGCTACTGCTGCAAGTGCAACCTCACCTGATCATCACAACAAGGTAAGACTCTCATTCCTGCCTGCCATCACTGCATCAGCTGTTTTCATTCATATCTACAGAAAAGACTTTTTATCTTTTCATATTACATTTAATTTTCACTTTAACGGAAAATCCCCTTTTTTACAGTTTTTTGTTCCTGTAAAATGTGCTCACTTTCTTTTTCCATATCACTAAATAACATTGCTGTAAAAAAAAATATTTCAAAGGTTAATTTTTGTAATTTAAGTTAACAGTTAGACAATTAATCTACTTATATATGGTGCATAGTTTCATTAATATACTGTGTCTTTCCACAGATGGCATCAAGTCTTCATTTGATTGCGGTCCTCTGTTTGACCAGTGGACTGTGGATTGGAAATGTAAGTAATGTATACATTCATTTTAGAAAGATGTTTGTGTTATAACACCTGATCTTTAAACACTAGTAGCATGTTTCTGAGCCCAGCATCATGATTTCAACATATCTGTCATTTCCATACTTTGTCTTCACACTAACTACCAGTGTGATGAAATGTAGTGAGTAAGGTAGTGGATACTGAGCAATAAAATACACAATAAAGCTCAAGTCTTAAGTTAGAAAAAAGAGACAAGTTGAATTCAGTGCTAATGATCTTTTCTTTACGTTCACAGGCGCAGTGTCAAGGTTGGTACTTCTCAAAGTTGTGTGGCTATAATACAGCAGCTGGCACTTTGTGACTGCTGTGCAAACTATTTTAAGTTTTCAAATGTTTTTCTTCTAAGATTGTTGCTTTCCTGAGCAGACAAATACAGCTTCATTGATTTATAATATCTATAAACTTCCACTGTCTTCACGCACTTATTCACTTAAAGGATAGGTTCACAGGTTCTGTCTTAAAACATTTGTCATGTGCCCAAATTAACACTTGAACAGGTTTTACTTTCTGTAATCATTCCTCCTTTTCATAGTGGCCATTAACAGATCCCTTCTTACTGCACTTTGAGTGTCAAAAAAGGACAAGTTAAGCAAAAAAGCTTCAGTTAAACAAGGCAACACTGTCCCTGAACACACAAAGAAGGAATGTTGTGCTGAAAAGACAAACTATGGAAGGTGTGATGAAACGTCACATTAGCTTCCAATGAACCTGGTGGTTCTTTTCACAGGGCGAGAACTGTGGAGTTTGCCCCCCATTTCTTATAGTGTAAGAGGAATGATTACAGATCAGTAACTACCTGTCTACTTATGGCATGTGAGTGCTGCATTATTAAACACCTGAATAAATATAAACCTAGACAAACATGAGTAATATGACTGTAATTTTTACCGGACAGATGAATCAGTCTTTGTGTTACTGTTGTTCTAATCATGTACAACTGTGTTTCAGACTGCTGTGACCCCTGTAAGAGCTGCCCTTCCGGTTGGACCCAGTATGAAGATAACTGTTACATGTACCACCATGCTCCAAAGGACTGGGCTGATGCAGAGGTACTTTATGGGATAATATGAGTTACAGCTCCCAAACTGTCTTCATTCATTCACCAAGCCCCCAGGAACAGCAGCGGCACTTGAAGCCAATTTTATATAGTGACCAAACCTGGAATTACAACGTCTGGGTCTGTGACGTGATGTCATGGGACCCAAAAAGACTTCTCAGCATAGACATAGATTCGGAAAGAAACGTCTGTAAATCATTCTATTCCCATTCAGGTTAGCAGAGGGCAAATTCTGAGTTAGTCGCTCAGCTGTTGTAAGTTTATAGTGAATTGCTCTGTGGGTCCCACCATGCTTAAATATCCAGGGGTTCATCCCAGTTTCCCTCCTCGAATCCTCTACTCCACCATATTTGTAAAACATGATTTTTGGGGACATAAGGATCAGATGTCATTGAGAAGTAACCAAAAGGGCCTAAACTACACATTGGAGGGATATATTCATCATTTTATTGTTGAGAAGGTCGATGAAAAGCTTAAATTACAAGCCAACATTTACAGGTCACAGTGTTACGCTTGTGAAGCGCATCTGGTTGCCGTCACCATCAAAGACAACAAGTTAAAGTGCCACTGAAGTTAAGGTTTTTGGCTCAGAATATGAGAAAAGGATAACGGCCTTTTTACCATCTTTACCAAGAGTGTCTCTGCGTTAGTTTGGTGCTACAGTATTTACACTGAATCATTCAGCATAACGTTTGCCAACCTTTGTTATCTCTGCCATTACAGATAAGTTAATGAAGCTAAGCTCCAGAAGTTAACGTTAGCTTAACTAGAGCCCTTTGGACAACAGCTAACAATGATGTACCATCACCAAAGTACAAAACTAGAACAAAACAGGCTAATGAACTCCCAGCAAACAAGGTGACATGATGAACAACGCAGCTAGGAGCTAACGTTAGGCTAACTTTAGCTAACGTTAGCTAGAGATGTTAAAGATAACTTCATATTTCTTTCCAGCAAAGTGACAATATGTTGCCTCAAACACAATGTTGACTTACCTTAGAACAGATGTAGACATCATTGTTAATCTTATTCACGTTGAGTTGATGTTGTGGTCTAACGTTACCACACAACTTTATCCAAAGGAGACACTTTTCTGGCTTGAGATGTGGTTTAAAGTGTAAAAACACACCTGGTCGCCAGCCTCTCAGGATACCTTGTGTCAGAGCTGCACGTTCGTTGGCAGAGTACTTGCAGCCGGGGAATGACTGTAATGGAAATTAGCGTCATGTTCTGCCATTAAAAATCACAAATAAAAGCTTCTAAACAAGACAATTACTTTTCCAGCAGGAATATGATCCAAAACTGAGGTGAAATTAACAATGATGGCTACCAGGTTAATGATTCCCTGATGTGAAATTTAAACACCAGCAACCAAGTTTTCTTGATGTTAGCATGTAGCTTCATATAATAGCTCTCATTTTGATTAGTGTGTTCTTAGAATCTTTCAGTAAAAGAAGCTTAATTAACTTCTTCTCATTGAAGTCATTACATCTGTGACTGATTTTCTCTCACTCCCTTTATCTTTTTCACTTCACACTTTGTCTCTTTTATCAGCGTGCCTGCATTGACCTCGGTGGGAATTTGGCTTCGATCGCTAACCCAGGTGAACACGACTTTATCAAAGGCCTGATCAACAGAGTGACTGCCAAAGATGGCCAAACTTGGGTTGGAGCCCATGACAATGCAAAGGTGAGTGATTTGACAGTAAACATGATGTGATGCAACTGCTCCCTGTGAGCCTGATACTGAATGTAGTCTGTTTTTAATGTGGTAGCTGCATTGATGAGAGTCTGACGTGTGATTTGGACTACATGTTGGAATAATATGATTTCTGTGATTGGACTGAACTGACCCTGAAAACTTTCTTTCAGGAGGGTGTGTGGATGTGGAGTAATGGTATGAAGTACACAAACTTCAAGGGTCTGTGGGGTCCAGGAGAGCCCAACAACGGTGGGAAGAGGGAACACTGCATGGAGATGAACTACAGGGGTACGCACTGATTATCTGTTATATTTCTGTTATATATCTGAAACTAATTTTGAGATGAATTAGTAAATAAAATAATCATTCTATGCAACCCTAATTGTTTCTTTTTTAACTTTCTAAATTCTAGGTAAACCTAACGACGGTACTTGCACCCTAAAGAAGCCTTATGTTTGTGGAAGGCGCCTGTGAAGATCCCCACCATGTCCATGTCCTGACACATCTGCCATGGTGATGTCACATCCCCACTGATGATGTCACTTCTGCCAGGGTGTCAAGCCTCGATGACATCACTGCAAGAAGATATATTGACACTTCAGATTTATGAGTTGATTCAATAAATAAATAAATTCTGTTCAGCAGTCTGTCTCTAGTCTCCCTCTCTCCATTTTCATGTGGACATTTTGAAAACAATAATAAAAAAAAAAAATCCTTGTCATTTACGTCTGCTAGCAAACAACACAAAAAACCCTAAAACCTGCTTTGTGGTGGAATACACTATCAACATAGTCAGAATCCACCTCGCCACCTTCAATGTGTAAAAGTAAGGGACACCTTGGTAGTGGCCCCATGCCCAGGGGGAAAGAAATGAAATAAAAGAAATGAATAGGGGGTCTGGGGGTCCTCCCCGGGGAGATTTTTAGCATCTGACACTTTATTTCCTGCATTCTGGCTATTTTCATGCACCAACAGGGCAGAAGCTCAAGTGGGAAAAAGGGCATCTCTTTCACAATTTTATTCTTTTCACACACTAAGTGCTGGAGCAAAGCGGGGAAAAAAAAAAAAACCTGAAAAAAAATTAAAAACGCTGTTCTCTGAATTCACAAAATAATAACCAACCAACCTACACTCCAAACTATAAAGTAGGTTTATGTCCAGTTGTAACGATCAGGCTAAGTGCATTCTACTCTCCTCCTCATTTTCTTCCCCTCTTTCTTCTTTAAATAGTCATGAACAAATCTTGTGATTATCCTCCAAATAAGCTTTAAATATCCTTAAAGAGCGGCTGCAGTTCTGCGCTCTTCGTCTGCACCCCCGTAGTTTGCGGACAGGATGTTGGAGCAAAACCAAACCCCAGGTGAGATTTGTTTAAATGAATTATAACTGGCAAGGGACCCTGTACTGTGGTGCACCCACATTAGCAATATGTTATCATGGATAGTCGAGGTTACTACTATCTACTCTGTGTGTGTGTGTGTGTGTGTGTGTGTGTGTGTGTGTGTGTGTGTGTGTGTGTGTGTGTGTGTGTGTGTGTGTGTGTGGCCATTCACTGGGATCATCTCTCCAAGATAAGCAAGGTAAGCAAGGTAAGGAGAAGAGGACACTGGTCACTGTGATAGATAGACCACCGATATTACGTTTGTCAGTATAACTTTTCCTCTCTGGTAGATATAAGGTGTTAAAATAACATTTGACATGTTGATGTCTGCTTGTTTTTTTGGCAAGCTTTAGCGTTTCAGCCCTTAGTTGCAAATTGTGGCACTGACAGTCCCCCCCCACCCCGGTTTTGGTGTTGCCTGTGGCCACTTTGCATGAAGTCAAATGATACCGCGGTACAGTACGCTGTTCAAAACAAAGACCTCTTTCAGCAGCCACAGGTCTAAAGTCACACATTATAATAAACAAAGAGCAGCAAAAAGAGATGGACACAGTTCCTCTGCTCATAATGCTGCATCAGACAATTTTATTTAATTCTCAGTTTTACTTATATATCCCAATATTACAAAATCCAATCAGAGGGCTTTACAACATATGACACCCTCTGTCTCTGACCCTCACAGCAGATAAGGAAAAACTTCCCCCAAAATTAAAACCTATAAGAGCAGAAAACAAGAAGGAATCGCTCTCCCGGGACTGACAGACGTACAATAGATGTCATGTGTACAGAACAGACCAACAATAACTATGTATATACATACATAAGCAACTGGATAGCTCAGTGGTTAATGCTGGGGCCGGTGCCACTGAGCTATCCATTCTGGACCCTTAGGCAAGGTTTTTAATGCTGCTAGTCGAGCTCAGGATGATTCAAACTGCAAACACAAAAGTCATGCCAGCTCAGACGGCGCTCAGGTCAACAAGGTCCATGTCAGATGTTGAGGATCCAGGGCACCCTGATGAAATGGACTATCGCAGAGAACATGGAGCTGTTGGACTGCTACTATACAAGTAACCCCAGCGAGAGGTGCTAAATGCAGAGGATGTGTGATATATGGATGCTTCGAAATCCAACATCTAGGCTGACAAAGAAACAACTAAGATCCAGGAATACATCAGGAAGGTGGTCCCCAAAGAGGAGCTGCCAAGAGAATACCTCTGGGAGGACAAGCCCCTGCACAGCATGTCTCACCGCAAGATTAAAGAAAGAAGAAGACGAACCGACATCAAGAAATGAAAAAGAAATGTGAAGAGGAAGCGGTTCCTGTCTCATGTCCAGAGTGGGATCAGCTTCCAAAGAAGGCAACCCTGAGGTGTGGTCTCACCTCAACTGGCATGGGATCATGACCTAAACACATCTTTGACTGCCACCCAGTGGAACATAATTTGGAGGTCAGCTTTGAAATCCTCTAAATGTGTGAGATTTAGGATTATACAATATAAGATTTTGTGCAGAGCGTATATTACTCCTATTAGATTATCCAAGATGGACGACAAACATCAAGATTTATGCTGGCATAATTAACCAAGTTTTTTTTCCCCACTTGCTCTTAAACACTATGGTTAGAAGTGATATCTCTTATGTCAGAGTAGTTTAATGTCAATGTCCCAGTGTGCCCCAAAGTATGCTGGTTGGGCCTGAAGACACTGGGATGCTTATCTACTTACGTACCTTTGGAACCAGCAGTCACCCTTCAGACATGGTACCTAGACCCTCGGTGTGTTCAGACAGTCCTCTTAAATGTGGGCGGGGTTGTTGTCACTCACTGCTCCGTCCAGCACTCGCTGTATTTCCTCATCAGCGGTGACACAGATGGAAGTCTGCACCTGGTTTATCGTCCACAGAACGAGGCTGCACGCCCACATTTTCAGAACAAAATAGAACAGGCTGCAGTGAGAGTCTCTCTCCATGGGATATTTAAAAATAGCAGCTTTGTGCATTTAGTCCTTCTCAGGCAAGCTCAGGGGTTTAGTGTTGCTGTAGCCCACAGGAAGTGAGGATTAGAATATATGACCTTCACATAATCCGCTCCAAATTAATCTATATTTTTAAAGTCATTACTAAAAGTGTGTGTCATATAAAAACTAAAGTGATGCTCAAAGTTGTCACAGTGAAATTTAAGGTGTGCTGATGGATTCACATCATCAACTCATGCATTGAGTAACATTACAAGTTAACGTTCCACCTTAAAAGTTGCCGGCAGTCGGCCCAGTGAATGAAGTTATTTTTCCATTAGTACCATCCACAACTTTACACTGTGGGAACAGAAAAAAAGTTTACAGATTTGTTATGATGTTGAGATATGAAAATACTGAATTATGTTACAATTATATTTACAGGGAACTTTAAAAAGCCTCCTGAATGTCCTTCTTTCGTACAGTCAGAGGGAGGAGGACATGACCCCCATCGGTCATTTCGTAAGCATGTCAGCATGATGATGTGAGCATTTAGCCCAAGAACATATTCATCTTAATTAATTGATGAGAGGGTGTGTTCCAACTACAGGGTGATCACACTCCTCAGCCTACCCGGTAAGGTCTACTCCAGGGTGCTGGAGAAGAGGGTCCAGTCGATAGTTGAACCTCAGATTGAGGAGGAGCAGATGGGGAACCGGGGACCAGCTCTTTACCCTTGCCAGGGTGCTGGAGGGGGCATGGGAGTTTGCCCAACCAGTCCACATGTGTTTTGTAGATTTGGAGAAGGCTTACGACCGTGTCCCCAGGGGCATCCTGTGGGGGATGCTCCGGGAGTATGGGGTTGGTGGCCCCTTGCTAAGGGCCATCCAGTCCCTGTACCAAAGGAGCGCGAGTCTGGTTCACGTGGCCGGCAGTAAGTCGGACCTGTTCCCGGTGAGAGTTGGACTCCAGGGCCAGGGCTGCCCTTTGTCACCGGTTCTGTTCATAACTTTCATGGACAGAATTTCTAGGCGCAGCCGAGTGGTGGAGGGGGTCAGGTTCGGTGGGAGGATCTTGTCCCTGCTTTTTGCAGATGACGTGGTCCTCCTAGCCCCATCGAACAGTGACCTCCAGCTCTTGCTGGGATGGTTCACAGCCGAGTGTGAAGTGGCTGGGATGAGAATCAGCACCTCCAAGTCTGAGGCCATGGTCCTCAGCCGGAAAAGGGTGGATTGCCCTCTCCAGGTCGGGGGGGAGGTCCTGCCTCAGGTGGAGGAGTTTAAGTATCTCTGCCTGCTGGACGCCTCCCTTGGGAGGTCTTTCGGCATGTCCAACCGGGAGGAGACCTCGGGGCTGCCCCAGGACATGCTGGAGGGATTACATCGCCCGGCTGGCCTGGGAACGCCTCAGGTTCCCTCGGAAGAGCTGACGGAATGGCTGGGGAGAGGACTGTCTGGGCTTCTTCGCTGAGGCTGCTGCCCTGCGACCCGGACCCAGATAAGCAGAGGACGACGAGTGGACGAGTACGAGTACAAGTAATCGATAAGAAAGTTCTGACTTATTTACACCTGCCCTGTTTGGTTCGGTTCAATCGAACTCAAGTTCATTTACCCCCCTAAGTGCGGTTCGTTTGGGCAGGTGTGAACACAACAATCACACTCAGGTGTGCACACACACCAACACAACCGGACCGACACCTTCATGAAGAGATGGTCTCGGTCCGGTTACAAAGGAACTCTGGTGCGGTTGGTTTGTGGTGAGAAGGTGTTCCGACCTGGATGTGAAGCAACTGCAGTCACATGACACATTGTTTGGGTTAAACATGAGCATGTTACAGTCCTGGAGGATTATTAATGTGCACCTCCTCCTGTACTGCCTTAATATGCACATTCAGCACATCCAATGCATCAAAACATTGTTTTCTAGTTGGAGCCGCGCCTCGTTTTCAAACTGTATGGTTTGACTAAAATGAACAATGACAGCAATATAGTCCACGATGAGCAGCGCTAAAATCAACCTGCGTAGTTGTCCCTCCATTGTGACATTAGAAAGTGTCACATTTATCTTGCAAGTGTACTCTTCTTCAACGTTTGCTTTACTTCCTGGATTTTTCCCACATGGAAATTCTGACCAATCAAGAGCAGCTTTCTCACACAAGGCATTTGATCTGGTCCGCTTGTAAATGCTGCTGTGAGAGTTCTGAAGGCACCCTTAAAATTACTAACGATCATTCACTACAGATTGTGGTCAGTATTTGTCTGTCGCTGTGGTCCAACAAAATGTCGTCAAACATGTTTCTGAAAAAGGGGAACATCCCTGAACAAACACACCGCATCATCTCCATGAACTTATGAATACTTAAATTCAGGTTTGTGCATTGTCAAAGACTTGTTGTCTGTACCCACTTTGCATGACGTCACATGATACGGAGGTACTGTACTCTGCTCAACTTAACAATGAGCCACTTCAGCAGCCGCCTGTCTCAAGTCACACATTAAGATAAACAACGAGCAACAAACAAAGATGGACACAGTTCTGCTCATTATGGCAGGTAAGTGTTTTATAACTGTTCATATTCTTTTCTGACAGTACACTGAGAAATCCTCATGGCTACCAAGCTAACAACTGTTATGATGCACTATAAGAATTGATGTACGGACTAATGCAGACTGAATACACACATTCTTCACACGGCTGGATAAAGACCGACAGTACCGAGGCCTCAGGTCTGAGGGTTCTGCCACTGTCACCATGTCGGCCACTTGCACTGAAATATTTTTGGTTTTCCAGACTTCATGTATTTATATGTGCTTACAGAATCTGCAGTAAAATGTCTCCTGTGACGCTGGACTGATTTTATAACATTATTAGATCGTTAATACTGAAGCTTCAGTGTTAGAGCAGCTTGTTACTGTTATGAGCAAGTTTTAATTTCTTTATACACAGTTAGCTAGTTTAGTTCAGTGGGTACCAACCTAGTGGTTGGGTCCCTGCAAAGGGCCACCAGATAAATCTGAGGGCTCGTGAGATCATTCATCAACTTATTCTGATGCACACATTTGTAATGATTTATGGGACTTTTATCTTTGTTTGTTTGCGAAGTATTGGATCATATTAGCAGTTACTGAAGACGTCTGACATCTGCTTTATTATAGGACGATGTAATGTTTACATTTTTCATATTTTTAAGGTAAAATCTTAAAAAGAAACAGTGTAAAATGTAATGGAGTAGAAGTAAAAAAGTAGCATAAAATAGAAATACTCAAAATTGTACTTCTGATCATGTTTGTCAGAACAAAACATGTGAAGCAGCGTTTTGCAATCGTGCAGCACGAACCTACAATAACCTCCCAGATGATGTTAGACGAGCCCCGACTCTGACCACTTTAAAGTCGTTCCTTTTTTACACTGCGTACTCCACCCTGTAATGACTGCAAACTTATTTTTTACATCAAATTTAAATAATTTTAAATAACTGTTTTATCTTTGCACTGCCAGACTGCACTTTTTTTTTAAAGATAGTAAATCATTTAGTAATTCATTTGACCTTTTATATCTTTTTTTCCCCTCTATTGTAAATCTGTATCCTTTAATACGTTTTATGTTTTGTTGCTGTGTATAGCACTATGAATTGTCCTGGTGTATAAAATGTGCTATGCAAATTAAACTGCCTTGCCTTATGTGCAGTGCACGTACTGTGTTACATTCCACCACTGATGTTACTACAAAGACAAAGACATGTCTGAATACACTCTGATGTGACGTGACGTTATCTGTAGTCTGAATCTGATCACTATGCATGTGTGTCACTACAGGGCTGTGTGCTGTCTCATCACATGCTGAACGTCAGTACCATTTTGTTTATGAACGGAAGAACTGGACTGAAGCACAAAGTTACTGCAGAGAGAAATACACAGACCTGGCTACTGTCGACAACATGGAGGACGTGAACACCCTGATCAACATGGCAGATACAAGCAAACTGAGCTCAGTATGTTACAGCTATCTGAGTTCACATTTCTCTGCCTTTCATCTAAAAGTCATTTTGATAAGTGTGTCAGTGACAGGTGGTTTGAAAGTATTAAAATCTGATCCTACATAGTAACTATAGTAAATATCTCCTGTAAAATGTAGTAGAGTAGAAGTATAAAGTGTTTTTAGTATAAACTTCCCTCATGGTGTTTGAGCAGACAGTGGGTGTTTCTCAAAGTCAGGGAAGGATCCTCAAACAGCCGAATTTCAAGGACACTACGTCATCGACCCCTGCTGAAGGACTGTTCCAATGTCGAGGATCCTTCTGAATTTCTTTCTTGCATGTGTTTATCCTGAGCGGGTATAAAATCCCCACAATGCTTTGCACACGATTATCTGGAGGTGAAGGCGGGGCCTCTTCCATGAAACCTGCGCCAGCAGAGCTCAACAGGATTTAGACAAATATGTCAATCAATCAATCAATTTTATTTATAAAGCCCAATATCACTAATCACAATTTGCCTCACAGGGCTTTACAGCATACGACATCCCTCTGTCCTTTAGACCCTCACAGCGGATAAGGAAAAACTCCCCAAAAAAACCCTTTACCGGCGGGAAAAAAATGGTAGAAACCTCAGGAAGAGCAACTGAGGAGGGATCCCTCTTCCAGGACGGACAGACATGCAATAGATGTCGTACAGAACAGATCAGCATAACAAATTAACAGTAATCTGTATGACACAATGAGAGAGAGAGAGAGAGCGAGAGAGAGAGAGACAGAGAGAGAGAGAGATGCAGGACATCCTCGGTAATGACAGTAGCTTACAACAACATTCATGAAAGTAATAATATTGTTGTTATAGTTCTGGCTACTGTGGTACAATATGTTGAAAGTATATATTAGTATCAGGCAGTCTACATGTATGGTAATAGTCATATGTGTATAATAACAGTAGAAGTATGACTAATGATTAATGATGGCAGCAGCATGTCATTTATTTGGATTAATATCTTCAGGAGTTTTTATCATACAAGCGTGAAAAGAAAATATTGACAGAAACCTCATAATTTACACTTTCCAATGTAATGAGATTTTTATAATAACGTGATTTAGATAAAACATGAAAGTTTTTAATAGAATCATTTACAGCAGAGATGGAGCGCTAAGTGTCCACCTCCCCTCTTCTATTCACATGATAACGACATGATAACTGCTCTCGTTCTGTCAGCTTCAGTTGGAGTGTGTTTTTTGGGGCAATGGCAGTGACAACGGCCACAGTAAAGACACTGGAATATCCTGCAGGTCAAAGCATCACTCATTTGTTTTGAGGTGAATATTTTTCAAAATGTTACTACACTAGGCTGACCAAACGTCCTCTTTAGCCCGGACATGTCCACTTTTCACGTCCCATCCGGGGCGTCCGGGCTTTTTTTTATGAACTGATGATAATGTCCGGTTTTCCGTGTGTTTGTGTGTGTGTGTGTGTGTGTGTGTGTGTGTGTGTGTGTGTGTGTGTGTGTGTGTGTGTGTGTGTGTGTGTGTGCGGCACGGGCCGCATATTGCTGTCCGAAACCGAACCGAGCCCGTCAGCAAAGCACTGAGTTTGTGTCACACAGTTGTTATGGTTATGGGCTATTTAAATGTGCAATAATGTAATTTTCTGCCGCTAGGGGTCTCAAACTAATAACAGAAGACGGAGTTGGATGACGTCACGAAGTAGCGTGGGATCCTGGGAGTTGTAGTTATATAACAGATACAGCTCTAACGTTCCTCACTCTGTGTAACTGAAACCGACCGTGGCAGTTTTTATGGCAGAGCGAGCTTCAGCAGCAGAGAAATGCTCATGGACGAGATATATTACTGAAGTTATATTCACTTTATGTTTCACTTGATGCAAATGGTGTCCGTCGGCCGGTGTAGCAGCCCGAGCCGATCTGGTACCTAACGTTACACCGGATCATCAAACTCTGATCTAACTATCAGTAGTAACGTCACTTAGGCTGACCAAACGTCCTCTGTTCCCCGGACATGTCCACTTTTCACGTCCCGCCCGGGTGTTTTAATAAACTGATTATAATGTCCGGTTTTCCGTGTGTTAAAGTCATTGCTCTCTTTTTTAGCGACTGTCTCGCTAACCTCAGTTATTTACACTGTATTCAGAAATGCTACTTGCTTTAGCTGAGCGGTTAGCAATCTGCTAGTTATGTGAGCAAACTGCTAGTTACTTAGTTTTACAGTAAGCGATGGCTTCTCCCTCTCTGCTGCTCTCTCTTGCTCAGTGCGTCTTATGTTTAGCTATTCCTCTGCCTCTTTTATAAATGCAGTTCATTTACCGGCATCAGCTCAGCATTATAGAAACCTATCGTTAACGTTAGATGTTGTGGTTAGCCAGCCTCCGCTCCACAGCGCTCCGCAGCGCTTGTTGCTCGGCGGGCAGCAGTGCTTCAATACACTGGTGGAAATTATTAATATTTTGATAACATCAGCCAGATGTTTGTTTACCTGTCTAGTAGAACACACGCGAGGTCGGCATCGAATTGTAGTCCTAGATGTTCACGAAGCTCTCTCCATCTCGGAAAGGCCACACCAGTATTTATCCTGGATTTAGCTCTCCTCTTCTTATCCCAGATTCTTCTGGGATCGCTTGGTTGACCCGTACGTTTCCGTTTTACCGGCTTGTTTACCGGGACAGCTTCGGTGTCAGAAGGTGCAGCAACCGTCAATGCATAACCATGATCCATGACGAGTTAGCTTAGCCTAGCAACAGTAACGTTCATTCTCTGACGTCTCAGCCGGTCTGCTTCTTCTTCTTCTCCTTCATTTAATGTCTATGGTAACTGCAGTTACGCCGCCATTGACATGCGCCATAATGACACGGTCCGTTACGGTTGTTAATATTTCATATTTATCTGTGTTTGAAAAATTGTTGGAAACATTTCTGATAATCAAAGTACACAACTAAACAAAATACATAACACTAGTTTAGTCGTTTTTAGAATTTTTTATGTGGAAAAACTACATATTATATCTTTAACAGGACGGGCGTGCACCGTGGGTGCTCAGCAAAGAGTGAGACCTCCATGTTTGAGACGGGAGCGGGAGGTCCGAGGCTTCCAGCGAGAGGAGAGGGAGACATAAAACAAAATAAGATAAAATAGGAAAAACCTGTCTCCCTCTTTTATTTTATTTTCAGTGTTAAATCAAGGCGGAGGCGGCTGGAGGTCCGAGGCTTCCAGCGAGGGGAGAGGTAGAAACAAACAGCCAGTGTGTGTCTGTGTGTTATGTTCAGGTGTTGTCACGTAAATAACAGTGCCCAAGCAATAAACAGGACAGACAATAGGATCGCCACACTCTAGTGTGCGTATGTGTCCCCTTTCTATTGGGACCTAAATGAATTTCTGTCTTTGAGAGATAATATTTTGTAATATAACTGAATATTCTATCCATACATATACATTTTAAATATATTAAAATGATAAGGCATCTTTGAGTAAACTGCGAGTATCATTTAAATAGGCTATGTCGTGGCCGCCAAGTGTCTTCTTTTTTGGAAATCAAAATATGGTCACCCTATACTACACACCACATGACGCAGACCTCCTGTCTGTTTCTGTAAACTGAAACCACTTCCATCAGTTTACTTTAATTTCACAGCTAAGAAACAACAAATTAATAAATTAGCATTTAAAGTCCTGTGTGTGATTTATCCTGGCGTCATATGAGCAGAGGAGATTGTAAAATGCCATAGGCTTGTGCTAATAATGTAAGCATGTTGTATTTGTGGGGGAAATGTGTCCAGATAAAGACAAGTGTTTGTCTGCGAATGCTGCAAGTTATAGTGAAGTTGATTTGTGTACTTGTGTTTGAAATTGTTTCACGACTTTACAGCACTGCACAGAAACTTCCGCCGCCGACTAGTGTTTTGAAGGTGTAACTGCAGAGTGACACAGACACACCACCGCACAAGTATAAATGACGGCGTAGGCGACGTGAGTGGGCGACGTGCGTAGTCTCTGCTGCACAAGTATAAATCCCACTTTACTCTTCAGTATGATCCAGGAATATATTTTCCCTAAAAGTCGTGCGACTCTGAAAATACTGCTACATTTATTAAAATGGTACAACAACATTCGAGAGTGCCAAAATAATCACAGTACCCAGAAACCTCTCAGTGTGCTGAGGGTTAGTGACAAACACCTGGGGACACTTGTTAGCCTGTTTCAGTGTGTGTCCACTGAATGCCAGCAAGGACTCTTGCCTCTGGAGGATCCCTCCATGGAAGGACTCATCCTACCAAGAAAAGATCCTTGACTTTGAGAAACACCCACCATTTCCCTGTTGAGCTCAAACTGTAACAATCAGCATATAATGTAAGAAAATCCTGAGTGCTTAACACATAAGAACAGTTTTGTGCATAATGTAGTAAGATATTACATTATAGGAAAACTATTACAGTATTAACTATATGTTGAATAATGTGCCTGTAATTAATTCAGTGTATGGTGTAATAATTTAAAAAAACAAAGAGTACTCTCCTTGTTTTCTTAGAGCAAAGAAACTCTTCTAATTTCACATGACACCAGTGTTATTACAAAACTGTTATCATGTTATGTGCTAATGTTTTTCTTACATTATGTGCTGATTATTACATTTAAATCATTTCATTATGGGCTGTTATTATATTTCAAGTTGCTACAACATCAGTTACACTGAAAGTGCATTAGCAGGGGATCTCTTAATGTCCAGTATGAACAGCAGGAATGATTACAGGAAGCAAAACTTGTTTCACTGTTCATATGAGCTCCTGAATGTTGTTTTAAGACAGACTTCAATTTTGTGAACCTGTCCTTTAAGAGTTTTACACATTGAATCTCTCAGCTGTAAAATCCTGTAATAAAGTGGTCGAGGATCAGACTGACAGGCAGCATCAAGACTGTTAATGGGAAGTTGATGTAAAAATGTTGCCTTGAACAAAAGCTAGAGCGAGGTCTAATTCTTTATCTCACTGTCAAATATTAGCTTCCGGCATTCTGGATTGGACTGTACAGAGGGGAGGCCCTGAGCAGCTGGAAGTGGTCACTGTCAGACACAAGTTTCTACAAAGACGGGGAGACAGAGTTCAGACAATGGAGGGCTGGAGAACCAGACAACTTCGAGGGGAATGAACACTGCACAGCGATGGATGAGGATGGACTATGGAACAACACCCTGTGTAGTAACAGCCTTAAGGTCGTCTGCTCATATGTCAGAGGTGAGAATATGAACTAGTGAAGTTTTCCTTCTCTGCTTCTCTTTGCCTCTTTGTTTTCATTATTTGGGCCTCTGTAGTATCAGTCAATCCATCAAACCAACTTTATTTGTAGCACCTTTCATACAGGTGAGAGCAGCTCAAAGTGCTTTAAAGGTGACTGACAGGCTGAGAATAAGACAGAACAAATGGAAACAGTAAAACAGCTCAGTGTGTCTCCTGATGACATCACAGAGGGCTGATATGGACAGACTGGACACTTGTATGTTCATGTGCACACAGCTTAAAATGACAGTTGTATGGTAAGAACTGATGTCATGGGCCAAATTTAAAAAAAAAATAAATAAAAAAATTATTAAAAGAAATGGAAAAAAAACATGTCTTGCAAAAAGGGCTCTTATTTATTCAGAGGGTAAAGGGCAGGTGCTCAAGCACCGCCTGGGGTCTATCTGTGCACGTGCCTGGTTATAAAGATAGGAATACAGTCACAGAGTGACTGTATGTTACGGTGCCTCTACACAGCGCCTCACTGTGCTCTATTTTCAGGGTCGAATGTGACATTTATCCTCATCACCAAATCCATGACATGGACTGAGGCCCAGAGCCACTGCAGAGTAAACTACACAGACCTGACCAGTGTGAGAAACATGACCGAGAACCAGAAGGTACAGGAGCTGATACCTGCAGGAGAACGTGTCTGGATCGGCCTCTTCAGAGACTCCTGGAAGTGGCTGGATGGAAGTAACTCCTCATTTAGGTACTGGAGACAGTGGCAACCTGATAACAGTGGAGGGAATGAGGATTGTGTGGTTGCACACTTTGGCTACTCCGGACAATGGCGCAACTTGCCCTGTGACGACAGGAGAGCATTCATTTGCTACGGCCCCCGTGAGTGGTAACCTATGATTCAAATAGTATCTAGATTTGTGTTTACTTCAGCATCAAATAAGAAAATACCAGAAATGATACAAAACATCAGGCTCTGAACAATAAATATTAACCCTCATGATGCTGATCATTTTATGGAGTTGTTTGTAAAGTGAGCAGCAGTGGTGATCAGCTGCATATCATCAGTTTGTGTCGACTCAGTGCTGAAAATATGCAACAGATGGAGGATGTAACTACCACATTTTGCCTGTTAGTGTTTAAACTGATGAAATTCTGAAATGTTTCCACAGCTACAACAAAACAAGTGTTCAGACTGAAGTTTCAGACACAGGACTCTCTGGATCTGAATGACCCTGCTGTGATGGAGGACACCTTGAAGAAGGTAAATCATGTTTTCTAATTTTATTCAAAACCAATCAATTGACTGTAAAAGCAAATAAAAAAATACAACTTTATTGATCCCCAGAGAGGAAATCCACATTGCAGCAGTACAAGAAACAGACTGAGGAGGAAACAGATAAAGAGCTATGTAATGCTATTATATGTGAGTGATGATAATGATGAGGAGTTTTGTGTCTCAGCTCAAACAGCAGCTGAAGGACCAGGGGATGGATGACAACATCAAACTGAGCTGGAGGAAGCAGCCAGATGGAAAAGTCTTCCACAAGGAAGAGAAGAAGAAGAAGAAGAAGAAGAAGAAGACTAAAAAGGATGAGCTTTAAGGCTGAATTGTTGTGTTTGGTTTCATCAGAGAAGTCTTCATGTAATGGGTCAGAATAGATCTGCAACAATTAGCTGATTAATCGATCAGTCACAACTATTTTGAATGAATCTTTTTAGATGTTTTGCAAACGAAAAAGTCAAATACTTTCTGCTTTCAGCTTCCCAGATTTGAAGATTTGATGCTTTTCTTCGTCATATATGGTCAGGAAGTTAATATCTTTGGGCTCTAGATGAAACAAGAAGTTAGAATTTATCTGTTTGGGTTTTTGGAAATTAAAGCAGACATTGTTTTCAGATGAGATGTGGTGAGAGTGGAAAAGATATTTTGAGATGAGAGGGAAGCTCCAGTGAGGAAAAACAGCTCTTGCACTCCACCCCCATTTTGTAGCAAAAACGCCTAAAATGACATACCCAAATTAAAATGACTGTAGCTTCTGAACCGCTCTGACTACATGCATGCATGAGGTCTTGCCAGAAAGAAAACTCCCTGAAGTTTCTTGGGAAAGTGTCAGAAACACTCTAGGTGATGCAGAGACAGAGTAATGGGCCTCTGAAGTTAGTCAAAAAAAGAGTTTGCCTTAAAAAAAAAAGGAAATGTATTTCAGGATGAATAACTGTCTGTTGCTTCATCTGAGCAGGTAAATGACACTGTGGGGCTGTAGGCACACTATCAATGAACACTTGTTTCAAATTTGAAGAAGACTGCTCAAAGTATGACCGTTCTACAGTGTTTTACCATGAAAAGATCCAGGCGGAGCTCCAAATGACAAGTCGTCACTCTGCTTCAAAACAGTCCTATCAGTGATCAAACAACACTCAGCCAGCTTCAGACATTGTACCTTATTGAAATCATGTGTGATTATGATAGCTGATGTTGTTTATGATAGAAACACCATAAAATATCACCAAATAAAGCCATATGAAACATGAAGGTTATGATCCCACTTTCTAGACGGTATATCTCAGCCAGAAATAGTGGTAGGAGTGAGACTCTTACCTTTTATAAACCAGCTAAGTCCCCGCTAACAGCTCCACATAAGATCGTGAGTAATCCTTTAACTTTTCCTGTCGAAAAACAGCATGACATGACTTGTCACCACTCATTGCAATTTTGGACTTTGTGTGTTCAGGCTGATCTGGTGCCAAATACATAATAAAGAAAAGAAAAAAAATGTTATTTTGGAAAAGTCGAGAGCTTCCTGAATCCGGCAATATCAAACATCACATGGTTTGGGGGGGGGGGGGACAATATCGTAGAGATCATGTGTCTCTAAACCAAAAAGCACAACAGGCCTTTTTCATACGAGTTATTTTGACTTGTCACCGTGGGAACAAAAACAGGTATAAATAATGAAATGAATGATGGCTGAATTCCATTTAGCTGCTTTGATTTCAGGATCCTTGTATCCTGCGTGCTTGTTCACTCTCACTGGAGCACTTGAATAGAATGTGTTGTTGCATTGTAACCTTGGTTCTTTGAGTGAAGAGACCAACTCTCCACACTGTTTCTTTAAGACACACTGGCTTACCCGGCCATGCCCTAAGGTGAGCCTATAAAGCACCAGCTGGCATGTAATCACCGATAGTTCGACTGAAACCCGTCTCTGAGCAGCCTTAAAGCTGGAGAGATCGTCTCCTCACTCAGAGAACCAGGGTTACAATGTAACTACACATTCTCTTTTATATCAGGACTATCTCTCCGCTCCGTTACACGTTCCATATGTTCAGGGAACTCTCTCGGACACCCTGTGAGGAGACAGTGCTGTACCTAAGCCCACACAACAGTAACAAACAAACTATTTACAAATGTTCACTGTTTACACAAATAATGACACATAGATGTTGACACTGCTCTCAGCAGATACAACTTGTTCTTCAGAGTCAGTTATGAAATTCAAATCACTGTGTTTGCATAAAGTCAGACAGGTGAAACCAGTGACCAAGGAAGTATTCAGATCCTTCACTGGAAATGAGCTTGTGGCTAAATGTGGCACAATACATCTGTTCGGTCTGTATGAGATGAACGTGTTTTTGTACATGTTTTCTGAAAATGAAGTTATACACTAAAAGTACCAACACCACGCTGTAAAAAAACACTCCACAACAAGTAAAAGTCCTGCATTGAAAATGTTACTTTAATAAAAGCATTAAATTATAGTCAGGAAATATAGTTAAAGTATCAAAGTAAAAGCAGTCAATGTAGAGAAATGACTCATTGAGAATGTGGCATGATGGTATATTATTATGTTGTTATAATTACTAATGCATTAATGTTCCAGCTGCTTTGCACTCTTGTACTTGGTTGAGGTGGGGTACATTTTTAGGGCTACAGCTAATGACTTTTTTCATTCAGGGTTATTCTTCTGGTTATGTTCTTGTTCAGTTCATTGATTTTTGGTTCATGAAATGTTTAATTCTACAGAGCTCAGAGTGACACCTGCAAATGTTTCAATGCTGCAATATCATGCAGCCCTAATCTGAATCTAAGGTAACCAAAGTTATTTAAAAAAATGAATTAAGGCCTGATCACACAGAAAGCGTTTTAGCAGCTGGAGGCAGCTTTTGTAATTGTTTTTAATTAGAACGAGGATTTTTGCTCACTGGTTTTGTGTTGCTACGCACCTCGCATTTCTTCACTCTAGGCGTCTGCTGTTTTTGCCAGAGTGCTCTGAGCGCTCTGAACTCCTTCAGCTGCTGCAAAAACTTCAACTCAGAACGGAAAAGCACCCAGTGTCATCTTTTTTTTTGTATTTTTTCCCCATTGTCCAATCGGATGATTTAAGAGGCGGGCTCTCAAGTTTACAGTTGGTAAACAATGGAGGAGAAACTGGTGGTAGTGGTTGCTGGATACCCAGAGCTATAGGTTGTCAAACTGCCCCTGAGTCATCCTAAAATATGTAAACGTCCATGATGGAGGAGAAGCTCCTGGACCAACTGGTGGTACTCCCCATGATCCAGCCTCTTTGTTAGGGTCTCATGTACCCACACAGATCCCTGTTTATCTGCTGACAGCCTCTCACCCTCAACCAGAGCTACAGACAGCACCCTCTGCCTCAACATGGCAGCAGCTACACACTGATGACTGGGGAAAAAAATAGACAGTAGATTGATTACAGAGGAAGGCTGGTGTAAGGATGCTTTCAATTATTATTGTCATTATTATTATTTTTTTTTAAAAAGGCAGTGCGGTTTACCTTGTGTTGTTTTAACCTGCAGAATGCTCTGTGTGTGATCAGGGCCTTAACTAGCACAAAATTTAAATACTCAAGTAAAAGTAGCTCAGAACTGTTGTTCAGTACAGCACTGAATGTACTCAGTTTTCACCACACTGGAAAAATGAAATATTGACCTGGTGATTTTGGTTTGTTTTCATTTGGTTCATCGTCTCTTAGTTTAGTCAAATAAACCATTTAGTTCCATCTCCCGAGTGTCTCTCTGCTCTCTGTCCTTCACAGATGTTCTTGGCTTTCTGTGGCTGTGGTCAGTAAGGAACCCTCATGTTGGACCATTAAACCAGGGCCGTGCAGGGAACTTTAGAGGGGAACAAGTACAACTGTGCAGTAAAATCACATGAAATTTGACATGGGTGTAGTCAGGGTCACCCTGAGCAGGCATCATCTTAAAATCACTTTCAAATTTTGAAACATGTAGGAATAACAGATAAAAAAACTGGATGTAGTTCCCCTTTAAGTTGCATAGCTGATGCAGTCATTGAAGGTGACGCTTTGTTACACTAATACTATAAATGTGAACTGAATGGTAAATGATCCAAACTGTCACGGGTCATCAAATATGCAAGTAAAATAAATAACAGGCATCACACAGTCCGGAAGGTCAGACGGAAAGCCACCACCATCATACACGACCCTTCACATCTGCTCCACAACTCATTTCAACTCCTTCCTTCAGGCCGTAGATACAGGGTCCGTCGAGCAAGAACATCATCAACAACTCACAATGAAATCCTTTAATGTCCTCACTGTATTTATTGTGCATTGATGTTCTATGTTTAAACTATGTTTTAACTTTTGGTTTTATTCTATGTATTTGTGAGCATGTCAAAGATGAATTTCCATTGCTTCTTGCAAGGGACAATAAAGGTTTTCTGATTCTGGTAAATGGACTGCACTTGTATAGTGCCTTTCAAAGTGCTTTTTACATGACTAGTCACATTCACATACTGGTGGCAGAGGCTACCATACAAGGTGCCACCTGCTGCACACACACACACACACACACACACACACACACACACACACACACACCAATGAAACAGCCATTGGGAGCAATTTTGGGGTCCAGTATCTTGCTGAAGGATACCTCGACATGCAGGCTGGAGGAGCCGGGGATCAAACCGCTGATCTTCAGATTAGTGGCAGACCAGCTCTACCTCTGCGCCACCCGAGAAAGTAATAATCAGTCACACAAATGAAACTCACTATCTAGAGTCTCTGTCTATGGCCTCCTGTGGTGCAACAGAGGTTACTCACATGACCTTTCATCTGCAGCAGGTGAAAGGTCATTGTATTGATAGCTAAATTGTTATTCATAGTTAAATGTTCTGCTTGATTAGGACCACGTGCGGCCGTCATGGAAAAAATGCCTTGACAAAAGGGCACTTTGGACATCAAGGGGCAAAGAGGCAGGTGGTGGAGCTGCACCTTCAGCCTCCGCCTCCTGCACATGCCTGCATCAAACTAAATATCAACAAAGGGAAATGTAATTCGTGGCCTGTTCAGTTCAAAGAGAGCAACGATACATATGAGTCATCATGATAAATGAGCTTCACAGGCAAATAATTGTTCCCATTATAACTTTGCATGACGCTGAAAGCGCAGTCAGAGGTCAATGTTTAACCTGGTAAGTACATTTAACCGCTGCACATCTGCAGTCACAGACAGACCGAGAGGAACGGGTAACACACAAGGATGGAAAAAGTTCTGAGCATCATCGCTCTGTCAGGCAAGTGATTTATACATTTTTAAAAATTACTTATTTCCCATTTGTAATATTATGTTTTGTTGTATCTCTGTGACTTAAGTTGTTCAGTGCTTCTCCTTCTCCTGCAGATTCAGATGAATAATTTAACATATAATCAACACATAAATTATGATGTATTATTTTGATTAAGATAAAACGTAATTTATATATTGTATTCACAGGCTACCCAGCAGTATATATATTTAATTGAGCTTTATATTCACCAGCTGCTACATTAAAGTGATGAACACATTAATGCATCAGTTATAATCCAATGATGTCATATTTATCATTCTGAAATTTGCCATTCTGCATAATGAATCCCTTTACGTTGAATACTTTTAAATATATTTTGATGCTGACACTTTTTTAAGTCAGATTTTCAATGCAGGACTTTTACTCCTAACATTTACACTGTGGTGTTAATAATTTTACTTCCACCACTGCCTAAATCTAATCTAATCATTGTGTGTCACCACAGGGCTGTGCGTTGTCTCGTCACATGCCGAACGTCTGTATCATTTTGTTTATGACCTGAAGAACATGACTGAAGCACGAAGTTACTGCAGAGAGAAATACACAGATCTCGCCACTATCGACAGCATGGAGGACATGACGACCCTGATCAACATGGCAGATACAAGCAAAATGGTCTACTCAGATGAAAACAACAACGTTAGTTCACTTTTCTTTGTCTTTCATCTAAAAGTCATTTTTGACAATAATGTTAAAATCAGGTGGTTTGAAAGTGTGAAAATTTGATTCTACATAGTAACTAATTACTAAGTGTAGTACAGTAAAAGTACAGTACTCCTTGTGAAATGTAGAAGAGTAGAAGTATAAAGTGTTTTAAGTATAAGGGTGCTGTCAGACCTAGAGTCGTCTCCTCTGGTCTGAATCAGGGACTCATGTTGTTCCAAAGTTGTATAATTGCCTAGAGTTGGTTTGTGTTCTCACGGCAGCATTTACAAGAGGACCAGATCAAATGCCTTGTGTGAGAAAGCTGCTCTTGATTGGTCAGAATTTCCATGTGGGGAAAAATCCAGGAAGTAAAGCAAACGTTGAAGAAGAGTACACTTGCAAGATAAATGTGACACTTTCTAATGTCACAATGGAGGGACAACTACGCAGGTTGATTTTAGCGCTGCACATTGTGGACTATATTGCTGTCATTGTTCATTTTAGTCAAACCATACAGTTTGAAAACGAGGCGCGGCTCCAACTAGAAAACAATGTTTTGATGCATTGGATGTGCTGAATGTGCATATTAAGGCAGTACAGGAGGAGGTGCACATTAATAATCCTCCAGGACTGTAACATGCTCATGTTTAACCCAAACAATGTGTCATGTGACTGCAGAGTTCGTTTGGAACTGGACTGAGACCACCTCTTCAAAAAGGTCTCAGTCCAGTTGCATTTGCCACCATTTCTCATAACATCCTCCTTAACAGACTGGCCTCCATCGGAATCACTGACACATCCCTTTCCTGGTTTAAGTCCTATCTCTCTGACCGTACTCAATTTATCCAGCTCAAAACATTCAAATCGCAGCCATTTCCAGTTCCTTCCGGTGTTCCTCAAAGTTCTGTCTTGGGCCCCCTTCTGCTTATCACCTTCTTCCTCTTGGTTACATCTTCTGTAAATTCAACATCCATTTCCATTGCTATGCGGATGACACCCAGCTCTATCTGTCCACCAAACCTACCTCCAACCTCCCACCCTCCTCCCTTTCTGACTGCCTTCAGGAAATCAAATCCTGGTTCTCCTACAACAGTGATAAAAATGAGTTACTTTTCACTGGCACCAAATCCACCTTAGCAAAAATTAAGAGTTTCACACTTGACATTGATAACTATTCAGTTTCCCCCTCCCCGCAGGTTAATAGTCTGGGTGTCATCCTCGACAGCACTCTGTCATTCCAAGCTCACATCAATAATGTCTCTCGGTCTGCCTACTACGCATTATTAACCGCCTTCGCCCGTCCCTCACACTGCACAGTACTGCCATTCTTGTTCACACCCTGGTTACAGAACTGTTTCACTGTTCATATGAGCTCCTGAAGACAGACTTGAAAAACTGTGAACCTGTCCTTTAAGAGTTGTGCAAATAGAAACTCTGTTATGAAAACTGAGCCAAATCATATGCAAAATCCTGTCATAAAGTCATAGAGGATCAGGCTGACAGGTGGCATCAAGGTTATAAATGGAAGTTTTATGTAAATATATTGCCTTGATCAAAGGCCAGAGCGAGGTCTAATTCCTTACATCACAATCAAATCTTGTTTTCAGCGAGCCTGGATAGGGCTGTACGATGACGTGGACAGCTGGAAGTGGTCACTGTCAGACACAAGTTTCTACAAAGACGGGGAGACAGAGTTCAGACAATGGTCATCTGGAGAGCCAAATAATGAATTCAGTGGAGAACACTGCACATGGATGTATGATAGTGGCCTTTGGAATGATGCCCCATGTGAAAGGCATTATAAGGCAGTCTGCTCAGATGTCAGAGGTGAGAATATTAACTTACAGTTAGTTTCTTGACCTCTGACCCTTCTCTGCTTCTCTTTGCCTCTGAAGCAGGTTCATATAAAGTCTGTTGACCCTTACAGCTGGAATATTAACACAGGTTTATTTCACGTCAATGTCTCAGTCAAAAGAGGTGCAAGAAAAGGAGGCAAAATAGCTCTGATGTGTCTTTATGGATGAATGTGGGACTGGACGCCTGCATGTTCATATGCACACTGATTCATGGTGATTTCACCTTCAGGCTGAGATTCATAATGAAAAAAACTGTGTATGTGCTCAGTAAATCTGAAAAATAATTCATCCATCCAAAAACTAGAATTACCGCCTTGTGGTTGTGTGCCTTTGTAAACTAGTCAAGTTACAGTTTACATCCATGCCTGTCCAGACTCATGTAGCCATGACAGTCAACAATGCTGCAAAGACGCTACAGATTCTAAAACACGGATGCTTCACACACATCTTCAACTCTGAATATCTGCCAGTAAAGTGTTTTTGCAGAACATTATGATGTCACAGTGACGCTGACCTTTGACCTTTGGGATATAATCATCACTTCATGATTTCATCCCATGAGACATTTGTGTGAAATTTAGTGTATAAATTCTTGAGTTATGGCAAAAACAAAAATTTTGTGGCTTCACTGTGACTTTGACCTTTGACTGCCAAATTTTAATCAGTTCATCCTTGAGTGCCAGAGGACGTTCGTGCCAGATTTGAAAATATTGCCTTAATGCGTTCTTGAGATCACATTCATGAGAATGGGATGGACAAATGGACAGAGGGACAACCTGAAAACTAAATGATAAATATTTATGTTGTATGCAATGGTGTCTCTTCACAGCACTTCACTGTGCTCTATTTTCAGGGTCTAATGTGACATTTGTCCTCACTGATGCCTCCACAACATGGACTGAGGCCCAGAGCTACTGCAGAGCAAACTACACAGACCTGACCAGTGTGAGAAACATGGCAGAGAACCAGAAGGTACAGGAGCTGATACCTGCAGGAGAACGTGTCTGGATCGGCCTCTTCAGAGACTCTTGGAAGTGGTCGGATGGAAGTAACTCCTCATTTAGGCACTGGAGACAGGAAACTAAGGAACCTAATAACGACCGTTGGAAGGAGGCTTGTGTGGCTGCAAACTTTGGCCAATCTGGAGGATGGGAGGACTGGAACTGTGACTTTGAGAGAGCGTTCATTTGCTACAACGGTAAGCTGTCATTTATTTGGCCTTACTTATTTTATGTCTGAATATAATTTGTAGCTTCTTAAAATCTGAATGAGCATAGTGATAGTGAGATACTGGCTACAGTGATGAAACAAAACCAGCATCAGATGGACTGTATTCATAATCAATACGCCACAATAATATAAATAACCAGCGCCAATCAATCAGTCAGTGAGAATGTGTGTGTGGGCGGGGCATAAGCACATACAGCCAGCAGCAGCAGCGACCCACCGTGTGACACCGGCACACTGTGAGGACAGAAACAGAGGCTCTGTGGGGACGGAGCACCTGCTGCAGCAAGCCAACACGCCATCTGTGGTCATTCTGACTTGACCAGCGAACTTCACTACAAGCTGATTGGCTGTTGAAACAGGTGACGTGCTTTAAAACCAGCCGCCGGCCATTTGACCAGCTGAGTGTCAGGTGACACCATCAGCCGGCTGGAGTCGAGCTCAGATCGGTCAGTTCACACCGCTGACACTTTTCTCTGCAATGCTCTAAAACGGTTCCGTCTTGTCGTGGATGTTTGGTCTGAACTGGGCTTAAGACCGGCAGTAACCAGCAATAAGGTCCATGCTAAGATAAGCCAAGATTTTCTTGGGCCATAAAACAGCTGCCTTTAGAGATTGAGCTGATGGAAAATGTAATACCATATTTTTCTCTATTGTTTAAAGTGTCAGTGCCTGTTTCAAAGAAAGAGATGAAAGTGATGAAGGTGAGGTTTGAGACACAGGACTCCTCTCTGGATATGAATAACCCTGCTGTGATGGAGGACATCTTAAAGAAGGTAAATCTTTCTAATATTACAATAAACAGAACGACCAGGTCATTTGTTTGATTTGGCTGACTACTAACAACATTGTAAAAATGCTATATGCAGCGTAAGCGTGTATGTCTCCATTATTGAGAGCAGACGTGTCAAAAATCATGCAAACAATGAGGCAGTTACAGTTTAGTGAAGAGATTTTCTCTGTTGGTGATACTCAGGAAGCAAATGTTTTTGTATCACAGCTCAAACAGAGGCTGAAGGACCAGGGGCTGAATGACGACATCAAACTGAGCTGGAGGAAGCAGCCAGATGGGAAAGTCTTCCGCAAGGAAGAGACGAAGACAAGGAAGAAGACCAGTCCGAAAAAAGATGAGCTTTAATCGTTCAGTCCACTCTTCCGTCATCTTCAACTTGCTTTTCCGCTTGCTCTTCTCAATAGCCATCATTTATCAACCTAACTTACAAACCAGCGCAGATCTGAGCGTGTGTGACTCATGAAACGTTCCTATCTTGGTGATCACAGTGTAGGAACAATCGGGCGTTGACAAATGTGAGAACTGAAAAGAATAGTCATTTACAAATTCTGCCCCAGTAAATTCTGGGTTAATAGGCCACAACCCTAGAGTTTACAACATGGAGATACAGCAAAGAAGAGAAACCTCTCTAGGCTAGAAATGGAAACACTGATGTCCCAGGTCCAATTTAATCAACTGCATGTGCAACTGATGTATACTTGTAATACCATGAGATGGACAGGCAGTTCAGTGTGGTGTCAGCAGTGATGCAGTCGTTGTTACAGGCTGTTGTGGTGAGGAGGGAGCTGAGCTGGACGGCAAAGCTTTTGATTTACAGAATGAACTACATTCCATCCCTTACCTGTGTCATGAGCTTTGGGTACTTACCAAAAGAATGAGATCAAAGATACAAGTGGCCGAAATTAGATTCCTTCATAGGGTGTCTGGGCTAGACCTCGGAGACAGTAAGGAGAGGACCTCCAACATCCAGAGAGAGCTCGGAGTAGAGCCTCTTCTCCTTTGTGTCCAAAGGGGCCAGTTGAGGTGGTTCAACATCTGATCAGGATTCTCAAGGCGCCTCCCTTTTGGGTGTGTCCCAGGCACACCCAACTGGTACGAAATCCGGGGTAGACTTAAAACACACTGGGGAGGTTATATATCTCATGATGGATGGATGGATGGATTTTTTTTTTGATAACTGATTACTCATTTAACTCGGGTTTCATTTTGAGGTTTGAACTGTTGGTCGGTTTGAAGGCGTCACTGTGAGCTCTGGTCTTTCTCAATATTTTCTTTCCTTACATTTGTCAGAGCTGGCTCAATTCTCTGACAAACAAACGCAAGAGGGAATGTAACTACAAATGATATTTATTTTACAAACGTAATCAACAGAGACTAAGGCTAACAAAATACAACAATCTATATCTGTAATGTGGAATGTCAGTAGTGACTGCGGGTGCATGGCTGTGTGTGCGTGTGTTGGATGCAAACTAAAAGGAAAAGGGACAACAGGTGAGCTGCAGGATCAAGCCGGGAATGGGAAGCCAAGAGAGAGACCGGGCGGATTCCGCAGGTATTCATAGCCGCAGCCCCACCCACTAAGGCACACACCGGAAGCCCATGAACAATCACGCTCTGAAACAGAAAGGAGAGAGGGCAAGCAAGACACCACATACGCACAGAGAGAGATCCAAACAACCCCACCCCACTTGGGGTTGTCACACATTTTACAAACTAAACAATAAATGAATTGATCAAGAAAATAACCAGCAGATTAATCCATTATTGCTCCACCTCGACCAAGTACCAGAGTCAAAAGCTGCTGTAACATTCATGCATGAGTAATAATGATCTCATAAATTATATAATAGTATGCAGGATGTATCATATCAATCACTCTCAATGAGCCATTTCTTTGCATTGACTGCTTTAACTTTGATGCTTAAAGTGTATTTTCTGATTATAATTAAATACTTTTATTAAAGTACCATTTTCAATGCAGGACTTTTACTTGTTCAAAAGTATTTTAACAGTGTGGTGTTGGTACTTTTACTTATTACATTATTTTCCATAGACCATGTACAAAATCCATTCCTCTCACACAGAGAGAAGAGATGCATTGTACCAAATGTAGCCACAGGCTCGTTTCCAGTGAGGAAAGTAAATAGCCTGGTTCCAGACCATAGACCCCGCCCACTCAACTGAGTAGGCTTGTCTCACTGGTCTGGTATACCTTATTGAATTTGCGATTTATCTCGTCCAAACGATGGACGGACCAATGAACGTCAAGGGTCTAGCGATTAGCCAATAGCAGTACAAGATCAGATGGTATCAGATACATTCTGGTTTCCATTTGCATTCCAAGCAGTGTTGACCAATCATGTTTTAGCAGGCTTTGGTTTGCTGCAAGTAAACAGTTCATCTGGAGAGTAAGGAGGCAGAAAGCATGGGGCGAAATGCAATCTTGGAACCCTTCAGCTAATGTCTGACAATTAATGTCTGACAGCGTTTGATGAATCTGCATTCATACACTCATTCATTCATTTTCCGTAACCGCTTATCCTGTTGGGGGTCGCCATGGGGCTGGAGCCTATCCCAGCTGAGGCAGGGTTCACCCTGGACAGGTCACCAGACTATCACAGGGCTGACACATAGAGACAGACAACCATTCACACTCATATTCACACCTACGGACAATTTAGAGTCACCAATTAACCTGCATGTCTTTGGACTGTGGGAGGAAGCTGGAGCACCTGGAGGAAACCCACGCTGACACAGGGTTCGAACCCCCACCGTGGATTCATACTAGGAACCCTCTTTTATCATATATAGTAAAAAGGTGTTTTGCTTATTTTTTAAAAGATGTTTTTCATGTGAAGAAGGCCATGTTAAAGGTTGTTTCACCACAGAAGAAGCCAAGAAGTGAGATTCTGGTCTTCACTCAGTTTTGACAGAATATGTAGTTTGTAACACACTTTGTCTTTGTACAGCAGAACACTCCTGCCAAACATTTTAAAGTATGAAAAGTGGATCCATTGTAGAATGAATCTTTATAATGTAATGGAAATGTCACTGCCTTTAAATGACTAATGATCATTCACTACAGTGTGGTCACTGTTTGTTTGTGGTTGTAGTCCAACAACATGGCAGGTCTGTCAGACATGTTTTTGAAAAAAAGGAAAACGGCTGAGTTGTTTGCCTAATATGTAAATAATTGTTTAGTAAGAACACTTTCCATGAAGTCGAAATGATAGTGAGGTACTGTGAGGTGTTTGTGTTGAACATCAGGAGCTATTTCAACAGCTGCAAGTCTGAAGTCACGCATTCAGCAAACTGAGAGCGAACAAGATGGACACAGTTCTTCTGCTCATCACAGCAGGTCAGTGTTTGTTTTATCAATGTTTATTCTTCTGTTACAGCACTTTGATATATCCATGTGTGGTACACATTATGATGCCAGTTGGGGGGAAAAAGTTTGATTTGTTTTTTTCTAAATGAAATTAACCAAGTAAACATCATTTAAAGACATTTTCAAGAAATATTATTATAGGCTTACACCTATGGGTACATTACCTTAACGCAACACAGAACTGTGATAAGAAATGTTTTTAAAGTCTTATTGTTTAGAATTGTAATTAAATTGAGTACAATACTAATGTCTGAACGTTTCCCTCAGACAACACTGTACCACTGTGGAACAGCCCATAGAAATGAATGCTTAGAGAGTGTAAACATGTTTCATTAAACTATCGTAACCCTCTCCTTAACAAAGTCAGTTATATTTCAGTGTTTGATTATTTGTTTTACATTTGAATACATTTTTGAAGTCTGGTGCTCAAACACTAAAGGGCACCCCTTAAATTACACACAGTAGCACATCTTTTACTCATATTTATTTAGACTATTTTTCAATATCCTCACAGTCATACAGTCAGACATGTCCGTCTGAGCATGGGTGGGGACCAGGGGCGAAAATCCCATTTCATAGTTGGGGGGGACAAGGAACAGTAAAATTTTAGAGAATAATGCGACATATATATATATATATATATATATATATATATATATATATATATATATATATATATGTATGTATGAGCCCGACCAGGTGATGACAGAGACGGATGTCACGGATCGGTCAGGGCTCTACCACGGGCCAAACGGAAATTGGAAGTGGCTGCATCTGTGTAATGTAAGAAAATCCTGAGTGCTTAACACATAAGAACAGTTTTGTGCATAATGTAGTAAGATATTACATTATAGGAAAACTATTACAGTATTAACTATATGTTGAATAATGTGCCTGTAATTAATTCAGTGTATGGTGTAATAATTTAAAAAACAAAGAGTACTCTCCTTGTTTTCTTAGAGCAAAGAAACTCTTCTAATTTCACATGACACCAGTGTTATTACAAAACTGTTATGTTATGTGCTAATGTTTTTCTTACATTATGTGCTGATTATTACATTTAAATCATTTCATTATGGGCTGTTATTATATTTCAAGTTGCTACAGCATCACTTACACTGAAAGTCCAATATGAGGGGATCTCTTAATGTCCAGTATGAACAGCAGGAATGATTACAGGAAGCAAAACTTGTTTCACTGTTCATATGAGCTCCTGAATGTTGTTTTAAGACAGACTTCAATTTTGTGAACCTGTCCTTTAAGAGTTTTACACATTGAATCTCTCAGCTGTAAAATCCTGTAATAAAGTGGTCGAGGATCAGACTGACAGGCAGCATCAAGACTGTTAATGGGAAGTTGATGTAAAAATGTTGCCTTGAACAAAAGCTAGAGCGAGGTCTAATTCTTTATCTCACTGTCAAATATAGTATCTAGAAGCCTGGATTGGACTGTATGATGACGTTAACAGCTGGAGGTGGTCACTGTCAGACACAAGTTTCTACAAAGACGGGGAGGCGGAGTTCAGACACTGGGGGGCTCGACAACCAGACAGTTACCAGAGTAACGAACACTGCGTACATATGTATAAGGATGGACTATGGAACGACATCCCATGTAGTAACAGCCTTAAGTTCGTCTGCTCATATGTCAGAGGTGAGAATATGAACTAGTGAAGTTTTCCTTCTCTGCTTCTCTTTGCCTCTTTGTTTTCATTATTTGGGCCTCTGTAGTATCAGTCAATCCATCAAACCAACTTTATTTGTAGCACCTTTCATACAGGTGAGAGCAGCTCAAAGTGCTTTAAAGGTGACTGACAGGCTGAGAATAAGACAGAACAAATGGAAACAGTAAAACAGCTCAGTGTGTCTCCTGATGACATCACAGAGGGCTGATATGGACAGACTGGACACTTTCATTAGTTTATTGATATTACATACTGCTTAATAAACAATGCAGTGCACAGACATTTTGCAGAACAAAAACAACAATGTGAAAAAAAACAATGTGGAACAAAAAGGCATCCCTTTCACTTTTTTTCCTATTGTTATTGCTCTGACAGTCTGTCTTGCTATTTTTTGTTTGTCTGTTTGTATATTTGTTGCATTACTTGTTTTATTTTTTGCTGATGTTGCATTGTCCGTCCTGCTGCATGTGTGTGCTACCTTTGTTGTTGCTGTACTGCGTGATGCTGCTCTCTGTTAGCCACTTATGCTATTTGTCTTTTATGTAATGCACGTTGTATGTGTTGCTGTTTCTTTTATCTTTTGATACCCCTTTAGTCCCTGTCCCCTTCTCCCCAAGAAGCTCTTGCCTTTTGCCAGGCCGCCATCGTAAATAAGAATTTTTTCTTAATGACTTGCCTAGTTAAATAAAGGTTAAATAAAATAAAAATAAGCATGAAAAAAATGTGCGCACGCAAAGTGCACCCTGCCGGGAGGTTTCTATCCACCAGCACCAGAGAGTTTCTTAAAATAAATAATTGTCACATTCAACAAATGATTACACAAAATTGAAAAATACTGTTTTTTCTCAATTAATAAAATAATAAACCAACCAATCATCCCTCTAAACAACAAAGTAGCCCTGTGCAGTGTTAATTTCCTTGACAAAAACTTTTTATCAACGACCTTTTTTGCATGACAACAATCAGACGATGACGGGCTTAAAATAGATCTTGATTATAAAAACTAAGACAAAATCTGTGTTTCATTTTCACTGACGTGACAAGAGTGTTAGTGGCGGACTATCAGACACTGACAGCCGAGATCAGCCGTACTTGTAATCATCTCCAAATGCGTTTGTTAGCTGCTGAATGGCAGCAGAGCAAGTAGCCACCTGCTGCTGGACTTTGCATCTGTTGATCCCCGCAGGACTCCACTCAGTCCAGACTGGAGAAGGTTTGTGGGTTGATGGTGTTTGACATGCAGGTAGGAGGTTGAGTTTTGGTTGAAAAAGACGAGCAGATGCAAAAAAAGCAATCTGGCGCCTGTCCCTGCTCACATCGGGCAGTTGGTGAACCCAAATCTGACAGATTAGTACTACATCAGAGTGACACGGATGGGTGGATGTATGTTACAGTGCCTTGACACAGCACTTCACTGTGGTTTGTTTTCAGGGTCGGATGTGACATTTATCCTCATCAACAAATCCATGACATGGACTGAGGCCCAGAGCCACTGCAGAGTAAACTACACAGACCTGACCAGTGTGAGAAACATGACAGAGAACCAGAAGGTACAGGAGCTGATACCTGAAGGAGGAAGTGTCTGGATCGGCCTCTTCAGAGACTCCTGGAAGTGGTCGGATGGAAGTAGCTCCTCATTTAGGCACTGGAGACAGATGGAACCAAATAACATTGTATGGAATGAGTATTGTGTGGCTGCAAATTTTGGAAACTCTGGACAATGGGAGGACTGGCCCTGCGACGTCAGGAGAGCGTTCATTTGCTACAGTCGACGTAAGTGGTAAACTATGATTTAAATAGTATCTAGAATTGTGCTTACTTAAGCATCAAATGAGAGAAAATACAAAATATCAGGTTCTGGGCAATAAATGTTAACCCTCATGATGCTGATCATTTTTATGGAGTTGTTTGTAAAGTTAGTATGTTGACAGGATTAGTGTTGGTATCTGTTTGGCATCCCTGCCTGTCGCATCTCTGCTGGTGCCTAGGACCCAGGTGCAGGGTCCGTAGCTCGGAGTTGTCTTACACAGGCGTTCCTCCCATTGCTCACCAGGAAGTGGCCACAGGCTCTACATGGCAGGGGTGTCCTTCTGCCTGAGCCAAGCTTGCATACCTGATGGTGAACAATTGCAGGTAGGTGTTGGGACCTGTGTGGCACTTCTGTCGGACCCACTTCAGCCAGTGCTTGTGTACCAACTGCAGGGTCTTCAGCTGGGAGCCATCCTTCACTCATGTTTCGCCCCTTTGATCACCAGAACATCTCAGGATGGTGGGGCAGCGGTCAGGGACGTCTCCCTGCCACTCCCTGCAGCTGGCACTCGATGGTCAGGTTTTTACTAAGTGGGTTCTCAGTTTCCCCAGTTCTTGCCCTTCCTTCGCAGCCATAGTCAGAAATGTCCCTTTTCTGCTTCTTCAGCGAGTTCTTTAAGGATGTTCTTGATTTTTCCTGCCGTGAAGCCAATGTCCCTTAGAAAACGTTTAGTTGAGAGGTTTGCAAAGCCACAACAGCTGACTTCCACTGGATAGGTTGTTGGTTTCCTGGCATTCAGCCACCAAGTCAGCGTACCGCAGTGTTTTCCTCTCGTATGCTTCCTGAATGCCCTGTTTCCATGGAACTGTCAATTCAACCAGCAAGACAAGCTTCTCAGCCACCGACCACAGGACGATGTTGGGTCTCCATGTGGTGATGGTGATGTCGGTGTGGAACTGTGGCTGCCTGTCGAGGTCTGCTTTCATTGAGCAGGTACGTCCAGGGGCCAGGACTGATGTTATTTCCTTGGGGGCAGTTCTTCATGGATTGTCCCGCTGTGACAAACTGGACATGCTGTTGGACATGCTGGGATTTGGGTCTTCCGCTTGCCAGAACTCCCATGCTCTCTGCGTGCTCTGCCAGCTTCCTTAAGACCTGGTCATGTCACCACCTGTTTCGACCTTGATCCAAGGCTGTCCAGCAGCCACAAAGGATGTGACGTAGGTTTCCTGGGGCTGTTCCACACAGATCACAGTTCTCCTCTGCTCCATACCATCTTGCCAGGTTTGATGGGCTAGGAAGGGTGTCATATGTGGCTCTGACTAGGTAGCTGAGCCTTGCCTGGGGCATCTTCCATAGGTCGTTCCACCCCACTGCCCATGGGAGAATGCCCTCCCACTTTGTCCACTGGCACTTCTGTGACCACCATGGCCTTCTGTTTTTTTGCAGATGCTTTGGACCAAAACTTCTGTGGCTCTCCCCAGCCCAGGCCATGTCTTCCTTGTTCAGTTATTCCAGCTGGCTCTTGATGTTTGAGTCTGGAGATGGCATTGTCCACACAGTCTTCTGCCTTCCATGCTCTGCCTGTTCGGGATCATAGCTCCGGCAGTCCTGAAGAGTGTTGGGCAGTAACGCTTTATTAGTAATGCGTCACTGTAACGTCATTAGTTTTGGCAGTAACTTATACTCATTTATACGCATTAGTTTTTAAATTCAGTAACTCAGTTACCGTTACCAAACAGTGCGTTACTCCATTGTTTTTGGCCAGGTTTAAAAACGGCACGCAGCATAGAATAGAATAGAATAAAATAGACATTTATTGTCATTGCTCCAGAGGAAAACAATGAAAAACAGTTTGGCAACTCCAGAATTGCAGCAGCAAACATCATATATACATTCGTTCATAAATAAAATAACAATAAAAAGAGATTAAAAGTGCAACTCGTGCAGACAGTTCAAATAGCTGCCAAAACTATGGGAGTGCCGAGCCGCAGTGTCTGCACGCGCCACCATCTTCTGAGGCTCTGCAACAAGGCAGAAGGACTGGTCTCAACCTCACCTCTAGACCTCTAGTATTCCGTCAGAAACTGAAGTTCGCTTTCACTAAAACATTTTAGCCCTAAACAGTTAAGATAGTTAAGTCAGATAGAGGTATATGAACAGTTCTTACCAGAGCATCTTAATGAAACACGTCTCTCACCATCTCTGAAGTCACTGTCAACCTGCTGGCCTCACCACAGTGCTGTAACGTTACATTAAGCGGTTGCGCTTCTGTAGATTTTTAGTTCCAGTAACGTTACATCCAGTGACGTGATATCCATTGTTATCCCGAGGAAGCTTTTTTTATGGACAGACAATGTCTTCTGTTGGCGACAGACTTGACATCTTCATGTAGCTCTTCAAATGTTCTCTTTAGCTCATTTTCCATATTTGTATCCATGTACTGTAGTTGTAAAACGTTTAGCTGCCTGACAGCGAGTGACTCCACTGTAGAAGACAGCTGCATGTTTCCTATACTGTTCAATTGGTTTCTCAAGTTGTAGTCTAACAGTCCCTTGGTTAAACTCCATCCGCTGTTGTTACGGCTGCTGCTCTTTCCACCTCCATTGTGTGTGTGTGTGTATGCAACATTAATTTTTCCCTCCGTGTGCCGAGCTGCCTGCACTTCCACCGGACTCAGAAGCTTCATCTCCCCTGTTCTGATTGGTGCGGCCTCTGCTGCTTCTGACTGCACAGTCCACAGCTCACCTGGGTCCCTGATTGGTGTGGCACAGGTGCAGTGGACCAATCCCCGCCCTTCAATCAAGGCCATCATCTATAAGTGCCCTGCCAGTCTGTCAGTCGGGGCGGCTGACTGTTGGTGGCAGCTCGGCTCTTTGCTTAATGTCCTTGTGTTGTGTTGGTTAGCCCACTGGAAGCTTTTGTAGCTTGTCATAAGTTTTTTTTGTAGATTGTTGTGAACCTTTGAAGTGTGGCCAGGTTGTTAGACTTTGTCCTCCTGTTGACTGATGCTAACATTTCCATTCACTCGTAGACAACAACTTGTATAGAGACACTAGGTGCAGGGGTGCTGTTTGTTGTTGTTCGTTTTTAAAAGCTGCGTTAGACAGAGTTTGTTTTCCCCTTTTATTTTCAGTTAGATTGTAGATTAAACTCTGAGTGAGTCCTCCTTTTGTTATATCTGTTTTTTTGAGTTAAACAGCACCCACCGGCCCTCTTCCTTGGTTCGTTTTCAGTTTTGTTAACCAGACTTCCATTATTTGAGTTGCAATAAACTGCCTTACCCTTTAACATCTGGTTTATTTTTGTGTTGCTTCCCTTTCCCCTGCGAGCTGGGTTGTAACAGCTGTCGCTTAGGCGCTGTAGCTATGAGCCAATACAGTTAGGAAATGTTTTGGGCTGCAGGGCTGAGTTTCCCAAAACATGATCCCTCTTAGCAACGTTGTCTTCTTTGTGGCTTCGAATAACTACACTGCAAAAAAGAAAAGCACTTAGCGCCCTCTAGCATCCCCACTCAGTCATGTATAGCTGGGACATACTCAGAGTATAGATGACACTAATGCGCGTGCGTCAAGGTCATGGCGTAATGGCGGGCCAAGACGAGAGTCCTAAGTCGATTTTTTTTTTTGGGGGGGGGAGTAACTAAAAAGTTACTTTTCTCAGTAACGCATTACTTTTTGGTCTAAGTAACTGAGTTACTAACTGAGTTACTATTGAATGAAGTAACTAGTAACAGTAACTAGTTACGATTTTTCAGTAACTAGCACAACACTGGTCGCAAGTGGTCGCTTGACTGCCTGAGTTCCAGCACCAGCCTAGTCTTCTCCAGCCTGTACCCAGTTGCAATGCTCTTCAGTGGTAGCTGCAGGGCATTTCTCCACTTCCGGATGTATTTGTTGGCTTTGGCGTCGAGTTCTTCCACTGTTGTTGATGTTATTTCACTCATCTTTAGTGGCCACATCAGGCGTTGGTAAAGCGTGAACTGGTAACACCAGACTTCCTATTTGCCAGGAAGATAGCTCTGGTCAGTCCTCTTCAGGCCCTCCTTCAGTTGGTTTGTGATGGTGTCCGCCATGTGTCTGTCTGTGAGATCAGCTGTATACTCTCTGCCCAGGCTCTTGATTGGTTTTTCGGCAAGCACTGGGATTCTCTCTGGCTACTTGGAACGAGATTGTGTCTAGATGTTTACTGTTGCGCATCGAGAGGCTGCGGGACTTGGCAGATTTTATCTTCATCCTGGCCCAGGATAAAAACTCGTCAAGCCTCTTGAGAAGAAGCACTTCTAATGACCGCACGAGCGACATGGCTGTGTGAAGGAAGAGCTCCCCAGCAACAACCCGTTTTTTTGTTTAAAACTATCATTACATCCCAAACCCGCAGATATATTTTTCAGTTTAGTGCTTGATAGGTCACCAGGATGCCTGATACGAAAGGGAAAGCAACAAAGATGCTCAAAGAAGAGGACTCTAAGTCCATTGCTGAAGTAGTGAGAATGCTACTGCGAGAGGAACTGGAGGCTAGCACGCAGCTAATAGCTAGCAAGCTAGAAGCGGTGCAATCTGAGCTAGTGTCATTGTCCACAAGAATGGGCTCGGCGGAGGGGGAGCTAAGCGTCATGAAGGGTGATACCAAAAATGTCTCGGCCACCCTTTCCGAAACACAGGACAGGCTGCTGAACTTTGAGAGAAAGATTGCCATACAGAAACAGGCGTTGCAACATGTGGGTTTGTGGGCTACCTGAGCTCGTGTAGGAGGATGCGCCGGTGCAGTACCTGGAGAGGATGATACCAAGATGGTTCCACGGCTTGGGGAGTGCGAGGCCGGAGTTCGAACATGCCCAAAGGATTGGTCACAGTCCCAGCCGGGAGGAGGTGGAGCGGCCACGGACCTTCATCTTCTGCTGTCTCCAGTTCTCCACATGTCAGGCCATCGCAGGCCCTGCAGACAATGAAGCACCCTCCCACGGTCGACAACTGTACGCTCCGCTTTGCCGCGGACTTCTTGGGTTACACCGCAAAAAGATGCCGCGCATTCTCCAGGGCGATGAATATCGCCCGTGAAAAGGGAGCTGGAGCATACCTGCTCTACCCCGCCACTATGAAAATTGGATCTGGCCCCGACGCACGCGTATTCACACCCCCCCGGAAGCAGAGGAATACCTGGGCCGGCTACCTGGGCCGGCTACCCGCCCCGGCGCGGATGCGAGGGTAGACCTGCTGGCCCCCGCCTCTTCCACACCTGCAGCCTTGATCGGGGGAGCATTCCCCACGAGCAGCGCCAGGCCCCGCAGACAATGAACGTTAAGGACAACGCTACTTTCTCATCGGTCTGGTATTGTCATCATCTCTAATATCCTCTTTACTATCTGTCGCTTTCAGACTTGTACACTATGGACCTCTAATATCTCATTTTGCATTCTCTTTTTATTCCTGTTGGTAATGCAGTCATGTTCTCTGTTGCTTTCACCTGACTCTAGTCTTTCTTTATATTTTTATACTGTTTATATTCTTGACACCTACAGACATGTGGAAGAAGTCCAGGGCGAAGCTTATCAGCTGATGTGGAACCAATCCACATTGCGTTCTCCAGGTCAAGCCATACCACATGGAGGTCCTTCTTGACTCTCTTGGTGTATTGAATCTGGTCCCAGATTATCGTTGCATGTTCTGAGCAACCTGAGAAGCCCAGGACTCTCGCTTTCTGGCAGCTTGTGTCGATATAGTTGTTTTTGCAGCAGGAACTTCGTCATTCTCTTGACAATAATTGCAAAAAAGATCTTGCCTTCTACATTCAGTAGTGCAATGCTTCTGAACTGTCCAATGGAAGATGACTCCTGCTCTTTCGGAATCAAGGTGGCCACAGCTCTACGCCACTCCGTGGGAACTCTCTGTTGTTTCCAGATCACCCTCATTAGTTTCCATGGCTCTTTCAGGACTTGGGGGCATCTTTTGTAGAGCTTGTATGGAATTCCATTTGGCCTGGGGGCGGAGCTAGACCTTGCTTTCCTTAAGACATCCTCCACTTCACTCAACTTAGGTGGTACCGCTTCGAAGTCTTCCGTTGGGACTGGTGGTTGGGGAACATAGCCCGGGGACCCTAGAGGGAGATGCCTTTCTGGGTCTGAAATCTGCCTCCTCACATGGTCCTCCAGATCTTCTTTGGCCGTGACCAAAGTGCAGGGCCGGCTCTTGGCATAGGCCACAATGGCGGTCGCCTAGGGCGCCACATGCTGGCAGGGGCGCAGCTGCAAGCCCTCAAAAAAAAAAAAAAAAAAAAAACTAAATAAAATAAAATAAATTCTAATAATAATTTGCAGCCCTAACTGGTGCCATTTCCTCATACTCTGTATAGAAAAAAAAATCAAAAACAAATAAAGACAAAGTAAACAGCAACAACCCCCCTGTTATTTGTCATTATTTGACCTGGCACTGAACCTGTCCTGCACCGGGCTCAGTCACGTCACCGTGGGAGAGGGGGATGGGACAAGTTATCTGTGCGCATCTCAGGTAGGTAGCGGTTGTGACTGACAGAGAACAAGAGGTCATAATTTGTCAAATTATTGAGTTATCATGAAAAGAGCTCCAAGCCCTCAGGTGCAACATACAGACAGCAGAGGAAAGAGAAGGCGGAGATTCCGGTATTAAAGTATGTCGTCTTTTATAACATTAAAAAATGCCGTTTGACTTTTAATTTGTACGAGCTAGCAGCTTGTGAAGTTGAAATAAAGCATAGTTGCCTAATAATGCTACTGTAGATAATGATGTGATCGCTGCCCAGGATTGAGTTAAGCTGCTGAGATGGTTTATTGCTGTTTCTATCTGGTTAACTACTGGCTGCTTAGTGCTGAAGAATATAAGTTCAGCCAGTTATTGGTGGTCTCTGATACACTGCTATGTTGTCATTTTTATCATTATTTTTATTGTTGATATTAATATTATTATTATAATGTCATTATTATTACTATTGAATGTTCCAGTTTAACCTTGTTACTAATTACAGTAAATGTAGGTCAAATAAAATAAAGTCTATTTGTACAGTGCTTCACTTTATATGAAGTAGAATGACACAACAGACTTAAAGCAGTGGTGTAACAGTATGGATGTACTGTATGTTTGAATACAGCTACAAGCAGCAGCACGGCTGGATTCAGCACACCACCTCACTACCTCAAGACTTCCAGTGAGACACAGCCTGAATCAGGTGAGTTCTGTAACTGTATGTTACTGCTGCAGTCATGTTTCTAATGTAAATCAATCAATCAATCAATCAATAAATTCTATTTATAAAGCCCAATATCACAAATACAATTTGCCTCACAGGGCTTTACAGCATACGACATCCCTCTGTCCTTTGGACCCTCACAGCTGATCAGGAAAAACTCCCCAAAAAAACCTTTAATGGGGAAAAAAAACGGTAGAAACCTCAGGAAGAGCAACTGAGGAGGGATCCCTCTTCCAGGACGGACAGACGTGCAATAGATGTCGTACAGAACAGATAAGCATAATAAATTAACAGTAATCTGTATGACACAATGAGACAGAAAGAGAGAGAGAGAGAGAGAGAGATGCAGGACAGACGGTAATGACAGTAGCTTAAAACAACATCAATGAAAGTAATAATATTATAATTAATAATAATATATTAATATCTGATAGTATACATGTGTGACAATAATCATATGTGTAATAATAACAGTAGAAGTATGACTAATGATAGCAGCAGCAGCAGGAGGCATCTGGCAGGACCACAGCAGCAGCACAACCACACATATCCAGGCACCACTACAATACGAGTTAACCTGAGAGACGGTGGAGCACAAAGGCTCTGGAGAAGAAGCCGAGTTAGTGACATCCAGAATGGCCGAGTTAGCAAGATGCAGTAATAGGAGAGAGAGAGAGAGAGAGAGAGAGAGAGAGCGAGAGAGAGAGAGAGAGAAGGTGCCCGGTGTATTATAGGTGGTCCTCCGGTTGACTAGGCCTAAGTCAGCCTAACTAGGGGCTGGTACAAGGCAAGCCCGAGCCAGCCCTAACTATAAGCTTTATCAAAGAGGAAAGTCTTAAGTCTAGTCTTAAATGTGGAGACGGTGTCTGCCTCCCGGACCGTAACAGGAAGATGATTCCACAGGAGAGGAGCCTGATAGCTGAAGGCTCTGGCTCCTGATCTACTTTTGGAGACTTTAGGGACCACGAGTAACCCTGCGTTCTCAGAGCGCAGAGTTCTGGTGGGATAATAAGGCACTATGAGCTCTCTAAGATATGACGGAGCTTGACCATTTAGAGCTTTATAAGTTAACAGTAGGATTTTAAATTCAATTCTGGATTTTACAGGGAGCCAGTGCAGAGAAGCTAAAACAGGAGAAATATGATCTCGTTTCTTGGTTCCTGTTAGTACACGTGCTGCTGCGTTCTGAATTAGTTGAAGAGTTTTTAATGACTTACTAGAGCTACCTGATAATAGAGAGTTACAGTAATCCAGCCTCGAGGTAACAAAAGCATGGACCAATTTTCTCATCTCTTTGGGTCAAGATAGGCCTAATTTTCGCAATATTACGCAGATAAAAAAATGCAGTCTGTGAGGTTTGTTTTAAATGAGAATTGAAAGACAGATCTTGATCAAGTGTTACTCCGAGGTTTCTTACGGTAGTGGTAGAGGCCAGAGCAATGCCATCGAGAGAAACTATGTCATCAGATAAAGAGTCTCTGAGTTGTTTGGGGCCAAGAACAATAACTTCAGTTTTGTCTGAATTTAACATCAGGAAATTGGTGCTCATCCAGGTTTTGATGTCCTTAAGACACCTATGAAGTTTAGTTAATTGATTACTTTCTTTAGGCTTCATAGATAAATACAACTGTGTATCATCCGCATAACAATGGAAATTTACAGAGTGATTTCTAATGATGTTACCTAAAGGAAGCATGTATAGAGTAAATAGGATTGGTCCGAGCACAGAACCTTGTGGAACTCCAAAACATACTTGCCACCCCATAAATATTTTTCTACATCTGCCCCTGCTTGTTACTAATTACAGTAAATGTAGGTCAAATAAAATAAAGTCTATTTGTACAGTGCTTCACTTTATATGAAGTAGAATGACACAACAGACTTAAAGCAGTGGTGTAACAGTATGGATGTACTGTATGTTTGAATACAGCTACAAGTCAGACAACAAGCAGCAGCACGGCTGGATTCAGCACACCACCTCAATACCTCACAACTTCCAGTGAGAATCAGCCTGAATCAGGTGAGTTCTGTAACTGTATGTTACTGCTGCAGTCATGTTTCTAATGTAAATATGGCCAAATCCAGAAACATTTTTGGTATCATTCTATCAAATATTCACAAATACTCTTATCACAATATTCACATCACTTACACATGCAGCTCATCCTGGCCTGTACATCTGGAGTGTTTTTGTCCATTTGTCCACACATGGAGAATATGAAAGTCTATTTTTTACAATGTCAGTAAGTTGGCCAAGCCTTTAAACATGTCTAAACCTCCATAGCGACAGAAAACAATGGGAACTGTAGCTTGCACACAGATCCCAATTTTCATTTGAATGCAATATTGCCACATATTTGACTTTTTTAAAAGGAGTCCATTCAAGAATACCAACAGTATCTATTATTAAAGCCTAATCCCGCCTAGGGCACCAAAGTGACTCGAGCTGGCACTTTGGCAAAGTGCCACTCTTTCTCTCCTCCAGCAGGCTTCTGGCTATTCTGTAAGGATTCTTCAGGAACTTGGAATGCTGGCTGTCTTTCCTCTTTCTCCTCTTCCTGATGCGTTCAGCCCTCCTGAGTGATGTTAGGCGGCTCTTGATGTCATTCCATAGGGCTTTTGAGCCTTCTCTCTCTGATGTTCGTCCGCCTTTTTCCAAGCCTTGCGTAGTGTTCTTTGTTCTTTTACAAGCTCCAGAATTTCCTTTTCTGTTGAGCGTACCACAGCTTTTTCGTCTCGTATGAATCATCAATCAATCAATTTTATTTATAAAGCCCAATATCACAAATCACAATTTGCCTCATAAGGCTTTACAGCATACGACATCCCTCTGTCATTAGGACCCTCGCAGCGGATAAGGAAAAACTCCCCCCAAAAAACCCTTTAACGGGGGAAAAATGGTAGAAACCAGAACTCTCATGCTCTCTGTGTGTTCTGCCAGCTTCCTTAAGACCAGGGGCCTCATGTACAAAGGGCGCGTACGTCCTTTTCCACGGCAAAGTTAAGATGTATCAAGAGTGAAATGACCATGGAAATGTGCGGGGCCTCACGCCAACTTCATGGCTGGCGTACGCACGTTTCTACAACTGTTGATCCTTTGGTGACACTTAGAGGTGAAGCTGGAAAACTGCTATAATAAATAAATGTGAAAACAATTAGTCCTCAGAGTGATGTGCACATCAGAGACACATGAACAATGAACACACCCATGTGCCTGCAATTAGATGAGTGGATATAAAAGCATGCGCAAAGTGGTGCCGAAAATACAATTAACTGGCTGCTTTAGTAGTATTTGCCAAATTGGTTCCCCAGGGCAATCTTCCTGGAACTGTGCGCAGAGCTGCAGCTGGCCTTGGAGCGCGATTTGGCGAGGAGCCATGCCCTGCCTGTACCCATACAGGTGCTGACCACACCGGGGCTTCTAGCACAGGGGCATTCCAGAGGGAGCTGGCCGACCGATCAGGACTGTGCCAGTCGACCCTGAGCCGAGCCATGCCAGCTGTGTGGGACGTAATTATCCGCATGTCAGCCAAGTATATCAAATTCCCACATGCAGCTGAACAGGCCAACATTAAATCTGCAGCGACAGCCGGTTTTCCTAACGTTATCAAAGCTATCGACTGCACACCCAAAGCGCCATCGCAGGATAAATTTGTTTTTGTCAACAGGAAGCATTTTCATTCGATCAATGTACAGATCATATGTGATACGCAAATGCAATTAACCAACATTGTGGCGAGGTGGCCTGGTTCAACGCACGGTTCATAGTCTACATTCTGAGTAACAGCACGGTTGGGAACAGACTACTAGCTGGCACTGTGCGTGATGGGTGGCTTCTTGGTGAGTAAACAATTTATTTAGGTCGTTCCACCCAACGGCCCTTGGGAGAATGCCCTCCCACTTTGTCCATTGGCCTTGCTGGCATTGGCCGACAGACTTCACAAGGAGTTCGTCTTCCTCCATCCAGCAGTGGTGATCAGCTGCAGATCATCAGTTTGTGTCGACTTAATGCTGAAAATATGCAACAGATGGAGGATGTAACTACCACATTTTGCCTGTTAGTGTTTAAACTGATGAAATTCTGAAATGTTTCCACAGCTACAACAAAACAAGTGTTCAGACTGAAGTTTCAGACACAGGACTCTCTGGATCTGAATGACCCTGCTGTGATGGAGGACACCTTGAAGAAGGTAAATCATGTTTTCTAATTTTATTCAAAACCAATCAATTGACTCTAAAAGCAAATAAAAAAAAACAACTTTATTGATCCCCAGAGAGGAAATCCACATTGCAGCAGTACAAGAAACAGACTGAGGAGGAAACAGATAAAGAGCTATTTAAAATCATAAATACAGTAAAATAAGAACATTTAATAAATGACATTCAGAAGCTATATACATGATATACATTACAATACTTTGGTCACATACAGGACATGACTTGAGCATTGTGCCAATCCATATGTGCAGAAGTAAAGAGTGTGTTAGTGCCACTCTGCAGGCCTTATTGATGTGTGACTAATGAAGAATCAACAGTCAGCAGAAACTTCACTATCTGCCACCAAATGCAGCAGGAAACTGTACAAATACAATCCAGCAATCTGAGAAAAGACAGAGAGTTTACAAGAGAAGAAAAATCTACAACAGACCAACAGGTCGGCACCACCTCAGGAAAAACAAGTATATATGAAGCAGAGTGCTCCTAAAATAGAGCTTCCAGATGAGTCCAATATAAATAAGAATGCAGAATGTAATCTGTGTATGTGAGTGATGATAATGATGAGGAGTTTTGTGTCTCAGCTCAAACAGCAGCTGAAGGACCAGGGGATGGATGACAACATCAAACTGAGCTGGAGGAAGCAGCCAGATGGAAAAGTCTTCCACAAGGAAGAGAAGAAGAAGGAGACCAAAAAGGATGAGCTTTAAGGCTGAATTGTTGTGTTTGGTTTCATCAGAGAAAAGTGGATTTCTTTCCTTAAAGTCTTCATGTAATGGGTCAGAATAGATCTGCAACAATTAGCTGATTAATCCATCAGTCACAACTATTTTTTAATTAATCCTTTTAATTATTTTGCAGACGAAAAAGTCAAACATTTTCTGCTTTCAGCTTCCCCGATTTGAAGAGTTGATGCTTTTCTTCGTCATTTATGGCCATGAAGTTAATATCTTGGGGCAAGAAAAAGAAGTTAGAATTTATCTGTTTGGGTTGTTGGAAATTAAAGCAGACATTTTTCATTGTTTTCTTTTTATTTCATTTTAGATGAGATATAAAGATAAGATGAGAAGGAAGCTCCAGAGAGAAAAACAACTTTAAATCAAAGCTCCTGCTCAGCTGTGAGTCAGGGCTGGGGAGGAGGAGGAGGAATAGGGAGATAAAAAAAAAAAGTAAAAGGGGTAAGAGAATGGAGCGTGCGTCAGCAGAACCGTCAGATCATAACTGCTTTAAATGTCTTACATCAAAATATCCTAGATTTCTAAACCACAGAGCACAACAGGCCTTTTTCACAGGAGTTATTTTGACTTGTCACAGTGGGAGCAAAAACACAGGATTCCATTTAGCTGCATCCTGCTTCTCATCGGAGCACTTCGTTAGCCATCGTTATTACAACATATTGTACCACAATAGCCGTAATGTTTCTTGTCATATTATTACTTAAATTAATGTTGTTGTAAGCTACTGTCATTACCGTCTCTCTCTCTCTCTCTCTCTCTCTCTCTCTCTCTCTCTCTCTCTCTCTCTCTCTCTCTCTCTCTCTCTCTCTCTCTCTCTCTCTCTCTCTCTCTCATTGTGTCATACAGATTACTGTTACTTTATCATGTTGATCTGTTCTGTACGGCATCTACTGCACGTCTGTCCGTCCTGGAAGAGGGATCCCTCCTCAGTTGGTCTTCCTGAGCTTTCTACCGTTTATTCCCCGTTAAAGAGTTTTTTTGGGGAGTTTTTCCTGATCAGCTGTGAGGGTCTAAAGGACAGAGGGATGTCGTATGCTGTAAAGCCCTGTGAGGCAAACTGTGATTTGTGATATTGGGCTTTGTAAATAAAATTGATTGATTGGTGGATATTGTGAGTAACACCTGTGCTTTACCTACTACGACACATCAAAATGTCTGCAGGGTGAACATGTTTATTCTGCATCGCCCAGAGCTCAAACTCAAAACCTCAAACACCAACAACAAGCCAGGATCTTGTTGAGCTACTTGTCAGGTGAGAAACCACAGATTGGCATCACAGTGTGACCTCGACAATCACCAGAGCTGCACGTATGTAAAGGCAGATTTCAAACTAACTGTCAAAAAGTCAGTCAATAAGACACAATTCTGAGATTTTTTGCACTCTCTACACAACATAGAGATGTCTGAAGTTCATTTTAACGAAGGTTGTTTTCTTCATAAGTGACAAACTGATGCTTTAATGCTCTTATTTCCACTGACTGCTATAGATTTAGGGTGTTTTCACACTCGGTCCTTTTCAGCCCTCTAAACGGGCTCAGAGAGGTGACTCAGCATTTTTTGCTCATATGTGAAGAGAGAACTCAGACCCCTCTAAAGCAAACTGATCGTGGTCTGAGATCGGTTCGCTTTAAGTCCGCAGTGCAGTTTGCCTCATCTGTGCACGGTGAGCACAAAGCGCTCCAGGTTCACTTTGCTCTTTGCCTTTTTATTCGACCCTCTAGATCACATGCCGTTGACCTTGGACACTTGACAAAACCACGTCGGCCTGTAACGCTTTTAAGGACGCAGGACGAGGAGTAGTTTGGTCCACGGAGGATACTGCACGTCTCCAGATGTGGAATGTAGAATACATCAAACAGAAACAGTCTACAGCACAAACACTGAGGTTTTCCTTCAATATAAGTTCATCTGAAAGCGCAGGGCTTCATAATCGCACTGCAGCGCCACGTCAAAGTAAAAACAAAACTATGTCAAAATATATATAGTGTGAACAGAGAGAGGACTGAGGCCCCATCAGAGCTGAAGTTGACCAGAAAGAGAACTGAGTCCTCTTTTCAATGAACTGACAATGTGAACACAAAAAGGACTGAGTGCCTTTTCGGTTTGTCCACTCTTTGGTGCACTTCAAGAGGACTGAGTTCAGCTCATTAAAAAGGACTATATTTGAAAACACCCTTAACTAGGATACAAAAAAGAGCAACAAACGCCTCCTGCCATTACACGGCTCTCCTTTTCAGCTGGTCCTGAGGCTCACCTCCTCTAACAGCACATCAGGAGAACCCTCACACAATCCAACCCAACTGCATTACAGCTAAAGAAAAAGAAACTTCATCTACTATCGGACATCTATCACAAAAACCCAAAAACAAACTTCAGCGCCATTTGGCTGTAAAAAGACACGATGCACGATGGCAATCAACAGCATGCAAAATATATTTGTATTCAAAGACGTTATTTAGCTAGTAAAGAATCATATGGATTATTCTTATTCTGTGACCTTATTAAGAATGCATTATGAATGTGTTGTTTTTTTTTTAAATGTTACTGTAACATCTCAAATGTTCAGATCTATAAATTTCTTTGTCATATTCTATATTTTGCAGTAAATGTAAAATGTTGTGGCTTGGTTTGAGAAATATATAAATTATCACTGGGAAACTATTTGTATGTGTGTGTGTTTTTTTTTAAACTAAAAATGATTCATTAAGAAATTCAAAAATATGCAATGAAGTAATGTTACTATGAAAATGAATGTTGAGTTCAGGGTAAATTATTTGTTAATTTATATATTTTACACAGTTCATTCATATGATTATTTATCTTGTAATCCTTTTTTTTTTTTTTTTTAAAAAACCAAAACATGTATTAAATACTTACAAATATAACTTCAGCATCAATACACCAGAATTATTATTTTTTTCCTGATTTAAAGAAATGAGCGGCCTCGACAGTGTTTCTATCGAGCTGCATTCTCTCTGACAGCACTTGAACGCAACGTGTTGTCTGGACGTCATCACGTCCGGCTGTTGCCATGGAGACGGAGTAGCAACAACGCCGCAAGTTCTGATGGTTCAACAGAAATTAACGTTCAAAACTTCAGTCATCGCACGACACGTGAGTCCAGCTTTAAATATTAGTCCTGGATAAATCTTAACATGTATTTAATATATATTTGAATAGTTTTTGTGTCTCGTGACTTATTTTGACGCGACACTCGCCGACATTTTCAGTTTCCACCGTTTCCACAGACGCTCACAGTCACAATACGGTAGAAACGGGTTTGAATCACGTGTCTGCTCCGTGGAGCTGTATTTTAAATGCACTTGAGGCTTTTCTTTAAATGGAGAGACTGATGTACAAACATCTTGTTTTCATTTTACTTTATTATCAGAGAAAAACAACCTGAAACTTGTCTTGCATCTCAGGACGTCAGCTGTTACACATAAACACACAACAAACATTTAACCACACAATAAAAGTACATTACGAGGAAAAGTGGCTGCAGAGCAACAAGTTAATATCCCTGTTATATCCAGTGTTTCATGCTGTGTTGCACTCAGTCCACTGAGTGTAGTGACATTAGGCACCACAGAAGAAGAAGACAGCTGAGATGAAACAGTTGTATGATAGTAGCCTACTGAACTGTGCAGCCTGTGTGTCTGCACGACGTTTACATACATGCACACACATACACTACATTCTGTCTGAGCTGCAGATACAGTTTATGTGTGTCTCCACATAGATGCCCAAATATTTACAGGTGGAAACTTGTTCAATCTGTGTGTCCTGGACAAAAACTGGTGGAGGATACAAGTTCACTGGAAGACCAAAACCTTCTTCTTCTTGTGTCTTCTTTGGATTAATTATAAGTGAATTCCTCACACAGCCCTGAGGCGCTCCCGAGATACTAACAGTAACTTTAGCTACCTGTGCTCTGTTTGCAGGACATAAGTGATGGTGGTTTTAGGCTCGTCTAAATGAATGTTACAGCTGCATCTTCTGTGCCACGATCCTGCGTAGAGTCAAAACAGGCACAAGCTCAGCTACGAATGTTACAGGACAGAAATGAGTCACTGTGAGCTGCCGGTCAGTTTCACCGTGTCCACGTCTGCAACCATGATAAGATCTGTGTCTCTGACTGCTTCTCTGTGTTTTCTTAATTAAAGATGGAGACTGTGCTGGAGTCAGAGCGTGAGGAGGAAGTCAGGGGTGGAGAGACATGGCAGGAGGAGGAGGAGGAAACTGTTTCAGCTCCTCAGGAGCCTCTGTGAGCCCTCACAACACACACACACACACACACACACACACACTGAAGGAGGACAGGAGTTGTCTTTAAGTGACTGATCAATAACTGGTGTTGTGTTCAAATGATCTATTAATACACTGAGTGCTGGAAAAAAGGTCATTTTTTTATTGGCTGAAAATCATTTGGAGACACTTTTCTCAATAAAGTCATTTCTAAATCGTCTTTAATGATTGTAGAGTGAATATCTTCAGGTTTTGGACCTTTGGAGAGACAAAACTGTCAATTTCAATATGTCAACTTGTGCTTGGAGAAGATGTGACGGGCATTTTTCACAACTTTCTGACATTTTAATAGACCAAACAAGTGATGAGGTAAATTGAGAAAGGTTAGGGCTGGGCGATGTGGCCCTAAAATAATGTCACAATATTTCAGCTTATTTTTGCGATAACAATATTCTTGACAGTATGACAAATTAGTAAAAAACTAAATAAAAAAATAAATATTATTAATTTAAGAAAACAGAATTGCAACAAAGAATTACAGTTTGCTTCAAATATTCAGTAAAAACTAAAGAAAAATGATCTCTCATTTCTTTAGTTTGTGAACGACAGTAACTCAGATTCTGTTACAATATTATTAGTTCAACAAAATAAAATCTACCACAGTTTACACATTAAACAGCTCCCAAATACAAAAATGTCCCCTGGGATCTATATATATTTGTATATATGTATAAGTCTGACACCCCTTGGGCTTCTTCAAGAGAAACGAAACCCCAGAATTTTGGCTTTTGTGCTCAGAGGGGAGCTAAGACACACCTGGTCACTCCCGACCTGCAGGCACGCAAAACCAAAGATACTCTTTAACAGAAGATAACGCATTACAAGCTGCACCAGTGAAATGAAATGATTTACACTTCCAGTCTCTGAGGTGGGCGTCTCTCCCCCACATACCCTCACCTCGTTTGGAAGTGTAGTAAATGTCATGTGGATGGATGAAATCAGATTCAACCAATACAATGCCATCGACAGTAAAAATTTAATGTTCGCTTCTAATTTTGCAGCTCGTTTTATCTGCTACTTTAAAGTCTGATATTACGTCAGTTGTTGCCAGATCTCACAAGAGTATGTTGCAAAAACAGAGACAAGTGAATTTGCTCCTGATATGTGTGTCTGGGGAAAAAAAGAAGCCATTTCAGTGTCAGAATCTTTAGAGGGGGTGGGGCTTGTGAAAAATGGGCCCAGTTTTTACTTCAGTGACTGTGAAGCGAATAATCTGCACTCACGTTGAGATGAACAGACCCAGGGCTGCTGCAAGTCTCCTAAAAGGCCGGGACATTGGCGAAACCCACGTGACACAGATACGGGAAATGAATCCAAAGTGGGCCGGCTCAGTCTCTGACAAAACCAAACATAAACACACACAAACAGATGTGATGATTAGCCTTGTTAGCTCTGAGCAACCACTCAAGCAGCAGACACTTTTGAGACAGAGAGACTGTATAAAGTAGAGGACTTGTCGTGTCCAGAGTCTCCTGTCAGCCAAGAGCAAGGCGACATCAAGTCTTCAAAATCACCCCTGCAGAGCCCAAACAACTTAAACCCCACAGAAATGCAGGTGAGAAGGAGCCGGTAGACAGAAAGATGCATACAGATACTTGAAATACACTGTTTTACAAGCCAGTTATAAACGGCAGGTGGATAAGATAGCAGAAACACTCTGTACAATAACAACTGCATCTCCTGTTAAAAAAATGTTTTCATCTAAAAACATGAACGTGTGTGATGATGGGTGAAGACTTTATGACAGTCAGGATTCACTGTCTTCTCCTGCTGTCCTTCACCAGCCTGAAGTGGGGCACAGCAGACGAGCTGTTTCCCGAGTCGTACAGGGTTAACTCCCCCGACGAGATTCGACTGTTGGCCATCGCCGACAACTTCCAGCGTCAGTATTCACACCTGTATCCTGACCGCAAACCGCTGCTGCTCTGCCCTGTCAACGAATGTGGTGTGAAGGTAACTCTCACAGTGCAACTCAATCTCACAAGACGTGTTTTTGCTTCGTCTTTCCTCTCTTTTCGGTTTTTCTACCTCAGAAAGACAAACGCCACCTTGTCCTCTAATGTTCAAACAGCTCATGTACTGTATCAACGTCTAATTCCTGTGTATTTCTTTTACTTTCAGAAGTTTGTGTCCACGACTCTTCGGCCCACGATGACAATCTACCCTGAACTTTTCACCTGGGAGGGCTGTGCCTCCTTTGTGGCTGACTTCCTGTCTCTGGTCCCTTTGGAGCCGCCTGTGGACCTGGTGAGAAAGGCAACTCTAATGCAGAGATTATAATTAGATCCACTTAGGCTCCGATCACAAAGAAAGCGTTTTAGCAGCTGGAGGCGGCTTTTTGTTATTGTTTTTAATGAGAACTAGTCCATAGCCATTGGTAGCTTTGTCACCTTCTACCTATGCCAGTCCTCAATGCCTATGTGCAGTTTCACATAGATTGACCACGTCAGTGAGGAGAAAAACGAGAAACACACACACACACACACACACACACAGAGTTTTTGTCATCAGATAGTAAGATGAAGTTTCTTGCTTGCTGTTTTTGCGTTGCTATGCACCTCACACGTCTGCGCTCCAGGCACCTGGTGTTTTTGCCACAGTAGCAGGTTGGGATCAAACCTGAGCCGCTGCAGAGGACTCAGTCTGCATTGGGGGGGAGAAACTCTACCTGCTGAGCTAGAGGCCGTCTCCAGGTGTTGTTTTGTGGTGTGCTTTAGGCCTGAAATGTTGTCGTGGGACAGATAGAAAGCTCTGAGTGGCCCTGCACTAAAACCATCCACTTCTTCATCATATTTACAACAGACTGATATTTAAGGATGATGGGAGACGTTCTGCCAGCTGTGGTTGGTTGTTCCTCGTCACATAACGTGTGGTCCGTGTTGCTGTGCTGAGTCAAGTTTCAGAAACACAGGATCCTACACTTCCCATGATGCAACTCAATAACATCTGTCATTAGAGCCCTCGTCTCCAAAACACACTCATTTGTAATGCAGACTTTCTGTTCAAAGCGTATTTTCTACTTCTTTATTTTCAATTTCTGTTTATGTCGAATAAACTGACCTTTATGTGTGAAACTAGTGGAATGCCCCTTTAAAATGAGTACAGTTGTAGATACAGGCAGAGCACCTCAGGAACATGTTTCAGCTTTTCAGAAAGGTGGATGAACAAACTCTTCAGAAGAAAACAGAGAAAACAGTGGAGACTTGTAGAAGCCAAGGCAGCTTTGAGAGGCAGCTAAACGTGTTCACATACACATCCATAAATACACACAGACTGTCGGTGTGTATTGGTGATAGTGTTGGTGTGTGTGTTGCTGTCCCAGCCCAGGTACCTGTTCTCCCCCAGCTCGGTGCTGCAGAGTCAGAGAGCCACATGTTTTGAATCTGCCGCCCTGCTGTGCAGCGTGCTGCTCGGCGCCCACTACGACGCCTACTGTGTCAGCGGCTACGCTGTCCAACAGATGTGTCTGCTGGACCAGAGCCTGCAGCAGTGCCCCCTGCAGGACACTGAGGTCAAGGTAAGTGCTGCTCTCAGTGCTGTGTATGTTACTGCACCACTACTGTGCTTATGAAGGGTGATGAACAGCTTGTACACGAGTTTCCTCCCACAGTCAGACAGCTCGTTGACTCACAGATACGGATGTGTCTGCTTGGTTGTGTTTTGTAGGTGCAGAGTGTGACCTCAGAGCAGGAGCCACAGGAGAACAAATACACAGTGAAACATGTGAGGGAGCTGAAGAGTCACTTTCTGATGCAGCAAGAGAAGAAGAAACAGGACGCGGAGGCTGCGTCACTTCAGAAACAAAAACTCCAGGAGGTAACGTGATCTTTTTACTGTAAAACCAACACATTGTGACAGCTAGTTACAGAACAATGATGGATCGTACTGATGGAAACTAAATAGCTCATTAACTCTACACCATGTTGCACCTGAGGGTCCAGGGGTCAAATCCACTGTCCACACAGAAGTATCAAATTTTATCAGGAACAAAAATTTGAATTTTTAAATGTAAAAAAAATGCTATTCTACAAGACGTCACATATTAGGCTACTTATGGGTCAGGTAACAAATAAGACCAGAAAGAGTACACACTGAAAATGACGTTTTGATCTAAAGATGAAAAATCTTCATTTTGTGCGTTTTTTCAAGCTGATCATGATTTGTATTTTTGAAACGTATTGTCCCTGTAATAAAAGCCCAGCTTGTCATTTTGAGAGCGACAGCAGGTTCCCATCCCGAGACACAGCCATCAACATTAACGTGTTTCAATTCCCTGAGTGAAATTGTGTTCTGATCGTACACCGTGTCCTAACTCGATGTGACGTGACACGAGTGTCAGCAGCTAAATTAGTTTGACTGTATTGTTTTCTGTTGGATTGTCCTAACTGCCCGTGAGCAACGCGACGCGATGCACGTTGGAAGCCCCGCAATGGATGAGGAATGGCTGATTCACGAGGTTTTAATGAGGAGCTACCTGCAGGATACCTCCTTATTTTACTACAAACTAACTGAGGCAACGTCTGCTCAGCACCGTCTGATTTGAATGGACACAACGTGAGGATTTTCTACCTGGAAGTTATTGTAAATTGACATTGAGATTCAGTCTATAATGATTTCTTTGTTTCCCTGGCACAAAAGGGGAAATAAATAACGACAAAACAAAATGAACAACAATATAAAAACATTGGTGTCAACTATCAGCCAAGTTGTTCTTCTAAACATCAGCTGAGTTTCTAACCCAGTGAATCCCTAGTTTCAAGGTGTACACTTAAGATTAGTGTCATCAGTTCAGCATCTGACCTAATGTCTCCCCTTCTGTTCCTGAGATACGACATTGAGTAATGGCCCAAAAAAAAAGTGTTTGTGCACATTATGATGTCACAGTGAAGCTGACCTTTGACCTTTTGGATATAAAATGTCACCACTTCATTATTTTAACCTGTTAGAGATTTGTGTGAAAGTTTGTCATAATTAGCTATGAATTCTTGAGTTTTATCAAAAACATGCTCTGTGAGGTCACACTGACCTTTGAACTTTGACCACCAAAATCTAATCAGTTCATTGCTGGGTCCAAGTGGACGTTTGTGCCAAATTTAAACAAAAATCGCATCAATGTGTTCTTAAGATATCAGGTTCACAAGAATGAGATGGACAAACGGACAGACAACCTCCGGTCACAGCTATCGCTGGTGTGGAGGCATAATAACAGACGTAGCTACAGTGACGTCACACACTGGTTTGTGGACTCACATTTTGAAGCCTGCAGTTTGTAGTACTTCTGTGCTGGCTTCATTTTTCAGCCCTGGAGGTCGCCGCTTAGTTCTGACAAATCATTACAACTTCCACGAGAAACGTCCCTTAAATAAAACTTAAAGTTAGATAATAAACTTGTCCGTCTCCTCTCTCCCTACTTTGACCTTTGCTTTATGAACAGGACAGTGAGCAGCGACCTGCCGAACCCCTGCGAGGACTGCGGGTGCACTGTTGGGTGCTGGTGCTGTCAGGGAGTCGGAGCGTCGAGGAGAACTTCTTCATCGACCCCCTGACCGGGAGGAGCTACAGCACTGATGATGACAACTTCCTGGGCATCGAGAGTGTGTGGAACAATCACAACTATTATGTCAACATGCAGGACTGCAGGGACGGCTGTGCTGTGAGTCCACCGCTACATACACTCTATACATGCCTGTTTCCTGTAAATCTGCTCATGTGTGTGTGTGTGTTTACGCATGTGTGTGTGTAGGATATGGTGTATGACCTGGAAGATTTAAAGATGTGGGAGCCAGTCCTGTACGGTGCAGCCAGTAAAAGGCAGCTGATTCTTGACATTGTGAAGGAACAGGAGAGAGAGATGACGAGCAGAATAAACGATGATGACGAGGTTTGTACGTGTGTTTTTTACATCTGTGTATATGTAGTGGATATTTAGAGGTATGACTGCAATTAGGTTTTGGAAGCAGAGAGCAGCAGGTGGGCAAAAACCTATAAGGATATTTTTTCTTTTTGGCAGTAAATCACATTGAAAGAGTCAACATTACGTTGTTTTGTTGTTGTTTGTTTTAAAGGAGGAGGAGCAGCCCAGAGTTCTTAAGATGCCACGATCGTGGGTCAGTTACATCAAAGTCTCAGAAAAAGGTACATGAACACGAGTTATTAATCTGATGCTACAGTGAACTGATGCTGCACATTACCCTGTACACTCCTTACCTCTTTATTGTCAAGGTCAGTTTCGTGTCTATTTGTAACCAGTTATGATGATGACACTTCCCGTTAACCTGTTTTTTGCATCGTACTGATAATCTGATAATATTTTTTATATTTTGTTTATTTCGCACTCTATATATCAAGTATCCCTCCTACTTTGTGATGCAACCGCCATGCAACAAAGCCCATCAGGATAAACACAGTTACCTATTACATCTACAAAGATGGTGATGTTAGTTATCCATTAAATCATCTGAGTATGAGTAGTAAATAAAGTGCATACAGCAGAGAAAACACGTGTAGTAAAACCAAACACATGCCACCTGATGCTGCGACACCTCCACAAACTGCTGCCTCTCGTTTCTCGTTTAGACCTGGAGACCCGCTGGCCCGAAGGACAGAAGGTGACTCACTACAGAAAAGCAAAGCTGGAGAGGTTTGCACTGTACCTGAGGTCAGACGGCCTGGTCACACGACTGACTACATACAAAGACCTGGACTGTGAGTGGTTAACAGAAACCTCCGACTTTTGCAAACAGTTCAGCTTCTTGTCTGTCTTCATGTGGAGAAGAAATCCAACAAAGCTTTTAGGACCTTTTGTCCCTACAGATCTGAAAAAAGTTTATGTCATTGGAATCTGTTTGTGCTGAGGATATCCTGATCCTTTCTAAAATGTAGGTGTTACGAGCTGATTAAGGCATTTTGAACTGATCAGGATCGTCTTTATTGAGCTATAGAGCCCAATCTATTTACTTCAGCTGTCACTCAGGGACCGGTTGCACAAAACACCTTTAGTTTTTTCCACTTAAGGCTTAATTTCTCCTTAGCTGAGGGACTTACACAGTTGCACATAATTCCTTAAATGGTTTTCTTAGTTAAGGAAAAACGTTAACTCAGATATTTAACAGATATTTTACAGCTGTAAAAGTTTCCATGGAGACTGTGTGTTTGCTTGTACTCAGCTTGTGACGCGTGTTGTTGGCTCATAGTTAGAGAGAAAAATAGCAGAAGAAAGGAAGAAAACCAAACTGGAGAAGGTGGTTAAACTTCTGGAGGAATACAATTATAGAGAGCACAAACTACAAAGTTTATTTGATCCCCAAAATGATTGTAGGAAGAAACTGCAATGAAATTTAATTCAGTTGAATCCAAAGTGTAAAATAAAAAGCGTATCCATCTGGTTCTCCTGGTCGCAGAACACTCTTCTGTGTGTGTGTGTGTGTGTGTGTGTGTATGTGTGCGTGTTACAGGCACAGAGGTCGTCACGGTGAAGGAGTGGTATCAACACAGAAAGGACCACCTGGAGGAGCGGGAGGTCAACAAGATCGACAACTTCACCTCAGAGCGCTTCAAACGTGGAAGAAGCTTCCACCTCTTATGTGCGTCTGCTTTCTGCTGCTGTCCAGTTAAAACCTCACATTGCCCTAAGATGCATTTTAACCGACCTGTAGCACGACTCCACTCAGATACATGACAAAAAAAACACTGTCAGTCACAGACTCCATGAGGGTGACGTCCTCTAGTGGGACCTGTGCTCACAGCCCAGCACTGTGCAGCTCCATCATTCACCAGAGAACACCAGGACTGGCAGGTCCACCATCAGCACCCCGTTCTCTTCAGATGAGAGCAGGTTCACACTGAGCACATGTGACAGGCGTGAAAGAGTCTGGATACGCCGTGGTGAACATTATGCTGCCTGTGACATCATCCAGCATGACCGGTTTGGTGGTGGGTCAGTGATGGTCTGGGAGGCAGATCCTTGGAGGGACACACAGACCTCCATGTCAGAGCCAACAGCACCCTGACTGCTGTTAGGTACCAGGATGAAATCCTCAGAGCGACTGTCGAACCTTACGCTGGTGCAGTGGGCCCTGGGTTCCTCCTGGTGCAGTGGGCCCTGGGTTCCTCCTGGTGCAGAGGGCCCTGGGTTCCTCCTGGTGCAGTGGGCCCTGGGTTCCTCCTGGTGCAGAGGGCCCTGGGTTCCTCCTGGTGCAGAGGGCCCTGGGTTCCTCCTGGTGCAGTGGGCCCTGGGTTCCTCCTGGTGCAGAGGGCCCTGGGTTCCTCCTGGTGCAGAGGGCCCTGGGTTCCTCCTGGTGCAGAGGGCCCTGGGTTCCTCCTGGTGCAGAGGGCCCTGGGTTCCTCCTGGGGCAGTGGGCTCTGGTTTCTCCTGGTGCAGAGGGCCCTGGGTTCCTCCTGGTGCAGAGGGCCCTGGGTTCCTCCTGGGGCAGTGGGCTCTGGTTCCTCCTGGTGCAGTGGGCTCTGGGTTCCTCCTGGTGCAGAGGGCCCTGGGTTCCTCCTGGTGCAGTGGGCCCTGGGTTCCTCCTGGTGCAGAGGGCCCCGGGTTCCTCCTGGGACAGTGGGCTCTGGTTCCTCCTGGGGCAGTGGGCTCTGGTTCCTCCTGGTGCAGTGGGCTCTGGGTTCCTCCTGGTGCAGTGGGCTCTGGTTCCTCCTGGTGCAGAGGGCCCTGGGTTCCTCCTGGGGCAGTGGGCTCTGGTTCCTCCTGGGGCAGTGGGCTCTGGGTTCCTCCTGGTGCAGTGGGCTCTGGTTCCTCCTGGTGCAGTGGGCTCTGGGTTCCTCCTGGTGCAGAGGGCCCTGGGTTCCTCCTAGTGCAGGACCCGGCCTCATGTGTCCAGAGTGTGCAGATAGTTCCTGGATGATGAAGCCATTGATGCCATTGACTGACCCTCTCGTTCCCCTGACCTAAATCCAACTGAGCACCTATGGGACGTTATGTATAAGTACGCTTGACGCTGCCAAGTACCACCACAGACTGATGCCCTGATCCAGGTCTGGGAGGAGATCCCTGAGGACACCATCCACTGACTCATCAGGAGCACGCCTAGTCGTTGTCAGGAGGTCATACAGGGACGCAGGGGCCGTACACACTACTGAGTCACATGATGAGTTGCTGTGATAAAATCCATGCAAGCTGGATCAGCCTGATGGGTTGATTATTTTAGTTTCCATTGACAATCGTTACGTCATTTTGTTCTCAATAAATTATGTAACATGCATAATGCGTTTATGAAACTAATGTGTGATTTAAGTGTTCTCTTCATTTTTATGAACAGTTCACAGGTACACATCGTCCAGCACAGGCACAGAACACGAGATGGAGTTCAGCAGTGCTCATTTTGACAATCTGGTGCGGAGGGTAAAGTCACCAAGTGAGATGACGGAGATCTTCGAGGGCCGGGGGGACTTCCTCTACTATCGACATGTCGTCCTCGGTCGACACGTCCAGTTCTCAGAACCAGATGTGGACACTAATCCAGATGACCGACCCCTGCAGGTAAAAATACAGAAACCAAAAATTCTCACTTTGTTTTATGAACCTTATCAGTAGCTCAGGATAGTTGAGAGTAGCTTAATGTGCATGAGTGTATGTTTTTGTGTGCAAGCAGAAAGTGGTGGAGCGTTTCCATAGGAACAGGTCCAAACCGGCCAGCGAAGACGTGGCTGAGCGAGTGTTCCTATTAGATCAAAGACGCATCGAGGTGACTTATCACTTAGGGGATCACAGGTTTATACCTTCAAAGAGGAGCTTCACCAAACCGCGAGAGTCAACAGAACAAAAGAAGGCCGGGGTCTTCACATCTCACATGGTCACCAGCTTCCAGGTACAGACAACAAACACACAGGAAGATAGACGTGAAGTTTCAAACTAAAAGCCTCTGAGCTGTTTCTGGGATTGTACACTCTAGTAATAACATTTGTGTCTGTGTGTATCTGTGTGTGTGTGTGTGTGTGTGTGTGTGATCAGGTGGATCCGTCGGAGAAGCCTCTCCAGACTCTGACTCTGTATGAGATGCTGGCCGCTCTGATGACGGACGAGGAGGAGGCGGTTCTCCAAATCAAAGTGTCTAAGAAAGAGGTAACTGTAGCATCAAGCTGTGTCACAGCTCACAATGTTTTATAGATTCTGGATTTTTGAATGACAGAAAATGGTCGTCTGAGCAAACTATTTTGTACAGTCCTCCCTCAGTCAAACATGTGAGAGTAGAGATTAAGACTAGACGAGACGGTGTATCCACAGCTCTCTATACTTCTGTTCTAACCTCCAGCTTTTCAGGATTATTTTGTTGCTGAGTATAATTTGTAACTTCTGGAAATATGAATAAGGACAGTGACAGTCAGATACTGGCTACAGTTGCATTTTTAGTAGTGATGACACAGCAAAAACAATTAAAACGACCTGAGCTTCAGATGGACCATATTCATAATAAACTAGGGCTGGGCGATATGGGCAAAAATTCCCATCTCTGTATTTTCTACAAAAAAATGGAAACATCTACATTTCGAAAAAACTCAAGTATCACTCTCATGAGGTGGTTTTTCAGACGTGTCGATATAAAAGTATATCGCAAAAGTGTGATGGAAACACTTTTTTCGCAAATATACGTCACCTGCCATTGAACTCCTCTGTGAATTCCTCTTTCACAAATAAAGTTTTGAAAAAATAAAATAAAAAAATCCTTGTCCATAAATCCTTTACCTGTGGTGGCTGCCACACATAAGGACTTTGCCATTGGAATACCACTCGCTCTCTTCGTCTTCGGTTGTAGACTACAGCAGCAGTGGCAACCGAGAGGATTGTTTCAGCTCGTAAGAGATTTGGAGCATCCATCTTACTTCGGCAAACAAAGTGGAGTCTCGCGGGACGAGATTTTACGAGAATTACGGCTCATGCACAAAACACCTTTTAATGGAAACACCTGCACGTCGCAATTGTACTTTGTCAGAACTTTAGAAATATAGCATTTATTTTGCGCAAAACTGTAATGGAAACGCGGCTACAGTTAGCACAGCGTGGTATTGCTACTTTTACTCAAGTTCAAGGTGTGAATACTTCTTCCACCCCTGATGTGTGTGTAGGTGAGAGACATTGTGGCCTGTAGAGAGCAGGAGGAGGGAGACGTTCAGCTTGACTTCTCCCCGTGGACGACAACAGGAGCTGCCAGGGCCCGCAGCCAGAGACAGGAAATGGTGACACACACACACACACACACACACACACACACACACACACACACACACACACTTACGTATCTGTTTTACTCCCCGCTGATTAATTCCTGGATATAAAATGTGTTTAAAATTGCCACAACATTCTAGCCTGTCATCGCCAGACCAAATCACAACTGCAAGTCAATTTGAACCCTCAAAGTTTATTTTTGATCTATCATCTGCTGTGGATCAAAATGCCTCTAAACACAACCAATCAGAGTTGAGCAACGGACAAAACAGACTGCCGCGTGCAGAGATGAGCTGTATCTGTAATGTATCTGTGAACAAGTGATGATATTTTTGAAGTTTTAAAGTGTCATTGCTATTTAGATGCAGACCCAGTTGTCATTTTCACGCCCTGTGCCCTCGTCGTCTAACTAGCAAATGAACTTCTACTACTTCTTCTCTGGGTGTGTTGGTCTAAAAATGAGGAGTGGTCAGGCGCAGTCATGGCGCGTTGCTAGTTAGATGACGTAAAAAGCAAATGCGCCAGTGACCAACAAAAACCTGGTCTAAAGTCAACGGCACAGTATTTCACTGTTAAACAAGTTAGTAATATGCGTCTCTAGGCGGGTGCACAACGCATGTGCAGACACACACGGAGCAGCCACACATATGCAAAAGATAACAAATACAAATATGATTACAGTGTGAAAGGTTATTATTGTGCACATTAAAATATTTATCAGAAACACGTCTTAATGGCCAGTCATTAATCAGAATGCTCTAATCGCAGTAATAATGATCATCATAATCCGGGAGGTCCAAGCTGCAGTGTCCAAATATACAGAACTGCGAGCAGACCTCCACGGGCTGATGATGCATAGCCTGTAAAATGAACTTGTCTTTCCCAATTGAATTGTGATCATTTTGGGATGTAAATCACAAAATCAAAGATGCGAAAACGTTTGATAAACTTTATTTTGACAAACACAATAACCAGCTTCTGTGGACTAAAAATGTAAACTTATAGCCCTACAAGTACAAATGTATATGTGAAAAGCTTTTAGAACGGAAAACTGAAGATCATCTTGTCAGGAGGAGGAGGAGGAGGAGGAGGAAGAGGACCCCAGCTCCGCAGCCAGCGCGCAGCCAGACCAGACGGCCCGGGTGCAGCCACGGGACCAGCCCTTCCTGCACCGTCAGGCGGGGGGGGTTCAGGATGCTGGAGAGGGAGCTGGGCTCTCTAACCTCCCGAGTTAAAATAAAATAAATTGAATAATTTACAATTTGTTGACAGCGTTTCTCTCGTGCGTGCGCGCGCTCTCTTTCTCTCTCGCAGTCTCACTCTGTTTCTTTTCTTTTGGCTTTTCTAAGATGACAGATGCTGAATATATCTGATGCTGTGGCTGTTGGCTGAGAGGGATGTGAACTTATTAGTTTGCAGCTGTGTTAATCAAATCAGGTTGGGTTTCCATTATGCGTGCCAAACGTGCCAAACGGTGCCAATCCCCTTTGATACATTTATCGTCTCCTCAGCTGTAAAACGCTCATTCTTTCCAGCTGGTAGGTCCGCCATCAGACGAGCTGTCCGCCGTGCACAGTTTCAGGGTGGATACCCAAAATAAGAGTGACCAATTCAGTATCTGACCAAACATCGCTCCCTCTGTTGTTGAGATACATTGTGGTTTCTGTGCTTGTTGCAGGAGCGTGCGGCTGCAGAGGAGCAGAAGTGGCTGCAGGAGAAGGAGAAGGACATCCTGGCTCCCCACCTGATCCGGCTGGGCAACAAAGAGACTCTGAGTGCCGAAGAGGCCATGCAGCTCCACCAGGACTGTTTGACGGAGCTTAAAGAAAGACTGGTGGAGCACGCCAATCTCATTCAGGAACACTATCAAAAGGTACATCATAGTATTAGTCCATTTTGACTTTCTACAGTGCATGGAGTGTCCATAATACTCCCTAGCAACCGTTAGCGTTGGGTATCCAAATGACCAATGGAAAGACGTTTTATTACAGCATCTATTCAGCACGTATCTCCATTGGATGTCAGAAGTTTCCATCAAAGCACATAGAAAGTCAAAATCGTCAGAAGTGTTTTTCATCGGGCAGTGACGAGATACTTTCCCAGCATAACTGCAGAGTAAAAACAAGAAAAAAAAGAGGTTTATCCTGGTTCTCAAGAATGAGTAACTCATAGTTTTATGATTTCTTGCAGTTGGTCCTGCTGTTGCCTTTTTAATGACATCTGAAACATCCTGCTTGCTACATACTGTCCAGTGGAAACCTGGAAAGACTCGCGCTTCTTTTAAGTTCAGGTTGTAAAAGCTTCAAGTCACAGGATGTTACATCTCTGCAGTGAAAATGGGCTGTCCAAGTCACATGACCTCAGCTGCTTTTATCTATTGTCGTATACACCAGAGTCACTTTTCTACTACTACTACTTTTCCACAGAAGGAATCTCTGCATGAGAACGAATCCACTGCAGGAATCACTGACACTCTGTAAAATCTGTGTTTAGGAGACGCGGGAGCTGCAGAGGAAACAGCAGTGGTACCAGAAGAACCAGCTCCACATGACGAAGGAGGAGGAGGAAGAGTACCAGACCTACTGCTCTGAGAAAACACTGCAAATACATGTTGCCAAGAAACGCCTCGCCATGTAAGTACTGTTCTTCTCTTGTGATTCTCATACTTGTATCCTTGTGAGGACCCTCACTGACATAATGCATTCCCAGCCCCTGACTCTCAGGGACTGTTAAATTTGGTCTGTGAGCCGCCAATAAAGACAGAGAAGAACAACAACTGCAGCTGTGTGTGTGTGTGTGTGTGTGTGTGTGTGTGTGTGTGTGTGTGTGTATACATGATTCGGGATGTGTGTTTCTTTGTGTTTGATCCAGGCACAAGGAAGCAACTCCTCAGAAGTTCCAAACTCTCGACCAGAAGCTGAAACGAGACCCCCGACTGGCCCCTCACCTGCTCGGCTGAGCCTGACACCCGCCTGCTTTTTAAAGACGGTATAAAATGTGTGGGTTTTTATTTTTCCTGTAGAGAATGATTTATAAATGCTTTTTCCACACATCCATTTTTCTTCGTTGGTGTATTGTTAGATGATTCCTAAATCATCCAGTGACTCATCTCCTGCTGCACATTTACTGAAGAACCTGCGAGACAGCAGCAGAATGCATCAACTCCAGACTGAATCAACTGTATCTGGTGTAAAACAGCGGAGCTACAAAGCACATCTAAGATATTTCTACTGGAGGAGTGGATTTAACGAGTTATTACCTCTATCATCTGTACCCTGGGAAGAGTCTCACGTCTGGAGCAGTTAGACACATTTCAAATAACAAAATTCAAGAACTGAAAATATTTCCAGCAGCGCTACGAAACATATATTTCTAACAGTTTGTATCCATGAATGATAATGTGTCTCAGTCTGTTCAGCTGGCGCCCGCGTACACCTCAAAGTGCCTTTAAAAGCAGCAGCTGGATTTACATCAATGTGTTTTGGATCTTTACAGTCCTGATGAGTCCCAATATCTTGTGTAAGTTGCACTAAAGATGTCTAACAGATTAGACACGTTCACCAGAATCAGCATTATTATCGAGTAGTTTTTCACCTAGGCCAGGGGTCGGCAACCTTTACTATGCACAAAGCATATTTTTACCTTATAATGAAGTATCTAAATTAGCTGATCAACTTTACTGACGGCTCCAAATGAGCATTCATTAATATCTTAAGGTGGCTCCTCTGCAGTGGGCTGGCTATTCATGATACTTTGCTGCTTTAACTTTGCAGCGTTGGCCATGAAAGCAAAAAAAAAATCTGTCCTCACACTATTGAATTCTCTGTTTTCCTTTTTTGAATTTGGGATCACCGCCACTGCCATTAAGGTATGGCAAAATGTAGAGCATTTAAGTTGAAGAAATTAAAAAAAATAAATAAATAAATAAATGTTTTAATGGTGTATTGGCTTCACATTTTTAAAGTTGGAGAATGTAAGAACAATCATGTATAAAAATAAAGACGTTAAAGAATATCAAGTTATTTATTTCCTTTTCTTTATGACAAATCCACCAGGAATATTTCCTTGGTGTTTTGGTGAATAACAATAACCATGTTAGGAGAAAGTATAAGATGGCAGCATGCAAAAACTACAACAGTCAAGAACCACAAATGAAACAGAAACATTGAAGCTAAAAATATACAATATCATGTAAAATATTTACAACCCTGATTCCAAAAAAGTTATGATGCTTTGTAACAGAATGCAACAACTTGTAAATCCTTTTTGACCTATATTCAAACGAATGCAGCACATAGACAAGATATTTTATCTTCAAACTGATTAACTTTATTGTGTTTTGTAAACATACACTCATTCTGAATCTGATGCTGTAGCACGCTCCAGAACAGTTGGGACAGGAGCAATTAAAGACTGGGAAAGATGTGGAATGCTGGAAAACCTAGTTTAGTACATTCCACAGGTAAACAGGTGACCAAGCTGCAGGTGATAGTGTCACGACGGTATGAAAGAGACATCCTCAACAGGCTCAGTTATTCGTGAGTAAGGATTGTCACTTGGTGAAGAAATGCTCTGGCAAACAGTCCAGCAGTGTGAGAACAACAGCTCTCAACACACAGATACAAAGAAGAACTCAGAGGAGTTCGGCCTCAGAGACGTCGTCGGCACTGTTTGTGGACGTTGTTGATATCTGGCTGGTCATTTGTAGCTGCAGCGATGTGTTCACTGACAGTGGTTTTCCAAAGTGTTCCTGAGCCCATATCCTTTGTATAATCATGTTGGTTTTTAATGCAGTGCAGCCTGAAGGGTCAAAGGTCACAGGTATTCTCGGTCTTGGTTTTCAGCCTTGTTCCTTACGTGGAGAGAATTCTCCAAATTCTCTTAATCTTTTGATGATTTAACAGATTGTTGATGGTCAAATCTATAAATTCACATATCTGCACAGGAAACCTTCTAAACAGGTGTTTTTCCATCACTCCACATCTTACCCAGTGTTTTTATTTTATAAATAAAGTGTATCACTTAGAAAACTGAATATCTTGTCTCTGTACTGCATTCAGTTAAATATGGGTCAAAAAGGTTTTGCAAATCACTGTACTCTGTTTTTATTTACATTTAACACAGCGTCCCAGATGTACTTCAGATGATGCCTCAGTTTAAAAAAAGATGACATTTAAAATAATAAAATCACACAGTCACATAATTCACACCTGAAATACACACAATACAATGTATACAGTAACAGTACACAACACTGCAATAAAGTAAAACTAAAAATGTCTCCTCAACCACAGCTTATTATCCAGACTACATGTCTTTTATATATTCTCCTGAAACCAAACTTTTGTTCGGTATGCATTTGTAATTAGTTTGCCGAGCTATGTAGGCAGTAGGACCAGATAATTATACATAACTCAACATTGTCAGCCATAATTAAGTACTTCCTAAATAACAGCGTTTCAGCTTATTACTGTTGCTTAAATTGGTCAGATTTGTTGCCATATCAAACTATAAACATTATTAATCATAAATAAACATGTTTCAAACATAATGTGATCAGGTTTTGGACCTTGTCCACTTTTGTGTCAGGATCAGCCGCAGACTGACCTTGCAGAGATGACTGCCATCTTGTTTTTACATGGATTAGTGTATCATGCTCTGACTACCAGACGATGGCACACGAAGTGTCCACGAGCGAGGACAACAGGTCTGAGTTAAGTAGAATGAAGAATAAGGTCAAGTAAACCCAAAATGTGACGTCCTCATATGATGACAAACAACAAACATTTAGGTTACAACTCACCTATGAAGCCTTGGTTTAATCCACCAAACGATAACAGTCCGACAAAAATGGTCCTCAAACGTTAGCGAAGGTCCAGACGATCCAAATCCAGTAAGTTATTCAGTAACAAACACATTATTAAATTCATGAAAAGCCATGGACTCCCACTGCATCCATTCAAATGCTCTATTCTCTCCAAAATGGCCGCTGCACTCTGAACTTTTAATTGACACCTCATGTGACCCAATGGGAGCTTTCATCCCCCGTCCACAGCCTACAATAGCCAATGAGAGCATGGGTTCTAAGGAAGGCCCCGCCCCTCTCAGTGTGGAGAGAAATCAGCTGATTAGATCACATGGCTCCTTTCTATTCAACCAGTGGGCAGATCTTATTCAGAGGCCGTTTACACGTACACAGTGATTTTGATAAACGGAGACATCTTCCTTCGTTTGTGCCCTTCGTTTACACGCAAACGGAGATTTGTCCTCTGAAAACGAGTCTTTCTAAAAACTCCGGCCAGAGTGAGGATTTTGGAAAACCCCGGTTGCGCGTTTGCATGTAAACTAGGATAAATGGAGATAAGCACAGTTATAGGCAGCCAACGTCACAGTATGTACTGGAACTTGCGCCTGTGTCAAAAGTGCGACCTATGTTGCTATGGTGACAGTGGATACATGGAAGGCTTGAGCTTCTCGTTACACTGCCACCTACAGGTTTGGCATGCTCTTGTGTATATATACACGGGTAAGTGTAAAGATCTTTTTGAAAACGGACACGGTGAAATGTCCGTTCATGAAAATAGCCGGCAACTTGTAAACAGCCTCTCAGAGCGCCCTATTTAAACTGCTCTGGCCTGCTGACTGTCGCTGCTTCCTCTGCAAGCCACATTACAACCTGCCTCCACCAAAGCTACTGGGCTGATTCAAAAGATTGATCCAGGCCATGGTTGTTAATAACAATCATGAACAAAAAATGAATTAAAATAAAGGTTTGGGAAGTGATGGTTACAGTGTATGAGGGGCTTCTGGTAGATGCTGCGTGGGGTCTGCAGTGCATAATGTGGCCTGTGGATATTGTGTGTGATAGTAAATAAGACGAAAAGATTTGTTTGACTATATGACAACATTACTAGTTGATTACACATCAGATGGAAACAGGGACAGAAGTTTGTAGTTTGATCTGAACAGATGTTTAGAGAGCAGGCTCTGTTGAACGTCAACTGTCTTTAAGCTGCGTACATTTTGCACTGTAGTCCATACGTCACTATACACTCAAATATTCAGTCCCAGCACACAGTGTTGATCTTGATGAGTTCACTCAGTAAAACATTTGAAGATGCCGAGCTTCTGACCCTGAACACCGTCCAGGCACTAACTTGTTTCTTCCAACTTAAAAGCCTCTGCACCAAACTCCCTTCAGAAAAGCTGTCATTTAAACCTGCTCTTCTTTTCTTCTTTTTGCAAAACTGATTGGTTTATAGACATCCAATCAAATGAGTCTGTGAACTTGGGTGGAGTCACATGACAGTAATCATAGATCTAGACATCCTAGAAAGTGACATCCATTGGAATAGACAGGGAATCTGAACAGGTTAATTTACCACAACACAAGCAGATAAATTCTAATGTCTTGTTTTAATCAACCAACAGCTTAAGATATTAAGTTTATGACAAAGAAAAACATCACATCTTTATATCTGAGAAGCTGAAACCAACAAAGAAGACGTTACAGTAACATTAAAAGTAACTTTGGTAACTTTTGGGGAAATGCTTAAAGGTTGCATCCATGATAAGGTGACAGGATGCAACATTATTCTCAAATGAAGACATTTTTCCTCATAAAAATACATTTTAAAGATTTAACAAAACATTAAAGGCTCTTTTTTAAGGTGTGTTTTTTCATTTCATTGCCGTCAGTCGAATCCTATTTTATCCCACCTTATATTATCTTAATATTTACAAAATCATATCGTATATTACCTTATCTAAAACAATTATATGTATAAAATGCCACAAATAAGAGAAATATGTTTGGCGATGTTTGGACAGGTCACCAGACTATCACAGGGCTGACACATAGAGACAGACAACCATTCACACTCACATTCACACCTACGGACAATTTAGAGTCACCAGTTAACCTGCATGTCTTTGCACTGTGGGAGGAAGCTGGAGCACCTGGAGGAAACCCATGCTGACACAGGGAGAACATGTACAGAGGGCTCCCCCACCCCAGGGTTCAAACCAGGAACAATGCTAACCACTGCACCACTGTGCCATCCTAAAGAGAAAAAATAGATTTAAAGATATCACAAAACATCAGAGCTCATCTTTTTTAAAGGTGTTTGTTTTTGTTTCCTTGAGTCAAATCTTATAAAGTATTGTTACGGTCACGGTCTGGGTCTTTCTTTTTGTTTTCCTTTATGGTCTATGCAGAGCTGGTTGTGAACCTGAGGTTGCAGCTATGTTATTATTGTTATGTATGTTGTGCAGTGCTTTGGGACAGTGAACTACAAATCCCACAGTGGCAGGTCCCAGGTGTTACGGTGCTGTGTGCGCAGGCGTGTGGCGGGGACCTTTGATTACAAATGGCATAACACCTACATTGTCTTGTATTTTAAACTGTTATTATTTATATGTAAGCGTCTTTGAGCACTATAAATAAAATTTATTATTTATTATTATTATACAGCTGGTGAGGACGCCGTGAGAGTGGAAGCAGTATCTGCACGACCCGACGGACAAACGGCGGTGCCTTTTATATATCTTTCTCTCCGTCAAAAAAAGAAGAAAACTAAAAACTGAACTAGCCAGACGACGACGGGGCTGGCGGCTCAGGAGAGCGACGCTTGGGCTCTCGGAACAGACGCTACCGATGACACTGCATAACAGTAAGCATAGCTGCCACTGTTTGTTTTTGCTTGGTTCACTAGCTGGCTCTGTGTGTTATAGGGTTTTGTTTTGTGTTCTTTATGTTGTGTACAGTAGTGGCACGCCCTAGTGGGCCCTGTCACAACTGGGACATAGTATTTGGGGTTCGTGTCCGGGATTTGAACAGGTAGTGTAGCCCCAGGCTGTAAGGAAGCTAATTTCATTAGCATGCCTTATTAGCCGCACAGCGAGTGAATTACACACAGGCAGAAGAGTAGACGGGGTTTCAGGCGGGGTTGACACTAGGTCAGCCTGAAAGAAGGAAACGTTAGGTTTCCACCTGTAACGGTAACTCGAGCTGACATTCTGCCTGTGTGAATAAATAGCGACATCTGAGGTTAACATCTAATTACCAAGACAGTTCTGTTATCAATACCCTTTTTGAGTATTTAACACATTGTGCTGTTTTAACGTGAAGAAGTTGATGTGGTGTTTACACAGGAGATGGTAACGTTAATTTAGTTGGTTTTCAGAGTGCGGTTAGGTTTAAGCTGATGCTTGATTTGCCGTAACTAGTGGATGCTTGTCTGTATGCTGTTTTGTGCAGTATTGCCATTGTTTTGGTGTTTTGCGGTTGTGTTAGCAGTTAATTTGGCTGGTTACATCTTGTGCAGTTAGATAAAAGCTATATTCACTGAGTTATTGTGGATTCACCTGAGTACATGTAGGTAAGATAGCATCCAAGGATGGAGCTGTGTGTTGTGTTGCGCTACTGTTGGCAACATTGTGAGTGACGCCTCTAAAGGAGGGTCGCTGTTTCGCCTAGTGTATTTCAGCTGTTCAGAATTTTTGTGCTAGTTGCCAAAGTGTTTTGTTTTGGGTTTTTTCTCTCATCGTTAATTTCTAACGTTTTATAGCATGGATACTTTTAATGTTGAAGAATACTGTAGTAGGCTTACTAGTCGTGGTGAGCTCTATAGGCTGAAGAAGGACCAGTTGGGGGCTGTAGCCCAGTATTATGAAATAGTCACTGGGCCTAGAATGAAAGTGAATGAGGCGGTGCAGCTTATTGGGGAGCGCCTGAATCTGCCCAATCCAGAGAAGGAGGAGACAGCCAGGCTTAAGCAGGAAGAGGCCAATAGAAAAGCTGAAATGGAGAAAATTGAGTTGGAAAGAGAGAAGCTCCGAGCTAGACTGAAAGAGGAGGAGCATAAGACCGAGCAGGCCCGCTTGGCATTGGAAAGGGAAAGAGTGCTGTCTCAGAACCCTACACTGCAGCTGCCTTCAGAGAGCCGCTTTGACCCTACCAGCTGTTGGAGGCTAATACCCAAGTTCAATGTAAATGAAGTTGGTGTTTTCTTTGAAACCTTTGAAAGAATTGCAGGAGAGATGAAGTGGCCACGGGAGAAGTGGACATTGTTCATTCAGGGGAGTTTGGAGGGAAAAGCTCAGGAAGCATACGCTGCTTTAGAGGCCACACAGAGTAAAGATTATGACGTGGTAAAGAAAAATGTGTTAGCGGCATATGAGCTAGTTCCAGAAGCTTACCGCCAGCAGTCATCTTAAAAGGAAAAGTGATGAATCATTTCTGGAGTTTGCTAAGAGGCAGGAGTTGGTGTTTGGCAGGTGGCTAGCTTCTAACAAGACCACCACTTTTAAAGATGTCTGTGCACTTGTGCTCATGGAGCAGTTTAAAATGTGTGTGCCCCAGCCCATAGAAATTTATCTTAATGAGCAGAATGTGTAAGACCTCAGATAAGCAGCCACGTTAGCTGATCAGTACGAGCTAACTCACCATAGCATCTCTGACAGAGGTAAATTGTTCAGACACGAAAGGGAAACAGACTGAGATGATGGTGCAGTGGGAAAAAAATTGGCTTTAAAAAAAATTCGGACCGACCCCAGAGGGCCCAGAATGAGGGCCCAAATATGGGAATCCACTGAGCTTGTTGATCCTTCAGAGGAAGAAGTGTTGAAAGATTATAAAGGATTTGTGTCTCAAGGTGCTGTCACAGTGTCGGAGGATGGTCAGGAGGTCCCAGTTAAAGTGCTTAGGTACTCTGGAGCAGCTCATTCACTATTACTGAACGGAGTGTTGGATTTACCACCATCTACCGCCACCGGTGTGTCAGTTGTGGTTAAGGGCGTTGGTGACTGATATATCCCAGCTCCTAAACATACATTTTTTGTGAAAACTGAGCTGGTAACTAGCTAAGTAGCAGCTGTGGGTATTATTGACACTCTCCCAGTGAAAGGTATTACCTTTCTTTTAGGTAGTGACCCTGAAGATAATCCAGTACAGGAGAAACAGTGAAAGTGTTGTCCCTGTTGTGCAAGAACAGCCATGTGAAGCACCACAAACTGTAGCCTTAGAGAAAGAGCACCCAGAAGTTTTCACTGTCTGTGTTGTGACCAGATCGGGGACACAGTCTCAGGAACACTTGGATGCTCAGGTGGAGGAAACCTCTGTTGACCTTTCTGATACATTCCTGACTCAGTTGGCTGGAATAGAAGGAGGGAGTCAATTTACTCGAGAAGCCTTGATCCAAGCACAGTGTAAGGAGCCTGCTATAGACGCCCTCAGAAAGATGGCCATGTCTTTAGTAGAAAGCCAAGGGGTAGCGACAGGGTATTATTTGCATCATGATATTCTAATGAGAAAGTGGCGTCCATTGCGCTGCCTAGCTGATGAACACTGGACAGTACTTTCACAGGTGGTGTTACCCAGTAGCTTCAGGAGTGAAGCGATGCGTTTGGCTCATGAGGGTGCGTGGGCTGGCCGTTTTGGTGTCCGGAAGACACAGGACAGGGTTATGCGACATTTTTTTTGGCCAGTTGTGCGTAAGGATGTGACGAGTTATTGCAGATCCTGTCACTCATGTCAGTTAGTGGGCAAGCCCAACCAAACAATTCCGGTTGCACCGTTGACTCCCCCTCCAGTCATGGAAGAGCCATTTTCCAAGGTCATGATTGATTGTGTAGGCCCCCTCCCCAGAACTAAGAAAGGAAACGAATATCTTCTCACTATTATGGATGTGGGTACCCGATTTCCAGAGGCAGTGCCATTGCGTAACATCAAAACTAGACCTGTAGTTGAAGCCTTGTTGCAATTTTTCTCTCGGGTAGGGCTGCCAAAGGAAATTCAGCATGATCGAGGCATCAATTTTATGTCTAACTTGTTTCAGGATGTTGTGTGCCAGCTAGGCATCAAGCAGGTGATGTCGTCCGCCTATCATCCACAGTCCCAGGGTGCAATAGAGCGGTGCCATCAAACACTCAAAACGATGAGTCATCAGTGCCCTGATGACTGGGATATAGCTATGCCTTTTCTTTTGTTTGCTATTAGAGATGCCACAAATGAGTCAACAGGTTTCAGTCCATTTGAGTTAGTCTATGGACATGAGGTCCGTGAACCACTCAAAATGATGGAGAGGTTACTTCAGTCAGCACCTCAGAGTGACACACTGCAGTATGTAGCCACATTCGAAGATAGATTACAATCAGCTTGTGCAGTGGCTAGGCAGAATCTGCAGGCAGCCAAGAGCAAGATGAAGCAACAGTATGATAAGAAAGCGGTACAACGCACCTTTGCAGAAGGCGATAAAGTGCTTGTGTTGTTGCCAATGAATCAGCCAAAGTTAGGGTTAAAGTTTTGTGGCCCCTATGCTGTAGTCAAGCATGTGGGTGAGTGTAACTATGTAGTCAGCACCCCAGAGCGTAGACAGAAAACCAGGTTGTGCCACATTAACTTGCTTAAACCTTACATCGGTCGGGATTCCGAAAGCCCGGTGTGTCTGGTAGCAACCGCAGAGAGTAGCGAGCCTGAGGGGGGGAGGATGATCCCGAATCTCCAGAACCAGTATCTGCTCGCTTACTCAATTCAGGAGTGCTAAACAATCTCAGCCAGCATTCAGAGTACTTAGAGCCTGAACATGCACAAGACATCATGAAGCTTATAAAGAAGCACCCAAGTCTATTCAGGGACGTCCCCGGTCTCACCAACTTGGTCTCGCATGACGTAGATACGGGAGATGCTGTTCCTATTAAGCAGAACCCGTATCAAATTCCACCTTACAGGCAAGAGGCTGTTAAGGTTGAACTGCAGTACATGCTAGAGATTGGTGCTATTGAGAAGAGGGCAAGTGTATGGAGTTCTCCACTGGTACCCATTCTAAAGCCAGATAATACGGTGCGCCCATGTATCGATTTCAGGAAGGTTAATGGTGTAACCAAGACAGATGCTTGTCCTATCCCTCGATTAGAGCACTGTATTGATCGTATTGGTCAGGCTAGCTTTGTATCCAAGTTTGATCTTCTAAAAGGATACTGGCAGGTGCCACTAACCCACCGAGCGAAGCAGGTGTCAGCTTTTTGTACTGCTGATCAGTTATACCTGTGTCGAGTGTTGCCCTTTGGCATGAAAAATGCCCCAGCAACCTTTCAAAGGTTAATGAACACCATCACGTCAGGATTGGCCAATGTGGTAACTTACATTGATGATGTTGTTGTGTATAGCTCGTCATGGACAGATCACATGGTGCATTGTGAGCAGCTGTTTGAGAGGTTGGAAGCTGCGGGCCTGGTGGTGATTCTCCCAAAGTGTGAGTTTGGGAAGGGCCAAGTCACCTACCTAGGCCATTTAGTCTGCAGCCAGATTCACAAGGCATAGAGAAACCTGTAGCCTACTACTCTAAAAAGCTTAATTGTCATCAGCAGCGCTATTCCACCATCGAAAAAGAGGCGTTAGCTCTGGTATTGGCAATACAGCACTTCGAGTTCTACGTGGCAGGTTGTCAGAGGGAGTTGTTGGTTTATACAGATCATAACCCCCTAGTCTTCATTGAGAAATTTAAAGGAAAGAACCTCAGGCTATTTAGGTGGAGTTTGGTGTTACAACCTTGTGATCCAACACCTGCCAGGAAAGCTTAATGTCATAGCAGACACTTTGTCCAGAGGATGAATCTGGTCTACAGTATCTCTGAGGGTTTAATGAGGGAAAGTGCCCTCGTAAAGGCAGTGGACCGATTGATTAAGGCGATGACCAATAGGACTAGTGGTCCGTGAACCACATTCACTACCCCTACCATCGTTATATATATGTCGGCCTTGACGCTATAGAGAAGACAGCTGTTATGGTAAACTTCGCCTAATCACTTTTGGAAATATTTGTTTGTATAGCGTTAGATGTTCTGTCCAAGAAGACTGTTTTGTAATCTGTCCCAGCTGACAGTTTTGTAATTCTAGGTCTAGAGAAGAGAGACCAGTGGTTTTAAGAAAGTTTAAAAAAATACTTAACTATAAAAGGTTTAAAATTAAAAAAATCTTCTGTATAGCTATGTATTTTTAAAAAAAAATTTCTTATAAGGGGGAAGGACTGTTATGGTCACGGTCTGGGTCTTTCTTTTTGTTTTCCTTTATGGTCTATGCAGAGCTGGTTGTGAACCTGAGGTTGCAGCTATGTTATTATTGTTATGTATGTTGTGCAATGCCTTGGGACAATGAACTACAAATCCCAGAGCGGCAGGTCCCAGGTGTTACGCTGCTGTGTGCGCAGGCGTGTGGCGGGGACCTTTGATTACAAATGGCATACAGCTGGTGAGGACGCCGTGAGAGTGGAAGCAGTATCTGCATGACCCGACGGACAAACGGCGGTGCCTTTTATATATCTTTCTCTCCGTCAAAAAAAGAAGAAAACTAAAAACTGAACTAGCCAGACGACGACGGGGCTGGCGGCTCAGGAGAGCGACGCTTGGGCTCTCGGAACAGACGCTACCGATGACACTGCATAACAGTAAGCATAGCTGCCACTGTTTATTTTTGCTTGGTTCACTAGCTGGCTCTGTGTGTTATAGGGTTTTGTTTTGTGTTCTTTATGTTGTGTACAGAAGTGGCACGCCCTAGTGGGCCCTGTCACAACTGGGACATAATAGTATCTTAACTTATTTTATTTCACAGTATTTTATGTGAAAAATGTCACAAAAAAGGCTGAAATAATTCCAACAGCCCAAACACATAAAGACTAATGTCTTGTTATAACTGACCAACAGTTTAAATTTGTGATAATTTATGACAAAGAAAATCATCAAGTCCTATATTAGAGAAGCTGGAACCAGCTCACAAAATGACGAAAAGGATAAACTGATTGTCAAAACAGTTGCAACTGATCAATTAATCAGCTAATTGTTGCAGATCTATTCTGACCCATTACATGAAGACTTTAAGGAAAGAAATCCACTTTTCTCTGATGAAACCAAACACAACAATTCAGCCTTAAAGCTCATCCTTTTTGGTCTCCTTCTTCTTCTCTTCCTTGTGGAAGACTTTTCCATCTGGCTGCTTCCTCCAGCTCAGTTTGATGTTGTCATCCATCCCCTGGTCCTTCAGCTCCTGTTTGAGCTGAGACACAAAACTCCTCATCATTATCATCACTCACATACACAGATTACATTCTGCATTCTTATTTATATTGGACTCATCTGGAAGCTCTATTTTAGGAGCACTCTGCTTCATATATACTTGTTTTTCCTGAGGTGGTGCCGACCTGTTGGTCTGTTGTAGATTTTTCTTCTCTTGTAAACTCTCTGTCTTTTCTCAGATTGCTGGATTGTATTTGTACAGTTTCCTGCTGCATTTGGTGGCAGATAGTGAAGTTTCTGCTGACTGTTGATTCTTCATTAGTCACACATCAATAAGGCCTGCAGAGTGGCACTAACACACTCTTTACTTCTGCACATATGGATTGGCACAATGCTCAAGTCATGTCCTGTATGTGACCAAAGTATTGTAATGTATATCATGTATATAGCTTCTGAATGTCATTTATTAAATGTTCTTATTTTACTGTATTTATGATTTTAAATAGCTCTTTATCTGTTTCCTCCTTAGTCTGTTTCTTGTACTGCTGCAATGTGGATTTCCTCTCTGGGGATCAATAAAGTTGTATTTTTTGATTTGCTTTTAGAGTCAATTGATTGGTTTTGAATAAAATTAGAAAACATGATTTACCTTCTTCAAGGTGTCCTCCATCACAGCAGGGTCATTCAGATCCAGAGAGTCCTGTGTCTGAAACTTCAGTCTGAACACTTGTTTTGTTGTAGCTGTGGAAACATTTCAGAATTTCATCAGTTTGAACACTAACAGGCAAAATGTGGTAGTTACATCCTCCATCTGTTGCATATTTTCAGCATTAAGTTGACACAAACTGATGATCTGCAGCTGATCACCACTGCTGCTCACTTTACAAACAACTCCATAAAATGATCAGCATCATGAGGGTTAAAATTTATTGTCCGGGACTTGATCACAACAACAATCTCAATCAATTCAATTCAATCAATCAATTTTATTTATAAAGCCCAATATCACAAATCACAATTTGCCTCACAGGGCTTTACAGCATACGACATCCCTCTGTCCTTTGGACCCTCACAGCTGATCAGGAAAAACTCCCTAAAAAACCCTTTTAACGGGGAAAAAAAAAACAGTTGGAAACCTCAGGAAGAGCAACTGAGGAGGGATCCCTCTTCCAGGACAGACAGACGTGCAGCAGATGTCGTCCAGAACAGATCAACAAGATAAAATGACAGTAATCTGTATGACACAATGAGACAGAGAGAGAGAGAGATGCAGGACAGATGGTAATGACAGTAGCTTACAACAACATTCATTAAAGTAATAATATTATCGTTATAGTTCTGGCTACTGTGGTACAATATGTTCAAATTATATATTAGTATCTGGCAGTATACATGTGTGATAATAATCATGTGTGTATAATAACAGTAGAAGTATGACTAATGATTAATGATGGCAGCAGCAGCAGCAGCAGCAGCAGCAGGAGGCATCTGGCAGGACCACGGCAGCAGCACAACCACACACGTCACACTATCCAGGCACCGCTGCAATATGAGTTAACCTGAGAGACAGTGGAGCACAAAGGCTCCGGAGAAGAAGCCGAGTTAGTGACATCCAGAATGGAGTTAGCAAGATGCAGTAAGAGGATACGAGAGAGAGATGGAGAGAAGGTGCCCGGTGCATTATAGGTGGTCCTCCGGCAGACTAGGCCTAAGTCAGCCTAAAATAGCGTCAATAATCATAGGATCACCATAACATCAGATACAGGACATGTACACCACCTGCTGGAGGAAGAAAGCACTTTGTATTTTAAAGGACACTAGTCACCCAGCACACAGCCTTTTCTCTTATCTTCACTCAGGGAAGCATCTGCAGAGCATCAGAGCTCCAACCTCCCGCCTCAGAGATACTTTTGACCCCCAGGCGGTCAGACTACTGAACAGGAGCACTTAAAGACTGTGGATGCTGTGGATTATTTAGATATGTTTATTATATGCTGCTATTATATGTTGCTGTATAAATCTAAATACAGTTTGAATAACGGGTCAGAACTCACGTGTGCTGTAGCAAATGAACGCTATCCTGTGGTCACAGGACAAGTTGACCCATTGTCCAGGGGAGACGAGAGAGAAGTCGTGAACCACACAGTCCTCAATCCCTAAAAAGTTATCAGGTTGCCCTGGTATCCAGGCCCTAAATGAGGAGCTACTTCCATCCGACCACTTCCAGGAGTCTCTGAAGAGGCCGATCCAGACACGTTCTCCTGCAGGTATCAGCTCCTGTACCTTCTGGTTCTCGGTCATGTTTCTCACACTGGTCAGGTCTGTGTAGTTTACTCTGCAGTGGCTCTGGGCCTCAGTCCATGTCATGGATTTGGTGATGAGGATAAATGTCACATTCGACCCTGAAAATAGAGCACAGTGAGGCGCTGTGTAGAGGCACCGTAACATACAGCCTCCCATCCATGCCTCTGTGTGCTACTTTTCAAACCATTATATAATATTCATAAACTAATGAATATGTAATAATAACAAAGTAAAACACTATCATCTTAAGGCCCCAACAAGGAACTTTCATTTTGAGTTGATTTTGGCAACCCTGTGGACAAAAGCGGTAGTGTTTTGCCAGAATGAAGCCTACATTTCCCATGAGCTCTAGCGCATATTGTCGTAAAGACGCTTACCTGGCTCACGCATGTGTTTGTTTTAGGGATGAATGAAACAACAAGACGGGAAAACTTTGCCCCCGCTCCTATCGGGGATCCCAGCTCACCTCTACCTCTCTGGCATAAACACCACCACCGCCGGGGTAAACGCAGCGGTCAGCTGGTAAGGCTGAAGGCCTTTTTGGTGAGCACTTCCACAGCTTCTTGGACTGAGTATGGAGCGGTGCCATGTCTCTATATTTCTTGGCACTCGCTGGACTCGGTCGACACCTGGCTGGTACCTGTCGTCGGCCTGGATGAGGTGTTCCTCGTCCCCGCTGGCGCGGGGTGAATCTGCGCAACTTGCGGCCTCTGTGTGTGGCTCCCCGGACAGCTAATGCCGTGGACCCGCCGGCTCCTGCCAGGATTGGGCTGGTATATGCTAGATCACTAGCGAACAAAACGTTTATCGTGAAGGATTTCCTGACTTCCCGAGGATTGGATTTGCTCTGTGTGACTGAGACGTGGCTGACTGTTGGTGAGTCCAGTGCTTTCACAGAACTTTTACCCGATGATTGCTGCTATTTTAACTCCTCGAGGAGGAGGAATAGCGACTATATAAAGAGTCACTATAAATGTAAGCAGCTAGGTAAGATGCCGTGTACCGTAAATCGTTTGGTCCTGGAAGCGACCTGGGGCGGACCCGGAGACAGTTTCCTAAAGGTGTGGATATACACTATATAGAAATAGCTTATCTTCACACCGATGGTCTCATTTGCTGTTGTAGGTCACGCACAGACATCAGCAGAAACAAGAGACTTTTGCATATCCAGTTAAAAGTTCCTTGTAGCGGCTTTAACAAATAAAATAAATTAATAACAGTATTTCTAAAACACACACACACACACACACACACACACACACACACACACACACACACACACCAGTGTCCAGTCTGTCCCTATCAGCCCTCTGTGATGTCATCAGGAGACACACTGAGCTGTTTTACTGTTTCCATTTGTTCTGTCTTATTCTCAGCCTGTCAGTCACCTTTAAAGCACTTTGAGCTGCTCTCACCTGTATGAAAGGTGCTACAAATAAAGTTGGTTTGATGGATTGACTGATACTACAGAGGCCCAAATAATGAAAACAAAGAGGCAAAGAGAAGCAGAGAAGGAAAACTTCACTAGTTCATATTCTCACCTCTGACATATGAGCAGACGAACTTAAGGCTGTTACTACACAGGGTGTTGTTCCATAGTCCATCCTCATCCATCGCTGTGCAGTGTTCTTCACTGTTCTTAATGTCTGGTTCTCCAGCCCTCCATCGTCTGAACTCTGTCTCCCCGTGTTTGTAGAAACTTGTGTCTGGCAGTGACCACTTCCAGCTGTTAACGTCATCATACAGTCCAATCCAGGCATAACCATACTAATATTTGACAGTGAGATAAAGAATTAGACCTCGCTCTAGCTTTTGTTCAAGGCAACATTTTTACATCAACTTCCCATTAACAGTCTTGATGCTGCCTGTCAGTCTGATCCTCGACCACTTTATTACAGGATTTTACAGCTGAGAGATTCAATGTGTAAAACTCTTAAAGGACAGGTTCACAAAATTGAAGTCTGTCTTAAAACAACATTTCTACTTAGTTTATACATAATCATTTTCCTACATTATTACATTTGGCATAAAACTCTTAATTACTAATTAAGCACTCAGGTTTTCTGACATTATATGCTGAATATTATTATTATTATCATCATCATTATTATTATTATTATCATTATTATTATTATTATTATTATTTTGAGCTGCTACAGCTGGGGAACAAAGTCTTCAGTCCTCGTTCTGTGTAAAATATATTCAGAGGTTGATGTGAAGTTAATCTGAGGCTTCATCTGTCTGTGGAGATCTTCCAAAGTTAGAGTCTTCCTCCTTTTGTTACCATCCCTCCACTGCAGCTCAACAGGGAAACACTGTCTGCTCAAACACCATGAGGGAAGTTTAGACTAAAAACACTTTATACTTCTACTCTACTACATTTTACAGGAGATATTTACTATAGTTACTGTGTAGGATCAGATTTTAATACTTTCAAACCACCTGTCTTTAACATTATTGTCAAAAATGACTTTTAAATGAAAGACAGAGAAAAGTGAACTAACGTTGTTCCATCCATGTGGATAGACCAGTTTGCTTGTATCTGCCATGTTGATCAGGGCGTTCACGTCCTCCATGTTGTCGACAGTAGCCAGGTCTGTGTATTTCTCTCTGCAGTAACTTTGTGCTTCAGTCCAGTTCTTCGGGTGATAAACAAAATGGTACTGACGTTCAGCATGTGATGAGACAGCATACAGCCCTGTAGTGACACACATGCATAGTGATCAGATTCAGGCTATAAATGACTTTTTATATCTCTTCACTTTGTAATGTTTCATTTCAGTATATTCAGGTGTGTCTTTGGAGTAAACTCAAATAAATACAAATATATACCATTTTTTTAAACACACTTTATAAGCTATGCTCCATTTCACACTGCAGTACTGTACTTTTTATTGCACTAGGTTTGCGCATATAAAAACGTATGCAAACTTTTTGCACGCGCAAAAAAAAGTACAAACTGATTTACTAACAGTGCGCACTAAGGGTTGCATCTTTCAAAAGTGCAAAATAGGTTGTCTGCATCCAGTTAGTACGTTTGCTGCAATGAATATGCAATATGGGGCATTTACATGCAATTGTGTGTGTGCTCAGAATCAGAAAATGTAAATATATTAATTTGGCACACGCACCGTGATTTATCAAGCCTGAGAGAAATTTTTCAAATATAAAATGCGTCTATATTTAACACGTGTCAAAGGGAGGTGCAAATGGTTTGTATGCATAATTGCGCACACATGGCTGCGGTTATTGTTGCAAGAAGGAGACATCAAAACGATGAAAGAAGACGCAGAGCACGCATTTTTCACCCTCGTGTGAACATTTTTAGAATAAATGAGAAAACAGTCATTAAAACATATCGCCTATCCAGCATAGCCATTTCGGAACTGTTGGAGGAACTCAGAGCGCATCTGGGTCATTCCAACGTACGGTAACTATTACAGCTGGGATCTCCCGATCCCGTTTTTCAAATGTGCTGTCTTTAGTCCTAAATGCCATGTCGCACTGGATGACCAGGTTTATTAGGTTTCCATGCACTCGGCAATCCTTGAATGAGACCAAACAAGGCTTCTTTGTAGTAGCTATATATAGGAGCGATTGACTGCACCCATGTGCAGCTTGTGCCCCCCACAGACACTGAGCATGTGTACAGAAATCACAAACACACACATTTATTGAATGTGCAGTGCGTCTGTGACCACTGCCGGAGAAATAAGGCACAACTAGGCCCATATCCACACACAGGATATTGTGGAGTGCAACTTTGGAATCCTGAAGAGCAGGTTCCGTTGTTTGGATTGCACTGTTAACATCCTGCAGAGTTTCCACGAGGGGATGATGGCTCAGGTGACAACAGAAGGACAGGAGTCCAGGCCTTTCAAAGTATGCACAGGTGTCAGGCAGGGTTGTGTACTTGCACCTGTACTCTTTAACATTTTTCTCATGAGTGTCACCTGGCTACTGCACAAAGACGTTGAAGGAAGCAGTGGTATTCTGGTGGATTACAGGTTGGGCGGGAATCTGTTTAACATCAGGAGGCTCCAAGCTGCTACAAAGGTTAAAACTGTAAACCTTGTGGAGTTACAGTATGCAGATGACTATGCCTTTGTGGCAAATACACCACAGGCCCTGCAAGCAACATTGACAGCTGCTGTGAAGGCCTATAGCAGACTGGGTCTCACTGTGAACACTGTGAAGACGGAGGTACTCTATCAGTGGAACTTCCCTCCCCCAACTCGACCACCATCAGCTGTCTTCAGCATTAAAGGCTAAGTTCGGTTTTTTGACACCTGGGCCTTATTTCTAGGAATAAATACGCTCGTAGACTCACCCAGACAATTTTGGTGGAGCTCGGAGCCGTTTTCGAGCAATTTAGATCCATCCGACGGCGTTTTCTCTCATGCCATAGAAGCGGATGGGGCCAGACATCGAAGCCCCTAAATTAGACATTATCTGCTGCGAAACTCGCTCATTTCACCTACATTTTATAAATGAATGGCCAGTTTTATCACCATGTAATCTCAACTTCCTTGTTATGGTCATCCGGGGCTTTGCAAGGATGGGTAACTTTTGATGACGTCATAGACGTGCGCCGCAGTAGCGCAGCTGAGTCCAGCCAGCGCTAGGCTAGGCTATGCTCTACAGCTACACAGCTATTCTTGTGCAACATGACGGAATATTTATCCGATGTAGAAGTGTCTGATGATGACTTTGAGTATGATGGATGCCCGTATCGTTTTGAGCCAGAGTACACCGACGAGGAGCTATTTGAAAGGAGGATGCAGAGGGAAAGAGCCAAACAGCTGGCCAGAGAACAAGCGAAATGGGGGCTAACTGGTGGTGTTGTTGTGGACACGCCACAGACAACAGAAGAGGAGAGCCTTTGCTGCTCAGAGTGGGACTTGAGACCAGAGGAAACACGTATTGATGCCCCCCAAAATACGTGTCTCACTACACTGGAAGATTTTTCTGCCGTGACAAACCGGGCTGTGGTAGAGACTTTTTTTCATGTCCCGAGAGTCAACTGGCAGATGCAGCCGAAGCCAGCAGGACCGAACAGACAACTTTTGATAGAGTAAGTAGCCCATACAAATGCAAAAAGGGTATATTTTCTATGAGTGTTTGCTTTATAAATAAATAACTTGGGTATGATGTCTTTACTTTGTAGTTATGTATGATCTGGAATGCAGACAGCAGACTCAGGCTATTACACAGAAAAAATAATGTAGAAACACGGTTGACAGTTTCATAGATATGAGTTTGGCATTTAGGAAATTCAGTTCAGTGTGGTTTCTGGAGCGAAGTGAGCGCTGCAGACCCGGTGACTGACCCTCCTCAGTTCTTCCATAGGAATATTCGGGTCCATTTTCAGGACAACAAGTCAGAGCTTTAGTAACTCCGGGTTTTTCAAAGGAAGCCTGTGGAATGTGAACTTTGTCCAACTAGTCATTTTGTTTGGACAAAGTGGAAAAACGCAATGATGAACCATGTTTGTACCTGTGTAGCTCCTAGCCTAGCGCCGGCTGGACTGTGCTCCTGCGGCGCACGTCTTTGACGTCATTAAAAGTTACCCATCCTTGTAAAGCCCGGATGACCATAACAAGAAAGTTGAGCTGACATGGTGATAACACTGGCCATTCATTTATAAAATGTAGGTGAAATGAGCGAGTTTCGCAGCAGATAATGTCTAATTTAGGGGCTTCGATGTCTGGCCCCGTCCGCTTCTATGGCATGAGGGAAAACGCCGTCGGATGGATCTAAATTGCTCGAAAACGGCTCCGAGCTCCAACAAAATTGTCTGGGTGAGTCTACGAGCGTATTTATTCCTAAAAATAAGGCCCAGGTGTCAAAAACCAAACTTAGCCTTTAACAACACACCTCTAGCAGTGGTCCCAGACTTCAAATGTCTTGGTGGCGTCATCTCTGAAACATGCAGCACGGACAATGATGTCCAAAACCAGATAAAGGCTGCTTCAGCTTCCTTTGGTAGGCTGCACAAGAGAGTTTTCCTGAATAAGGACCTCAGCATACAGACCAAGGTTGCAGTCTATCAAGCTATCTGTGTCTCCACCCTACTCTATGGCTGTGAAGTGTGAACCCTGTATCGCCGTCACATCCATCAGCTGGAGAACTTCCACATCAAATGTCTCCAGCGCATCCTTGGACTAACTTGGCACAACCGTGTACCACACATGGAAGTCCTGAAGAGAACTGGTACCAAGGGCACGGACACCACTTTTCTTCAATACCAACTGCGGTGGGTTGGCCACACCATCAGGATGACAGAGGACAGACTTCCATGGCAGCTGCTGTATGGTCAGTTACGCCATGGTCAGCGATCTGCAGGAGGTCAAAAGCGGAGATACAAGGACCAGCTCAAAACGGACCGTCCTCTCTGGAGGAGACTTTGACAAGCTGGCATTCAGCACCTGGAAGAGGAGAAGACTGAGGCGAGGGAAAGGAAGCGCCAGGGGTGGAAGATGGTCACTGCAGCCAAGGCGATAACAATTACTGACTTCATATATCCTCACTGTAATAGACTTTGTGGCTCACGCATTGGACTTCATAGTCACCTCAGAACTCACCAAAAGAAGAAGTAGAATGTCATCATCGGATACGATGGACTACCATAAGCAAGTAAGTAAGGAGCACTGCTGTACAGGCAAGAAAAAGTGGCCCAGATTGTAGTGACCTGCTGCATGCTACATAACATCGCCAAGCAACACGGGCTGGAGCATAATGCCATGCTGGAGGAGAACGCCGACCTGATCTTAGTAGATCTGGCCCTTAGTTGTTTTTCAAGATTTTACTCTAAAAACATATGAGAAATGTATATAATACATCATTCTGTATTAAACAAGGTGTCAGATGAGTCTGACTTGTTATCAAAGAGACATTTCTCCTCTAAACTTATGTCTAAACATATAAAACAGTTGATGAGCAGAAGAACTATAACCATCTTTGTTTGCTGCTCTTTGTTTAATGCCTGTCTTCAGACTTGTGGCTGTTGAAACAGCTCATTGTTTCCCATGAACAGTCTACGGTCTCTCAGTATCATTTCACTTCATGCTAATTAGTCACAGGCAGTTATTCATTGAATATTAGCATATGCAGCAATTTGAATTGAACTATTTATAGATTTATGGACAAATATTGTGAATGTTCACTTTTGTCAGAAACATGTTTGATATCATTTTGTTGGACCACAGCAACAGATAAATCCTGACAACAATCTGTAGTGAATGATCTGATTTCAAAGCAGTCATAGAAGATGAGATAGAACTTAATAATGAAATAATTAAGATGAATTTCCATCATGTCCACTGTGAACAAGGCAAAGCTTGAAGACTCAGGGGAACTCTCACCCATATCCCTGGCAGAGGTTGCTGAGGTAGTTAAAAAGCTCCCCAGTGGCAAGGTGCTGGTTGTGGATGAGATTCGCTCTGAGATGCTGAAGGCTCTGGGCACTGTTGGGCAGCCTTGGTTGACACGCCTTTTCAGTGTCGCATGGAGGTCGGGTACGGTGCCTGCAGAGCGGCAGACCGGGGTGGTGGTCCCCATCTTCAAAAAAAAAGGGGACCGGAGGGTGTGCTCCAATTATCGGGGTATCACACTGCTCAGCCTCCCAGGTAAAGCATAGCGGAGAGGAGGCTCTGACCGACTGCTGAACCTCAGATTCAGGAGGAGCAATGCGGATTCCGTCCTGGCTGTGGAACAGTGGACCAGCTCTTCACCCTTGCAAGGCTGCTGGTGGGGTCATGGGAGTTTGCCTATCCAGTCTACATGTGGTGAGTACATGTCAGTGCGGCTTTACTGGCCCATCTACCTCCCAACCCACACCTATGGTCATGAACTCTGGGTAGTGACCGAAAGAAAGAGATCACGGTATTGGGAACATATTTTTAGGTCTCACACGGAGGCACCACATATGTTGTGATCAACAAATTAGGGCATCACACGGAGGCACCAATTATGTCGGGGTCAATTGGCTATTGGAAATAATTAATAATAATAATTAATAATTATGTGAAATAATGTGACTTAATTAACATTAAATCACCTCGTGGGGCACCACTCCCGTAAAGGGAAAAATGATAGCCAGTTAAAGATATCAGTCTCATAAAATACGCTAAACTATTAATTTGTTGGAGTTTTGATTAATAATTAAATTAATGACAACAACCAAAATTAATGGTAATGTCACATCCAGACTCACAGGAAAGAACCCAGATGCAAAGCAGCAAGCAGATAACGAATCAACAGTCTTTATTGAACACTCAGGAAAATACGTAATTGCCCCAGATGGGTCTCGTACCTGGGTCGCTGGTGGGGAGTCGGCAGAAGGCGAGGAAGGCGACAGAAGGCGAGGTCGATAGCCGGGGATCAGACGAGCAGGCAGGGTCAGAGCAGAAACAGGTCGGGATCTTGCATTCAGTCCGAGGGCAAGGCGAGCAGGCAGGAACGGGGACGAAACGGGTCGGCAACGGGTGATCAGTCTAATGCTGTGTTCCCACCAAACGCGAATTCGCAAATTCGCGCGTCAAGATTACATACAAAGTCAATGCAAAGACGCGACTAGACGCAAAATCGCGCTGGGCGGCGCGATGGAAGCGTCTAGCGCGACGCGATGAACGCGATAGACGCGATGGACGCGGCGCGATAGACGGGAAATTCGCGTCCATCGCCTCATCGCTCGAGTTGAAAATATTGAACTTTTGAGGCGAATTCGCGTGAGTCATAGCCGCGAAAGCCAATCAGCGTTGAGATTCTCCCGACGACACTGGCTTGTGTGAACAACTGTCAATAAACTGCTACTCACCGGAGACAGATGGACAGACACTCCGCAGCTGAAATGGAGCGCCTGTAGCTGGTGTCCTGCCAGGAGATCCTGGTGCCAGCCCTCGCCAACAGGTCCTCAAACTGGTCCCCAGTCAGCCCGAAGTACCACTGAAAGCGGCTATCATCTAGACGGAGTTCCTGGAAGAAGTGGTGAAACTCGCCGAGTTGGATGTGCTTCTGCAGGATCGGGTGAACCCAAAAACGACGGCGTTTGGCCCTCCGACGCATTTGGGACTTCCAGAGCAGGTACAAAGCAGCGATGGTGGTTATTTCTGCCACGGTCGTCAGTGGCTACCCGGAGCTATATGATACTACGTGTCTACTCTACAGAGACCGCAACAAAAAGGAGCAGGCTTGGGTGAAAGACGCCAAGGAGACTGGTCTTCTTGGTAAGTTCTGTAAATATGTGTCTTTAATTAGTTTGCAGAATGGTTGTACTATGAACGTTAGCACTAGCTTAGCTCCAGTTAGCACAGCCGCTGGCTTCCCCGCTACTCGCGCGGATGACACGAATTAACAAAATGGTCAGGCGTCGAAACTCGGGCGTTACGGGCGGCGCGATGCTCGCATTACGCGCGATTAAATCGCGTTCATCGCGTTTGGTGGGAACACAGCATAAGACAAATTGCTGGAAAGGCTTGCATGAGAGCGAAGGCGATCTGGCATCTGGTGTGTGTGGAGCTGGAGCTTATGTATGCTTGGCTGATTGCATGAAATGAGCTACAGGTGTGCTGATGAACACAGGTGAGTGGAATTACCTTATGAGATGGGTGTGGCAAGGAAAAATACTGGGTGAAGGAGACTGGAGACTGCTTCGCTTCATTCGCGTTTGGTGTGAACGCACAGTAAGTCAGCCTAACTAGGGGCTGGTACAGGGCAAGCCTGAGCCAGCCCTAACTATAAGCTTTATCAAAGAGGAAGGTCTTAAGTCTAGTCTTAAATGTGGAGACGGTGTCTGCCTCCCGGACCATAACAGGAAGATGATTCCACAGGAGAGGAGCCTGATAGCTGAAGGCTCTGGCTCCTGATCTACTTTTGGAGACTTTAGGGACCACGAGTAACCCTGCGTTCTCAGAGCGCAGAGTTCTGGTGGGATAATAAGACAGACAAGTTAAACAGTCTTGCTTAGCCTGTAAAGCTGTGATTTTTTATGCCCAGTTGTTACATTACCGATCCTTGAATGGACGGGAGAAAGAGTCACTTGCTGGTGTACTGCTTTGTTAGCCGGCAGAAGAAGGCTGAGAAGAGCTGTGGTTCCAGCTGCAGTCTTTACTGTGTCCTTGTTCCAAAGGTTCTGATCCAAGGAAGCCAGTCACTCTGTGTCCTTGCAGAGTTAGATGCTGGGTGCTAACTCACTTAGTTCCTTGTTGCTGGAAAGCTAGTTCAATTTCAATCAATCAATCAATTTTATTTATAAAGCCCAATATCACAAATACAATTTGCCTCACAGGGCTTTACAGCATACGACATCCCTCTGTCCTTTAGACCCTCACAGCGGATAAGGAAAAACTCCCCAAAAAAACCCCTTTACCGGGGGAAAAAAATGGTAGAAACCTCAGGAAGAGCAACTGAGGAGGGATCCCTCTTCCAGGACGGACAGACGTGCAGTAGATGTCGTACAGAACAGATCAGCATAACAAATTAACAGTAATCTGTATGACACAATACAGTAATCGGTATGACATCCTCGGTAATGACAGTAGCTTACAACAACATTCATGAAAGTAATAATACTGTCGTTATAGTTCTGGCTACTGTGGTACAATATGTTGAAAGTATATATTAGTATCAGGCAGTCTACATGTATGATAATATCATATGTCTATAATAGCAGTAGAAGTATGACTAATGATTAATGATGACAGCAGCAGCAGCAGCAGGAGGCATCTGGCAGGACCACGGCAGCAGCACAACCACACACGTCACACTATCCAGGCACCGCTGCAATACGAGTTAACCTGAGAGACAGTGGAGCACAAAGGCTCCGGAGAAGAAACCGAGTTAGTGACATCCAGAATGGCCGAGTAAAATAGATACAGTAATAGGATACGAGAGAGAGAGGGAGAGAGAGAGAGCGAGAGCGAGAGAGAGAGAGAGAGAAGGTGCCCGGTGCATTAAAGGTGGTCCTCCGGTTGACTAGGCCTAAGTCAGCCTAACTAGGGGCTGGTACAAGGCAAGCCCGAGCCAGCCCTAACTATAAGCTTTATCAAAGAGGAAAGTCTTAAGTCTAGCCTTAAATGTGGAGACGGTGTCTGCCTCCCGGACCGTAACAGGAAGATGATTCCACAGGAGAGGAGCCTGATAGCTGAAGGCTCTGGCTCCTGATCTACTTTTGGAGACTTTAGGGACCACGAGTAACCCTGCGTTCTCAGAGCGCAGAGTTCTGGTGGGATAATAAGGCACTATGAGCTCTCTAAGATATGATGGAGCTTGACCATTTAGAGCTTTATAAGTTAACAGTAGGATTTTAAATTCAATTCTGGATTTTACAGGGAGCCAGTGCAGAGAAGCTAAAACAGGAGAAATATGATCTCGTTTCTTAGTTCCTGTTAGTACACGTGCTGCTGCATTCTGAATTAGCTGAAGAGTTTTTAATGATTTACTAGAGCTACCTGATAGTAGAGAGTTACAGTAATCCAGCCTCGAGGTAACAAAAGCGTGGACCAATTTTTCTGCATCTTTTTGGGTCAAGATAGGCCTAATTTTTGCAATATTACGCAGATGAAAAAATGCAGTCCGTGAGGTTTGTTTTAAATGAGAATTGAAAGACAGATCTTGATCAAATGTTACTCCGAGGTTTCTTACGGTAGTGGTGGAGGCCAGAGCAATGCCATCGAGAGAAACTATGTCATCAGATAAAGAGTCTCTGAGTTGTTTGGGGCCAAGAACAATAACTTCAGTTTTGTTTGAATTTAACATCAGGAAATTGGTGCTCATCCAGGTTTTTATGTCTTTAAGACAATTATGAAGTTTAGTTAATTGATCCCTTTCTTCTGGCTTCATCGATAAATACAACTGTGTATCATCCGCATAACAATGGAAATTTATAGAGTGATTTCTAATGATGTTACCTAAAGGAAGCATATATAGAATAAATAGGATTGGTCCAAGCACAGAACCTTGCGGAACTCCAAAACAAACTTTAGTACGTACGGATGATTCATTATGAACGTCAACAAATTGAAAAGGATCAGATAAATAAGATTTAAACCAGCTTAGTGCAGAACCTTTTAGGCCAATTAAGTGTTCCAGTCTCTGTAACAGAATTTCATGGTCAACAGTGTCAAACGCTGCACTAAGATCTAATAAAACAAGTACAGAGACGAGTCCTTTGTCTGAAGCAATCAGAAGGTCATTTGTAATTTTCACTAGAGCTGTCTCGGTGCTATGATGCGCTCTAAATCCTGACTGTAATTCCTCAAATAAATTATTATCCTGGAGAAAATCACACAGCTGGTCTGCGACTACTTTCTCAAGGATCTTTGACATAAAGGTAAGATTAGATATTGGTCTATAGTTGGCTAACACCTCTGGATCCAGGGTGGGCTTTTTTAGTAGAGGTTTAATTACAGCTACCTTAAAAGACTGTGGTACATAGCCTGTTAATAAGGATATATTGATCATGTCTAATATATGGGTGTTAACTAAAGGTAAGACCTCCTTGAGTAGTCTAGTTGGGATGGGGTCTAAGAGACACGTTGATGATTTAGATGATGAAATCACTGCTGTCAATTCTTGAAGAGAAATTGGGGAGAAGGAATCTAAATAAATATTAGGTGTTACAGCTGTGTTTGAGGTTAGATAGGTACTATCTGAGGACAGGTCGTCATGAATTTTGCCTCTAATAGCTAGAATTTTGTCATTAAAGAAGCTCATAAAATCATTACTGCTAAGGGTTAAAGGAATACAAGGCTCAATAGAGCTTTGACTCTCAGTCAGCCTGGCTACAGTGCTGAAAAGAAACCTGGGGTTATTTTTGTTTTCTTCTATTAAAGCTGAGTAATAGTTTGCTCTGGCATTGCGGAGGCCCCTCTTATAAGTTTTGAGACTGTCTGCCCAGATTACACGAGATTCTTCCAGTTTGGTTAATCGCCAATTCCTTTCAAACTTTCGCGATATTTGCTTTAATTTACGGGTTTCAGAGTTATACCAAGGAGCGAACTTTCTTTGTTTTGTTAGTTGCAAACCCTGTGATGGCAAGTCTAACTTCTCTGGTTCAGGTTTGCCTCAGCCTTGAGCGTGGGCAAGTCGTGGTCCAGGAAAAAGAGTCTGTGAGCAATTGCCCCACCTTTGATGGTTCAGGGCAAGGAGCAAGGGCCTGGGCATCTGGGCTGTTCCAGGCCCAGCAGGAAAGAGGTATGGGCTGATCCACAGTTCCAGAGTAAGCAGTAGAACACACCGGACGCGGAACCGAAGCGCAGCGCCCAGCAGCGGAGGCAGTTTTCAAATGGCGCCCATGTTAATCTACAGTCAGGTCCATAAATATTTGGACATTGACACAGTATTCAGCATTCCAGCTCTGTACAACACCACAATGGATTTGAAATGAAACAATCAAGATGTGCTTTAAATGCAGACTCTGAGCTTTAATTTGAGGGTATTTACATCCAAATCAGGTGAACGATGTAGGAATTACAACACATTTTATATGTGCCTTCCACCTTTTTAAGAGACCAAAAGTAATTGGACAAACTAACATAATCATAAATCAAATTGTCACTTTTTAATACTTTGTTGTAAATCCTTTGCAGTCAATGACAGCCTGAAGTCTCGAACCCATGGAAATCACCAGACGCTGGGTTTCACCTCTGGTGATGCTCTGCCAGGCCTCTGCTGCAGCGGTCTTCACTTCCTGCTTGTTCTTTGGGCATTTTCCTTTCAGTTTTATCTTCAGCAAGTGAAATGCATGTTCAATCGGATTCAGGTCAGGTGATTGACTTGACCATTGCAGAACATTCCACTTCTTTGCCTTTAAAAACTCTTTGGTTGCTTTCACAGTATGCTTCGGGTCAATGTCCATCTGCATTGTGAAGCGCCGTCCAATGAGTTTTGAAGCATTCATTCTGCTGCTTTTGTCAGCAGTCACATCATCAATAAATATAAGAGATCCAGTTCCACTGGCAGCCATACATGCCCACGCCACTACACTACCACCCCCATGCTTCACTGATGACGCAGTGTGCTTTGGATCTTGAGCAGTTCTTTCCCTTCTCCATACTTTTCTCTTTCCATCATTCTGGTACAAGTTGATCTTTGTCTCATCTGTCCATAAGATGTTGTTCCACACTGTACAGGCTCTTTTAGATGTTTCTTGGCAAACTAATCTGGCCTTCCTGTTTTTGAGGCTCACCAATGGTTTACACCTTGTGGTGAAACCTCTGTATTTCCTCTGGTGAAGTCGTCTCTTAATTGTTCACTTGGACACAGATACACCCACCTCCTGGAGAGTTTTCTTGATCTGGCCAACTGTTGTGAAGGGGTTTTTCTTGACGAGGGAAAGGATTCGTCATTCATCCACCACACTTGTTTTCCGTGGTCTTCCAGGTCTTTTGGTGTTGCTGAGCTCACCAGTGCATTCTCTCTTTTTAAGAATGTACCAAACAGTTGATTTGGCCACACCTAATGTTTTTGCTATCTCTCTGATGGCTTTGTTAATGATCTAATGATGGCTTGCTTCACTGATAGTGACAGCTCTTTGGACTTCATATTGAGAGATGACCTCACCAGATTCCAAATGAATGTGACACATTTGAAATGAACTCTAGGCCTTTTATCTGCTCCTTGTAAGTGGAATAATGAGGGAATAACACACACCTGGCCATGGAACAGCTGAGTAGCCAATTGTCCAATTACTTTTGGTCCCTTAAAAAGGTGGAAGGCACATATAAAATGTGTGGTAATTCCTACACCGTTCACCTGATTTGGATGTAAATACTGTTTCATTTCAAATCCATTGTGGTGTTGTACAGAGCTGGAATGCTGAAAGTTGTGTCAATGTCCAAATATTTATGGACCTGACTGTATCTGACTGTCTATACAGGCTGCTGAGCAGAGCGGAGCGCCCGCGGAGGCAGCGCTTCAGTTCGGCGTCTGTTCTATTTTTCATGTGAGCTGCGAGTGCTTCTGTCAAGCTGGATAAAGCGGATCGTACCAAACAGGAAGTCGGACACAGAAAAGACGAGAGAATCCGGCCAATTTTCAAAATAAAATAAATTTTAAAAATAAAAGCCTGTTTAATTATGATGTTGCTTGTCCGTCTATAAGTATTAGTTCCGTTTTTTCAACCTCCATCCTGAAATACTCGACGTGGCGTCCACTGTCCAGGCGTAGTTTGGACACAAGGTGATGAAAAACACCATGATCCTTCCTTTTTTGGTTTATTGGGTGGACCCACATTTGCCTTCTCTGTCGTCGGAGCCGCCGCTGCAACAAGTAGAGAGCAAGGACTCTCCTTCTCTCTACAACAGCACGCACTAAGGAACGCGAGGAGAAAATACTGTGTTTATAATTTAAAATAACACAACAGTGCATAACCGAACACATTTTTCAATACCCTAATCACTTCATTACAATTTTAATTTTGTGTCACAGAGCCTACAGACATAACTACATAAATAAAATGGTCAGAACAATATGCCCTATTCATTCAGTGTTTATCCAACACGCTCAATACATGGACATGCAATGACAAATGGACGGTCAAGCGCCTGCGAGTACACTCACAGGACTTCCGCGGCACTAACGCGTCCGGTGTCCTTAGCCTGAGAGAGAGATTTGTCTGAAGGGAGCAGACCTTCTACAGCTGCCTGTGACATCACAGAGTCCCATGTCACTCTAAAAGTCCTGTCCAATCAAGTTGTGAGACTTGTGTCTCACTGAGGTGTGAGGTGAGACCTCCTGGAGATGGGTGTCAAATAGCTGTCTTTGTTTGAAGACAAAGAGCATGCAGAGAGGCTAAGCCTGTCCAGTTTAGATTTTAACAAATGACAAATCACATGTGGTCCTGTGAATCCCAACAGGGGATACAAGCAGTGGAAATGAGTTTCCTCCATGGGGTGTCTGGGCTCAGCCTTAGAGATAGGGGGAGGAGCTCGGACATCTGGAGGGAGCTCGGAGTAGAGCCGCTGCTCCTTCGCGTCGAAAAGGGTCAGTTGAGGTGGTTTGTGCATCTGACGAGGATGTCCTGGGCACGTCCCATGAGTAGGAGTGTTCAAAAACTACTTAAGAAACATTTCAAAAACTTCCTGAAAAAATGTCTGGATTTTATTAATAATTAAATAAATGTTGCGTTGCAATAAACATGAACATTACTGAAGTTATATGAACTTACAGTTCACAATAAATAAAAAAACTTGTTAATCTCTTAACAGTCTACATTCTCTAAATAATCTTATTTCTCCACTGGCAGTTTGTGTGTGGGAGGGAGATGCACTTGAGGCTGCATCACTTGGTGCTGAGGTGGATGAGGTGGCTGCAGTTACATTAGTAGGCCCAGGATTTGCAGAGGTGGGGCACAAATACTTTAGAAGTGCATCTAGAAAGAGGAGATACGTATATGTGACAAACTGGGCTTTTACAATATATTAATCAAATAGCTGTTGATTGTGAAACCATCATGGCATAACCATAATAGCACCTATCATTACGGCCTGCCTTGATCTAATGACATTTTAAACACAGCGAACAGCCAAAATAGAAAAAATGCAACTGTAACATCACAAATTGCACAAATCTGAAAATTGGAAAATATAAATATACAGTATATGCCTGGCTGGTAAACAGTGAGTGGTTTGTGCAGCAGCACACTAACATTAAACCTTAAAAGAAAAGTTAGGCCAATATATTAAATTATGCTTATTTATTCCCCCAAACACTTTGAGTCTTTCTTTCCAACTTTCTCTAAGATATGAGCAACATTAAATGACATTAACTCCAGCTGAATGCTTAAAGTGTTCCTAAAACAAGTGGCTAATGAAGTCACAGTAACATTGACGTTACACAGTAGTATTAGCCTAACCGCTAATCATTAGTGGCTAATGAGCTGATGTTTGCTTGCAAGTGCTTAAGTAACTGTAACTTACGTTGTGTTTCTACCATTTTAAATGAATTGTTCATCACATCACATCATTACCTCGGTCTCGTTCACGTTTCTCCTCCTCTTCTTTGCTGATTCAAACAGACAACAAAGCGACAGCAGCTTACATAAATCGCCAGGGAGGAGTACGCTCTGCGCAGCTTCTGAACATAGCCAGACAGCTGCTGCGCTGGGCGCACACTCACTTACGCTCTATCAGAGCAGTGTATATACCCGGCGTATATACCCCAGAGGGGTGGACATTATGTCGAGGGGGGGCCCTCGTCAGGGGGACTGGAGTCTTCATCCCGAACTGGTCTCCCAGATTTGGTCCAAGCTCAGCCGAGCGCTCCTCTGTCTGCACAGCGCCTGTCACACTGGCTGTGTGAGGCTGTTTCACAGGCATATCTCTCGTCAGGGGTAGACCCCCCGGAGGGCATTAAAGCGGTGGAGGACATTTGCACTGCAGCTTCTTGGTCCTCCCCCTGCTCTTTCATTCGCTTTTATCTGTGGGACGTTTCCCGTTTTCTGCGCCTCACTGGATTGTTACAATGCGTAACCTTCATCTTCACTTCTTCACAGCAATAGGGTTATTTCTCTGCCCTCATTCCTCCATGATATGCATATTCTGTTCATCGCTGGACGGTTACAGTGTGTAACCTTCGTCTCAGCTCCACACAGCAATAAGCATATTGTCCTGCCTTCATTCTGAACCTACTCTGTCCCTCGCTGGACTGTTACGGTGTGTAATCTCTGTCTCAGCTCCTCACAGTAGGTTTATTTATTTCAAGCTGTCATTGTCCCCAAACTGTACCTTTTTGGGCGTTTTGGCTATGCGATGCGTTTTTACGCATGACGCAATGGCGGGGCAGTGTTTTTGCTTGTTTCTTTGAAGTAGGTGTGTCTGTGCTTGTGGTGCCGGACGGACCCAGTGGGGCATGGACTATATCCTGCTTCGCCCTTAACCCACTAGTGATAGCCTTAGAGGGCGAAGCCTATACGAAATAGAACACACAACTATGCACAAAGTCTCCTGCGTTTGGATTGGTGCGGTACCACATCAGCTTCACCAATCCCTAGGCTATATAAGACTCAGCCAGATCATCAGTCGCAGCAGCTGTAGAGCAATATCTGAGTTTAAATTATTCTGAAATATTGATTATAACTTCATTTGACATGTGTGGACTAGATTTTTAAGTCTGATTTGGATTCATTGTAAATATTCCACAAGGTGGCGCCATATCCCTCTGCTTTGACAGTGAGATCACTATTTTGGATCTACCCTTTGTATAAAGTGTGTGTGTGTCTGTAAATAAAGCTACCTTGACTTATGTTATTCATGCAACACCAACCTTTTTTTTTTTTTCTGAGGCACTCATGTGAAGGCAGTGTGCACAACTCAGATGACGTCATGCGATATTTGCATATCAAATAAGCACCGCATGTGTACTCTGCTGCGCTCCTCCCCTTGTGCCTGTTCTCTGTGTCACTCAGTGTGTGTGTGCATCTGTGTGAAACACAGCGATAAAAAAAAAAAAAAAAACCTAACGGTTCCCAACTGTGACTTCAAATCTTTCGAATGGCTCATTAACATGAACAATGGGAACCGTCCCATTGTTCATGTTAATGAGCCATTCGAAAGATTCGGTTCATTCGTGACCGTCACAACTCTAGGGAACAGAGGGTTCAATAACTGATTTCGCAAACCGATACACGTAGGTATTTTTTCTGTGATTAGAGACACTAGGATAAGGGCTGCTGTTCTGCTTGTGTTATGTTTGAACTAAGCAAAAGTTAATTGCCAATGATTTTGTTTTGCTTTTGATTTACTTAATCTCCCTATTAGTAACTCTAGTTTTGAGAGTCCTCTTTTGGTTCTATTTGTTTCTTTGATTTGAGCAGCATCCATCAGTCCATTTCCTTTAGCTTTGCCTCACAATTTCTGTTTGCCAAACCTCGTTTAATAAATAATTTTGCTTTTACCAATTACAACTGGTTTATGTTGCTTCCCTTCTCACACCACGAGCTAGGGGTTGTAACAACAACCGATCAAAGATTTTGTTTCAAAATGCTCTAAAATGGTCAGTTTAGACTTAAGACTTTATTGTCCCCAGAGGGGAAATTCTCCACAGCACCACAACAGTTTGACCAAAATACAGAACAGAACAGACATCATTGCACATACACATATGCACATTGTACAGGACATTTGGACAGTGACAGAAACAACATTACAGACTTCACCTCAGTTTCTTGCGGGATCTATTGTTTAATGCCGCTATGGCTGACGGGATTAGGCTTCTGGATAGAAGAGCCTTCCTGCAGCGCATTGTCCTGTATCTATGCACTGCAAGAAGGCTCTTCTATCCAGAAGAACAGTTTAGCTGGTAAGGTTCTGAAAATGTCCCCTCAGACCCCTCTGCAGGGTCGCACAAGATATCTGTTGAAATGATGTACAGCCCTGACTCCACTTCATCTCAGAGGTAAATATTGTGTTTTTTCACGGCACTACATTTTGTCTGACAGATTTAGTTACTTTACAGAAGTTATTCATCCCCGTCCAGTGAAAACCATGTATCTCCTGATGTGTTGATTTTAAATGTTTGTGATAAACTGAAGGATGTAATGTTCCTTATCATATAACTGAAGTGCATCATGATATTGTTCAGATAAGAGTTCTGTAGCCACAACAATATATCAGTGTACTGTAATAGAAGACCATAAATTCAATTATTTAACTTCACTTTTAAATTTCCGCTCTACAGGTCGCCATACCCGCTCTCAGTCCCATATCAGACTCCACCTCCCTTACACAAATACAGAATTAGGAAAAACTGCCTTCTCCTTCTATGCCCCATACCGATGGAACAAATTACAGGACTCATTAAAAGTTCATAGATTCATCTCACTTGAGGCTTTCAAAACTCTACTTCACACCACAGTTCTGGGTGCACAGACTTGTTCTTTCTTCATTTAGTCTGTTTACTATTATGTCTTAATTTTTTATTACTTATTCTTCATACCTGTGTATTTACTGTACTGTATTGCTGTTTGTTTGTTTTTGGGGTTTTTTGTAATTTCTGTGTTTCGAGCTCTGTTTGCTACAGGGCATCCTTGAAAAATTGAGTCCACTCTCAATGGACCTACCCTGTTAAAATAAAGGTTAAATAAATAAATAAAACATATAAAACACTTGCCTGTCATGATGAGCAGAAGAACTGTGTCCATCTTTGTCTGCTGTTGTTTGCTGCTCTTCCTTTGTCTGAATGCGTGACTTCAGTGTTATAGCTGTTGAAATAGCTCTTTGTTATACCTGAACAGTGCACAGTTCCTTTGTATCATGCAAATTGGTTGCAGGCAACAATTATTTGAATATTATGCCTTTATTTAGATGAGTTTATTTTCAGGATCATTGGCCTTTACTTGTTCAGGTGTTGCAAATATGATGATTTGAATTCTCCATCTTTCACAGAGGACACGTGACCTCTGGGTCAGAACACAGGTCAGCTAAGACACGCCCATGAACAACAGAGTGCTGAGTGCCAACTGGTGACGAAGCTGCCAGTTCATCAAGATACCATCTGCTTTTAAGGGCCAGTGTCCCATGGTCAGGATGATCGCTGGCTGTCATCAAAGACTCAGAGACAAAGGACAAAGAAGCTGACCTAAAATCTACATTGATTGACATGTTACGCTGAGCTCACACAGTAACAATAGGAAGCTTTGTTTTAACATGGTGGTTTTCATGGAACCAAAACTTGTGTAAAGGAGAGTTTAAAGTAAAGAATCAACCAGAGAGTTTTATTGATTGTCAGAATCCTAGTGTATTTCCATTGTTTTCCCTCCCCTTTTGTTTTTGTCTTGTCTTCCTGTCTTGTGGGTGTGTGTGTGTCTGGAGCTGGGTGGAGTTGGAGTCACCACTCACCTGCACACCTGCCAGCCATCAGTAATCAAGCCATCTGCACTCCACTCTGTATGAAAGCCTGCTTAGCCTTGTTACCTGCGTGCTAGTGTGCTTTGGCTCATGATTTTTTGTCTTTTGAACTTTAGTTTTTGGTCATGTGTTAGCTCTCCGGATTTTGATTCTGTTCTCTGCCTCTTAGATTGTTCCTGTCTTGCTGCACTCAGCCTCACCCAGCCTCATACCACCATGTCCACACCCACCTGGATCCTTCTGGACATTCTCTGGACCCCTCAGACTCCGCAACCCCCACCCCACCCTGCTCCAGCTCCGCCCTTCTCTATTTACAATAAAAGGCAAGGCAAGTTTATTTGTAGAGCACAATTTGTACACAAAGTAATTCAAAGTGCTTTACAGAAGAAGAAAATGCATTAAAATCACAACACAAAATAAAAACATAAATAATCATTATAAAATGAACTTCAAAAGAGAAGAGTGCAGATAAGATCCTTTCAGTCATATGCACAGTGAAATAGAGCTGTTTTGAGCCTAGATTTGAACATTGTCAGAGTAGAGGCCTGTCTCACATCTTCAGAAAGACTGTTCCAGATTTTAGCTGCATAAAACTGGAACCCTGATTCCCCATGTTTAGTCCTGACTCTGGGCACCAGCAGGAGGCCGGTCCCTGAGGTCCTCAGAGTCCCAGATGGTTCATATGGCACTAACATGTCAGAGATGTACTTTGGTGCTAGGCCGTGGAGAGACTTGTACACAAGCAGAGCTGCTTTAAAGTCTATTCTCTGAGCCACAGGAAGCCAGTGTAGAGACCTGAGCACAGGACTAATGTGCTCGTACTTCCTGGTTCTGGTCAGGACCCGAGCAGCAGCATTCTGGATGTACTGCAGCTGTCTTACGGCCCGTTTGGAGAGGCCAGTGATCAGGCCGTTACAGTAGTCTAACCTACTAGAGACAAATGCATGGATAAGTCTCTCCAAGTCAGGTTTAGACACTATACCTTTGATTTTGGCAATGTTTTTTAGATGGTAAAAGGCTGCTGATGTTATTGATTTGATGTGGCTGTTAAAGTTCAAGTCTGAGTCCATTATTACCCCGAGATTTCTAACCTGATTTGTAGGTTTTAGAGACAGAGACTGTACTTGTCTGAATTTAGCTGGAGAAAGTTATTTTGCATCCACACACTGACCTGTTGGATGCAGTGACAGAGTGAATCTACTGGTCCATATTCACCTGCTGTCAGTGAGACATAGATCTGAGTGTTGTCTGCATAATTGTGGTAGGACACATTATTACTTTGTATTAACTGGCCTAAAGGCAGCATGTATAGATTGAACAGAAAGGGTCCCAGGATTGACCCTTGGGGCACCCCACAGGTCAAGGCCATGTGGTCTGAGGCACAGTTACCAATTTCAACAAAGTACCTCCTGTCTTCTAGATAGGACTTCAACCAATTTAGGGCAGTGCCAGAGATGCCCACCCAGTCCTCTAATCTCTGTAACAGGATCTCATGATCGACAGTGTCAAAAGCAGCACTCAGATCTAGCAGGACTAAAACTGAGACTTTGCCTGCGTCAGTGTTCAGGCGGATGTCATTTGTCACCTTAATAAGAGCGGTCTCAGTGCTGTGATGGGGTCTAAAACCTGACTGGAAAACATCAAAGGAGTTGTTCATTAGGAGAAAGTCAGTCAGCTGTTGGTAAACAACTTTCTCAAGGACTTTGCCTAAAAACGGAAGATTTGAAATGGGCCGGTAGTTGTTCAGTACTGTGGCATCAAGACTGCTCTTCTTTAGGAGAGGCTTTATGACCGCAGTTTTCAAGGCCTTTGGGAATGTTCCAGACTGTAGTGACATGTTAACAATGTGAGCGAGTGGTGGTAACAAACTGCTCAGCACAGACTTTAGAAATCTAGTGGGTAACACATCAAGGCAGCATGTAGATGAACTCAGACTGGTGATGATCTCTTGGACAGTTTTGTCAGTTACAGGTGCAAAATGGGTCAGCTCTAAGTGTCTAGGTGGCTGCAGGGTTGTTATTGGTGTTGTGGAAATGATGGCATTTTTAATGGTCTGAACCTTGTCGCAAAAGAATGCTGCAAACTCATTACACTTAGATGTCAAGATCAGTTCCAACGGCAGTTGAGCTGGAGGGTTTGTTAATCTGTTCACTGTTGCAAATAAGACACGCGAGTTGTTACTGCAGTTTCCAATAATTTCAGAAAAGTACCTCTCCCTTGTTCTACGTAAGATCTGATTGAACACGTACAGCTTTTCTTTGTAAATTTCATAATAAACATGAAGCTTTGACTTGCGCCATTTCCGCTCGGCCCTCCGGCACTCCCTTTTCTGTGCCTTGACCGAGTCGTCATTCCTCCATGGCGCCTTCTGCTTTATCTTTAACCATTTTAACCTTCACAGGGGCAATGGTGTCCAGAACAGTCAAAACACTCAAAGTAACAGAGTTCAACAAATCATCAACATTAGAATTAGAACATGAGGCATTTTCAAAGTTTATCATTTCCATGAACAGAGCACCTGTGCTGTTATTTATGTGTCTCCTCCGAACAACTGCAGGACCAGCCGGTGGTTTGGGAGAAACAGACAGGTCAAAGAAGACACAGAAATGATCAGACAGAGCAACATCAACCACATTGACATTTGAAATATTAACCCCCTTTGTAATGAGCAGGTCCAGAGTGTGCTGCGCTCTGCTGTGTGTGGGCTCACACACATGCTGAGTCAGGCCAAAGGTTTCAAGGACAGCACTGAGCTCTTCAGCATTTCTGTCACAGACATTATCCACATGTACATTAAAATCACCTGTAATGACCAAACCATCAAAGTCTGTGCATACAATTGAAAGCATCCTGGTAAAATCATCAATAAAACTTTGACGGTGCTGGGGAGGCTTGTATATAACTACATAGAGTATGGACGGAGATTGTTTTAGCTCCATTTTAAAGGATACATACTCAAATGATGAAAATACCCCAAATGACAACCTGTGCATAACCATATGATCTCTATATATTGCACAGACACCTCCACCCTTTTTGTTTTCTCGTGTTTCAGATTCAAATTTTTAGTTGGGTGGAGCTGATTCTGTTAGAACAGCATTACCTGTGTTTTTGTCAAGCCATGTTTCAGTTAAAAACATAAAATCAAGATTATATGAAGAGATCAAATTATTAATTAAAAATGATTTGTTAGACAAGGATCTGACGTTAAGCACAGCAAGTTTCAGATTAGTTTCAGTGGGACTGGACATTATCTTCTTACAAGGGATATGGATTAAATTTATCTGATTGGACAGTCGAACTGTCCTTCTGTAATCTGGTCTATGTGGTGTGGCTGTAGATATAGCACTAGGGGAGAATATTGTCTCACAGGGCCCCAGCTTGATATTACCTTTATCATGGCTGTAAGTCCTGGGACAGCAGAGGCCCTGTGCATCCTAGCTCTTAGGGATACCAGCTCTGGGGGCAGGCAGGGGAGGACGAGCAGGGGGAAGTTTGGGTGATGGACATGAAAACTGAGGGGGAGGAGCTGGGGGAGCTTTAGTTTGTGAAGCAGGAGAGTTGAAGCTCCTGTGTGACTTGATATTAGGGGTGAGGGGAACCATCTTAATCCCTGATTTGATCAGGCTTTCAAGATGGTTGGGAAGGCCCATGGGGGAAGGTGGGGATGGAAAGGAGAGGGAGAGGGACAAGGCTCTAGAGGGGGTAGATGTGGCAGGGGGGGCCAGTGTGATGGTGTGATGAAAAGACTTTCTTCATCTACCAGCAGCTTTTCTGAGTCTTATGTCTGCACTGTGGGTCCAGGTTTGACACTACTTTATGACATTGATGGGAGGGGTTAACATTTCACACCAGTGACCTGATCTCAAAATTGGAAGAGAAACTAATACACATGAGATCATTTGATCTCCAATCAAGAGAGCATCATTACTGAATTGCTTCCAAATCTTCCCTGCTGCTTTCCAAACTCTCAGCTGCTCAACGGTGCATTAATTCAATGAATTAGTACAGTGCCCTTTTAAAATGTGCCTGTCCTGAATGGGCTGATTGCTCTGCCTCTGGTACATCATCCAAACAACTTTTGTCTCAACACTTCCCTCCCTGAGCAATACACCTGTCATCACCTCCTCTAGCAATGATAGAGTATCTGCCTCATTACGGTGCAAAAGCTCACAGTGAACATTTTTGGGACTTGATGAGGTAAAGACTGCGATTCCCAGGAACAAACGTGTTCACTGTTAAAGTTACATCACTGATGCTTGAAATGTTTGAGTTTGGTACAATGAAACATCTCCGGTCTCTTTTTCTTCACCTGTTGTGAAAACATAGCTTGATATGATTTTTATTACAGGCTTGAGTGTTGTTTTGTCATACCTTGACAGTTTCGACGACTGCGTCTGTCGTCATCATCAGAAGCATCTACTAATGATCAGGCTACATAACGCCCTGGACACACCGGACGCGTTAGTGCTGTCCGGTGTGTCCAGGGAGAAGCCTAATGGCACGGGTGTGTGGATGTCTGTTAATCTTTTCTTTCATGTCCTTATTAATGCACACTTTATAACTTGCTTGTTGGATTTATTAAAAACCAACGAATGAAAACTAAATGTCTTTGAATATCTTTATTATCATTTAAAAACGAAAATTAAAATGACCGGTAAAAGTAGATTATGACCGGATTTTTATGATCATATACCAGAACACCATACATCAGTCACATCACCCCTGTTCTACATCAACTCCACTGGCTTCCCATCAAACATCATATTAACTATAAAATCCTCCTCCATACATTTATTACTTTGGTAACAGGATATAAACCTATACTAAATATGATAAAGATGTCTATTTACATTAATTATAACTTATAAGGGTTAATTATAGAATAATAACCACATTTATTACTGGTTTATAAGACCATTTAAGATGAAATTAATAAGGTGTTTATTAACATTAATAAGACCTAATGATTGTTAATAATAGTATACAACACATTTATTATTGGCTTATAAGATATTATTGGGTGCTAGAACATCCTTCAGAGTTTATAGACAATTTATCAATATTAACAAGATGTTTATTAACATTAATGAGACTATAAGAAGTTAATATAAATGCCATATTACGGTTAAAAAATGCTTAATTATGCACTTATTAACAGTAAATAATGATTATTTGCAGCTACCGGATCTAAAGTGGGAACAGTGTCGTATAAAAGTTAATAAACTATTAATATGCACTTATTAACAGCTCATAATGCATCTTTGCAGCTACTGGATCTAAAGTGGGAACAGTGTCTTGTTGACATTCTTAAACTCTTTATTATGCACTCACTGAAGTTAATAATTCTATTAATTATGCACCTTTAACATTAAAGAATTCTGATGCGTTCTTTTCACTCCAGTATGTTATTATTTTCTTTAGCAAAGGATCATGGGAATCTCATTTCTTCAAAATGGCATACTGAGACAAACATGAGTTATTTGAACTTAAACATTTGAGCAGATTGATTCAGAGTTAGCTGCTTTATTCACTCGTGATGAGACTTCAACCTACCAATGGTGGTGTAAACACAACATAAGGACATATTCCCTTTTCATATTGATTGTTAATGCAACCACTATTTTCAAAAACAGGAAAAAAGGGTTGGAAACCCTAATGGTTGAGTTCTAAAAAATGACAGATCTGAGTTCATTTGGCTTTTTCAAAAGTTTTGTTACTTAGATTGACTGTTCGTGAATGCAGTGTTCCACAAAGCTCCCTGTGACCCATCAGTTTTCTGAAAGTGAGTGACAAAAGTCTCAACATCGGCCAGACCAAAGGTGGCCAGGTCAGTGATGTCTTCAGGCCAGTTGCTTAGGTCAGACATGGTGGCAGCAGCCTTCAAGACTCCCATATCAAGGTTGCTGAGCCTGATACAAACTTCAATTGCCAAAATGTATGAAATGCTCCTTTAACCTTACTGACAGAGAGGAATGAAGTCAGGCTATGGCGTGAGCAAATCAGCAAGAGTTAGCATGAACATGAGGCAGCCTATATCCATAGCCTGCTCAACATAACACACAGCTCATCGATGCTCCTCACACATTCACTCTGCTCATCTTGATTCACACATTTACTGTCACTCTTGTATCTCAACCATCTTCACACACATTTCACGCACTTTAAATCACACAGAACGTCATTAGCGACGCACTTAGCTACCAGAGCTATTTCTACACACACACACACACACACACACACACACACTCTCTCTTAATCGCGGTCAAAGTCAATGTCTCTGAGTGTCACAGTTACACACTAAGGTTCTGCTAACACATACTACTGTTATCTGGGTGTTCATTATACTCAGCTTACCTGTAGGAAATTTAGAAACATGACTGGCTGCTAGTTCAAGCATGACCTTCATCTCTGTAGCTTAAGTTGCCAGCCTAATTATTACTGACTGAATGAACCCAGTACACCTCTTCTGATTAACTGCAACGTCATTATCATAAACACCAAAATTTAGAACACAGTCACATTTTATAACTTTGTAAGGCCATCATGTACATGATTAGCTGAGTTGCTAATGTTAGCTATCGCAAAGAACTAGAACTAACTAGAACTAGAACAAACTAACTTACCACAGGGGCAGAAACAGATGAAACATCATCTTTGCATCGTCCCGAAGCCAAGTGTTGCATCCTAACGTTGCTCCAACTGGAGCAGCACTGAAGGAGCTTGCATCAGTTGTTTCAGCCATCTCAGTGTTGTTAGGTTCTGTGCTCTGAGTGGCGAGCATAGGTGGCGAGTGGCACCCAGCGTGACCGTCATGCAGCGAGTTGAGTTCCGTGTGTGTGCATGCGTGCGCGTGTGGAGCCAGATCAGGTGCAGCAAAAGCCACTGTATTTTTGCTGTTCATAAGTTTTTCAAGCGACAAAAGCAACGTTCAGATACCCATACATAATAACGTTGTAATGGTAATAAACATTTTACTCTGTCTTATAAGTGCTCATTAACTGTTAATTGGTGCTTATTAAGGAGTAATTAACGCTTGTTACAGTACCTGAATATAAAGTGTTACCTTCAAAGTCCTCCACAACCTAACCGCCACTCATCTCTATGACCTTCACCGGGAAAAATAACATTATTAAAAGCCAAAGCAGACAAAGCAGAACAGGAAAACCTAAAATCAGCCATCACAGATCACTGCAGAAGAAATAACCACATCATGGACTGGGACAGGAGCAAAATAATCACATCAGAGACCAATAAATTCAAACAGTGGATAAAAGAGGCCATTGAGATCAGGAAGCGGGCATGCGGCACCATCAACCGGGACGAGGGGGCGTACACCCTCTCGCATACCTGGGATTTCCTACTCCAGAGAACGAACAACGACGCGGTAGCTGGGGTTAGCCTGACAGACTCTGATTGGTCTGTCAGGCCTACCAGCTGATATATGACGCGTCAGCATCACGTCGGATGACGCTTCTGAGGAAGACTGGAGTCTCAGTCGAAACTGTCAAGCAGGTAAAACACATCTCCTTACATCGTGTATGTCTGAAGAAGAGAAAACCTTAAAATATTATTAAAAGCCCTTTCCCACTGCACAAAAAACCCATTAACACCTGCTAACATCTGTCTTTTTAATGCAGTGGGGGAGTCAGCACTGATGGAAACACAATCCTGCTGAACTTATATTAGCTGCTTTACCCATGAGATGCAATGACACACCACCACAAAATACCGTCCACCTCTGACCAAGCAGCGCTCAAACATCGACCCAAATTAGTCTGCACCGAGTTTGAGAGAGACACTGTATAAGTCAGGTCCTGTGACAGCAGCTCACACAACTCAGTCCCGATTATGACACGTTATCTGATCTGTTGCTCTGGCTGCCACTATGTTACTGTTGTGATGTCATTTCCTGCCACCTTGGTAAAGTTGTTGATTTTATTTTCAGTTCCCTGTCATCTATAAGGAGTTGGCTCCAGCCTCCACATGTGAAGACCCCACCTACGAGACCAGCAGGGATTAGGACAAACCTGCTACACCCACACAGACTGAGCACAGATGATGTTTGTGGTTCTGTATCTGATGCTGTGTTACATGTGTCCATACAAGCCAGGAAATGCTCCTTCTCCACAGAATCAGTGGCTGACCCGACAAGACGTGACGTTTCATGGAAACAGTGTTTAAATAACTGAGAGAGGCAGACACAGTGACTGGAGGGTGCAGCAGTATGAGGAGGGGGCGAAGAAAGGTTTTGATTGAAGCAATGATTTATAAAGCTGTGGTAATGGAATCATCTCTGCAGTCAGTATATACTCATAATGTGATGTGTGTTTAATCTGTACAACTCAAGGCTCGTTTATACTCCCTGTTCATACGAGGATTGATTCGTCCATCTAAACATTGTAGCTGTCACTGCCTGCATACTGCACCTCCATGTGTCCTTTTGTTAGTACAGAGGGCAGCATCAGAAGTTTGGGTCTCACACCGAGTGCTCAGTCACTGGATGACCCAAAATGTCCTGCAGCTAAACAAAGAAAGACTGAGATCCCTGTGACAGACGCTGCACATCAGACACCAGAAATCCAGCTAGACGACTGTAATGTCCTTCTTTGTAGACTACCTAAGAAACTGTAGGACGACTCCAGCTCATCCAAAATGCTGCAGACAGAGTACTAACTGGGACAAGAAGAAATGAACATATTACTCCTGCTCTTAGATCACTTCATGGGCTTCTGGAAAAGTATAGAATTGACGTCAGAATATTTCTCGCTGAGTGCGTTTACATGGACAGTTTAATTCCCTTTTCATTCAGAATGAAAGTTCATTCCTATTAAAAGTGATCTTGTAAACACCGAATTCGGAATGAAAATGGCCAATGTGATTGAAAAATTCAATCCGATGTAAGGAGCTGGAATATTCCGTTTCTAATTCCGAATGAAAGGATTTCTCGCACTTGTATACACTCATTCCTCTTTGAGTTAATTCCAGTCTTTCTGTGCATTAGGGCTGTCACTTTTTATTCTCGTTCGTTCGATGGAGGAGTGAAAAGTTCATATTCGAGCTGTAATTACCTGTTCGAAATGCAAGCTGCAGTCTCTATAGGCGCATCAGACCGTTTGATGTAGTTCACCGTGTGATCCAACAGAGGGCGCTCAAAGAATTCACTATCATCTTGACCTATTGCATGCCCTATTGACCTATCACTAAACTAAGCTAATGTTAATGTGTTGTTTTGCACTGAAAATGGAGGACAATAGCGAGCAAAGCCGTCCTGAGTGGACAATCACGACACCAAAACATCTGAGAAACAGCTTGTGGAAGTATTTTGGGTTCTACGCCGTGGATGGCAAAGTTACAAACAAAGGATAAGGCTGTTTGTCGACTTTGTAACCCCCAATTTCCACCAGATGCGTGTTGGTTGTGTCTCCGCTCCGGCACGGCAACCGAGCCGGTTAGATTCAATTCTAGTCAATGTGTGTGTTTCCACCGGCTCCGGCAGTGCTGCGTTCCGGCTCTGTCTCAGCTCCGGCACTCCGGAGGCTTCCGCAACAGATACGCAGCACTTCTGTTTTGGCCGCACGCCGGAGCACAACGCAGCAATTCAGCACAGAGCAGATCGTGCGGGGCAGGAAGTCGTGCAGAGAAATACAATAAAACATCCGGTTAATTTTCAAAATAAGATACACAGTGTTCATGGCGGATCATATTTCCCTGCACTACACCTTGAAAACTACATAATGGGCGGAGGCAGGCCTGAAGTCAACAGGTCAGAGGTTTTCAGACGTCATTTCACCCCGTTGACACCGTGGACGAGGAGATATCCGTCATGGCAGTGCACCGAGACGGACCGCAACGGACACGCATCCGTCCGTCAACACCCACTGGCTGCGTTTGCTGTGCGGAGCGGTGCAGCTCCGCCGGAAGACATCTCGGTGCACCGCCGTGAACACTGTGTATCTTATTTTAAAAATTAACCGGCATTGTGCTCCGGCGTCCGGCAAAAATAGAAGTGCTGCGTATCTGTTGTTGTTGTAATTCGAATTTATCCGAACGAATTACGGGTCATTTCAAATTCGTTCGAACTTGAGTTTTTGAAAAAGTGACAGCCCTACTGTGCATGTTCGTTTCCTTGCCCTTCTGGCGCGATGACATATACAGCGCGCATAGCAACGTGATAGAGCAGTCGGATTTTTTGCACTCACGTCCGACTGCTCTACAGCACGGTCTTCTGTCTCCCTTCTCCTCCTCAACAGACGAAGCATTAGCAGAACAAGGTTGTTGTCGTACTGCTGCTTCAAGAATATAAGCAAAACAAGCTCGAAAAAGGCACTAAGAACGGCGGCGTCAAGCATCTTGTTATCCAGAGCGAGGACTACAGTGTTTTCTGTCTTCCGATAAATGAAAACAGGTAACATCTGCCCCGCCCCCTATCCAATCAGAAACCTTCCCTGCCCCAAACTTTGCGCGGACCTGAATACAGGCGATTAAAAGGCGATTAAACTGATCTCCCGTGTAAACCGTCATTCGGAATGAATATTTCCCATGTAAACTACCTGGAAAGACTTCAATTCTGAATGATTTCATTCAGATTTATTTCATTGTGAATGAGAAGCCATCATGTAACCACACCTACTGTTTGCAAGTCACTGAATGGTTTAACCCCCAGATACATGTCTGACCTGCTTACTGCTTACAAACCCTCCAGAACTCTCACATCATCAGACACTGGTCTCCTAACTGTACCCAAATCTGGTGAAGGTGCATTCAGTTACGATGGACTCACAGTGCCTGATGATATATGATGAACCACAGCTGTGTTGTCTTTGGCCCGGCGCTGCGCTTCGGTTCCGCGTCTGGTGTGTCTGGCGTGACTGAGAGACTGTGAGAACTTAAGGCCCGCCTACTCTGCCTCTTATTGGCTAGAACTCCTTGTTTACCTTGAGTAATGTGACACACCATTGGTAGTTAAAACTATCACTTTGCTTTACTTTAAAACGACTGGTTAAACGACTGTTGCTACGGCAAGATGATAAAATATTCACAAGAAAAAAATATTCCTGCGCCGGAAATCCAGCACCGTGCCAGAGAACTTCAAGCTCTTATAATAATATATGACAAAGAAAAGCATCAAATATTCATATTTGAGAAGCTGCAATCAGCACATATTTGGCATTTGTGCTTGGAAGATGTAACAGTAACATAAAAAGTCACATAAACAATTTTAGATGGCGATTTATTGACTATTGTAAATTATTCCCTTCAGATGGGTGTTTGTCCAACTGCTTTTAAGACTTTGTTGGTTAAGCAGCTTTTGATACTGTTGATCATGGAATACGTTTAAATCGACTTCACAGCTTGATTGGTTTATCTGGTACTGTTTTTAACTGGGTTCAATCCTTATTATCTTAGCAAGAGATTTTTTTTGTAAGTTTTAATGAATGTTCATCTATGAACTATGAACTGAATTGTGGTGTCCCCCAAGGCTCAATTTTAGGTCCACTTCTTTTTAATCTCTACATGCTGCCACTGGTGACGTCTTTAGGAGACACGGAATAAAATTCCACAGTTACGCGGATGTTACACAGCTTTACATTGCTGTGTCTCCTGATGACACAGGGCCAATTGATGCCCTTTGTAACTGTATTTTAGACATTAAGTCATGGATGGCAGAAAACGTCTTGCAGCTCAACCAGGACAAAACAGAAGTACTGGTTATCGGTCCTGAAGCACTGGGGGAAAAATTGAATTTTAAACTAAGCAATAGAATTAAAACCATCTGATGAAGTTAAGAATCTAGGTGTGGTCTTCGACTCAAACTTAATCTTTGAACACCACATCAAAGGTATCACCAAGAACGGTTTTTATCATCTCAAAAACATCGCCAAAGTGCGTCCATTTCTCTCTAAAGCCAACATAGAGACACTAATTCATGCTTTTATTGCCTGTAGGACTGAATATTGTAATGCTCTTCTTTCTGGTCTTCCTAAAAAGAATATTGCACCAATACAACTACTCCAGAACTCAGCAGCACGAGTGCCAATGAAGACCAGAAAGAGAGCTCACATTACACCAATTTTAAAGTCTCTGCACTGGTTACCTGTGTGTTTCAGGATTGATTTTAAGAGTCTTTTATTGGTTTTTAAAGCTCTTAATGGTCATAGTCCATCTTATTTATCAGATATGCTTTTAACTTATGAGCCATCCAGAACTCTCAGGTCTTCAGATAGAGGTCTTTTATTAATTCCTAAAGTTAGAACAAAAACTCACGGCAAAGCAGCTTTTTATTATTATGCTCCACGCCTGTGGAGCAGCCTTCCTCAAGACACGAGAACAGCTGCTAGTGTGGACATTTTTAAAAGCAAACTTAAGACTCACTTTTTTAGCCTGGCTTTAGATTAAATTTTATTTATACTTTTATTATATCATTTCCTCTTAATTATATATTTTAATTTAGTCTTTTAGTCTTAGCCTCTTTATTGTATTGTATTGTATTTTAGTTGTTTATTTTATGTTCTCATATTAATGCTAACTTTTTAACTTTGCTTTGAACTATTTTTATTATGTCATCTTTTAATTATTGTTATTATTATTAATCATTTATCTATTTAATTACTTATTTCTGGCTCATTTTATTGATTTGGTTTCATCCAGTCTCTGGTGTTTCCTCACTGCAAATTGCTGTGTGTGTGTGTGTGTGTGTGTGTGTGTGTGTGTGTGTGTGTGTGTGTGTGTGTGTGTGTGTTTGTATATGCGTGTATGTGTGTGGGTGGTGTCGGGTTTTGTTTGTTTTGTTTTGCTTGCTTTTATTGTGTAAAGCACTTTGTGCTACATTTTAATGTATGAAAAGTGCTATATAAATGAAGTCTGATTGATTGATTGATTGATTGATTGAAACTCCTTAAAGTTTGTAATAAGGTGACAGCATGAGACAAAATACATGTAATTAATTTCTATACAACTCATTTGAAGATATTTTGACACATTACAGGGAGACAACAAATAGTTTTAGACACAATTTTACCCTTAAATAAAGAAAGAAATTCATTCATTCATTTTCTGTAACCACTTATCCTGTTGGGGGTCGCGGGGGGCTGGAGCCTATCCCAGCTGAGGCAGGGTTCACCCTGGACAGGTCACCAGACTATCACAGGGCTGACACATAGAGACAGACAACCATTCACACTCACATTCACACCTACGGACAATTTAGAGTCACCAATTAACCTGCATGTCTTTGGACTGTGGGAGGAAGCTGGAGCACCTGGAGGAAACCCACGCTGACACAGGGAGAACATGCACAGAGGGCTCCCCCACCCCAGGGTTCAAACCAGGAACAATGCTAACCACTGCACCACTGTGTCATCCTAAAGAGGAAAGAAAAGGTTTTAAAGATATCACAAAACATCAGAGCTCATCTTTTTTTAGGTGTTTTGTTTTTGTTTCCTTGAGTCAAATCTTAATATAACGTATCTTAACTTATTTTTATCTCACAGTATTTTAAGTGAAAAATGTCATAAAAACGGTTGAAATAATTCCAACAGCCCAAACACATAAAGACTAATGTCTTGTTATAACTGACCAACAGTTTAAGATATTGAATTTGTGATAATTTATGACAAAGAAAATCATCAAGTCTTATATTTGAGAAGCTGGAACCAGCTCACAAAATGACTAAAAGGATAAACTGATTGTCAAAATAGTTGTGACTGATGGATTAATCAGCTAATAGTTGCAGATCTATTCTGACCCATTACATGAAGACTTTAAGGAAAGAAATCCACTTTTCTCTGATGAAACCAAACACAACAATTCAGCCTTAAAGCTCATCCTTTTTGGTCTCCTTCTTCTTCTCCTCTTCCTTGTGGAAGACTTTTCCATCTGGCTGCTTCCTCCAGCTCAGTTTGATGTTGTCATCCATCCCCTGGTCCTTCAGCTGCTGTTTGAGCTGAGACACAAAACTCCTCATCATTATCATCACTCACATACACAGATTACATTCTGCATTCTTATTTATATTGGACTCATCTGGAAGCTCTATTTTAGGAGCACTCTGCTTCATATATACTTGTTTTTCCTGAGGTGGTGCCGACCTGTTGGTCTGTAATAGATTTTTCTTCTCTTGTAAACTCTCTGTCTTTTCTCAGATTGCTGGATTGTATTTGTACAGTTTCCTGCTGCATTTGGTGGCAGATAGTGAAGTTTCTGCTGACTGTTGATTCTTCATTAGTCACACATCAATAAGGCCTGCAGAGTGGCACTAACACACTCTTTACTTCTGCACATATGGATTGGCACAATGCTCAAGTCATGTCCTGTATGTGACCAAAGTATTGTAATGTATATCATGTATATAGCTTCTGAATGTCATTTATTAAATGTTCTTATTTTACTGTATTTATGATTTTAAATAGCTCTTTATCTGTTTCCTCCTCAGTCTGTTTCTTGTACTGCTGCAATGTGGATTTCCTCTCTGGGGATCAATAAAGTTGTATTTTTTATTTGCTTTTACAGTCAATTGATTGGTTTTGAATAAAATTAGAAAACATGATTTACCTTCTTCAAGGTGTCCTCCATCACAGCAGGGTCATTCAGATCCAGAGAGTCCTGTGTCTGAAACTTCAGTCTGAACACTTGTTTTGTTGTAGCTGTGGAAACATTTCAGAATTTCATCAGTTTAAACACTAACAGGCAAAATGTGGTAGTTACATCCTTCATCTGTTGCATATTTTCAGCATTAAGTCGACACAAACTGATGATCTGCAGCTGATCACCACTGCTGCTCACTTTACAAACAACTCCATAAAATGATCAGCATCATGAGGGTTAATAGTTATTGTTCAGAGCCTGATGTTTTGTATCATTTCTGGTATTTTCTTATTTGATGCTGAAGTAAACACAAATCTAGATACTATTTGAATCATAGGTTACCACTCACGGGGGCCGTAGCAAATGAACGCTCTCCTGTCGTCACAGGGCAAGTTGCGCCATTGTCCGGAGTAGCCAAAGTCTGCACCCACACAATCCTCATTCCCTCCACTGTTATCAGGTTGCCACTGTCTCCAGTACCTAAATGAGGAGTTACTTCCATCCGACCACTTCCAGGAGTCTCTGAAGAGGCCGATCCAGAGTATTCCATATGTAGGTACCAGCTCCTGTACCTTCTGGTTCTCGGTCATGTTTCTCACACTGGTCAGGTCTGTGTAGTTTACTCTGCAGTGGCTCTGGGCCTCAGTCCATGTCATGTGTTTGGTGATGAGGATAAATGTCACATTCGACCCTGAAAATAGAGCACAGTGAGGCGCTGTGTAGAGGCACCGTAACATACAGTCACTCTGTGACTGTATTCCTATCTTTATAACCAGGCACGTGCACAGATAGACCCCAGGCGGTGCTTGAGCACCTGCCCTTTACCCTCTGAATAAATAAGAGCCCTTTTTGCAAGACATGGTTTTTTTCCATTTCTTTTAATAATTTTTTTATTTATTTATTTTTTTAAATTTGGCCCATGACATCAGTTCTTACCATACAACTGTCATTTTAAGCTGTGTGCACATGAACATACAAGTGTCCAGTCTGTCCATATCAGCCCTCTGTGATGTCATCAGGAGACACACTGAGCTGTTTTACTGTTTCCATTTGTTCTGTCTTATTCTCAGCCTGTCAGTCACCTTTAAAGCACTTTGAACTGCTCTCACCTGTATGAAAGGTGCTACAAATAAAGTTGGTTTGCTGGATTGACTGATACTACAGAGGCCCAAATAATGAAAACAAAGAGTTAAAGAGAAGCAGAGAAGGAAAACTTCACTAGTTCATATTCTCACCTCTGACATAAGAGCAGATGGAGAAAAGGCTTTTACTACACAGGACATCGTTCCATAGTCCATGGTCATCCATCTCTGTGCAGTGTTCATTCCCCTCGAAGTTGTTTGGTTCTCCAGCCCTCCATTGTCTGAACTCTGTCTCCCCGTCTTTGTAGAAACTTGTGTCTGACAGTGACCACTTCCAGCTGTTAACGTCATCATACAGTCCAATCCAGGCTTCTAGATACTATATTTGACAGTGAGATAAAGAATTAGACCTCGCTCTAGCTTTTGTTCAAGGCAACATTTTTACATCAACTTCCCATTAACAGTCTTGATGCTGCCTGTCAGTCTGATCCTCGACCACTTTATTACAGGATTTTACAGCTGAGAGATTCAATGTGTAAAACTCTTAAAGGACAGGTTCACAAAATTGAAGTCTGTCTTAAAACAACATTCAGGAGCTCATATGAACAGTGAAACAAGTTTTGCCTCCTGTAATCATTCCTGCTGTTCATACTGGACATTAAGAGATCCCCTGCTAATGCACTTTCAGTGTAACTGATGTTGTAGCAACTTGAAATATAATAACAGCCCATAATGAAATGATTTAAATGTAATAATCAGCACATAATGTAAGAAAAACATTAGCACATAACATGATAACAGTTTTGTAATAACACTGGTGTCATGTGAAATTAGAAGAGTTTCTTTGCTCTAAGAAAACAAGGAGAGTACTCTTTGTTTTTTTAAATTATTACACCATACACTGAATTAATTACAGGCACATTATTCAACATATAGTTAATACTGTAATAGTTTTCCTATAATGTAATATCTTACTACATTATGCACAAAACTGTTCTTATGTGTTAAGCACTCAGGATTTTCTTACATTATATGCTGATTGTTACATTTTGAGCTCAACAGGGAAATGGTGGGTGTTTCTCAAAGTCAAGGATCTTTTCTTGGTAGGATGAGTCCTTCCATGGAGGGATCCTCCAGAGGCAAGAGTCCTTGCTAGCATTCAGTGGACACACACTGAAACAGGCTAACAAGTGTCCCCAGGTGTTTGTCACTAACCCGCAGCACACTGAGAGGTTTCTGGGTACTGTGATTATTTTGGCACTCTCGAATGTTGTTGTACCATTTTAATAAATGTAGCAGTATTTTCAGAGTCGCACGACTTTTAGGGAAAATATATTTCTGGATCATACTGAAGAGTAAAGTGGGATTTATACTTGTGCAGCAGAGACTACGCACGTCGCCCACTCACGTCGCCTACGCCGTCATTTATACTTGTGCGGTGGTGTGTCTGTGTCACTCTGCAGTTACACCTTCAAAACACTAGTCGGCGGCGGAAGTTTCTGTGCAGTGCTGTAAAGTCGTGAAACAATTTCAAACACAAGTACACAAATTAACTTCACTATAACTCGCAGCATTCACAGACAAACACTTGTCTTTATCTGGACACATTTTCCCCACAAATACAACATGCTAACATTATTAGCACAAGCCTATGGCATTTTACAATCTCCTCTGCTCATATGAAGCCAGGATAAATCACACACAGGACTTAAAATGCTAATTTATTCATTTGTTGTTTCTTAGCTGTGAAATTAAAGTGAGGGAAGTGGTTTCAGTTTACAGAAACAGACAGGAGGTCTGCATCATGTGGTGTGTAGTAACATTTCTGGGGAGGTGCACATCAGACGATGGCGTAGGCTCCGTGTCGCCGATTCAATGCAGAAGTATAAATTCCACCTAAGTGCAGTAATGAAGTAAAGACAACAGCTGACAAAAGTTCTAAATGATCATTTACAGTATGAACAGACTCACACACACAATCACACTGTGATTCCAAAGTGTTCCATATTTTATGTGTGTCACCACACACTCCGCTACAGTAATATGAACAGATTATTAATATATTAAAGAGTTGACCTGCTGCTGAGCAGCTGCATGATACTGCTGTGTAATCTTTTGAAAAATATTCACCTCAAAACAAATGAGTGATGCTTTGACCTGCAGGATATCAGGGTTCCTACACATTTGGAATTTCAAAATTCCATACTTTTCCATACCCTAATTTTCAGATTTCTTATTTTTGTTTTTTTTTTCCAGAGAATATGCAACATCTGAGTAAATATATCAGTGTATCATATTTCACATCATATTTAATTATTCTTAATAGGCAATTGTAGCCAAGTGCCATGCAATTAAAAACTCAAGTAAGTTCAATGTCAGGACTGAGGCAAAAAAGGTGGGATTCTGGGTGCAAGCGATGCAGTAACGAGACATCTGTGTTTTTTCCTTTCATGTGGCTCAGAATCGCCTTCTCCCCCATGTTGGCGATGTCAAACGATTTCACACAAAGCTTGCATCTAGCTCTGTGTGTGCATTGGGAATCCTTGGCCAACCAGTGTTTATACATGGTATCGTCAAGCCATCTATCCAAAAACTTGAATCTACCCATTGTGAACCACGTGAAACTCGTCTTCTTGTTGAAGGTGCAGTGTTGGAGTGAAACTTGATACCTGGGGGGCTGGAGGAGGGTCATGGGGCAGTGGACTGGGCATACCACTTCTCAATCAGGTAAAAGGGGCGGTATGTTTCTTCTCACATCAACTGTGCTTGGCCCGGCATAAAACACGATCTGGATTGATTAAATTATTTTTGGAAACGCCTAATTTTCTATTTTAGAAAACAATATTTTAGAACAGTAGTAATAGTCTGGAAACATAAATATTTTTCCATACTTAATTTTTCATTTTCCATACTTTTTAATACCTGGAAATTGATCAAATTTATTTCCATACTTTTCCATACTTGCGTAGGAATCCTGGGATATTCCAGTGTCTTTACTGTGGCCGTTGTCACCGCCATTGCCCCAAAAAACACACTCCAACTGAAGCTGACAGAACGAGAGCAGTTATCATGTCGTTATCATGTGAATAGAAGAGGGGAGGTGGACACTTAGCGCTCCATCTCTGCTGTAAATGATTCTATTAAAAACTTTCATGTTTTATCTAAATCACGTTATTATAAAAATCTCATTACATTGGAAAGTGTAAATTATGAGGTTTCTGTCACTAACGTTTCACGCTTGTATGATAAAAACTCCTGAAGATATTAATCCACATAAATGACATATTTATCTAAATCCTGTTGAGCTCTGCTGGCGCAGGTTTCATGGAAGAGGCCCCGCCTTCACCTCCAGATAATCGTGTGCAAAGCATTGTAGGGATTTTATACCCGCTCAGGATAAACACATGCAAGAAAGAAATTCAGAAGGATCCTTGACATTGGAACAGTCCTTCAGCAGGGGTCGATGACGTAGTGTCCTTGAAATTCGGCTGTTTGAGGATCCTTCCCTGACTTTGAGAAACACCCACTGTCTGCTCAAACACCATGAGGGAAGTTTATACTAAAAACACTTTATATTTCTACTCTACTACATTTTACAGGAGATATTTACTATAGTTACTATGTAGGATCAGATTTTAATACTTTCAAACCACCTGTCACTGACACACTTATCAAAATGACTTTTAGATGAAAGGCAGAGAAAAGTGAACTCAAATAGCTGTAACATACTGAGTCAGTCAGTTTGCTTCTATCTGCCATGTTGATCAGGGTCGTCATGTCCTCCATGTTGTCGACAGTAGCCAGGTCTGTGTATTTCTCTCTGCAGTAACTTTGTGCTTCAGTCCAGTTCTTCGGGTCATAAACAAAATGGTACTGACGTTCAGGATGTGATGAGACAGCATACAGCCCTGTAGTGACACACATGCATAGTGATCAGATTCAGGCTATAAATGACTTTTTATATCTCTTCACTTTTGTTACATTTCAGTGTTCGCCCTGAGCCTCAGCATGTCACTGTTGTGAAATAAAACAACAATAAAAACATCTAAATACAGCCTGCCTAACGCAGGCAATAACCCACTATTGAGCTTAACAACAAGTAAGCCAGTCTAGCGTACAATCACACCGTCTCCCTCCACCTTTCTGGCAGATTCAGACAGCCTGGCGCGAGTGGAGACAGACGCTCAACTGCCATACTTCTTCCATGTCTTCATAACCCAAAACTTAACTTAAAATAATATTTGCGTCTCTCACATCATGGCACTGATGATTCTTTTAAAGAAATCTGACATTTGGTTTGGTGCTGCAGGAACACTGTGTGTGCAAAGAGCTGCAGCTGTTGTTCTCCGCCATTCCTTCAGAATATTAGTTACAAATTTTAAGGCGGTGGATTATATCTAAAAAATGCGATTTTAATTGATGAACCAACAGTGAATATAGCAAACGTTAACCGGACCACAGGTCAAATTAAAAGGTTCGTAAGAGGCTAAATTAAATGTCAATAAACCAGTATTTCTTGAAAATGTCTTTAAATGATGTTTACTGGGTCTGTTTCATTTAGAAAAAAAACAAATCAAACTTTTTCCCCCCATCTGGCATCATAATGTGTACCACACATGGATATATCAAAGTGCTGTAACAGAAGAATAAACATTGATAAAACAAACACTGACCTGCTGTGATGAGCAGAAGAACTGTGTCCATCTTGTTCGCTCTCAGTTTGTTGAATGCGTGACTTCAGACTTGCAGCTGTTGAAATAGCTCCTGATGTTCAACACAAACACCTCACAGTACCTCACCATCATTTTAACTTCATGGAAGTATTCTGACGAAACAATTATTTACATATTAGGCAAACAACTCAGCCGTATTAAAGGCAGTGACATTTCCATTACATTAATAAAGATTCATTCTACAATGGATCCACTTTTCATACTTTAAAACGTTTGGCAGGAGTGTTCTGCTGTACAAAGACAAAGTGTGTTACAAACTACATATTCTGTCAAAACTGAGTCAAGACCAGAATCTCACTTCTTGGCTTCTTCTGTGGTGAAACAACCTTTAACATGGCCTTCTTCACATGAAAAACATATTTTAAAAAATAAGCAAAACACCTTTTTACTATATATGATAAAAGAGGGTTCCTAGTATGAATCCACGATGGGGGTTCGAACCCTGGGTCCTTCTGTGCAGAGACTGACCTCCCTGTGTCAGCGTGGGTTTCCTCCAGGTGCTCCAGCTTCCTCCCACAGTCCAAAGACATGCAGGTTAATTGGTGACTCTAAATTGTCCGTAGGTGTGAATGTGAGTGTGAATGGTTGTCTGTCTCTATGTGTCAGCCCTGTGATAGTCTGGTGACCTGTCCAGGGTGAACCCTGCCTCAGCTGGGATAGGCTCCAGCCCCATGGCGACCCCCAACAGGATAAGCGGTTACGGAAAATGAATGAATGAGTGTATGAATGCAGATTCATCAAACGCTGTCAGACATTAATTGTCAGACATTATCTGAAGGGTTCCAAGATTGCATTTCGCCCCATGCTTTCTGCCTCCTTACTCTCCAGATGAACTGTTTACTTGCAGCAAACCAAAGCCTGCTAAAACATGATTGGTCAACACTGCTTGGAATGCAAATGGAAACCAGAATGTATCTGATACCATCTGATCTTGTACTGCTGCCTACAGATTCTGCATGCAGATATCTGATTAAAGAGATTAGACGATCACCTTAGTTGTTTGAATGAATCCTCCTGGAACCTTGAATATCTGTGGTAAAATTCATGGCATGTGATCATATTGTTACCAAGATATTTCAGTGTGAACCACAAAGGTCAACCCTATGGTGGCGCTAGAGGCGAAGGTCAGGAATTCACCAGAGTCCGTTGGGTTCATCCTCTGAGGTTCATGAATTTCATACCAAAGCACAGCAAACCATCCAATAGTTGCTGAGATATATCAGTGTGGACCAAACACCAGCCAACTTTGGCATCCCTTGAGCCACGCTGCCAACATGGCTGAACATTAAAAGATAGTGAAACAGAACGTTTAACAGCATGGCTACTATGCTTCTTCTTTGATACACCTCTAGTTACATAAATAATGGCTCGTAGATGTTGACACTGCTTTCAGCAAGTTCCTCTTCGGAGTCATTTCTAACATTCAAATCATTTTGTGTTTGCATGAAGTCGAACAGGTCAAACCAGCAGAAAGAGGAAGTATCCATATCCTTTACTTTCCTCACTGGAAACGAGCCTGTGGCTACATTTGGTACAATGCATCTCTTCTCTCTGTGTGAGAGGAATGGATTTTTTACATGGTCTATGGAAAATAATGTAATAAGTAAAAGTACCAACACCACACTGTTAAAATACTTTTGAACAAGTAAAAGTCCTGCATTGAAAATGGTACTTTAATAAAAGTATTTAATTATAATCAGAAAATACACTTTAAGTATCAAAGTTAAAGCAGTCAATGCAAAGAAATGGCTCATTGAGAGTGATTGATATGATACATCCTGCATACTATTATATAATTTATGAGATCATTATTACTCATGCATGAATGTTACAGCAGCTTTTGACGCTGGTACTTGGTCGAGGTGGAGCAATAATGGATTAATCTGCTGGTTATTTTCTTGATCAATTCATTTATTGTTTAGTTTGTAAAATGTAAGGAAAGAAAGATCTCATGGTGGTCACTTCCTGTCAACGTTATAGATCAGAAGCACAGAGAGTTGTTGACTAGAGATGATACGCCGTCTCATAGTGGTCACTTCCTGTCAACGTTACAGATCAGAAGCACAGAGAGTTGTTGACTAGAGATGATACGCCGTCTCATGGTGGTCACTTCCTGTCAACGTTACAGATCAGAAGCACAGAGAGTTGTTGACTAGAGATGATGCACCGTCTCATGGTGGTCACTTCCTGTCAACGTTACAGATCAGAAGCACAGAGAGTTGTTGACTAGAGATGAGACGCCGTCTCAAGGTGGTCACTTCCTGTCAACGTTACAGATCAGAAGCACAGAGAGTTGTTGACTAGAGATGACACATCGTCTCATGGTGGTCACTTCCTGTCAACGTTACAGATCAGAAGCACAGAGAGTTGTTGACTAGAGATGACACATCGTCTCATGGTGGTCACTTCCTGTCAACGTTACAGATCAGAAGCACAGAGAGTTGTTGACTAGAGATGACACATCGTCTCATGGTGGTCACTTCCTGTCAACGTTACAGATCAGAAGCACAGAGAGTTGTTGACTAGAGATGATACACCGTCTCATGGTGGTCACTTCCTGTCAACGTTACAGATCAGAAGCACAGAGAGTTGTTGACTAGAGATGACACATCGTCTCATGGTGGTCACCTCCTGTCAACGTTACAGATCAGAAGCACAGAGAGTTGTTGACTAGAGATGATACACTATCTCATCTGGTTGCAGTGAGGTGCATCGCAAGTTTCAATTCGCCTCATCTTGAATCTTTGGTCTGAACTGGACTTATGACACAACAAAAACTGAACTGCAGCTGATCCCTACAGCATGTTAATTGTCCAAATATTTTAATGAACATTATCAAAATGACAGATGTTAAAATGTATTATCTACATAACTTTATGAGTATGGACATTTTCTTTTCTCTTTGTTTGTTGCTTGAGGAGTTTGTCTACTGTATCTGCAAATAAAGGAAATGTAACTCGACATTTAAAGGCCAAATAAATGACAGCTTACCATTGTAGCAAATGAATGCTCTCTCAAAGTCACAGTTCCAGTCCTCCCATCCTCCAGATTGGCCAAAGTCTGCAGCCACACAAGCCTCCTTCCCTTGGTTGTTATTAGGTTCCTTAGTTTCCAGTTTCCAGTGCCTAAATGAGGAGCTACTTCCATCCGACCACTTCCAAGAGTCTCTGAAGAGGCCGATCCAGACACGTTCTCCTGCAGGTATCAGCTCCTGTACCTTCTGGTTCTCTGTCATGTTTCTCACACTGGTCAGGTCTGTGTAGTTTGCTCTGCAGTAGCTCTGGGCCTCAGTCCATGTTGTGGAGGCATCAGTGAGGACAAATGTCACATTAGACCCTGAAAATAGAGCACAGTGAAGTGCTGTGAAGAGACACCATTGCATACAACATAAGTATTTATTATTTAGTTTTCAGGTTGTCCCTCTGTCCATTTGTCCATCCCATTCTCATGAATGTGATCTCAAGAACGCATTAAGGCAATATTTTCAAATCTGGCACGAACGTCCTCTGGCACTCAAGGATGAACTGATTAAAATTTGGCAGTCAAAGGTCAAAGTCACAGTGAAGCCACAAATTTTTTGTTTTTGCCATAACTCAAGAATTCATACACTAAATTTCACACAAATGTCTCATGGGATGAAATCATGAAGTGATGATTATATCCCAAAGGTCAAAGGTCAGCGTCACTGTGACATCATAATGTTCTGCAAAAACACTTTACTGGCAGATATTCAGAGTTGAAGATGTGTGTGAAGCATCCGTGTTTTAGAATCTGTAGCGTCTTTGCAGCATTGTTGACTGTCATGGCTACATGAGTCTGGACAGGCATGGATGTAAACTGTAACTTGACTAGTTTACAAAGGCACACAACCACAAGGCGGTAATTCTAGTTTTTGGATGGATGAATTATTTTTCAGATTTACTGAGCACATACACAGTTTTTTTCATTATGAATCTCAGCCTGAAGGTGAAATCACCATGAATCAGTGTGCATATGAACATGCAGGCGTCCAGTCCCACATTCATCCATAAAGACACATCAGAGCTATTTTGCCTCCTTTTCTTGCACCTCTTTTGACTGAGACATTGACGTGAAATAAACCTGTGTTAATATTCCAGCTGTAAGGGTCAACAGACTTTATATGAACCTGCTTCAGAGGCAAAGAGAAGCAGAGAAGGGTCAGAGGTCAAGAAACTAACTGTAAGTTAATATTCTCACCTCTGACATCTGAGCAGACTGCCTTATAATGCCTTTCACATGGGGCATCATTCCAAAGGCCACTATCATACATCCGTGTGCAGTGTTCTCCACTGGGTTTATTATTTGGCTCTCCAGACGACCATCTCCGCCTCCTCGTCTTTGTAGAAACTTGTGTCAGACAGTGACCACCTCCAGCTGTCCACGTCATTGTACAGCCCTATCCAGGCTTGCTGAAAACAAGATTGAAAAGAATAATTAGATCTTGCTCTTTCTTTTGTTGAGAGTTTCAATTCTGTAAAACTCTTAAAGGCGAAGTTTACAATTTTTAAAACAATATGACAGGGGCCCATATGAACAGTGAAACAGGTTTTGCTTCCTGTAATAATTCCTGCTGTTCATACTGGACATTAAGAGATCCCCTCGTAATCTGCTTTCAATGTAAGTGATGGGGAACAAACTCGTTCTGTGTAAAATATATTCAGAAGTTGATGTGAAGTTAATCTGAGGCTTCATCTGTCTGTGGAGATCTTCCAAAGTTAGAGTCTTCCTCCTTTTGTTACCATCCCTCCACTGCAGCTCAACAGGGAAACACTGTCTGCTCAAACACCATGAGGGAAGTTTAGACTAAAAACACTTTATACCTCTACTCTACTACATTTTACAGAAGATATTTACTATAGTTACTATGTAGGATCAGATTTTCACACTTTCAAACCACCTGTCTTTAACATTATTGTCAAAAATGACTTTTAAATGAAAGACAGAGAAAAGTGAACTAACGTTGTTGTTTTCATCAGAGTAGACCATTCTGCTTCTATCTGCCATGTTGTTCAGGGTCGTCACGTCCTCCATGCTGTCAACAGTAGCCAGGTCTGTGTATTTCTCTCTGCAGTAACTTTGTGCTTCAGTCCAGTTCTTCCGTTCATAAACAAAATGGTACTGACGTTCAGCATGTGATGAGACAGCATACAGCCCTGTAGTGACACACATGTATAGTGATCAGATTCAGACTACAGATAACTTTTTATATCTCTTCACTTTGTCACGTCACATCAGAGTGTATTCAGACATGTCTTTGTCTTTGTAGTAACATCAGTCGTGGATTGTAACCGACTTTATACTTCTACCCCATTACATTTTACACTGCAGGGTTTTTTTCAGATTTTACCTTAAAACATGACAAATGTAAACATTACATCGTCCTATATTAAAGCAGATTATTATCAAAAAGACATCTCTCCTCTACACTTTTGTTTCATTTCAGTTATACAATACTAAGTCCCATAAATCATTAATCAATCAAATGTGTGCATCAGAATAAGTTGATGAATGATCTCACGAGCCCTCAGATTTATCTGGTGGCCCTTTGCAGGGACCCAACCCCTAGGTTGGTACCCACTGAACTAAAGTAGCTAACTGTGTATTAAGAAATTAAAACTTGCTCATAACAGTAACAAGCTGCTCTAACACTGAAGCTTCAGTATTAACGATCTAATAATGTTATAAAATCAGACCAGCGTCACAGGAGACATTTTACTGCAGATTCTGTAAGCACATATAAATACATGAAGTCTGGAAAACCAGATATATTTCAGTGCAAGTGGCCGACATGGTGACAGTGGCAGAACCCTCAGACCTGAGGCCTCGGTACTGTCGGTCTTTATCCAGCCGTGTGAAGAATGTGTGTATTCAGTCTGCATTAGTCCGTACATCAATTCTTATAGTGCATCATAACAGTTGTCAGCTTGGTAGCCATGAGGATTTCTCAGTGTACTGTCAGAAAAGAATATGAACAGTTATAAAACACTTACCTGCCATAATGAGCAGAACTGTGTCCATCTTTGTCTGCCGCTCGTTGTTTATCTTAATGTGTGACTTGAGACAGGCGGCTGCTGAAGTGGCTCATTGTTAAGTTGAGCAGAGTACAGTACCTCCGTATCATGTGACGTCATGCAAAGTGGGTACAGACAACAAGTCTTTGACAATGCACAAACCTGAATTCAAGTATTCATAAGTTCATGGAGATGATGCGGTGTGTTTGTTCAGGGATGTTCCCCTTTTTCAGAAACATGTTTGACGACATTTTGTTGGACCACAGCGACAGACAAATACTGACCACAATCTGTAGTGAATGATCGTTAGTAATTTTAAGGCAGTGATAGAGGATACGACAGAACTTATTCATTCATGAATTAGGAGGAGTTTGTGACTGGGCTAAATGCTCACACCATCATGCTATCGTGCTTACACTGGCATTCTTAACATGTTAAGGAGCATGCGTCTAATCTCCATGGGTGACCAGGGCTGACCTTCTCAAGATCAAGCCACAAGAGAAAGAACCTGATTTTGGAGATGCTCCTTAATTGATAGAAAGAGGACTGAACAACACTTGTCATTTGTTCTTCAAAGGTGAGGTCACTGTCAAATATCACACCAAGGGTTTTGGCTGCATTCTTCAGATTTTCAGATGAAAGGCCAAGATGGTTTTGTAAAGTAGTCTGACTGCAGTACATGTCATAAAGTGTGTGTGCGTAAATATACAGTATATAGCTGGTGTAACTGGTGCTTGGCTCCCCTGGTATTAGTACCAATTCCTTTCTGGGCTTTGTTCGTGTATTGGGCCATGTGCCTATTCATCTTAGCCGCTATGATGCCTGACAGGAGCTTCCATGTTGTACTGTATGCATCTCTGTTTGCTGCTATTTGTTTATTTTAATGTGTGACATTAGACTTGTGGCTGCTGAAAGAGCTCTTTGTTTTGAACAGCGTACTGTACCGTGGTATCATTTGACTTCATGCAAAGTGGCCACAGGCAACATGTTTTTCATTATTTAAATGTAGCTATTTTTGGGATCATAAACTCACACTGTGGTCTGTTTGTTCAGGTGCACCAAATCTAGTGATTTAAATTCTACATCTTTCACAGAAGACTCTGACGTCTGGGTCAGAAAACAGTGTCAGCTGGTGATGAACGTGTCAGTTTATTAGTTTATGATCTGCTTCACAGGTTGTGTCCCTTTAAAAGGCCAGTGTCCTGTGTTCAGGATGATCTCTGGCTTTCATCACAAAGAAAATTACTTTTTAATTTAAAATTAAAATAATAAAATTGTTATGGTGAACTCACACAGTAAAGGCTTTTGTGCACCATGTCTGTATTTTTAATCTGCCATCTGATAAAAATCGTTCTTCGATCTTGCAGAGTCCAATGTGATTTATTGTTCTATCCACTGTGATAATCTGGAACACGAGGCAAAATGAAAAGACACATTTGCTCCCTTGTTTCTCTCCACTGAGTTACCTCCCTATAGACTGTCAAGCTTTCAACTTCTGTGTCGCTAGGATCAGAGTCAGACCTCTGCTCCCTGTCGCTCTCAGTCACCCAACCTTGATTAAAATATGCATAAAGTATTTCCTGAATTCACGTCTTATTACAGCATCACTAACTACGTTCATAATAATTCTGCTGTAACTAGTCTTCTAACTTTGTGCAGGCTATGTCTCATCAATACTTCAACAATAATGCACAAATTATCGCATGCTTTACTCTGTCAGTTCAAATCTTTCATGAGACGATCACAAAGTAACAATAATAGATTTATGATTAACACCAATGTTTGAGTAGAAGAAAAGCATCGCATTTATTTGTAGGAAGTTGATAACATGACAGCAAAGATTCTATTATAGGTTCAGGATTTGTTGCTCTGTGTATTTGAAAATGGAATTCAATTCTCCTCTAGAAGTATAACATTGCTTGTCCTACATTTTGTTTTTGCCATGTAAGAAATTTGTTGGTCGGCATAAAATGCTGAGTGGCAAATGCACTCACACCACTAAATCAGGCTGCTTGCTTCTAAGTTATATCAAGTATGGGTGGGGGAAAAAAATCAATACAGAATAGTATAACAATATTTTGCATGGCAATACATGATGAAGAGGGAAGAGGTAAAGGTGAAGAGGGAGCTGAGCTGGAAGGCGAAGCTTTCAATTTACTGGTCCTGCTGCCCCCGCAACCCAGCCTATGATAAGTGAATGAAAATGGATGGATACTGGATCAATCTTTCATTACATAAATTCATAATATTGGAACTATAAATTAAACTTTGGTAGAATACTAAAATAATAAAATCTGTTGCATTTTCTGTCCACTAGATACAAGCGTACAAGAGTAAATGTTGGTGTATTACTGTAACATGGAGAGCAAACAGCCTCAAAGCTGAGAAAACAAGTTGCACGAGTTGTTTGGACAAAATGATGTTATATCTTTTCCTGTTACAGTTCTGCTGAAGATCACAAAGTGTTGACAAATATCACTTCCTCTGTGGATGGAAGGTTCTTACTCTATCTTTCAGGTATATCTGATAAACATCAACACCAATGTCACATGCACATGCACATCAGCACAGGATCAGGGCTGAATTAAACTGGTTCTCTCTTCATTACATTGTGTATTTTGGGTTGTTATATCTGAGTATTTTCATCTGTTCATGTTGAAATGCGTTTTATCTCATTTCTGATCAGCCACGTGTGTTTTAAAGGTGACAAATAATTAAAAACTCACTGTTTCAGTGCTTATGCACGTACATTTAGGTATCTGGAGTACAAACTGACGCACAAACTGTGAAATAAGACAACCCAGTGATTTTTCTGTGGGCCATCTCGGTCAGAAAACATGTGATTCAACAAGCCATTCAGAGTTTTACATTTTTATGTTGTTAATGGTTTATTTCGCGAGTCAGCCTGTTAAAGGTAACGTTAGCATGTTGCACGAGTAATGCCGCTAGCTTCGATAGACTATAAATAGTGGAAGTAGTTACAGACAGCCTATCACTCAAGCGGCTGCACCCTTAAAGCAACACTTACCTTTCTGGAAATTTTACGCTTTTATTTGTTGAGGTTAAAATGCTATTAATAAGCAGATTACACACTAAAATGTAAGTGAATTCCACCAGAGATAAAAACTCATAATTGTACCTTTCTCATAAGGTTCACAGAAAAATCCAAGCATCCTGTCTGTCTTCCCCATGTGGAGGCCTCCGACTGACGTAACTGCTCTGTCCTCCTGTACAACTGTCAAAAAAGTTGAAATTAGCTACAGAGAACAAAAAAACTGTTTGTTTTTTTGTACCAGACTGTAAACATTTTAACACTGATGTCTATGGGGACTTACTCTGTTTGGGATCCAGCCTCAAGTGGCTGTTAGATGAACTGCAGTTTTTGGCAGTTTAACATCTGCCTCATTTTTCAGTCCTGCAGGTTGCTGCTTGGTTACCAGGCTGGACAAACAGTTATGGAGTTAACCTGGCTCAACTGCCATGATAACTAGAGTAGTCTTGTCACGGTACCAAAATTGGGACCCCCGGTACGATACCACTGAAAGTATCACGGTTCTGAGTAATATCACAATACCACAGCAAAAATTAGGCAGATGTGCCTTTTGTCATTTATAAAAAGATAAATCACTTTCCAATAATACCTCAATGATATTTCAATGGAATAAATTACATAACAACATAGGGGGAATAAAAATAAAAATAAATAAATAAAATAAAAATCAACCAGCCACCCTCCTCCTCTGATAAGTTAAGAACAGTCCCTTCAGTGCGGTGAGGCCCGTTCTCCTCTGACACGTCACGTACCTCTGTGCCGCCACAGCTCAGCTGTTCAGGTACTTCTGGGCAGTCATGAAATCAACAAAGAGGAAATTACTGGACCTGGAGCCGGACTTCTCGGTCGCCGGTTAGCAGTTATCTTGCGGTGGCCATGGTGCTCCTGAATGATTTCTTTTGCTTGCACAAAACTATTTTTAGTCGCAAATGTGAGTAAAGTGCTCGCACCGTAGAGCTCTGTGGAAAACAAATCTCTGTAGCATATATAAATAAATCTAGCCTACAAGTAAAAAGAAATAAATAATAACTTTCACTGCTTAAAGATACTCAATAGCTCAGCTAATGCCTGAAATGTCACTGGAAAACAAACCACTGCAGCAGCATGTTGAGTGCCAGGTGGACAGTGCGCGCCATTATTGGACGGCACATGGACACTCACCCTCTTGTGACTGGACTTTGAACTTATCCCACAGTAGTGTACTGTGAGGTACCGTGGTACTACGGTACTCCAACAAGATGGTACCATATGTACCGTGGTGTTTTAGTACTGCGGTCTAACGTTGGTACCAGTATAGTGTGCAACACTAAACTAGAGGCAGTGTGTCTGGAGCTGCTGAGGAGCAGCAGCCACCCGACATACACCAGGACTTTGGTAACAGAGATTTTCAGTGATATGGAGGGCCAGGCAGAAATACTTTGAACCTAGCAGACAGTAAAAATAATAAATGTAGCCTCCGCAGAAACACCCCAAGGTTTCTGAAAAGACCTTTTGAAGCTCAGTGGAAGTCTCAAGCATCGCCATCTTAGCAATGCCGAACTCCATGCTGATCTAATAAACAGGCAAAGAGGACCGCTGTCGCAGTCTCCACAGTGAGACACAGTGACCGCAGCCAGTTGAATCAGCAGAAGAGAGACATTAATGGTGAAAACCTACCAAATAACTGGTTTCTTAAAGAAACTCTTCATAACCCCTCATGTTCAGCAAAACTTTGATCCAAAATTTGGGAGAAAGTGATAACATCAGGAACCAGGATTACTGTTTTCCCTGACGTTCTGCTACAGTAAATTTACCAACTTATTTAACATTTGTTTCTCTGCCACATAATAGCTCAGTATTTAAACTCTGTGAAGTGCAAATATACACCGTTTTATTTTCGTCTTTACAGGTATGTTTGTGAGAAACGACCTACAGAACAAAAAGCATTTGCTGTGAGGAGATACAGATGTAGAGGTTAGGATGCCTCAATACAGCAACATAGTCAGTTGAGCTAGCACTGCAGTACAAAGAGCAAAATGAAAAAACAGTCACATCCAACCTATTACTGATGTCAATACTGTGCAATCTTCGTAACATTGACAACTCTGGCTTTAAGCTCAACATACCTCGCTTACATGCTTATTTTGGGTCGTAGTCGACCCCTCTGGTCTGAATTCAGACAGTCTCATGTTGTATAGAGTAGATGTGGTCATGATCCCTGCTGGCTGGATCCAGGCTCTGGTAGACGGAGTCTTGATATGTAGAGGCTGGCGATTGGTTCTCATAGGTAACACACTGAAAATTAAAACAACTGTTTATTTGCCAAGACCTTTTCTTTTCTTATTTGTACTCAAATAAAGCATTGTGGTCATGTAATTCAGTAGTGACATTATATTTGTCATCTTGCTTTGATGTCTTTTCTGCCCTCCTAAAGTCCACTACTGCAGCTTCAATATACCACTTAATTTTACAGTCCTTAAGAGTTGTTTTGAATTAGTGGCCATCAGAGAAGCCCAGTGAAAGACTAAACAGATATAGATGGAGTTAAAGAAAGTCACCTCCACATTCATGCCGTTTGAAGTCATCATTGTCTGCCGTTTGTAGAGGAGCAGCATTATAAGAGCCAACAGCACCGCCACCAGAAGGACGCACACAACCAGAGGAAAGATGTACACTGGGTGGAAGACAGAGCGCGAGTGGGGAAAAGGGGAGAAAGGAATTTGAAAGAAGTTATGTTATTATTGGTCAGAAACCTTATGAGACAAAAAAAAACCTGAACATTTGAAATACTTTAAACTGATCAGATAAATGGTAAATGGGCTTGTCAACAGTGAGGCCCTGTCAGTGCAACACCAATGGGATATAGTAAGCCCCGTTTCCACCAAAAACTTTTGGCACAGTATCTTCAGAACAAAGAGTAACCCCAAAAGACATGTATCTAGACTCTGGCTTGGTTAAGCGTTTCCATCGCAGACCGCAGGCCTACTCTTACATGTGGGCGAAATTGTTGTCACTCAATGGTCTGTCAAGCTTTCACTGTATTTCCACTTCACCTGTGACACAGATGGAAGTCTGCACCTGGTTTATCGTCCACAGAACGAGGTTACACGCCGACATTTTCAGAACAAAACAGAACAGGCTGCAGTGAGAGTCTCTCTCCATGGGATATCTAAAAATAGCAGGTCTAATTTTTTTTAATTTAATTTTTTCAATTTTTATTGGTTACGGAAGCTTCACAACCAGCCACATCTCAGCCCTGAGCAACAGTGACAGTTCTCTAGTAACCAAACAGACTGCTGTTTTAGCTCCACCATTTAGTACCGCATCAGCTAGCAGAGGGGTGATGACAAATGGGGACGGTAAAGAACAGCTCTATTGGTACCAATCACAACTTTTCACAATGGAAACAGAAAGAATGCATACCAAACTAAGAGAGAAAGATCTATGCAGTTAAAAGTTGCAGATTGATTGATGCATGGATGTCATGATATCATTTGTAGGTACAAGCTTCGGACAAAAATATGATTGGATTTTGATCGAAGAATATGAAGAAATTGATTTTTTTTTTTGTAAAAACAAAAGTCACATATTGTTAAATATGTGCACAAGGCGGCCAGGCATGGTATCTAAAAGGTAAAAAGGTGTCTTTCATTTCAACTTTAAGGTGTGTGATGTGTAAAGTGTTATTCTCTGCAGTACTTAATGAACTGTCGTACTTGCAAGCTGGTTGGTGGCTGCGGGGAAAACTGGTGAAGGTGTGAAACTTCCTGCACTGGAGCTTGTTATTGGTGTAGAGGCTGATGGGACAGACGCTGAGGAACGTGGAGGACTCCAGTTTGGGCTTGAAGTGGTTGGAGCTGTGAAAAACAAAAACACAATAAAACAATCAGATTGTGAATCACAACAGACACAGAGGAATCCTGATGAGAGAAATAAGATGAACAGATACAGTTTATAGCATAGATCACATTAATAGTATCAACAGTACAAATAAATAAATAAAATGCAGTGTTGAGTATTATAACAGAGTTAATGTTTAGAAATATTTGAATCAGGTTTGTTGAATAAAACATCACTATAAATATTATTTGTTTTTCGCTGAATAAATTTAGGAAACTTCATCATTATAAAAGGTGAACAGTGGTGGTGGAGACAGTTGACTGCCACCACGAGCGGTCAGCTGGTCACTGAACATGACATCTTGGCTGTGTTTGTGGTGTGGGTGCCTTTGGGAGAGTTTTTCATGCAAGTATTGAATCAATATTATGGCTTACTGTGCAGTTAATTACAGACTGTCCAAGAGGTCTGTCCTGCGTTTTTTCAGTGAGTTTGTACCTTAGCTAGCTAATTTACCAGCTCATTAATTAGTCTTGGGTAACCCCCTGTGCTGACAATGCCAATAGAAGTGTATGTTCGCCACAGCTATTAAGCCAACATGTTTCGAAGAATGTCGGATGATAATACAGTACTTCTGAACAAAACATGTCTCTGCGAGGTTGGGAATCATGTTAGTTACATTATGCATTGTTAACATTCAAATGGCCATTGTGACATTAATGTCCACCGCGGCCAGCAGCCATTCATTTTCAATGTACGCTTGCTACAAAGGGCGTCTGAAGCATCGGCAGCAGCGAGCAGCCCGATGCCAGCAATCGGAGCGTCAAGTAGATGTTGACAGAAGCTCAACTTTATGCAAATGAGCAGTGACGCCACCGAAGCAGCACCGAGCAGCAGCCAATTGCAGACCGTGAATATTCTCAAGGCGGGACAGTGAAAGAAAGAAAGAAAGAAAGAGATCTTCTGCAGCGCAGCTTGAAAGCCCCGCCCCTTGGCAGCCTTCTGCAAGACCTGCCAGAGCTGCCAGGCAGCGCGATGACAGCAACCTGAGCAACCGCCGGCGCTCATGAAGCTTTTGGTGTGAATGCACAGTTACATCTGAATTCCACTGGATGTGTGTCCATTGCGGAACAGCTGCGCTGATTATCCGCTGTGTGCTCCGCAGTCCGTCAACACCCACCAGCTGCGTTTGCTGTGTGGAGCGGTGCAGCGCCGCTGGACAGCAGGAGTCATGAGGAGCCAAGAGATCTCGTGAATTCATGGATAATCGCGCAATATAACAAGATGTAGTTTCTATAAACAGAACTACAAAACCAGAGGAGCAGTAGGAAGATCTCGGTGCACCTCCATGAATAACCTCGTCCATGGTGTCAACGGGGTGAAATGACGTCTGAAAACCTCTGACCTGTTGATTTCAGGCCTGCCTCTGCCCATTATGTAGTTTTCAAAGTGTAGTGCAGGGAAATATGATCCGCCATGAACACTGTGTATTTTATTTTGAAAATTAACCAGATGTTTTATTTTGTGTCCGTGCACTTCCTGCCCCGCACAATCTGCTCTGTGTTGAATTGCTGCGTATCTGTTGTGGAGGGCTCTGGACTGCCGCAGCTGTGACGGAGCCAGAACGCAGCACAGTCGCAGCTGGTGGAAGCACAAACATTGACTAGAATTGAAACGTATCGGCTCTGCAGCCGTTCCCGAGCACAGACGCAACCAACACGCATCTGGTGGAATTTGGGGGTTAGACGGCGCTGCCAGATTGGTTTTATCCCTGATGCTCAGTACTGCCCTGCCATAGCCAACCTCAACCCAGGATGTGTTTGAAATATTGTGATTTATGAAAGAAAGAAAAACTGATAGTTTTGTACTCAGTGATGTTGTCGTTCTTCAGCCTTGTACTCAAATTAAACAGGTTTCAACGTTAAGCTACCTCTAGGCCCACTACTCCTGGTGAAAACACTCACGACCGACCTTTTTTCACAACGTTTCGCCTGCATTTCAGGAGGAATTCTGCAAAGCAGCATAACGTTTACTAATAATGACAATAATGAAAGTATTTGTTTTAACTGTTTGTTTGATGTCACGTTATGTGTAGAATTCCTTCAGTGTTCATTGTTCAGGACGTTTAGCAGGAGACACTGCTTGTTGCAGATGAGCTTCAAGCTATGGTGGCTGGGGTGAAAATGTGAAAAAGCTACGAACCTTTCTACAGCCAGTGTTTGTTTTGTCTGTTCTGGGCTACTGTAGAAACATGGCAGTGATCATGGCGATCTCCAAGTAAACAAGGGTTTTCCACCCACTACATTTTTGGAATTTAAGCAAAAACAAGACATATTTTAATTATCGTTTGTTTGAACAGGACGTGGATTATAAAGAAACATTATCATAATTTCATTACAAACTCACCATCTATGACAATGATCGGAAACAACACGTAGACCTCTGGAGAGAAAGCTCTGCCATAACCACACCGGTACCATCCGGTGTCCAACTTGGTCACCTGTGAGATGGTCACACGTAGTTCATATGGAGATCCATCTGTATATTCAATGCTGTACCTGCCACTTTGAGTCCTGTTGCCATCTGTTTCGATGAGAACGTCGTCTTGTTTTTTACATTCGTCCTTACAAAAGAACTTCCAACTTCTGTAGGCACTATTGCCACATACGTGAGTGACTTCTTCTCCTTCAGTGCGTGTGTAGTGAAAGCCAGACCCAACATCCAACAGTCCTACTGAAAATAAACAATCATTGGTTACTATCTGTACTTCCTGTAAGATGCTGCAGTCTGATTAGAGCATTTCCTGCTTCACATTAACACGGACACACTGAGTCACACCGGGAGCTGCCCAGTTTAACCACAGTCTGTGACTGGTGGAGGAATGATTTAATCAAACATCAATAAAATGAGTGTTCATACATTAAAGGACAACTTCGGTATTTTTCAACCTGGGCCCTATTTCCCCATGTGTATGTGTGCGTATGATTCATAGGTAAAACTCGTTTTAAAATTGGCACGAGCTAAAATGGTAACGGGGGCAAATGCATCCTGCATAAGTTCGCGCTTTTTTTCGCCACTGACCGGTTCAGATCGCCAGTGCTATCTCTGTAAATAGCATACTAAGCATTTCCCTTACGTCTGGGCTGTGTGACATCATCTCGCAAGACCTTTGCTTGTTGCCGGAAGAAAACCCAGGTTGAAAAATACCGAAGTTATCCTTTAACTGCAACTCACTCTCTTACCACAATTTAATGTGATTTTAATTCCTACACTTAAGAAAACACAAAATATATAAGGTTTAATAACTTTAAGTAGAAACTCACCATCTAAAACTCTGAGTCCAAAGTCCTGGTATGAATATGGACCCAAAGTTTTGCTTAAACCACACCTGTACCGTCCTGCGTCAGACTTGGTCAGACGTGTGATGGTCACAGTCAGAATTCCTATTCCAGAAGATCCGTTACTGTATGCAATGCTGTATCTGCCGTTCTGAGCTGTGACATCATCTGTTCTAATGAGAATATCCTCTCCTTTACATTCGTTCCTACAGAAGAACTTCGTGTTTCCAGTCAGAGTCAAGTGGCAACTAATCGAACCAGTTCCGCCTTCAGCTCCTGTGTAAATGTTGAGTTTGGCGCTGACGAACCCAGTGTTCCCACCACACAGTGCTGCAGAAAACATGGACATTGATGGTCAGTACTTTCTTTGAAATAGAAACTGTGAAAAAGACTGCAGATTAATGAAGGCTAATCCATCACTTCACTTCAAATTCAAATTAAATTTCTGGTAACCTGATAAAATAATAAAATCAATTGCCTTTTCAATCCACTAGATACATGTTGCTGCTGTAAAATGACTAGAGTGAGATGAACAGACCGAAAACTTTATCTTATTAGATAAAAAACACGTTGACAAAGTTTTTCCTAAATTTGCAGATGAAAAAGTTAATGCTAATGTTAATGTTAATATTGCAGCGTTTGTTACCACAATACTCAGCATATCCAAATACATTTAATATCGCAGTAATATTGTACTGTGACCAAAGTAACGTGATATCATCGCAGTGGTGGGCCTCTGGCAATTCCCCCTTGTTTTTATCTACACTAGGTGTGTGTGCATGTGTATCAGTCGGTCCGCAGCTAATCACGAAAAGGACTAGACCAGTCAGCTTAATATTTCTTGTGCACATTTATGAATGCTCAAAGACCTTTAACAATTGTTGAAAAACGGGTTTTACTGACTGTCATTGACTGCTGACTCCTTACTCCCCCTAATTGGCCAGTAGGGGTTGCAGTTCTCTGGAAATCTTCTCAGCTATAACAAAAACCTTACAGCCTGTTTTGGCCTTTGTCATGGCTCAAAAACTGACATCCATACAAGAGTTTAGTCTCACTTTGATCCAGAACATCTGCAGGATAATTCCATAATAGATATGTTTTGATCCAGTAGAGTAAGGCCCAATGAGAGATAAAAGAGTCAATTGTTATCCTTGCCGCCATCTTGACTGTAGGGGAGCCAGGAGGGACAATTCCACTGGGCAAAGCTGGGCTGTGGTCCAACAACATTCCTCCACCGCACGCCGTCACACCACACCAGGAGCATTTCAGAGGCATAGCATTTTGCCTGCTTGATTTTGCAAACTTGCAGATTTTGATAAGGTAAGCTTTCCTTGATATTTATGCTTCTACCACGAGTAAGCAGTCTATGTAGTTAGATGGTTTGTTTTTTCATCTGTTTTGGGCAAATTTATTCAAATGGCACATTTCACAGAAAAGGCAATTTAAGGCAATAGTTGTGTCTATTGTTCATTCCTCCTTTGTTGGGCTGTAGCCTACGGACAAAGCTAATATCAACAAAAGTTCAATTGTGATTGACATTGATCACAGATTTGTGGCTGTGTTTTAGTAATAAAAATACATTAATCTTCATATTTACATTGTATTTATAGTTCACATACAGTGTCTGTTAGCAAGAGAAATCGATCTGCTTTGTGCAACGTGCTGTTGCTCTGTCAAAAATAGACGAGGCATGTACGTTATTAGCATCCGTTAGTAAGTAGATCTGCACTCTACGGAGTGCACTTTTCTAGCTTCAAGTTTGTTTTTATTTTTACAATATCCATACTTTCTAATATCAAACACATCACTGACTAACAACTGATGCTGAATGGTTCGATTCATATCAGTCCTCACCTGATGAGAAGCAGAAGAGCACAAAATGTTGGATGTTCATTCTGAAGTTGATCCTGATGTTGAAAAATCCTGAAGCTGCAGGAGAACTGTCTCTGTCACTTCACTCTACTCACTTGTCTGTCTGTCTAATCAGTCAGGAAGCTGAAGTTGCCCAATTTGACGTTTCCTTTCCTCTCCTCTCTCTCTCTCTTTCTGTGGTTTACAAACTTCAGTGCTTAGGATGATGATTATGGTGATGATGATGACGATGATGATGATGATAAACAGGAGACATCTTGCAATTCTTGGTACATGGTTTTCATGATGAAGCTGCTGTGAAGACATATTTCTATGATGCAAATAACCAGTTCAAAACTGCAGTCGAGGTCAGGAGTGTCATTGACTACAACACTCATAAATCATTGGGCCAACTGCTTGCTACTGATTGGCTCTGTAACCTGAAGAATGAGGTAGACTCCCTTCCAACGTAAGCCCTTGTTGGCTATTGTGGGCTGTGGAGAGGAAATAGAAACTCCTGTTGGCTGATTTGAGGTGTCAACTGTTGTGGAAATCGACCAAAATCTGAATAATAAAAAGAATATCAAACAAACTTGTGCCATTTGCTAAGGCTGTGCAATTAATTGTCTGGTGATTGCAATTACAAAATCGAAGGTAAACAATTTTTGGTAACGGACACCTGGAGATGTTATTTTGTCTTCTACAGAAGCTGCGCACACGTAACGCGGCAGCTGTGGTAGAGGTGGCAGCTGACAGTAACACTAGGAAGAAAGAGCATGATAAGACTGAGAAGTACCAGGAGCCAACGGATCAGCTGGAGTAGATGTGGACAGGGACACCTAAACTGGTGAGAGTGACTCCAGAAGAATCGAGGTACAACATCTGAGGTCTCTGTCCTAGTGATGTCATGAGAACAGATACTCTCCCCCAGCCCCTCCCCTGGGAGAGAGTCCGGTGGTCTCCTATGAGCCCAGCCTTTGAGATGTGCAACACTCCGTTAAATGTCATTCAGTTCATCAAAAAAGATTCCAATTAAAATGAGTAGCATAATAAGCAGATATGTTCCTTGTTATTTTGTTTAATTTCAACAACACAGATAACAGCTTGAACAAGCTGCATGCGAGCTAACCATCATGGATTTCACTCTCAGCAGCACGTGACAGCACATGCACGTCTACTTCCGAAACACAGCGGTTGGGGTGCGTTTGATTTATTGTACTGGGACGTTTGATTTTTCCACAACTGGACCATGGACATCAAAAACACTACGTTTGCACCTGGACAGGACAAACGATAAATGAAACCAACGAAATTCCACACATTCTTGCGGTTGGCTCAAACGCTGTCAGCTGATTTAAATAGTAAATATTTAAATAGTTTGAGTTTATTGTGGTTGTTGATCAGTGTTTTTTACAACGAAAAATAGGTAAAGACAAAAATAAAAAATATAAGTAATATCAATCTGTTGATAGAAATGTTATTTTTTATGCAAATACTTTAATAAAGTATTTCTTGTTTAAGTACATGGGATCTTAGGTTTGTTTTTTGTTTTTTACCATGGTATTGACTTTGGTATCGAGAATTGTGTAATTTTACTAGTATCGGCACCGCCTACTGAATTTTTGGTATCGTGACATCCCCACTCTGTCCACAATGCAGTCCTAGGAACAGCTGAGATACTGCCCAGAACCCTCAAACTCCCAGGCTTCTGGTAGAGGACCTGAGCTTGAAGAAGACACATAGCAGGGGTGAGAGGGAGATATTTATACATATATTACTGTAAACGATGATACAGTAATTACAAGACAAATGCTGCTGTCTTGTTTACTCACCTCTCCCCATTTTCAACCAGGATGTTTGAATTTAAACAGAATCATCTTAATTCAACACCCCTGAGAGCTTGGTTCTGAGAGTGTCTGTCAGTTTACTTTTCCCTAAACATCTACCTGCAGCAATACAGGGTAGCATACCTGTGTATGTGTGAAACGTGAGTCAAGTAAAAATTGATCTTAAATGAAAATAAAAAAAGAATTCATCGGCGGATGCAGGTAAAGACCTGATAACTAATAAAGTGTATGCAATGTCCGGACAGAGTCACAGGGAATAAAATAAGGTCAGTTTTAGGCTGCCCGCATGGCTTATGGGAAGAATCTCTTACAGTATCTTAATGATAACCTTACTTGGATGATATGACCGTGTGTCAAACTTGGAACTTTTAAAGGTAAATCTATTGTCCTCTTGATTGGGATTTTCATTACAAAGCAGTGGGCTAATCAATTATAAACATAGACACACACATATAAACAAAGACAAAAAATGTATATTGGTTCTTGTTTTTTTTTTTGTTTTTTTTTAACTTTTTGGTTGTTTCAATGTGTCTGACACAATTTATAGGCCTGTAAATACATAAATTCACAGTTGAGACTGTGCAGCCTGTTATTACCAACCATTACCTTCATTAATCTCTTAGAATCTGTTTGTCTTCTTCAATTTTACAACAGAATATGTCATTAAAATGAGAATATTCATTGGGGGTATCATTAACACTCCTTGTGTTTGTCCTGGAGGACATCAACAAAGATATGTCAGACAGTAACTCTTTGTTAGGAAGATATTTAAAACAGCTGACCTTATCTAGTAAAATGCAAACGTTCACATACACACAATTTAAAAGTTTTCACAGGTTTAAGTTAAAGATCTAAGACTTCTTGATGCACACACACACAAAAAAAACTTACTTCTTTCAAATTTTGGCTGTAACTTTGTTAAAATCTGTGTCAGTGATCACTTCTCCTTTTCCAAGATTATCCACTCACCTGACAAGTGTGCCTTGGGCTGGTCAAAATAAAAGGCCAATGTTAAATCTGCAGTTTGGTCACAACACAGTGACACAAAGTTGCAACAAAACATCTTAGAGAAATAAGTCTTTTGTGTGAACAGAAAAATGATCAGATCTTTAGTTTGAACCTGGGAAAAACCGGAGCAAATTAAAAGTGTTCCTGGTTTCCTGGTTAACATCCAGATCTTCTTATAATGTGGGCACTACTGTCCATATAACTGTCGGTACAACTGCAGATTGCAGATTTTGCCCACATTTTCTACTGCATGTGACGACAGCCGGTAACTAACCAGTTAATTTCTGATTAATTTAATTAACTGAATCAGTTTCAGCTTCAGTAATAAATTTTAACAGGCTATCTATTTAGAGAATGTTAAGTTTGAATTTTTTGTGATGTAAATGTCTTTCCTTTTATTTTCTCTTGGCTTTGCTGACTGACGCACGGCTTGCTGCGTTAACATAAGGTGTCACAGACTTTCAGTTAGTTGCTGTAAAAACTCAAAATCAGCAAACGCCAGCACCGGGAGCCTAATCCCACACCGCCAAGACATCCCACCAGCCATAACAACTGTATGTGAATGACAATTTTTATTTGAATATCTGGAGCACATCCTGTAGCTAGCTGAGAGGCAAAAAGGCAGTATATCCATAATTTATGACTTTGCTTGAAGAGCATTTGAGTTTTCCCTCATGTCTGAGCCAAGAGATTACTCATTATTATTTATGATGATTAAACATGATAAAACCTATGCGCAGGTGTTGGAGTCAAGGCAGTATATAAACTGTAGGTTTCCCTCTCAAGGACACACTCCTACCTGCTACTACTGCAAGTGCAACTTCACCTGGTCATCACATGGTAAGGCTGCCTTTCATCACTGCATCAGCTGTTTTCATTCATATCTACAGAAAAGACTTGTCATCTTTTCATTATTACATTTAATTTTCACTTTAAGGGAAAATCCCCTTTTCATGTGTAGTTCGTTTCCAGGACTTGTTTTATTTTGTCTTCCTGTATCACCAAACACCGTCGCTCTGAGAAGAATTTTTCAGCTTTTAGTTTTGTAATTTAAATTCACGTTTTGCATTATTATTATTATTATACTGTATCTTTACACAGATGGCATCAAGTCTTCTTCTCATTGTGGTCCTCTGTTTGACCAGTGGACTGTGGATTGGAGCAAATGTAAGTAATATGTATATTTACTTTAAAAAGATCTTTGGTGTTATAACACCTAAACTTTAACATAAAACCAGTCCCATGGGAGCTCTTCCAGCCCAAAAACATGTTTCTAAAATGAAATATGACATTAACATTTTGTAAAAAGAAAGTGGACAAAACACATTTGTCATCTTATCTCTAAAGTTACAAATGGAGGCAAATCCAAGATGAGATTGACACTAAAGATGTCTTTATCTCCACAGGCATCATGTGAAGGTTGGTACTTCTCAGAATGGTGGAGGGGAAATCCTGTAGCTGCCACTTTGTCACTGTACATCAGATTATTGACAGGACTACAATTTTTTTTTTTTTCATTTTTAAGATTGCTCTGTGCTCAACAGCTTCTTTTTGTTGGGCTGTCTATAAAGACTGAGTTGAGGAACAATACTCTCACATCCTCTCTGGCTTTGAACAGCTGGAGGCTTTTTGCACAATTGTCCTATTCATCTATAATTGTGTTACAGATCGCTGCTGCAAAAGTTGCCCTCCTGGTTGGGCTCAATTTGGCGAACGGTGTTTGCAGTTCCACCACACTGAAGAGACCTGGTCTCACGCCGAGGTACATTTTGAAATCCACCCAGTGAATTTTGGTGGACGACCCGCTCTACCTCTGAGCCACAGCCGCTGTAGCTTTCTATATGAGACATTCATGTAACACAGCTTCACTATTATCTGCTACTGATATGACACTTTATTGGTTTGAAATACACAGAATTTTATTGTTGACTTTGTCTCTACTATATTTTAATCTCTCTGTCCTATTTTCTCACTCTTTGTCCTTTTTTGCTCCACATTTCATTGTCCTTTATCAGCATTTCTGCACCACTATTGGTGGAAATCTGGCATCCATCCACACCAAAGCGGATTACGAGTACCTCAGAAATATGATTTTCAGACTGACTGGTGCACATACAACCACTTGGCTTGGAGGCTACGATGCATCAGGCGTGAGTCCACCTATTCTTTAATGTACATGTTGTACCCAATCTTTGATAAGAAGCACTACAGTTTAAACATAACTGAAATACATTAAATGAAATTGATGAATTAAGTTAAAGGCTATGTTAAAAATGAAAAGCACATTCGTCTTTCAGGAAGGTGTGTGGCTGAATAGTGATGGTTCACCATTTACCTTCAAAGACTGGGGCACAGGGGAGCCCAACAACAGTGGTGGAAAAGAACACTGCATGGAGATTAACTTTGGAGGTAAAACTTGACTAACTGTTTTCTTCTTGGTTGGGATTTTTATTGAGAAGCACAAAAAAAGCATCTTATGTAACTTATGTAATGTGGTGTATCCTTACATCATTATTGTATTTTGTTTTATTCATATTTTGAATTTTGTTTTCCTTTTTGTTTTTGATATGAACTTTCATTTGCAACAGTGAAGCAATAACCCAGATTTAGGAGAGTGTGATATGAATAAAGTTTTGTGATGTAAATACTGTCCAGCAGAACCTTTTAACGTGCTATTATTTGTTGTCTACAGGAAAGAGTGTTGTCAACGACATGAGTTGCGATCGCAAGAGTTCTTTTGTCTGTGCCAGACATGTATAATCACTCCACTCCATGACACTTCGCCATGGTGGGGTCACATCCCCACTGATGATGTCACTTCTGAGAGGAAGTTAGGCCTCCATGATGTCACTGCTAGATCTTTTGACAGTTCTAAATTGATTTCAGCCTCATCAATAAACAAATATATCCTGTTCAGCAGTGTGCCTCATATGTTTGTATTACCATCTGTATTACCATCCACCAAAGCTTTTCCATAAAACTGTTTGGAAATTGGCAATTCATTTTATAAGATCAAGCAAGAATGATTACTATAAGAAATTATTAAATTATAACAAACAATATTAGAGGAATATGGGACATACTAAAAAGTATTATAAAATGGATATACTAATAAGTTAGTATAAGTAAGTATTTTATTGATAATAATAATGAAGTTTATGACATGAATGATGTGGTTAACAGTTTTAATCAATTCTTTGTAAGTGTTGGACCTGAGCACACGTGGGGTGATCCCAAATCCAAGGACGTCTGAAGAGAGGAACAATATGTTGATAGATAGAAACGCCAGCTCTGTTTCTTAGAGCAGTGGATGAGAGAGAATGAGTAAGTCAAACCAACAATACCCTGACACCTACTTTTCATTATTTGTAAATATTACTTTCTTTATGCCTGTCTACTTGTTTATATGTCCATGTCTTTTTTTTTTTACATTTGAAATTAATATCAAATATCAGTATCAATACCTTATTATCCAAACTGCACATATGTGCTGTTACACGAGAGGCACAAACTGGGGCCACTTTAACCCAGCCAGAATTAAGACATTCATTTAATGTAAGAGCACCATCTACAGGACAAACTGTGCTACAGCATGTGTTATTAGATGGGAGGAGGTGGCCTTTACAAAACACTGACCCTACCCACTCCCACTCCATCATGGAGTGTAATTACATTTACAGTCACCTTCACAGCTGAATGAAGCTCCTTTCATTAAAATGTAGGAGGTAAACACAGCAGCAAGCTTTGGGACAAACTTCCCTCTCTGCGGCAGAAAGAGGAACTGCTGCAACTTATAACTTAACTACAACCATGGAGGGAAAAAAATATCCAATTTTATGTTCATCATATGTATTACTTATATTTAATCTGTGTGCTGCTATTGTTTACCTTAATTTTTGTATATTATGTTTTTATCATAAAAAAATAACTTGTTACATTGATATATATAAAATAATAATAATAAAAAATACATAAATAAAAATGAAACTTACTCCTAAGCTTCTTTGGTAGCATTTCTTGTTTTTTGGCTTTTCACTCTGTTTATAAGCTGCTCGCTTTTTTGTTAACAGTTGTAAATATCCAGCACTACAATTAAATGGACACGACTGTTTTCTAGAGACTGGAGAAGGATATATTTTATCCTTTATGTGATACGACCCTTAATATGTTAACCTCTGTATGACAGTAGGCATATAAATGTCTATGTTAGCTTGAGCAGGTAACGTTGCGGGCCAAGTGCCGGCAACATTTAAGGTGGAACATTAACTTATAATGTTACTCAATGGACGAGCTGACGACATGAATCCATCAGCACACCTTCAGTATTCTATATGACAACTCTGACCATTACTAAAATTTTTGTATGACATACACCTTTAGTAATGAGTGGATCTTCAAGCGTTTATATGTATTAATTTCTGCCGGGTTATGTGAACTGCAATCCCCACACTGAGAAAAAAAAGAGCCACGTAGTGTTAGGTTACAGCAACACTAAACCCCTGAGCTTGCCTGAGAAGGACTAAATGCACAAAGCTGCTATTTTTAAATATCCCATGGAGAGAGACTCTCACTGCAGCCTGTTCTACTCTGTTCCGAAAATGTGGGCGTGCAGCCTCGTTCTGTGGACGATAAACCAGGTGCAGACTTCCATCTGTGTCACCGCTGATGAGGAAATACAGCGAGTGCTGGACGGAGCAGTGAGTGACAACAACCCTGCCCACATTTAAGGACTTGAGGACTGTTTGCAGTGGTAACACCAGGGTCTAGGCACCATGTCTGAAGGGTTACTGTTGGTTCCAAAGGTACCATACAGAAAGTGTTTGATGGAAACGGGGCTTAAGCCGGCATCGATGCAGACTCGCTGTTGCAGGGTTTTAGAACTTACTTTCACTCCTTAGTTGGTTTGGGATGGCACTCAATTTGACAGACCCTCTGTGTGAAGGCAGAAACTGATTGAAAGTGAGTAGGGAGAGGGTGTAGGAGTTGGTCTGAGAAAGGCCCAGGATCATCATGAGTAATATGGCCAGCAGCAGCGTTGTACTTGTCATTACATGACTTTATGTTTGACATTAAATGGACAAAAGAAGCAGAAAAATTACTTCATTAAAGGAGGTATAATATAGTGGGTGCACAAGCCTCCTGTGTCTAAAACGCTGCCTCTGATTAAAAGTACAATATTACAACCTCCTCCACCGTCGCCTCGGTTGTTGTTGTATTATTGTGAACAATGAAGTGATTCTATGGACCTATAACAATATATGGGCCTACGCTTTTTTACCTGGGACTGCTGACTTTTGTCCATGGATACCTTTCTCCTCAGTGATATGACATGTCAGAGGTCAAGGTGCTGACAGGTTGATCTGATGTTCTGAACAAAACTGGCTCTTAGCTGTTAAGCATAAGTTAGCATGGTGATTTATCCCTGTAAAAAGAGAACTAGCGCGTGTGACAAAGTTAAAAGGTAATTACAATGTTTAGAAAAGTCTTAGGTAGAGGTTTATCTATTTAAGGAAGTTGTCTGTTTTATTTTACTCAATGATTTATGGAGAGGGGGTCGGATTTAATGAATTCATACTTCCTCCACCTCCTTTTTGGATGTGTAAATCAAACTAACTACACACGGCACAGGGTACAGGTCTGTAAAAAGTTTGGGAAACACTATTTTGGATAAATGGACTGACAGATGGATGGACAATTTTAAACCAAAGCCAGAATGAAGGCTTCTTGGAAAATACTCAGAATTTTTGTGAAATGTGTGTCACACCATGCAGATTAAGGAGGTAGATCTGATCTGACACTTTATGTCAGCAGAATCAGACAGGCTGGAATATCTCTACTCGTGTTTATCTCAGGTTTTCCCCACACATTTGTTTATCTGTGGCCGCCTGCCTCAATCAAAACATCTGCCACCACAAACAGATTTTCTATTTTTGGCGCTAAACGTTCATTAGGAGGCCTGCTGAAATACATATATATATATGTTAGGTTACTTATAGCACCACACTGTTGGAGTGCTTGGCAAACATGGAGCAGCAGAAAGTTAGTTACATTGAAAGTAAAAGTTTACCATTCATTGTACTGGGTCTAACTTGCCTCTGCAGCAGCTGCTCTGCTCCATCGATCTGCTTTGATCGGGTCAGCTCTGAATGGAGTGACAGATCAATTATCTAGTCAGTGACTCACAAAGTGCTGACGAGGAAAGAAATAATGGAGAGCTCTGCCTGCACTGCATTCACGGCCCACAATAACGTCTGAATTTAGTGAGGGAACACAGAATGATACCAAAAAACAGACACACATTTGAATGGGAAAAAAGTTTTTCAGAACTGTATGTCATAACACAATACTCTGCCTCTCCCACGACACTCCTCCACTGACTGAGCAGAAGGTGAACCAGTTGAATGATCAACTGATTTTTATTTTCAAAATGTCCACATGAAAATACTGATCTTTTATAAAGAGGTGAGACAGACTGCTGAACAGGATTTATCTGTTTATTGAATCAACTCATAAATCTGAAGTGTCAATATATCTTCTTGCAGTGATGTCATCGAGGCTTGACACCCTGGCAGAAGTGACATCATCAGTGGGGATGTGACATCACCATGGCAGATGTGTCAGGACATGGACATGGTGGGGATCTTCACAGGCGCCTTCCACAAACATAAGGCTTCTTTAGGGTGCAAGTACCGTCGTTAGGTTTACCTAGAATTTAGAAAGTTAAAAAAGAAACAATTAGGGTTGCATAGAATGATTATTTTATTTACTAATTCATCTCAAAATTAGTTTCAGATATATAACAGAAATATAACAGATAATCAGTGCGTACCCCTGTAGTTCATCTCCATGCAGTGTTCCCTCTTCCCACCGTTGTTGGGCTCTCCTGGACCCCACAGACCCTTGAAGTTTGTGTACTTCATACCATTACTCCACATCCACACACCCTCCTGAAAGAAAGTTTTCAGGGTCAGTTCAGTCCAATCACAGAAATCATATTATTCCAACATGTAGTCCAAATCACACGTCAGACTCTCATCAATGCAGCTACCACATTAAAAACAGACTACATTCAGTATCAGGCTCACAGGGAGCAGTTGCATCACATCATGTTTACTGTCAAATCACTCACCTTTGCATTGTCATGGGCTCCAACCCAAGTTTGGCCATCTTTGGCAGTCACTCTGTTGATCAGGCCTTTGATAAAGTCGTGTTCACCTAGGTTAGCGATCGAAGCCAAATTCCCACCGAGGTCAATGCAGGCACGCTGATAAAAGAGACAAAGTGTGAAGTGAAAAAGATAAAGGGAGTGAGAGAAATTTTTAAACTTGGTTGCCGATGTTACAAATTTCATGTTCCTGTTGGAACACACCCGGTCTTGATTAGAAGCTTTTAGAGGTGATATTTCACCATGTCACAGACCCAGACGCTGCAATTCCAGGTTTGGCCACTATATAAAACTGGCTTCAAGTGCCGCTGCTGTTCCTGGGGGCTTGGTGAACACAGGTCCCAGCATAGACAGTATGAAGAGGATAAGGTGTTTTCTGACCATTAAGGCATGTGAACATGTTCTAGTAGAAACCTTAAAGAGAAGTATGAACCTAAAAACAAACATCATGGGTCCCTTTTAAATCATATGTAATGAAGACAGTTTGGGAGCTGTAACTCATATTATTCCATAAAGTACCTCTGCATCAGCCCAGTCCTTTGGAGCATGGTGGTACATGTAACAGTTATCTTTATACTGGGTCCAACCGGAAGGGCAGCTCTTACAGGGGTCACAGCAGTCTGAAACACAGTTGTACATGATTAGAACAACAGTAACACAAAGATTGATTATTCTGGCCGGTATGATACAAGTATGACAGAAGAAAAATAATCTTCATGTTTGTTTGTGAACATTTTCAAATGTTAAAGGATAGGTTTAGATTTATTCCAGTGACTGACAGGACGAAGATGTGGCGAAATGACATCGCTGAAGGCTCAAACTTTTTTTTAGCTTAACCCGTTTTTACAGTAAGGTCAAAATAGGAAAGGTTCACGAGCCAGTATGGACGAGTGATGACTAACTTTTCCAGTATGCATATAGCATGTGAATACTGTATTACAATCGACTTTAAATATTCAAAAATATCTTCAAGGATGTCTTAACTGTCCATGTAAGCATCTAGGTTAAGGTGAATACAAAAACACAAAAAAGGCAAAGTGCCCTTTTATCACTTCAGTCAAAGAGGAGTTAGTGCCTTCGGCCCAGGAGAAGAGGTATCTGCTGCGAATATGTGGAAGAACAGTTAACCACTGGATTTGGTTATCTTCCAAAGTTAAAAGTTCCCTCTGTGTGTTTTCCTGTTGAGCTGCAGTAGAGGAACAATAATACAGGGAGGGAATTTTGTCCTAAAAAGATTTTCACTTGTAGGATAACTTTGGCATATTTCAACCTGGACTCTATTTCCCCATGTGATTTGGTGAAAAAGACTGATTCAGTTCAATCAAAAAGGCCTCATCCACATTGTTGAAATCAGATAAATAATGATACTTGAGCCATGATACTGAAAATCTTTCAGATAACACTGGAATACATTTTCTGTAAACTACTATGGTTATTATATTCTCTTTAAATCTCACTCATGTTTCCACTGTTGGACAACAACAAATGACATCTCATGATATTTCAGAACAAGATGTCCGTTCAACGAGGCAACAACAAACAGACCGGATCAAGACAAACGTAAAAAGACACCTCCGATGAGATATAACCACTTTTAATGGTCATAGTGTGACAGTGTTTAATTGCCCTGTTTGCTTCCATTGCAGCCCATCCCGCAGCTGCCAGCTGCTGCCCGCTCGCTCAATACTGGACCAATTTCAAAACATTATGTTCACATCAGTCCAATTTACACAGGGAGATAGAGTGTAGTATAAAAATTCCAAACTTATCCTTTAAAAAGATACCCACTTGATTTTGTCTCAGACTGTTGAAGCCTCAAATTAGCTTTGAATTAACTTTTGAACAAATCTTTGCACAGAGGGAGGACGGTGGATTTTGTTCCCCACCACCGACACTCAAAGTGCAGTAAGAAGGGATCTGTTAATGGCCACTATGAAAAGGAGGAATGATTACAGACAGTAAAACCTGTTCAAGTGTTAATTTGGGCACATGACAAATGTTTTAAGACAGAACCTGTGAACCTATCCTTTAAGTGAATAAGTGCGTGAAGACAGTGGAAGTTTATAGATATTATAAATCAATGAAGCTGTATTTGTCTGCTCAGGAAAGCAACAATCTTAGAAGAAAAACATTTGAAAACTTATAATAGTTTGCACAGCAGTCACAAAGTGCCAGCTGCTGTATTATAACCACACAACTTTGAGAAGTACCAACCTTGACACTGCGCCTGTGAACGTAAAGAAAAGATCATTAGCACTGAATTCAACTTGTCTCTTTTTTCTAACTTAAGACTTGAGCTTTATTGTGTATTTTATTGCTCAGTATCCACTACCTTACTCACTACATTTCATCACACTGGTAGTTAGTGTGAAGACAAAGTATGGAAATGACAGATATGTTGAAATCATGATGCTGGGCTCAGAAACATGCTACTAGTGTTTAAAGATCAGGTGTTATAACACAAACATCTTTCTAAAATGAATGTATATATTACTTACATTTCCAATCCACAGTCCACTGGTCAAACAGAGGACCGCAATCAAATGAAGACTTGATGCCATCTGTGGAAAGACACAGTATATTAATGAAACTATGCACCATATATAAGTAGATTAATTGTCTAATTGTTAACTTAAATTACAAAAATTAAACTTTGAAATTTTTTTTTTTTTTACAGCAATGTTATTTAGTGATATGGAAAAAGAAAGTGAGCACATTTTACAGGAACAAAAAACTGTTAAGGGGGATTTTCCCATTTTCCGTTAAAGTGAAAATTAAATGTAATCATGAAAAGATAAAAAGTCTTTTCTGTAGATATGAATAAAAACAGCTGATGCAGTGATGGCAGGCAGGAATGAGAGTCTTACCTTGTTGTGATGATCAGGTGAGGTTGCACTTGCAGCAGTAGCAGGTAGCAGGGTGTCTTTGAGAGGGAAAGCCTCAGTTTATATATCTTCTCTGGTTGTTTTGACTCCAACACCTGAAATGTGTTTTTCTTTGATCTCAAGATAATGTTTAATTATTGTAACTGGTGTTTAATTTATTGGCTCTGACTTGAAGAAAAACCAGAATGTTCTTCAAACAGTTACAAATTAGAAAATGGCACTCAAATGATATTTGACCCCAGGGAAGGGAGAGTCCAGGACGACGTAACCACGGGTCAAAGTGAGTTGTGCAGGTGTGCTCCTGTCAATACTTGGGCATACAAATAGACAACAAACTGCAATGGAGTGCCTACATTGAGTATCTGTGTGCAAAGCTGCCTCAGAGGCATCCCTTCCTTCATAGACTAATGCCCAGTTCAGACCAAAGATCCATGACGAGGCAAGTAGAAACAGGCAACTACTTGTGATGCGCCATTCTGCAATGTTCTACTAACCTCCCAGTTCACACCAATGCAACTAGATGAGACAGTGTATCATCTCTTGTCAACAACTCTCTGTACTTCCGTTCTGTTCTCCATAGGGGTGAGTTTGTGTACAAAAATCAGTGGGTCACTTTTTTCGTGTACACATGTATACGGGTTTCACCGCTGGGTGGTGCTATTGCATTATACCAGTAAAGCCCCAGTTATCCGAATACCAACCGAACGGGCCATTTAACCAACAGTTAAAGGCCTCCACACCAAAATATCACCATTCCGACGGTCCGCCATCCTGAATTCTGGTCCCTGAGTCCTGACAGTAAGCTATGGTGAGCCTGTAGAAGCCATATTTCCTATATATGTCAGCAATTTTCACCGGGGACGCACGCAGGTAATTCAGGCTGACATTACCTGATTTTCAGCGAACTCCTCTGGTAATTTTATTAAAAGGCATGGCATAAAGGTCCACTTATTATTATTATTATTGTTATTATTGGGTCTTATAAGGGTGGGCTACAATGAGTACCGGGCCATTAAATCACAGCATCCGTGGTGAGAGGATTGTGTGCACTTTTACGCACACGGCGATCACGGATATTTAATGTGGGAAAGATGTGGCCAGATGTATTACCTGTTTTTAAGCGGCACCGAGATACGTGGCTCATCTGTCCGTTCGTCCGTCCATCTGTCCGAGGCACGAGTCATGTGCACCACTTCACCGACCCGTGCGTAAAAGCGCAAACAATTCCGTGTCCTCTCACCGTGGATGCTGTGATTTGATGGCCCGGTACTCATTGTAGCCCACTGGCGAACGACCCCCTTAATGGCCACGCCATTTTAATAGAACGGAGCACGTAGGCTAGGCCTACTGACCTGTTGCCAAACCCGGTCTGACACCATTTCTTGTCATATTCACAGTTAGTCAACAATTATTATCACCCCCCTCCCCACCCCCAAATGTCACATGCTGACCTGAGTTTAGAGAGCACCAAAATCATTTACCCAGTAAAGGGCAATCAGATGTGATACATAACTGTATCGTGATAATCCCAAGGAAACAGAATTTCTTTGGACAATCCATAAAAACTATGAATAAAGGTACTGTGTAAATTTAATAGTTCAATATTATGAGCAATATTCTTATTCTCTTTCATTCTGGGAAGAGTCTTCTTTTCATTTATTGAAACTATAAACAAAACGGGAAACAGTATTCATTTTGAGAGCTATTTTAGATTTACTCGAGATGAAAATGCTTCTTTGGGCGATAAAGCGATAACATATCATCTCATGATAAACATTTATGTGCCGTCGAGAGAAAAAATGTTCAACATAACGTTCAATAATGTTACTGTATTTTGACAGGAAAAACAGGAAGGAAAGCCACGCGAGTTACCTTCAGAGTCGGGCTGTGCAAAGTTGGTTGTATGAACACACTCACTTGCTCCCTGGTCTACATAGATCCGCTTATAAGCCGCGACTTTGGGCTTGTTTTTTTTTGTAAAGTCGCCTACAAATACTGGTAGTTGCAGGCTGCAGTTTTTTGGGCTTATTTGTGCTTGCTCTCTAAACGTCGCCTTTCTCTATATAGCTATATCCGTCTATTAAGTTATATAAAAGCATGACAGGCCGCTGTCGGCTTTCAAAGTCCGATAGTCCATTACGAACATTTTCATCATGTCTCGTCAACAAAAATTAAACATAGATTTCATCTTAGTTTTTACTATCAAGATCTGTTTTTAGCTTGACATCGTCTTGTTTTCGTCATGGAAAAAAGGTTGTTCACAGAAATTTTTTGTCATAGTTTTCATTGATGAAATTAACACTGCCTGGAAACAGCAACAACAAATCTAGTCTTGCACAAGATATAGGATACATACGGTAAGAAAATGGCTACCAATGGTGCAACTTTTTATTCAACACAGCCTGTTTCCATAATGTTTAAACATCGTCGGGTCATAATCAACATGAGTCAATACAGTATCAATCATTAGCACACTGGCATTATCATACTGAACATTAACGGGGCAAAGACAATTCTCTTGAACAAATCCCTCAGGGCTGTTGAATCAAGATGATTCAGTTTAACATTGATCGAGAGGATGGGCATGAGTCAACAGGCCAGTGGCAGTGCTGTACTTAAAAGGGAACTATGCCCATTTTAAAATTGATATGTTATTCCTATGGTCTAATGACTAAGTAGAATATATCAATATAGATTAAGACCAGCGATCGACAGTGCGAGCGTTTTACTCGCATTTGCGACTGCTCCGTTCTCCCCGCAGTTAGGGACCATTCTCCATGGCCAGGATGTCGGCTGGGTGGGAATAAGTCAAAGTGTGGCGGAGAAGAGGGACTGGGAAAAGCGGTGGACCTCCGGGGAAGCCTGTTCCGTTCTCCCCGCAGTTAGGGACCGTTCGCCACGGTACCGCTGCTGGGCAGGGTGGAAATAAGTCCTGCAGAGTTTCAGAGGACCTGGAGAATGTTTTAGGAGAGTAATAACATTATATAAGATAATCATATTGCAAAGATAATATATATATAAGATAATAACATTTGAGACAAAATTAAATTGCAATACTTTTTCAAAACTTCATGGTTTTACCTTTCTGTACATTTTGTATACAAATTCATTAAATAATTTTGCTTGTAAATGTCTATTTGCATCACGTTCATTACGGAAAACACATTATTTGATCAAATTCAAATCGATATAGGGTCAAGTTGCGTTACATAACACCGTTCTTCCGAAAAGCCATGCCAGTGTGAATCTCTCTTATGTCGCAACAACACAGACATTTCATATGCTAGACATATATAAATATTTTTGGGTCTTCTCTCATTTGCCCTTGCATGTAGCTGCAAAGTCAGCAGCAGTTGTAGCATGGCTTGGTGCATTAGCCTCACCCACTGCACTTTTGCCCGTGGTGTCAGAGGTGGATGTCGTGTCAAAGTCTCTTGTTCGAAAAGTAAAAAAAAATTTAAAAAAAAAAAAATCAACTGGGGCTCACAAGAATAGGGATGAATAATGATATAGCTAACTGGCAAATGTGTTTCAACAGAATGCAAAAGTCAGTCAATTAGTTCACCTGACTGTTATGGATACATGCCGCACAGTGAAGAAAGTAAAATAAGCGCTGCACAATGATTTAGTCTTAGCTAGCTCATTAATGCTGTGTATTGTTAACTAAATGGGTTTTATGAATAGGTGATACTGTCTTTGCCAGTAACATGTTGGATTCATGTTAATGTGGATTGTCAGACACATTTTAATTTAAGAATAAAATAAAAGCTGAAATTAAGGCCCTCTATACACAAAGATATTTTTGTAAATTTATATTTTCCTCTATTTGGGCCTCTCGTCCACACGCAAAAGGAGTTTTAGGTCCCTAAAACAAGAGATTCTTTAAAAAACGCCCTCTGGGGTAAAGATTTATCAAAACTACGGTTACTCCATTTACCAATAAAATCATTTCATACACCAGACCTATATAACACTGACCTGCCGATGAGCTTTTCACCAGCATTAGACCCATTTATGAGTCAGGTCCTGAAAACACTTAAACTGGTGAATACAAAGACTAAGGCAACACTAACACACAGGACAAGTACTAACACACAAGCACTGTGGGTGTAGCAGGTCATATACCTATACCATATACCTACACATACTTTCACAGGAGATTTCTCATCACAGCTGAGCTCTACTGTGGGTGTGTTTAAAGCTTAAAACATAAAACAGGTTTCATGTCATTTTTAACATGTAGGACTTTATGAGGGACAAATCTCAACTTGTATGAGGTTTTGAAAGATGAAGCTTAGATGGCCGTTTACTTGAGTGAGAGAAGAAAATTCAACGATCTGGGAGATTTGCCTCTGAATCCTGTGTTGTATATAAAAGTGCATAGCTACCAGCATTAATATCACAAAATGAGAGAAGTTGAAGTTTCTATATAAAGAACAATATTGCACAAATTCAATTTTTTTCCCATTTTTTCATACATCTCTATTCTCAATTATGTTGTGTGTAAAATTGTGTTAAATATTGACCTCATAACTTAATGTAAGAGCATCTTCACTTCCACAGAGCTCAGGAAATACTATTTTATTAACCTCCTTACATTGATGTCAAAGTATTGAGAGGATAAGAAGTGTGAGAGTGGCACTGTCTGTTCTGTCAGTACAGCCAAAACATCCAAATATCTTAACTCTGAACAAACGCCCCTGAGGGTTTACTTATGTAGACACTGTTTAACAGACATCCTGTTTGTGTCATCCAGAGCTGTGGAGATCATGTCTGCTCAAAGCTAACGTGTCACTGGATAGAGAGCACACAGACTGCTGCTTTACCTTGGCCTACTGTACACCTTCAACTGTGCACTGTATCAACCCAGTGACCAGAGTTAATGTCAATTAACAGAATACAGATACAGAAAAGCTGATATATGCATATGACAATTACAATGCTCTTCTGGTTGGTGTGTCTCAGAAAGCCATTGGTAAGCTACAGCTAGTACAGAGTGCGTGTTTGGCACTCTATGATTTTGCACGCTGTGGATACTTCACATTTCTCCATTATTATTTAGCGGATACATTGAAACTTTATAGTCAGGGTCAATTTCCCCAAAAAGTGAACCCTGAAGGCATTACATCCTTGTGCATGTTTTCCAACACCATGCACAAGATGGGTGCAAAATACCAGAGGGTTGATGTAGTCTCTGACAGATACCAAAAGCAGTCAATTAAAGCAGGTACAAGGATCAAATGAAAACGGCGCCACCAACCAGTATGACGTAAAATTGAACGTGAGTCAGTTGCTCTTCCAACAGACTGGTGCAATTTTATGGCACTTGAGGATAACAAAGTGCATGAAATTCAGAAGTTGCTATCCCCGAATCAACTGGGCCCAGTATTTCAAAGTTATCTGATAGGATTATCCTGGCCGGATTGGATTAAATCCTGATCTGATCTGAAAACTGGGTATTTCAACACAGATCAAGAGGATCCTGATCCTGAGGATCAGGATTCAGCTCTGGTAATCCAATCCTCCCTTTAATCCAGATAAAGGCTGCATTCGGGTATTTCAAAAGTGAAGGCAGAGATCTGGATCAATTTGATACCAAATTTCAGGATTATTTGGATCCCACCTCAGAGGTGGATTTGACAAAGTCTCAGCTTCACTTCTCCTAGATATTGTTACTCAAAATGTTCATTACACTTAATCTAAATTAGTGTTTTAGTTCTAAGTAATTTCAAGCATAGAAAAATATTGTTTGGCCATATTTCCTGAAACTGCTGTAAGTAATAGTAACAAATACAGACCTACTTCTCAACGTCTAGTTTCACCTAACATTGTAACTTGTTTGTACCAAAACATCCAACATATGTTTGTGGTCAGACAAAGGCAATGAAATGCAATGCAAAGCAAGTTTATTTGTATAGCACATTTCCTTAACATAGAGTGCAAGAAACAACACAGGGATGAACATAATAAGTCTCAATTTAAATCACATTTAAGCACTTTCAATGTATATTTTCATGCTTTTGAATGAAGACAATTTTTTCTTAATTTGGATAAGCTTGAAAATGCACCTTTTAAAATGCCTGGGAAGTGCTTGACTGTGATTTTATAACATGCAGCAATGTATTTCAGGAAGTGTTTGTGTGTACAAACTGATTATTTACTTCATCAAATCCGATGCTATAGTGCTATATGTTTAGTGGGAGCCTTCTACGAAAGGTGATACATGTCCAGGGATTTCCAGCACTCGACCTGTTGTCTTCATTAGCAGTGGCATTGCTGAGTGGTCCATGGGTGTGAGTGTACTCTGAAAGTAGAAGTAGAGGGTGTATGAGCATATCTTTATCATTATCAGGAATCCACAATAGTCAGAGAAATTGTTCAAGTAACGTTACAGAAAAGCATATCATCAGCATTACTGTAGCATAGCCAAACTCAATCCTCTGACACTTCTGAATGAACCGCAAAATTCATACTAGTAAAGTGTATTTTTCCTACACTGAAGCAGTCTGCTCTGCACACATGTAAAACAAAAACAAAAATAAAAAAAAATCTGCTGTGTTGGCAATAACATAACGCTAAACTCTGAACAGGTCGGTGTTTAAAGAGTTCCTGTATGACGTACTTCAGATTTATTCCCTTTTAAATTAAACCATAGACCGCAAAATACATCAACACAGCCAGCTACCTCACTAGCCTGCTAACTACTTAACGTTAACATGCAAGTCAATGGAGCCGCGTTAGCTACCGTTAGCATGACCGCGGCTCAATTAGAGATCGGTACGCCCACGTTTTAAGTAGGTGACAATTCAAATAGCTGGCTCACAGCAGATGGTGAGTGGCCTTTGTATGGTCTTAAAAACGCTACACATTTGATAACGGTATACTTACATTTTGATGTGAAACCTGGGCTACTAGCTGCTCCCTCCGTGAAGTGTCCCGCCGTGGACACGGAGCACAGCGAGTCAGATTCTGAAAGCCACGCCCCCAAAGGTGAAACGTTTCAGATCCGGGGGCGGACACATGAGATTTGGAAATCCGTATCCATTCAGATTGGGATCAAAGTGATGCATCCTGCCAATGTTTTGAAATACCCGGATAAAGTCAGCAGGATCACCTTGATCCCTGACTGAGAAAAGGAGGATTTCATTATCCGGATTATTCTGATCTGGATTACAAGTTTTGAAATACTGGGCCCTGGACACACTACTCGCCTTCCATGGGGTCACTGGCTGTGATGGTGTGTCTCAGTTCAGTGGCCACAGTAAGAATAAAGCCTGGCGTGTGTTGTTTCAACATCATCACACAGACCTCCTTGGCCTTGGCAAGGGCCCTCTAACAGAGGACATAGAGAGATCAGCTGAGGCATTTATCTACAGGCTGTATGGTGTGCCTGAAGTGGACACTTGCAACAAAGCTAGAGTGAAGTTGTTTTGTGCAGGCCGCACACAGGACACTCTGCCACCATCCTCAGATGCAGACAAATTCCACATCATGAGGACACACTATCAGGCCTATGTATGGAATCAAGCTCATGTGCCACGCCCCACCCTCTCTCTGTAATTATGAGATATATTAATCATCAGATAGCTTATTATTAATTATTATTTAATTTAATTTAATTAATAGTCAAACAAATAGTAAACTTCGTTTTTTTCAAGCATTTTTTTCACAATAGCATTAGGCCTACACTTTTTTCCTGAAATTTGGTAATGAATTATTCATAATTTAAAAAAACATTTTAACTTCAAACACTTTCAAGCAGTTTCTTTATAGCTTCTTTATACTACATATCTATTACACCATTTTAACAAAAGTTCTGGTGTTATTTTAAGACTTTATCTGTCAACTGTTATAGTTAAGCATCCTGTAATAAGAGCAAGATGTCAGGTGCCTCTACTGCTGTTGTAGGTCCAGACTGGGCACAGTGGGATTATGCATGCATGGGCCAATTTGTGTGCTTGTGTGTGAGTGTCTGTGTGTTTGTGGTTGGGGTAGGAGTATGGGGCAACATTTTACCATGGTATAGTGCATTGAAAATACCCCCAAGATTTTTACCTAGATATATATGAATTTTAAGCACTTTTCTTACATTATATCATAAATTTGAACATGGAATTGAATTCCCCATATACAAAAACCCCCAAAAGACATTTTGCTCTGTTTTTGATCTTGTTTAGGTCAAAAGATAAGTCTTTAATTAGATTTCAGACTGGCGATGGCGGCCATATTGAATATTTTAATTTTGAGGCATTATGGGATATTTTTGCGCTGTGCATACAGCAGATTTGGATTCAGCAACCTTGAAAACCCCTAAAAACGTTGTATGCCCAGAATTAATATGAAATGCCTTCAGGACCTTAAATAAGCACATTTTCTGAAATTCTGCCTTGTACATTATGTTTCTACAACACTGTAGTTAGGGCTGCGCCATCATGGAAAAAATCATAATCACGATTATGTTGGTCAAAACTGAAATCAGGATTATGCAAACGATTATGTGGCGCATGTGATGACTTATTGTTTACATGACGGCATGTCATTTCTGTCTCTACATGGCTGCACGTTTACAATTCTCCTCCGCTCTCTGTATCACGCACAGTGGAGTTTGGCTCCGACACGCACACACACCTCTCTCGCTCTCCCTCTGCGTGATCGCGATCACCAGACTATTAATTGCACAGCATTAGCTGTAGTTGATGTGTAGTTAGGTTAGCCCAAAATGTTTAGGGTAGCACAGCTACACGTCACATTTTTTTGGCTGTCACTAGAAACAAAGCGATGAGATGACTCACCAGAACACATTTATCAGCTGTGATAGCCAGTACACAGACACAAAGACACAAAGACACGCACACACACACACACACACACACACACACACACGCACGCACAATGTATTGGTAATTCAGTCACTACTAAATATGCATGTCACAGATTCCATAGATATACATGCCTGGAAGGTAATCAACCTGTAATTAACATTTACCATATGTTAAAGCAACGCCTCAGCCCAGCACTGACATCATGTCTTTCTGGGTGTTGTCAGGTCACATTTTCTCACAAGCTACATCATGCATACTACATATATTTGTTTCACCAAAATGTTTGCATTTTCTCCCTCCTGTGATATCTCTGAGTTACCTCACCTGAGCTTTCCTGGGACAAACAGCCATTTTCTGTGAATTAATTCAGACTTTTAAATAGATAGAATAAGACTTTTCAATTTTAACCTGAGCAGCCCGACAGGTCAGACCAGATTTGGGCCAAAAATGTAAGCTGATTGGCCGGGTCAGGAAGGGTTCGGGCTGTGGGAAAAAAAAAACATTTTCTGTACCAGGCTGTTACCTTAATTATTTCTGCGGTGAGGCTGGGCATTTTAAGAAGGGGATCTGTGGGGAGTGACTTGCTGTTAAAAACAAGTAGTCATTCATTCGAGGACCTGCAGTTTTTGGCACTTCTGCGCTGGTGTCATTTTTCAGCTCTGAGGGTTTTTCTTGCGTATAACCCCGATTCCTAAAAAGTTGGCACGCTATGTGAAATAAAATTTTAACTAAATGAAAACGGAATGCATTTACTTGCAAACCCTTTTCAACCTTTATTTAATACAATAAATTAACATATTCTTTATTCAGAGGATAGTGAAGGATTTCTTAATATTGCTATTGTAACAGAAAGATTCATTTGCCAATCTAAAGGTATATTTATTTTTGTTCCATCCAATAATATTTTAACTTTGATACAATCCAAGAGAATCATTTTATCAGGGACATTTTGGTCCCAAGGTCTCAGGTTAGGTCTTATACATAGCAATAATGGCTAGATGTAGGTATTTATCAGTATAGAACATTTTTAGGTTCACATAAAGAAAGGCTAGTGTTTGAGAATTTCTGTGGTTTCATTGTGAAATGACAATTGGAATTAACAGCAGCAAACTACTGAGTAATCTTCAAATAGCCCCCAAAAATCACACTCTGTGAATATCTAATAAATGATATTAGTGTTTACACTGATGTGGTACTGGCAACTTGCACTTTTCATGTTTTTATTTTTAGGAAAAGCACACCACCTAACTATTTTATTTATTTCCCTATCATTTAGAAAAGCAGTTTTGATATCGTTTTAGTCTAAAATAAAGATAAACTGAAAATATTATTAAAAATAAAAGGAAAAAAATCAACAGATACTCGACCTGCTTTGGGAAATAACATAGGCAAATATAAAGCAAACATTTTGCAAGGCTCTCTTCCTCCCTCTCTCCTCAGTATATGTGTGTCCATAGGCATAAACTGCCATTCAGGTCTTTAATAATTAAAGAACTTTGTGGTACTGAAATCAAAATAAGCTTCAAAACTGTTGTGATAAAGTTGGTCTCCCTCTCAGGTTTAGTGTCAGCGTAGCATGACGGGAAAAGTGCTTTCCCACACACACTCAGCCTTGCAAATGTTAAGTAGTATGCGATTTAGGGATGCAAGATAATACCTGCATGTTATCGGTATCTGCCAATATCAGCTTTTAAATGAACTATTAGAATCAGCCAGCATGCTTTTTCTTATATGCACTATGAATAAATATTACATATAATAAGGCATTCTGTTTCAAGTCTCCACCTGCACCTTAAGAGTATGCATGCATAATGAGGTTAATTCCACTACAGAAGAGACTTGAAGATCACTAAAATCAGGTGGGACAAAAGTGGATAATATACTGATATCTGTTTCGGCATATCAGATATTGGCAAAACATCCAATATCATGAATCCCTAATAAGATTCCACCACAGCTTCATGACACAAAATCCATTTGTAACAGCTAAATACTGCCCCACTGTGCATCAACTGTACATCATTATGCGCGACATACCAGCAACACCATAAAGGCAAACAGTATGCACAGAGGGCTGTGGTGACAATCATCACACCCAATCATCTTGTGTATTTTATACTTATGTGTGAGTTGAATAAAACAGCCTAAAATGACCTCAAAACTGGCACTAGATTATCACAGATCAATAATATTGACCGCCAGAACAGAAGATGTGACTTGAGAAGTGCAGGTTATGATAACACTGTTAGTTATAGAGATGAGATACTGCCCATCAGCAACTAAAGGAGCCTGATACAGCACAGTTAATTAGTGCAGGCCCTACCTTTAGATGAGCTTCTTTATTAATCTTCTGCCTGAATTATGATGGACTCCTCAAAGGTCGTTGTATTTTCCTGGGAGATCTCCAGCCAAACAATCCGGCGAATAAACCGCTGTCGGAGGTGTCAGGGAGGGACGCCATGTTATTCCTCCACTGCATCTGTTCAGGAGATGTTCCTTAAAAAGCTCTCCATGGTCCAGGTTCTGTAGAGATACTAAGGTAAACTGACCCGTCGCCATTTTGGTTGCAGTTGTCCTTCATTAACACCTTCATCTTCTTGTCACTCTTGTGTTTGCTCTGTCTTCCGCTTCGCAGAGTGAAAAAACAATCGGCTTTGTCCTAAAAACAGACTCCAGTGCTGGCGGTGAAACTTTATATTCTCCGATATTACCGTTATCTTCCTGCTGCTCACTGACAACCGTTACCGGTGGTACTTTCAAACAGCTAGCAGTTACCGTTGAAGCTAACTTAGCCGTGTTGCTTGTTAGCTCAATTAAGCTAGCAGGTGGTGCTAGCTTTAATATAAAATGGTTTTATATGAGACAGAAGTTAAAAGTATAATATCACTGAAGTTGTCCGCAACATTTTAAGTAAATTCGCGCCGGTGTCAGTCACGTGGACGGAAATAAAAACACACGCAGCTTTTCAATTAGCAGCTCACACTGGCACGCGCTTCCGCCCTTGTGATGACGTAACAGCTACGTTGCACGGAGGCCGCGGAAGGAACGCGGCAGGGGGCGGGGCGAGTATTTAAATGAAGCTCATCTACACTTGGGGTGCGTTCCAAATCGTAGAATTTTTCGTTTTAACTTTAGTGGACACTGCAGCTGCCCTGAAAAAGTACCATAATAAATTTTAGTTGCTCAGCTTGAGTATCATACAAAAATACTCCTTCCTGAAAATACAAATTCATGTGTGACCCCCTCACACAAGAAGCCCCACAAGGGTCAGTCAATATAAAACTGAGCCAGTCATCCCACGTCCCTAGAACACACAGCACTGATGAGCACACTGCACACACTACTGGTACACAATAACAAAATGCACAGCAATCAATAGCTGTGTTACAATTCAGGGGCCGCAGCCTTTGAAGGACGCGGTCTTCACGGTCGACGTCGGCCACGTCCTTTGAAAACTGCATCAGCCAAACCGAACGGTCTCTGAAATGGGACGGTCTGGTCTGCGGAGGAATTCCTGGTTGCATTGCTAGTCGCTAATCGCCTGACCCGTTGGCGTCCCTGCTACTTAGCAACCAGCTGTGCTTGACAAAAGAAGATATAAGATATATATATTTTAGTTAATACTTGAGAAGATGATTCATTACCAGAGACACCGTCATTCAGTGTTGCCAGGTGGGAAATGAGGCATCATCGTACCAGAGACTCAAAATTGTCGTATTTTGCGGGAAATTATCGTACATCCGTCATAACCAAAATAATCCTACTGATGCGCTATAGGCAAATATAGTCACTTCTGTTTTTCCTCTTCTTCTTCTTCTTCTTCTTCTTTGGGATATATATATTCTGAGGGCTCAAAAACTCCATTGTGTTGCTTTAAATTAGAATTGTTTCAGCTGTGTGCTTTTAGCGAAAAGTTATGTGAGAGAGGAGGGAGAGACGCTCTGCTGCTGCCAGAGGAGCCGCTGAATGAGCTCCCTCTGAGCGCTAAGTTGCTTCAAGAGTCTGAGAAGAAAAACATTCAAGACGCCACAGTTTATTCCACACTACTGAAGCTGCTCCTCTTTTTGGAACCAACGCAGCGTACGTAATAATTTCAGCCATGCTTGTTGCCGCCTGTAACTGTATGACAACAGTATGTCAACAAGAGGAGGAAATACAGTGAGTGCTGGACGAAGCAGTGAGTAACAGCAACTCTGCCCACATTTAAGAGCACAGTTTGCTGTGGGAACACCAGGGTCTAGGTTCCATGTCTGAAGGGTTACTGTTGGCTCCAAAGGTACCGTACAGAAAGTGTAGGGTTGGTGTTAGACGTTAATATGTGATGGTTAGGGTCAGGGTAAAGGGAGTACATTAGGTCAGTGAGGGTGCAGTGCAGGCCGGGGCAAACGCTGACAACATTAACTTGTTACTAACTGGCACAGGACAAAAAGACAAAGAGAGAGTGTCAGCACGTGTGTGTGTGTGTGTGTGTGTGTGTGTGTGTGTGTGTCTCCACCTTTGGTCTGCACGCTGAGCTGCTGGAGCAGAGAATGAAAACAGGATCACTCACCACATCTGATGCTCCATGGACCGGAGTGGTGCCAACACAAGTCAGCCTCAGGGTCCACAGACCTGGTATTAAAGACACACACACACACACACACACACACTTACTTAAAGCTGTGAGGACTCTCAGAGAGAAGGACATAAAGCAGACACATTTTTGACAGTTCAACTCAAACAGCTGGATTTCCGCTCCAGCCGAAAGGAATTTGCTTTTAATAGTTGGGGGGTGAATGAAACATATTATCCCTTCATGCTGACATGTGATGTAGCCAAGTGTCTGCCTGATATCCTGACTCACTGTGGTCCCATTTAACTCCAGCACTGTTTAAAGTGGAAACAGTGTCGTGTGTTACTGTTTACACCACACTGACAGAGAGAAAGAGAGACAGAGAGAGAGATTAAAACAAAGAATTCATAAGAAGAGAGAGACACGGAGAAAGTTGAAAATTATGAAGTGAGAACGATTCAACACAGATCACATGAGTCTGACAAAAGGAAAAAATAGCTTTTTTCCTGGCAGTGCTTTCTAGAGGAAAACAAAGAGACGTCAAAGGTGGATTTAACCATCCTCCTCTCAGTACGTCTCATACAGTACACATATACTGTCCATAGTGTATACGGGATACATGTTCAAATGAGGTTAAGATGGTCTATAAGGGTCCATTTTAATACCCAGAACACATTAAAGACAAATGTAGAAACCAAAAAGGAACATAGTGACACAAGCAGCACCCTCAGTCCGGTGTCCCCAGCAGATGTATGGATAAGGGTTAGATATCTGTGCCAAGACTTCCTTTTCTGTGTGTCGGGCATTATTTTAAGTCTGATTAGCAACTTCTTGTAGGTCCAGACGACATTTGGCTAATCTCTATAAACAGATATCTGCATATGAATGCAGATTAAATTTTAAAAAAGCTAATATAAAGCTAAATCATCGTCAGACATACACTATTCGAACTAAAAATGTAAACCAGCACTTCTGATACCAAAATCTTGTAACGTTAGCAGCAGATTCTGCGTTCATATTGAATAAAGATGCATCTATTGTGAAAGTGCGGGCCAGTGCTGATGCTGCTTATTTCCCCTTTTGTGCCAGGAAAACATCCTCATTATAAAAAGATAATAATAAGTCATTTAGTCCTTCACTGCACTTCCTTTGAATAAGCACAAATTCAATTATATTTTTTAAAATATCCTTTTTTCCACATGAAAAACATAAAAAAACTGCATCAAAGTCCTTCTCACTATGTATGACATATCATAACTCCCTGTCTAATATTTATTCTATACTGCGGTGAAAATATCAACAATGTTCTCCTTCAAACAGCTGCATTTATTCACACTTCTCACCAAAAACTACATTTTACAAGATGACATTGAACACCTCAAGAGTACCTTATAATTTACTTTGCCCAACACTAATTTTTACAGAGTAGAGTATGAATGCATCATAACACCGTGAAAGCTTTTGCTGTGCCGTCTTGCCAGCACCTAATGCGGGCTAGATCTGGCCCACAGGCTGCCACCTGAATATCACTGTCCTACACATGTAGCGCACGGGAGTCGGTTGCAATCTGCAAATCATCGCTAGATGCCACTAAATCCTCCACACAAGACCTTTAACTCTGCTTTCATGTCTGTTTTTTTTTAAAAGCCCTGATGAAGACCTGCAGTGGTCGAAACATGTTGGCTCTTTTATGATTTTGCCACTACAGTAAAGGCTTTTAATATTTCCTTCCTCGTTAACTATATTTTTTCTTCACAAGGTTTTGATCTACGTTTGTATATTCAGAGCAAACAGTCGTCTCTCTGTTTCTAGGCTGCACTCTTTGTTTGCATTAATCATTCATTTGAATTGTTGTTATTGAATAGTTGAATATACAAACTTTGATTAATGCATTCATTTTGCTTCTTGTCTAGGGATGCATCCATCTTACTGTAAAGCAGCCTCTCAGTGTCTGCTGCAGTGCATCATCACCCTGCTGGTGCAGTTATGGCCAGCTCAGCAGATTGAATCTGTGACCTTTTCTGACAAGAAGCTCTCAACACTAATCCGTCCTGCTGCTCTGCAGCTGATCGCTGATGTAGTCGCCCATGTAATGAATCTCTTCAGTGACCCTGACATCAGCCCAAACCACCATGATACAGATAATAACAATAATACATTTGTCTTTTCTTTTTTTTTATATGTACATCAGCACAGTAAAAATCTGTCAGTGAAAACGTCTGCACATTTATGCACTTGTGTCTGTCAAATCAAAAACACATGAGCACCAGTGGGAATATAAACTTATATTTATGAACTCATTAACAGGGATTGACAGACATGAAACATTTACACAAATATCAGATGTCATACTTCTTAATAACAGGCTGCATAAAAGACAGTGATTCAGAATATTTAACTCAAATTTTACAACAGTTCTCATTTGTGTCACACCAGTTTTTATTATGAACAATATTTGACTTTACATTCCTATGACTGTACAGTTAAATGGCAGAAGAACGGATCTATGTACAGCAGGAAATACAGAACAGTTTCTGTTGTTGCAGTCAGAGCCACACAGACGAAGCTGATTTTTAATCACATACTCACAAAACTGCTGCTGCAAGCTGATGTCATCTATGACAAGAAGTGGTGTTCGCTCATTTCATAGCCATCAGAGGAGTTACACTGTCACTGTGACGATTTACATTTCAAAGAGCATAGTGTGTAATATTCAAAAGCATTCAAAGAATTTAGAGAAGTTTGTTTGTACACTGTAATATTCTGCACTGTTAAATTGTACAACACTGGAGACAGAAGATAAAATGACGGATAAATGAGCACAAGATCCAACTGTTTATCCTTCTTCACGAAAATGTGTTTTGTCAGGCGTCAAAAAACAGATCGCAAATAACCAAAGAAACCAGATGTTTGGAGAAATGTGTATAAAATGACACATGTTGACATTTATCTGAGTATTTCTGTTTGATAGAATGGTATAGTCTCAATAAGACAATTGCAATTTGATTTAAAATAAAAGAAAATTATGGTCAAATCAAAGTTAAAATCAAGAGTTTAAATGCAGCACGTTTGTTACTGTTGATTAAATGTTGCATCATCTACGTGTTACCTGTATGTTACATGTTTCAAAGGTATAACTGTCATTGTGGAAATTTATAAAGCCACATTTACGACTTTCTTTTAGTTTCGATACTGCAGAGAGCAGCAGCAACATCAGTGGAAATTAGTGAGTAATCTGATTACATCTTACTGGTTGGTCAAATCTAAAATAAATCTTAAACCATAGCTTTAAATCTTTTTTTTGTTTTGTTTCACCTCTCAAAAGTCTCAAAAGATTTTTGAATCCCTCTTGTAGATTTGAGCATGAAGTTGTTTTGTGTGCAACGTTCAAGCACCCGGAGGAAGCATCAACAATTTCAAAACAATTTTCAAAACATCAAATAAATGCATTTAAAAGAATGTGTCACCAGCCAATGAGTCATTTGTGTATGAATTCATCACCGTGTTTAACCTTGATTTTGTGAATAAAGCTTTGTTTTTCTCACATGGCTCCACGGTGAATGAAGAATCCAAAAAAAGCAAACATTCTGCATGTACTGAGGTAAACAGTGATTGAGTTTAACAACAGCAAAACTATATCAAAGCATCTGTTCACAAACTGCTCAGTTCTTCCCAAACACACGAGACTTGTGTGACAGTTTTTTCACAGATGTAAAAAATGTTTGTCTTTTTGGATTCTCCGTTCGCCATGGAGGAAAGTGAGAAAAGCAAAGTTTTCTTAACAAATTGTTTGTAACATACGGCCGGTAACTGATATACAAGTGGTTATTTTGTGAGTCAAGTATTCCTTTAAGTCAGGCACGTCTCATCTGTGTGTGAGTATTTTATTTGTTTATTTTTTTAATAATGTGTTTCGATGCAAGGAGCAGCCGGCCCCCAGGTGTTTTGACTTTATCTTATCTGGGCCGCATTCAAAAAGTCTGGACACCCTGCTTGAAGTCCTTGCAAGCTACCAAATGTAGGTGTTTCATATTCTCATACATCTTATCAAATTATATTATATCTGAAACTAGTTTTCTTTGCAGGTTTCTTTCTTTTACATGTATCTCCTTTAATTGATACTGTAACTTTACGCTGTGAGGCCTTAAATCCATCTGTTGTTTCCTCTCTGTGGCACAACGCCATCATGTTTTCAACGTCTTCATGTGTTTAACTGTACACAGGAACTTTGGGTGGAGATAAATACTGAATGTGCACAGGAAGATCGTGACTCTCACTGAACTGCAGAGACTCTTAAAAAGACTTTACAACTGAGAATTAACTGGTGACATGCAAGATATGAGAAAAGACGCTGTTTGCAAATCTCCATGAAATGAAAACAGAAATTGTAGATGATATTCATAGATGTCACAGACACTGACACACCATGTGTGAAACTGTGTAACTCCCCTCAGGTGAGTCTTTGCACAAACTGTAAATGGCTCTGGCTGCATTTTAAGGTAGCACCACCCTGTTGACAGCAGGGGGCGACACAAGCTTACAAAAAATAAGAGGTGAAGATAAACATTACATTTTACATAGCCCTCCTGTCCCATGCCTGTCTCATATCAGGCCTACAGTACTGTTGTCAGGGTTGGTAAGGTTCCTTTTTCATTTCTTAAGTGGTTCATATACATTCTGGAGAAAAATAATGTGTACAAGAACGTCTTCATCCAAACAGTGCCATCATTTAAAGAGTCCACTCCTCAACCTTTTCATTGTTCAGATCATATTTTGCAAATGGATCTCTGTAACCTGCTTATTTACCCCCGAAAAACAGAACTCAAAAATCAATCCACAAAATGCATCATTTGGTTCCTTTGAGATTCCTCAAAACACAGCGTCATTTAAAGGCAGATTAAGTGTTTGCATACGTGACCACACAACATTTCTCAAGTCCCACTAGATTTGATTCTAAAAACTTTTTTCTCTCCAGTTTTTGAGACGGACGATCACCTGTCATCCCCCGACCTGCGTCCTGCTCCCCTCCAACCCTGACTGTTCGCATGATGTTGATTTGATTGACAGCATGCAAATCAATGACACCATGTTGAACTGTATTTTCTCCACACAGCAGATGTTCCACCTTTCAGAGGCTCCTCGGTTCAGACGGAGTCCAGTGAAGGTCACGACTGTTTGCAGCAACCCGGCTCGGCTCGCTGCCTCATAATTGGATTTTTTACCGTCGTGAAAAAAGGGCTGACATTTTAATTGCAGTCTTAACTTGGAAAACAGATTTCACGGCCAGCGATGACGGGCAATTCTGATGAAAGTTACCGCTGAACGAGCTGTTGTTTTTCTTAATGCAGTTATTGTCCTGTATGTCGACCATTATCATTACCTACTGCAGCAGCACTGCCCCTTTCTATTAACATTAATGACTCTCTGTCTCTCTCTCTCTCTCTCTCTCTCTCTCTCACACACACACACACACACTCTCTCAGAGCCATAGAAACTGCACTAGGCAAATTCTGCAAAAATACAAACAGTCCAGCTGTGACAAAAACCACAGGTGCTGGCAGGAGATAGTCTCCGCCCACAGGAAGTGATGACTTTACAGTGACACCCAATCAGCTCTTCGTCTCACACATTCTTCTGTTTTCACAGGATATACACAGGTCTTTCAAAATAAACATACTACGTAGGTACAACAGTGTGAATTGAGATTGTTTTTCTCCAACTAACGCACATGGTTGGATTTAGGCAATCCTTTAAGGCTTTATAAACTTAAAGGACATGAACACCACGTCCTGGGTGAAAGTCAGTGGTTGTTTGACCCATCCACCACCCCTACCACCGGCCATACTCAGACTTTCTGCGTCTTAGCTTTCATTCATGTTTGTCGTGTTTCCCCCTGACACCGCTGTACGCCATTAAACTATAACGGCGACCAGCTGCTCCTGACGATGTTAAAGGACGGCTTTTTTTCGTCAGTGTCTGATGCTGCAAGTCAGTGCCCAAGCGCCGGATTTCAAGGAGTGAGACTGAGTTGTTAATGGCCATGTGTCCCACATTTTGTTGATTAACTTTTCCAACAAATGTTTACATTTTTTTGTAAGTATTCATGAATAAATAAATGTTCTGACAGTCGTTCTTTTAGCCTGCTTGAGGCCATTTTAGATTTGAATGTATTGTGTGAAGTTATTTTTGTTCAAAAACCATTGTTATCATAAACGAATATTTATCACATTACGAGCAAACGAAAAAAAGTCTGCAGAATTCTGCATTTTGGATCACTGCTTAACACAATTCAAATATCTGCAGATTCAGATTGGGCCTGACAATCACGTGATAGACACATAAAATTTAAACTATTCATTATAAAAATAATAAAAATGTAATTAATATCAAATAAACTGATATAATGCAACATTGTACGACTTTAATATCAGTAAAGTGCTTCGATACAGTTAAAAAAACAAAACCATCTTGTTAAAAAATAAAAGCTCCACATCTGAGCTTCATGTTGCTCTGCTCTCAGTTTAGCTGCTGCTGATGAAGCCCTCAGTCTTTTGACTGACTGCAGGACCCAACAGTAACACTGTCCACCCAACATAAAAAAATGAAGTAATCTTGCTTACAATTGATTGGATTTCTTAATTCAGAAGGAGAGCAGGGAACTGTTTATCTCTCTGTGAATATAGTCTAAATTCCATACATGTAATTTTACTTTGTTAACACTTGAAAAACAAAAGTTATCATATGTGCATCCTGGGCCCTTTTAATGATTTGACAGAAAAGATGCGAGTGACCACTTGACACAGAAACGTCAGACGTTATGACTCGCAACTCTGTCACTCGCAACGTCGTGGTCAAACGAGCTGATGTTAAAGTCTGAGAGAGAGTGCAGGGCGCAGTTTTGCAGATGAGCCTGATAAGCTGGGTGTGTATACTGCTCAGAAATAACTTTTTCCACCCAGTGTGTGTGCAGGAGGAGAGAAGCAAGCAGCCTGGAAATGACACAATGACAAATCAGAGTAGTATTTTCCCTGTCTAATCAGCTTAGGTGCTGCGAAACAAACACTTATCAAGGTGGAGAAAACCCTGTTTTTCATAAACTGCATCCACAGTTTGGCAAATTCCATGATTTTCTGTGTTTTACAGCTGATTTAACTTTTTATTGTCATTTTCTACGATTACATCCGTGTTTTTCGCATCATGGAAATCATAGGGTCGCACTACCTATTGCTGTCATGTGCACACAGTGTTGCCTAGTGCAGCTTTAACCAAACCATACACATATTACATCTGCATCACATACACTGAGAGTTAAAATTCGAACCCAGATTTTTCCAGTCGTGTCTTTCCACCACAGTCTGTTCTCACTCAGTAAGACTCTGCAAACATCTGCGACAGGTGTCATGTGTCGTACATTCAGGCAGGTCTACATTCCAACATCTTCTTGAAAGCTTTCCTGAAGCTGTCGTCCAGGAAGGCGTAGAGGAACGGGTTGAGGCAGGAGTTGGCGTAGCTCAAGCTGGTTATGAAGTAAGAGATCCCGATGAGGAGCGGCGTGGTCCTCAGGTCGGTCGTCAGAGCCACTATGGTGCTGAGGTGGAACGGCGTCCAGCAGAACAAGCAGACGGCCAAGACGATAAACACCATGATGGTGACTTTCTTCTTGGCCTTGTCCAGCGCCTTGGCGTTGCTGTTGAGCCGCATGTTCCTCAGCTTGTAGAGCATCATGGTGTATAAGATACAGATGGTTGAGACCGGAATGGCGAAGCCCAGGATGAGCGTGTAGATCCGGCTCGCTTTGAACCACAAACTCTCAGGGCTGGGGAAGCTGAGCACGCAGCTCTTCCTCCCATCATTGGGGTCTGTGTAGACGCCAGCGAAAACAGTGAAAGGCATGACGATGAGGATGACGAGGATCCAGACACATAATGAGATGATTTTGGCTGCACGGTAGGTGCGGTAAGGCATGCGCTTGGACCTCACCGTGGCCCAAACGACCAGGTAGCGGTCAATGCTCATCACTGTCAGAAAATAGATACTGGAGAAGATGTTGTAGTGGTCTATGCTGAGGATGACTTTGCACAAAACCTCACCAAAAGGCCAGTAGTGCAGCAAGTGTTCGGCAATGTTGATCGGCAACACCAAAGTGAACAAATCATCGGCAATGGCCAAGTTCAGGATGAACATATTGGTGACTGTTTTCATCTTGGGGGCTTTGAGGATTACATAGATGACAGCCGTGTTGCCTGTCAGCCCCACTGCGCAGATCACAGAGTAGATGACCGGTAAAATGACATAAAGGTCAGCGTAGAAGTAAAACTCAGAGGGAGGAGTACAGTTCAGGTCAGTGCGGTTCCCTGAGTAGAAGTCCACAGAGTCGTTGCAGACCGGCAGTGCACCGATAGGCACTGACACATTCTCCATGTTTGAAGAGACGCTAAGAGTCTCTGAGCATTTTGAGACAAATATACACTGATTTCAAATAGTTATATATCAGTTTTTAAGAGCAACATCACTGTCTTTGTTTTCCTTCTTAGACATCTTCCCACACAGGATACACCAGTCATTTGTCAGAGAGCCTTAAAAGTTAGAAATGCACAGTTCAGCGAACAAGCTCAGCCTCTGACTCACAGACAACAGAGAAAAGCAGCAGTTCTCAGTCTGAGGTCCAGGGACCACCAGCGAGTCACTGAGAAGATAAGAGCGGGCCCACTTGTTAATTTAGAGTCATTAGTTTCACTTTTGTTTCAGTTTCTGTGATGTTACAAAAAGCAGCTGTTCTCATGCGCTCTTTACACTGTACACACACTTACAGAGTGACGCAAGGAAACCAAATGCTTAAATAATAATCCTGTCAGATGGAGTTTCTCCGGAGCAAATGTCACCTTAGGAGAGTTCGTCCGTGGAACAACGTGGATCTGTTTGGTGTCCCTGTGAAAACGCGCCAGACGCTCCGCTTCATGCTCACTGGATGAGCGCTCCACGCTCAGCTTTGTGTCGCGCTTGATTTTCCATTTCCAGCTCTTTACAAACATTTGACAGTCTGTGTATCCCCACTCGGATCCATCCCGTCACTTTTCTCTTCTTATGTCGGGCTCCAAATCACCTCCAGTCTGCCGGTGCTGAATTTATCCTCACCAAAGATGCCCTCCCTCCTCCTCCTCTTATTCTCTCCTCCCCCGGCTGCAGATGATTTGAATAAGTTTTATAGGTTGAACGTGTCCAAGATAAGGTTAACGATGGTTATTTATGGTCTCGGGTGCTGATGTTTTCTTCCTGTGCTTCATGTGCGCTCCGGAGACCGCGCCAAGGATTTACGCACGAGTGGCGCATCCCGAGACCTGGACAACAGAGAGATGTGGACACCAATTAGTTGCCTTGCACACATTTGAAACATCACAGGAGTGAATGTACTTCAGCAGGTGCAGCTTTTACTGTCAGCAGCCTGGAGTCGATGAAGAGACATCATATGTCCAGCTCTCAGCGCTCGACAGGCAGAACTAGATCAGACTGCGTATGTTTTAATCTTTCTATATGACATGTATCATGAACACATAAACTAACAAAATCTGAGCCTGTTAGAGCAAATTAGAATGATTCAGTCACACATCATAAACTCTTCTTGTCGGGAAAGTTGGTTAACTCACTTTTATTTCACAACATTTTAAAGGTAATTAAAAACATTAGAAACACTTAAACATAAGCAGTGAATAACAAATCAACATGTATTATGATAAAGAATGTGACAGATATTAAAGTGCACAATAAGTTTAGGCAGGTTTACCCTTCTCCGTGTCCCCGGTAAAGTCACTGTCCTCCGGTCTTACCTCTGAGGGAGACGCGCTGCTCTCCAGCCTCTGCTCCGCTCCGTCTCTCCCTCTGTCTCTCTCCTAGAAGGCTGTGACACCGACTGACGTCACTCCGAGATCCCCGTGTCACTGAGTGGTCTGTGAGGTAAAAAAAAAAAAGGAAGGTTTATTCTTTTTTGCCAACATTGCCATAGGAGAAAATATCTCCTACATATGGGATGTTGCCTTTTATGTATGAAATATAATCCCCTGTACCGGATGTTATCTCCTGCAAAGGAGAACCTATCTCCTATGTTTGAGATGATATCTTATCCGCTGTGAGGGTCCTAAGGACAGAGGGATGTCGTATGCTGTAAAGCCCTGTGAGGCAAACTGTGATAACTGCAAATATGTGCTAGTCCATACAAGTGCACAGGTGCCCACGTACAGTTTCACATGGTGTGTGTTTGGGATACAGGTCATAGGAAAATGCAGATTAAATAGTCAACTGAACCCATTAAGAAGAGCAATGTGTTCAGACAGAGTGTTTGTGAAGCTGATAGTACGATTGCATTATTGAAAGTACAGTAGTACCATTGCCAACAGTGGGATAGTTAGTGGGCTAAAACTGTGCATTAGTAGTTGAGGTAGCACGTTGAAAGGCAGATAGTTAAAGTGTTTATATGTTGTATTGACTTCAAAGTGGGGCGCACTGGTAGTTCACATGGGAAAGGTGCAGCTAGCCCTTGTTGCAGCAGCACACCATACCATGACTTAGTCATAGCAAACATTACACATTGGTCCACAGGGGGAGCCACAGCCATCGGTCGCATTTTAGCCATTTTGAAGCATTTTTCTGTTGTTATAGCGCCACCCAGTTGCCAATTAGAGTTAAATTTCTCCAGTCACCTTGAGGCGTCCTGTTCTACATATCTACCAAGTTTAGTAAAAATCCATATGGCGGTTAGGCCTAGATAAGAAATGAGCTCTCTAGCGCCCCCATTTTGTTTGATGGGGTCAATAATGGAGGGGTCCCCTCAGATTATGTGTGGTCATATGCCTACAAAGTTGCGTGGTGATGGGTGAAACCCTTGAGATGTTATACACCTTTATGTGATGAGCCACGCCCTCCGCAATATTCATTGCCTTATAGAAGCTCAGTTTTAGTAAGTTTTCCAACTTTTGCCAAGAGGGAACTTTAGATATTGGTCCCTAGATTATGTTCACCCAGTTTCATGCAGATCGCTCAAACTTCCTAGGAAGAGATCCATTTGAAGTGTTTTTCAAAAAATTCAATATGGCGGAAAATCTATATAAGCGGAAGTTATGGGTTCTTGAGGCAAATGTGTTCCTCATGAGGAGAGGCATCTCTGTGCAAAGTTTCATGTCTCTACCACATACGGGGCATGAGATATGCCCATTCAAAGTTTGACATTTCAATGGGTTGCTATAGCGCCCCCCTTTGGCCAATTGATGTAATATTGCTTCATTCACATCCTCCCATGACCCTCTACCACTGTGCCACATTTCACATGGATTGACCAAGTCAGTGAGGAGAAAAACGTGGAACGAACACACACACACACACACACACACACACAGAGTTTTTGTCATTATATAGTGAGATAGAAAAATAGTGAAAGTAACAAAATTAGTTTGGCCCAATTTTTTTCACCATACAGTTGCTGCAGATTTGTCGGCTGCACATCCATGATGAGAATCTCCCGTTCCAGCACATCCCAAAGGTGCTCTATTGGACTGAGATCTGGTGACTGTGGAGGCCATTGGAGTACAGTGAACTCATTGTCATGTTTGAGATGATGTGAGCTTTGTGACATGGTGCGTTATCCTGCTGGAAGTAGCCATCAGAAGATGGTACACTGTGGTCATAAAGGGATGGACACGCTCAGCAACAATACTCAGGTAGGCTGTGGTGTTTAAACCATGCTCAGTTGGTACTAAGAAAATCTCCCCCACACCATTACACCACCAGCAGCAGCCTGAAGCGTTGATACAAGGCAGGATGGATCCATGCTTCCATCTGAATGTGGTTTTTCCAATCTTCTATTGTCCAGTTTTGAATTGTAGCCTCAGTTTCCTGTTGTTAGCTGACAGGAGTGGCACCTGGTGTGGTCTTCTGCTGCTGTAGCCCATCTGCTTCAAGGTTGGACAAGGTGTTGTTGCTTCAGAGATGGTCTTCTGCAGACCTTGGTTGGAACCAGTGCTTATTTGACTTCCTGTTGCCTTTCTATCATCTTGAACCAGTCTGGCCATTCTCCTCTGACCTCTGGCATCAACAAGGCATTTTGGCTCACTGGATATTTTCTCTTTTTGGGACCATCCTCTGTAAACCCTAGAGATGGTTGTGCTGAACATCCCAGTAAATACCAACAACCATGAAACCATCAAATGAGGAAAGTCAGCCGGTCTGCCTGGAGGGAGGCACTTTGACGTCTTCTGTGCAAATCCAGAGCTTTCCAACCTTCCTCTATGACATGTTAGATGGATGAAATTGTTTAAAACATTAGTGCAAAATTTCCAGAAAGTTTGAGGCAGTTTTTAATGCCTGAAAGACTCTGACAGGCCGTGTGTCACATAGCAAATATACAATATCCTTCCTGACTGCATCATCCATCTGCTTTTCTCATTTCTTTGTTTCCAACTCCTGCTCTCCTCTTTCATTTCACTCTGCAGGAGATGACAGCCCGAAAATTAGGGATCATGGGATTGATGCTTCACTTCAATTCCAGCTGAACGTCCTCCTCTCACACTCTGTCTTTGCCTTTGTCTCATGTCTCGCTCAGCTCTTGTTTTTGTCTCTTTGAGTCAATATCCGAAGGGGATCCTGTCATACTGTAATTAAATTATTTAATCCAATTAAAATCTTAAAATCATCACAATCATTTTGGATACAATGATTTGCAACCCAACATAAAAGTGATACGTAGTTTGCTAAAAAAAAATTCTTTGAACACAACCATTTCCCCAACGTTTGGTTCAGCTGCCTTCGGGTTTATGAATCCTCCTTATAACCTTCCTCTTCCCTTTAATCTCATTATCCTCTTCACTGCTAAAGTGGATTAAATGGGTTGAAATCAACAAAGGGTCATCACTTTCATCTGGATTCATGGAGAGGCCAGTCAGCCCCAACATTTTACACACTCAGTTCAGTAAACACTCCTGTCTTAATCCTCCTCTTCCCCCTCACCTCCCTCTCTTCACCTCCTGTAAGCCGCCGGTCCTGCACACTTTGATCCCTCACCTCAGCACGACGGAGCTTTTCTTTCAACAACACCTCGGCCTCAAGCTCAGCAGCACTTAGTTTTCTTTGCTGTGACCCTGTCACCCACTCACTCGCTCTTCTGGTCTTTTTGCACTGCAGCCCTCCAACTTCACTGCTTTCTTCCTCACAATCCCGACTATGGAAACTGACTTTAACTAAACTAAAAACACTTAACACGAGGTACAGATATTTACATTTCTATAATATCCTATAATAAACAGAAGGTAATATTCGTATTTATTGTTTGACAAAACAATTCAAGCTGAGGTTTCAGTTTACAGTAATTTTGGCTTCATTGGGCAAAACATATTGTGGTCAAACTGGACAGAGAGCAAACTACTTCCGTGCGTCCTATTCTTCAGTCTTTAGAAAGTCTAGCCTTGGTGGGAGATGTTGGCCAATCACAGGTTATTTCTGAAGCCTCTTTCACACTGCCTGTTTAGCGCACAGTTATGCCACCTTGCCGAGCTGTGTATATGGTTCAACTGTGGGAGAAGGTTACAGCACCAAAGTGATGTCTGAATAAACAGGACAGCTGGCAGGACGATTGTGACATTGGTGTGATGTTTTGACATGTTATGCCTGTGACCCACCAGGGGATGTTCAAAAAGTAGCTGTTAGCAGTTAGTGGCAAACTCAAAGAAGAAGAACAGGGTGGCAATGAGCTGGAGCTAAGAGAGAGGTGAGCAGTGTCACTCAGCTGGTGAGAGTCAAACAATCATTCCTCCTGGTGACAAAGAAAAAATCTGTAATCTAATCCAAAGTGTGGGATCATTTTGAGAAGTTGAAGAACGAACCCAAGGTGATTTGTAAACTCAGCCCTAGTGATGACAGCAGTTAGTAATAACTCTTTCCATTGTAAGACAGTTCCTGGCAGTGAGAGAAGAACAGTAGGTCGTAAAGCAGTTACATTTATTTGTCCAGGGAGTGGTATCTAAGTACACAACCCATTGTTTAATTCTCTACATGTTAACATCTGGCAGACACATTCTTCAGACGTCCACTCAGCGGTTCCTCAGCCAGGAAAAAGGAGAACAGCAGTGTTGTTTACAAATGAAACACATTTTTTTAAATCAATTTTGATGTCAAGCCAAGTTTGAAAATGGACTGCTGTTGACTTGGGCATAACTTTTACAGTCAGTGATATTTATAAAGTGTCTTACATGGAATAATTCCAGCAAAGTGATGTAATGATCAATACAAACCACCCGACCTGGTCAGAATCAATGAAATTGCTTCTGTGCAGGAGGAACTGGGTCTGGGTGACATTGATGTAGTAACATATTGATCAATAACACAAACAAAACTTTCAAATGTCACATACAAAAAAAAAAAAGCGCTGACCGACCATATGAGTATAAATCATTAAACACTATTCTGCCATAGATGTACCAGTGGCACACACACTGTACAGGCAGAGGAAATGGATGCACAACACCTGTACAGTCAAATCAATGCCCTGTAATCACTGCTCTGTGGCTGCAGTTATGCTCCTGATAAAATGTTGCTGCAGGGTTTGAAAATTTTGCAAAATAAAGTGTAAATTTGTGTTTCCGTCAACTATAGTTGTGTTAATATATTCAAGAGGATGTGAAAAGATTACATCATAATGAAGCGTCAGTAATTCTCAAACATAATGCTGTCCTTTACTCAAGACGCATTTATGTTTCAGTGGATGAATTTGCCTCTTCTGATCCTCGTGTACCTGTCAAGTTAAATTGGGTCAGTTTTATTTATATTGCCCAAAATCACACATTACAAATTTGCCTCAAAGTGCTTTACAATGTTTACAGGATATGACACCATCCATCCTTCAGACCTTTAGTTCAGGTAAAAATGGCATAGAAAGGGAAAAAGGAAAGAAACCATAAGAAGGACAACAGGTAAGAACTGGACTCTTTTGTCTCTCACAAATACCTGAAAAGAAGCCAGACTAGACAGACACACGAGGAAAAGCTCAATGACACCATTCACACAGAGAAGGAGAGAGACCAGGGCACCATTCACGCAGTGTAAGAGAGATAAGGTCAATGTTTAAACAGAGGAAGAGAGAGACAAAGGCCCCGTTCACACAGAGGCAGGGGAAATAAATGCAACGTTTGTACATAGGAAGAGAGCCAACAGCACCGTTTGGAAAGAGTCGATGGCATCGTTTGCAAAAAGGAATTGAGGGTCAAGGGCACCATTCACACAGTGTGAGAGAGATAAGGGCAATGTTCCCACAGGAAGAGAGTGAGAAGACCATCATTTAAACTGAAGAAGAGAGACAAGACCGCCATTTACACAGAGGGACAATAAACAAGGGAGCTATTCACACTGAGGGAGAGGTAAAGGAGCAACATTCACAGAGAAGAAGAGGGACAAGGGCACTGTTAACACAGAGGCAGTGAGAAAAGGGCACCATTCACACAAAGGGAGAAAGACAAGGTCACCATTCACAGACAAGAGGAGAGTGACAAGGGCACCGTTCACGCAGAAACATGGGAACGTTCCTACTGACATCAACTGATTAATCTTCAGTCTAAATTGCTACATCACTAGTTTCAGCAACAGATTCCAGAGTGATGTAGAGTCTTGTAATCTTTAATTTTCCCTCAGGCGGTCTCTCTTTTTGGGTAGTTGGTCAATGTCATTAAAAATCTATTTAAAAAATGTTTTGGTTTATTTAACCGGAGGGGTAAGTGCTTATTTATGGGCTGAGAAAATGCTTTGCTTTAATTTGAAATAAACAAAATCAACAAATTAAGGGATATGCAGTTTTCAGTGGGTAGCAGCAATATCTAATTAGAAAAATCTCTCATATAAATAAATAAATAGCAAAATACTGTGTACACTGAGAGGTCATTCATTAAAAACAACTAATTATTTTGCTTCAGAAGACTCTTCATCGTAACATTTTGTTTTGCCGTCTCTGCCTTGTGGTTCTTTACAGTTCATGTTATGGTTGGACTCAAACATTTGCCAACCATCAGTTATATATCTCCACTTAATCTGTTGAGGGTCACAGGAGGAGCAGAGTCTACGGCAGCAGGGAGGGTACAAACACATTCACACCGACAAGCAATTTAGACTTTCCACTTCATCTACCCTGAATGTCTTTGGAGTGTGGGAGGAAACCAGATCACCTGAGAGCGCAACACACACACACACACACACACACACACACACACACACACACACACACACACACACACACACACACACGGATGGATGGAGAAGCTACAAACGCTGCACAAAAGAACCCATCCTGCTAATGTCTGCTCCACAGAGTGTGTTTGCCTTAATATGATTGCTTACTCTTAAATGTGTTAGTACTGACTGGATGGAGAACACAGGTCTGTAGAGCAGCTAATATTTACGGCAGAACATTTATGACTTTCACCTGTATCTTTCCTTCAGCTCAGAATAAATGAAATATGTTTTATGTGTTGAAGGTTGCGACAGTTCAAACACTGAAAGGTGCCGGTATCAGTCTTAAAAGCCCTGTCAACAACAGCTGATGGATGGACTTCACGGCAACGGTCATATAATACACTCACCTGCTGTGTGTGAGTGTGTGTGCGTGTGTGTGTGTGTGTGTGTGTGTGTGTGTGTGTGTGTGTGATGAACAGGCATTAACAACATGCACTTTCTGTTTTTTCAGTGTGTTTTTTTCCTCAGAATCGACTCTTTCAGTTCAGTCTCCCAGTAAAGACAAATCATGGAGGTGAGAATACCTCCGCCTTACCTTTAAATGGTAAATCCTCTCTAAACTCCACATTTTATCACCTAGCGGTATCCATCCATGTAGATAGTTTTGGAATTATTTGTCTTTTGAGTTTTCTGTCTCTTGGATTTCTGCCTCCACTCCAAACCCAATGGGATGTTATTTTGCGCTGCTCAAGGCATGAAACAAAAAGACTTTGTTCTTTTTCTAATTATTGAATTCAAGTAAAACAATCAAATAAGGTCACAGATACACTGAAAAATCCACAGACCTCATTGTCAGAAGTTAAGGGAACATTTTAGTTCAGCTCAAATAAACACAAGAAGTTTGTGCTCTAGAAAAGGATCAGCACTCAGTGAATAACCTCCTAAGCCCTATGATAAGCTATTATGGCAAGGCTTAACTATACAGACCAGTGAGCAGTGATAACTAACATGTCTTTGGGGTCATCGGGTGGGAACCTCCTTTCACCAGTGTTTCATCTAGTTGGTCCCATGACACCTCCAGGAGGTTAGACAGTGATCTCTGGCGTCCCAGAGACACTCCCCTAATGCCAGGTCTCACTGCTCTCCACACCAATCCAACAACCTCCTTTACCTTACTTACACATGGCGTTCTCAGCCCAAACAGCACTGCCACCTTCAACAAAGCCAGGCTCCGTACATGCGAGCTCCAGGTAGTGACAGTGCTGATACTACCTTTCCTAGCACATTCACCATACTCTGTTTCACACGCTACATAGCATAACTCCAATATAAGCTGAAGTTAAAGGAGATAAATAAACTCACAGGATCAGCAAACACACTCACCTTGCAGCATGGCCTCAAACAAAAGGGATTCAAATAGGCCACTCCCACACTTAAATAACCTTCCTCTTCCTGGATTTTCTCCTGAGAGGACTGATTGGTGGATCTGTCCACCTGATCTCAAGGAGTTATGTACCCTGCTTAGTAGTTCCCCCTGCTGGCCCCCAACTGACATTATTTTTTCTCATCCAGATCCACTGGCTAGCTCTGGCTGCTTCATCTGACATTTCCTTCACTGTCTTCCTCAAACTCTGTCCCCGCACTCCGAGTTCCCCCAGGAGCGAGACAGCTGACCTTGCTATGAATCCCCTACACCCCACTTCCACTGGACAAATCCTCGTCTTCCATCCTCGCTGCTCAGCTTCTGCTCCTAAATCTGCATATCTAAGCTTTTTTCTTTCATAGGCTTCTTCCACTGAGTCTTCCCAAGGAACTGTCAGCTCAATGAAATAAACTATCCGTTGACTCAATGACCACAACACTATGTCCAGCCTCTGCTTGGTACAAACTATTTCCTGGGGAACAACAAGCTTTCCCCCTAAATCTACTTGCATTTCCCAATCACAAGCACCTTCTAGGCGGCCACACCCCTGCCTCCTGACTAACTTATCCCTTCTGTATTTCTCTCCCTCACGGACAAACTGAATTGCTAAACTGCTATTCTTAACACCTTCTGAATTTACCTTTAGTATGAAGTGTTAGTGCAACACCAATGAAAAAAGCCATCCTTTCATGTTGGCCACTCACTGTAATGTTGCAAGTCAAACCCTGCTCTTTTTTCCTAAACCAAACCACTTGCGTCAGAATGTCAACTACCAACACTACGCTGGGACGTTGTATCTGGACATGGAAGGTCCATGACCACATATGTGACATGGTTGGAGTGAGAAGCAAAGAGTACAAAAATAATTTGCCAGTCTATTAACAATCTATCTAACAGCAAATCTTATTTTCATAATTTCTTCTCACTACATCATTGATTTGACTGAGTAATGACTCGGAGGAGTAATAGAATATTTGATACTAACTGCAGCAGTCGGGGGCACTTATGGTTTTGAAGATAGCCTCTGTAAACTGTCATGGCCGACGCGGGAGCTCTAAATGCTGATCACGATGATACACAGGCCTAATCAACGAGCCAAAACAGTTTGAAAAACTCTGATGTAGTGGAATTAAATAAATATACTTGAGTAAAGTAAAAGTACCTCAAAATACAGTGCAAAAATGCATGAACCAAAGAAATGTCGGAGAGTGAACGTGATTTTTCTTCAAGTTGTGCCCTCACACTCAGGAACAGTCTGAGTGGCCTATTTATAGCGTGTTGTTTCAACATGACAGAAATTTGGGGAAACAGTGAGGAGACAGATAGATAACATCTCTGATGGTAAATTCCACCAGCAGCAGACTGTTCTGTTTTTCCATGACACTCCGTCTTTAATCTGTGAGCGCGAGAGACTTCCAGAGAACATAAAAGTCCTGACACAGGCCCAGAGGTGGGCCAGTGATGATGAATCAGGCCCCAGTTTGCTTACGCTGGCAGCAGAGAACACAGTCTCAGCTTCAGCCTCCTCCCCTGAGTAAAATATTCAACGTGATAAAATTAATACAAGGCCAGTGAGAGCCAATTACAAAAATAAATGGCTGCTGAAAGCCTAATAAAGCAATGAATTCCCAGTAAAAGCCCAATAAAGCATCATCTGATTATTAGTTAAAAACACAACCAACAAGAAAAAAGCAAACAAGGACACGGTTGCTAGACGATCACAGAGATTCTTCCAAATAAACCACCGTCAGCACTCCTGGAAGCACCGGCGTGTTGCTGGGTGCCTCGGCCTAACAGCCAGTAGACCAGCATAGTTGGAAAGCTTAGCAATAACAGAATGATGTCTGGACAGCTGCTCATATTCAGCTATGTGATCATGAGTGGTAGGAACACCAGAGAAGAAGAGTGCAGCAAGTTACAGAGACTGGAGCCACATTTATGTTTTTGGGTTCCACATTCAAGTGTCACAGTTTCCAGCTGTGTAGATTAAATAAATGACCACAACTTTAATATGTCGTCCACAAAGCCCAGTGTACTGGCTCTGGCCAGAGCTATTATGTTTTTGGATCCGTCCGTTCTGTGTATGTATGTACGTACGTCCCATTCACGTGAGCACCATATCTCACCTTCTGTGCACCTTTTCAGGATGACCTGATCAGATTTGGGTGGTGAAAAGTCAAGGTCACTTTGACCTTGTGCCCACCTCTTTCCCACGAGCGCAATATCTCAAGAGGGCTTTAAGGAAATGTCCTTAAATTTGGCACAAACATTCATCTGTCTGTCTCACTGTTGTGACTGTTGTGATATCTCAAGAACACCGTGAGGGAATTTCTTCAAATTAAGTACAAATGTTCACTTGGACTCAACAATGAACTGATTGGATTTCGGTGATCAGAGGTCAAGGTCAATGTGACCTTGCATCCATCTCATTCTCATGAATGAAATATCTCAAGAACACCTTGAGGGAATTTCTTTAAATTTGACAAAAACGTCCACTTGGACTGAAGAACAAATTGATTAGATTTTGGTGGTCAAAGGTCAAAGGACAAGGTCACTGGAACCTCTCAAAACATGTTTTTGGCCAAGAAGTGTTATGTTATTATGACAAAATCTGACATCTGGTGATGTGATGACATTTAAAACATCTCTAACTCCGCCAGGACGCCGACCTCATCGCTCCCCCCCCTCCTCTGTTAAATGGTATCTCCCAGGCGCACCACGTCATCAAACCATGTGATGTTTGGTATTGCCGGATTCAGGAAGCTCTCGACTTTTCCAAAATAACATCTTTTTTCTTTTAATTTATTTTGTATTTCGCACCAGAGCAGCCTAAACACACAAAGTCCAAAATCACAATGAGTGGTGACAAGTCATGTCATGCTGTTTTTCGACGGGAAAAGTTAAAGGATTACTCACGATCTTATGTGGAGCTGTTAGCGGGGACTTAGCTGGTTTATAAAAGGTAAGAGTCTCACTCCTACCACTATTTTTGGCTGAGATATACCGTCTAGAAAGTGGGATCATAACCTTCACGTTTCATATGGCTTTATTTGGTGATATTTTATGGTGTTTCTGTCATAAACAACATCAGCTATCATAATCACACCTGATTTCAATAAGGTACAATGTTTGAAGCTGGCTGAGTGTTGTTTGATCACTGATAGTACTGTTTTGAAGCAGAGTGACCGACTTGTCATTTGGAGCTCTGCCTGGATCTTCTCATGCAGAAAACACTGTAGAATGGTCATACTTTGAGCAGTCTTCTTCAAATTTGAAACAAGTGTTCATTGATAGTGTGCCTACAGCCCCACAGTGTCATTTACCTGCTCAGATGAAGCCACAGACAGTTATTCATCCTGAAAAACATTTTTTTTATTTTATTTTAGGCAAAATCTTCAACTTTTTACTGAGTTCAGAGGCCCATTACTCTGTCTCTGTATCACCTAGAGTGTTTCTGACACTTTCACAAGAAACTTCAGGGAGTTTTCTTTCTGGCAAGACCTCATGCATGCATGTAGTCAGAGCGGTTCAGAAGCTACAGTAATTTTAATTTGGGTATGTCATTTTAGGCGTTTTTGCTACAAAATGAGGGTGGAGCACAATTAACGTCCAAAAGGTCAAAGGCCATCTTCACTGTGACATCATGTTCTACAAAAACAGTTCTCTGGCCATTATTCAATGCCGTAACTCAAGTACTTGAAGCTTCAACAGGATGTGATGGGATCTGGGAGGGGAGAGGGGTTATATTCCCACAGGCTAATGAACCACACGAAATCATCCCGACTTTAGTAGGACTCAGGGTTTTTTAGCTGTTGAGTTAAGTTGAGTTTATTAACATTCGTGCTCACAGTTAACAACTGAATAAATGCAGAATAACATTTACAGAAGTAAAACTATATCTATGATTTTCCATCATTAAAAAATGTCATCAAAAAATATATATAAACATGTTTAAAAAATATAAATATCTATGCACAGACATGCACCCATACATGTATCCTCCCACACATCTTACATCATGCACTTACATACAACTGTGCGCACATTTAAAATGCCATAAAAACAATATTCAACACTGCAAACATTATACAACAGAACCCCCCCCCAAAGCTTCAGGTATCTATCTTTTGTTTTATTCAGTTCTGTATTGTGCAGTGTGATTGCTGTCGGCAGGGTGGCTGCTTTCAACCTATTTGTTCTGCACTGGCTGTGTGTAATGTTGCTGCTCCATAGATATGTGTGTGTCTGCTCTCGTCTGTGGGAGCAACTCATGGAGCAGATGTTGTATATTTGTCATGTCTTTGACCAGCAGAGTGGCTGCCTGTTCTTTCCTGCTCTGAAGAGACGAGAGTTGTGTCTCTGGAGATGATCCCTTTTGGCACCCTCTCCTGCAGTGCATCCTGGCTTTTATTGCACCCTACTAGGGGCACATTGCCATATGCAACCTGAGCACAGCAGTGTAGATGGTGACAAAATCCTCGCAGGGCAGAACTGTCGCACTCACTGTTCAGTGTGAGTGTCCCCGCTGAGGTCAGAGTCCAGGTGAAAGCCTAAGTGGTCACGACTGGTAGTAGCGAGTCACTGATAACTTGGAATGCCGCAGGTTGGGCCGGCTCATTATATGCAAAGCAAGTGCTTCCCCACAGTTGCCAAACATAGATAACCGTCCAGAATCCGTCTCACCTGTTCCTTTTCCTCAACAGACAGCTAATTTATTGCTTGAGGTTTCCTTCCCTGGTGAAAAAACTAAACAAGCATTCAAATACTGATTTGGACGTCGAACATCGTGGGAATGATCGAAGCTTTGAAGCTTATAAGCATTCAGATCAACCCTAGTAAAGTCCCTGTGTTTTGCTTCTCAGCTGCTGGCTGGAGTGAAGCTGGTTATCACCAACCTCAGCCCTGGAAGTAAAACAAGCAATGATGCCCCCAGAAATGGTTCAAAGGGAGGACCACATGGGGCGTCTGAAAACCGTAACATGTTGCCTTCCGCAACAGTCCTGATTTCACGTTATGTATTTGTATATACACTCACCAGCCACTTCATTAGGTACACCTGTTCAACTGCTCGTTAACAGAAATAGCTAATCATCCAAGCAAATGGCAGCAACTCAATGCATTTAGTCCTGTAGACATGGTGAAGACGACCTGCTGAAGTTCAAACCGAGCATCAGAATGATGAAGAAAGGTGGTTTAAGTGACTTTAAACGTGGCATGGTTCTCCTGGGATTTTCAACACAACCATCTCTAGTAACCAAAGTGTGCAGAAGAGCATCTCTGAAGCAACAACACCTTGTCCAACCTTGAAGCAGATGGGCTACAGCAGCAGAAGACCACACCAGGTGCCACTCCTGTCAGCTAACAACAGGAAACTGAGGCTACAATTCAAAACTGGACAATAGAAGATTGGAAAAACCACATTCAGATGGAAGCGTGGATCCATCCTGCCTTGTATCAACGCTTCAGGCTGCTGCTGGTGGTGTAATGGTGTGGGGGAGATTTTCTTAGTACCAACTGAGCATGGTTTAAACACCACAGCCTACCTGAGTATTGTTGCTGAGCGTGTCCATCCCTTTATGACCACAGTGTACCATCTTCTGATGGCTACTTCCAGCAGGATAACGCACCATGTCACAAAGCTCACATCATCTCAAACATGACAATGAGTTCACTGTACTCCAATGGCCTCCACAGTCACCAGATCTCAGTCCAATAGAGCATCTTTGGGATGTGCTGGAACGGGAGGGATTTCATCAGACTGGCTGTGGCCCCCTCTGGCCACCCCTTGGAGGCGCCACTGCTTGCATGTGATTTAATATTAACACCAGGAGGGCGATAAATTAAAACACAATAAAATGGGTTAGTACGCCCAACTTTAGTCACTAAGAGTTCAAATGAGGTAAAAGTTCCAGAGCTCACTCTCCGGTAGGAGAAACAGTCCTTGTGCACCGCCACCAGTCCCCCCCCACGACCTGTGGTCCGAGGTGCACAGATAAAAGAACATCCTGGTGGGCAGAGCTCGTTCATAAACACATATTAATCATTCTTTTGCCAGGTCTCAGTGCGAAACATAAAATCCAGATCTTTGGAAATAAATAAATCATTCAAAATGAATGATTTGTTGGCAACAGAGCGGGCATTCAGCAGGGCCAGTTTAATAGACTTCGATTGTGCTGAGGCAGTAGTGGGTGCAGGTGCTAGTGGCCGCAGGTACCGTGGGTCCGCCCCTGCCCGGCTGCGTCTTGCTAAAGGGAAGACAAGTGTTGACTGACACTGGGACTCTGGGAAAACAGGCCTGAGATAAGAGAGTCTCACACTAGAGTTGGCTGGAAAAAGTTGCATTGGTGTCGTGGGCCTGCAGGGGGGGCTAGAGGGAGAGGGAGTGTTTGGAGGAACTGTCACAGTGACCACCAAGGAGGTGGCTGGTAAAGGGGTGGGTTGTGTAAACAGTCAATCAGTGAAGGTTGTGGACTTGACGGCTAGCAGTATGAGGTCAATGTTCTGAGACAGAGGCGGGATCCAATATGGTTTAGATGAAGACCGTCTCGTTTGAAGAGGTCCGGTCTATGAAGGAAGGTGGTGATATTGTCCACATATGGAATGCCAGCGCTGTTGCAGTAGCCTTTAAGCCACACCTGAAGCTGCCTGAGTCGGCTAAACTTTTCATCGCCAACTGAAGGAGGGGGGAGAGGCCCGGAGATGATGCACTGCTTGTTTGAGTGAAGAATATTATCAATAAGGCGAATGCTATCGTTTCTGAGTTTTATAGACTGTTGGAGTTTAAGGTCATTAATTCCTCCCAGATGAACCACAACAGTACGGGCAGAGAGGTGTTTTTGGAGCAACTGAGGGATGACGTCATTAAAGTGATTTGTGCAGGCACCTGGATGACATGAGGTGAAACACCTGTTGGCACGGACATGGCGAACCATAGAGGACCCGACCAGAAGCACAGGGAAACTGTTAGTGCGGTTCGCGTCGGCAGCCGTCTCAACACGCGCTGGGTGGGCACCGACGGTGGTTGGTTTAAGTGGTTTATGTCTTATTTATCTGATAGAAGCTTCTCTGTAATGGTTGGTAACCTGTCCTCCTCTAGTGCCCCCCTCTCCTGTGGGGTCCCACAGGGTTTTATACTTGGCCCTAAGCTTTTTTCATTTTATATGTTGGGTCAGTTATAGCCAGATACAAGCTATCTTTTCACTGCTATGCAGATGACTTGCAAATCTATCTGCCACTGAAGCCAAAAGATAATAATGCACTAAGTTCCTTACTTAACTATATTGTTGATATCAAGATTTGGTTAATTCAAATTCAAAATTCAAAATTCAAAAATTTCCTTCATTTAAATGAGGATAAGACAGAGTGCATTGTGTTTGGGGATACTGGGACGACCGGCTTGGGCGCCTTGCCATAACTGTTATTACAACATTAAAACATTTTTAAACCATCATGACCTTGAAAAAGCTATTCAAGCTTTTATTAGTTCTAGACTCGACTACTGCAATGCACTGTATATTGGCACCTCCCAGTCTGCTCTTAGCCGCCTTCAACTTGTGCAAAATGCAGCTGCCCGCCTTTTAACTAACACTAACAGACAAGAGCACATTAGTCCTGTCCTTTATTCACTCCACTGGCTCCCAGTTCTTTTAGAATTGATTTTAAACTTTTAATGTTTGTTTTTAAAGGTCTTAATGGCCTCGCCCCATCTTATTTATCTGAGATGCTAACTAACTCAGTGTGGTGCTGGCGTCAGTCACATGACTCATCCTCAGTTTCATTATCAGAAAGAGCTTTTCCTGGGAAAAAGAGTTGTAACTTTTCTGGACGCTCCTGCGCTACTCTGTCAATTAATCAACTTCACTACTGAAAAGTTATTTGACTCAGAACGTAGGGACGTCACCACCATGCTGCTGAGAAATTGACGCTACTGCCCAACACTGAGTATGACCCACCCTACTCTCGCTCTGATTGGCTTGTTCTCATTGCCTTTGTTGGTTGGATTGGTTGGGTTTAGGTAAGAGGAGAGAAGGTTAGGGTAAGAATATCAGGGGCAGCCAATCAGAGGCAGAGTAGGGCTGGTCATGCCTTCCCAATCGCCTTTGTCCTGGGGGGTCTGTGCTTTTTGTCTGTTTTATGTTTTCACCCAACAAAAGAGATTACAACACACATTAAACATAAAAACAACATGAACACAAGAACAAATAAGAGGATCCCATTCTCTCCACAGCCACGTATCTAAAGTAAAAACCAATCAAACTATTTAAATACAGGTATCAAGATGTAGCTCAATAAATAAATAAGCGAGAGAACTTTTATATTTGAGAAGAGAGGTGATGCCCTGAGGCAGCTTTAGTAGGAGACATTCATAAACCAGAATAACAGTGTGCAGTGGCTATGACATTTATCTCCTGTGATGAAACGCAGGGTACAGTGGTAAACTGCATCAAGATGTTTGGAGGGAGCGGTGTGATATCTCCAGAGTAAAGTACAGACACAATGATCACAAAGTGAGAGGAAAATGTGCTTAATTCCAAAAATAACAAACTCATTTTTTATTTTCAGATTCTGCACCAGACAACTCACAAAATTTCTTAAAATGGATGTTTGTGCCGTGTCTAAAAGGGCCCTATTAACTAGGGTTTCTAGTTAACACCGCACGGTTGAAGTCTAATCGTTCATCCGTGGTTTTCACACATTGCAGTGAAAGAGCAGTTGGCAATATATCCACAGCAGATGCAGCTAGTTATTGACAAGTCATGGTTCATGCATGACTGTATAAAATAATGGATGCAGCCACCATGACGCCACCCATTGATTTGTGGACTGCTGTTTTGAAGTCTCAAGTTCGGCATTTTGGCCGTCACCATCTTGGCTTTTTGGAGCCAGGATTCAAGGTTCAAGGTCTAGAAGCACTTGTCCATGACGATCAAAGGCATAAAAGCACAAGAAACACTCATAAAATCACTCAAAACACAGGATATAGGCCGCTGAGAAACCCTCAGCTGGTCGCAGGGTGCAACTTCTGCAGTCAACGCACCCAGGGTACCTTGCACGTCATATGCCGACATGGAAACTCCATGACGCACAATGTCCCAGAATGTCAACAACCAACAGAAAAAGCCATCCTTTTATGTTGGCATGATACGCAACCAGCCTGGCGGCAGCAGGGAAAAAGTGGCAGGACAACAATGAAAGTTAGAGTGGCGGAAGTCCAAGTACGACGGGTGGGAATGGTTTTGGATGGGTCCAACAACCACCAATTTTCACCCTGGAGACTGCTGTTTGCTTTGTGTAAGATTCTAAAGCCAGACGCTGTTTCTTTTGTCCTAAACCCAACCACATGCGTGTGTTGGTAAAATGTAACCACCTGTGTTTGCTGTTAAAAAAAAAAAGTCAAATGGTGGCGTTGTACCGACATAGTGCTTTTATTTTGAAAGAGACTGTATGCAAACTGTGCATTTCCTGTGAAAACAGAATGGTATATTGAACAGACAATGCATGTAACAGGCAAAAGTTGACATGGCGTCTCAAAACATCAACAATCAACACACCCAGGGTACCTTGCACGTCATATGTGGACGTGGAAAGTCCATGACCAAACGTCAACATGTGACGAGGTCGGAGTGAGAATGTGTTGCTCCCTCTCTCTGTGAATTTAAATTCACAGAGAGATTCAAATTATGAATGAAGGGCTTAATATCACAGTAACAAGGTAGGGTCCAGGACCGTGGGTTTCATCTGATTTAAAAAAAAAAAATAGAATAAAAACAGAGCCTTTGATTTCAGATATTAAAACCATCTGAAAAGTTATAAAACTTTAGACCAAGTTTTTTGTACGTCAATGGTGTAATCTCCTTCTGCTGCCTCATAACAGCTAAATTGCCAGTGCTTTACTGAAACTAACAATGGTAGTTGCACTGTGCTGTGTGCCGCTCTGCACCTGGTGCAAGATTGTAACAGGAATGTGATCAAACCAGAAAGTCTCCATCTAAAGAGTGATTATTAACACCAGGTGTACGTGCAAAAACCGAGAGATTATTAATTGAATTGAATAAGGAAATGTGATTAGAGAGAGTTTTTGAGATGGGGACTCAAACAGCAGGTGATAAAACCCCCCAAAAGCATCAGTCATCAGTCAGATGGTGTTTTGCAGACAGTGACACTTAAAGAAAGACTGAAAAGAAATGAGGAGAGAGAGCAGAGCTTGTAGAAGGATGAGGCTTGAGAGGATAAATGAGGAATATAGAGGAAGAAGGGAGGATGAAAGGATTGTTCATCGATGAGGGGAGTGTGGGGGCGGAATGAGAGCACAAACAAGGATCAGACCGACAGACAGAGTGAGATGGGAGCACAAAAGAGGTATGCAGAGACAGAGAGAAAGAGATCTGTGCAGGTAGAGGCTGGAGGATAGAGGCGACAGTGAGGAAGAGGAGAACTGAGGATGACGGAGCAGGATAAAGAGGAGGAAAAATAGGAGATCAGAGTGGAGTAAAAAAAAGCTTGTGGGACAATGAGAAAACTAGATGAGAGCATGATGACTGTCAAAAGTGGAGGATGTTTTCAGATCTTTTATGAAACTAGAAAGAACACAACGTAAAAATACACACAAAAGCTGGTTGAGGTGTTTTTCTGTATTTTCTTCCCGTCAACAGTTCCTATGAAATGATCAGTACCAACCTGCATGTGGCACCCAGAGCGCTTTCTACTGAAGCAATAAATCTTTAGAAACAGGCGAGGCGCAGCAGCTTTATCATGATGATAGCAGAGCCGGCTCCATGCACTGATGAAGATCATTAGATAAAGATGTGAGCTCATAGAACAAAGCAGTAAGTGAGGTATTTTCTGCTGGGAACTCTTTTCATCAAATTAATACGACAGTGTCCTCCTGAGAAAAATGACAGCATCAGTCGTTTCAGCAAAAACAACACATTTATATTCAGCTGACAAAGCCCTCGAGCAGTCGCTAGTAATTATGACTATTTTCCACCCAAATAGAAGGAGGAAGGTTGTTGTGAGGTTGTTATAAAATGACAGAGTCCACAGAGGGAGGATCAGCCCGCTCTCATTCCCAGGTTGTCAAATACCGCCGCCCTGTCACGCCCCTCTGCTTGAGAGACTGACGCCAAAGGCACCCTTCAGCTTCTTTATGCAACGTAGTCTCATACAATTGTGAATTAGCGTCCAACGAATATTGTATGTACTAAAAGTTATGTTATTCCCAGGCTCATGCCAAAGTTGTCAAAATCCGGCACTTGTTTTGTGACTTCCGGTGTCAGACGCCAATGAAACAAGCCGCCCTTTCACGTCGGCATCATATGCAGCCTGTCGCTGCCCAGCTCAATGTAAGCACCAATTAAAATGTGCTGCTGTAGCTAGGAGCAAGTTAGCTAGCTAGCAAACGAAATCAAAAGATCTAGAAAGATTTAGGGTCTGGCTATGAGTAATGCAAATGGTCCAACTCGAGGGGCGGCACCAAGCATGCATTTGTAAATATCACTGCACACAATTGGATAACACTACGACCAATCAGAACAATACTTAGCGCTTAGCTACCAGCGGAGCTAACTGGTAGATTAGACTCTTGCCGTATCCGGTCAGCAAAAACGTCCTTCTTGCAAAGGAAAGACTCGAGCTCCATTGTCTGTTCCTCTTTTAGAGAAAAAGAAAAGTCTAACTCGTTCATTGTAGCGGCCAAAGCCGTTTCAAACAGCTGGTGTTCATCTGTAGCCATTTTGCAATGTTTACTGACTGATTCTGGACTTCGTCGTCGCAGCGCTGTCGTCATGTGTTTAGCTCGCCTCTGGCCCGCCTGTATCAGATACACCCATGTGATTGGTGCAGCTCGGCTCCAGCGACATGGGTACTGAGCATCATTACTGATTGGCAGAGTGACTCGCTGAGCAAATTCAAATTAGGTTCTCGTGAGAACTCTGGATTTCCAGGGTACTCAAGTGGTGCATTGCATTAAAACTTTGCACATAAACAAAACAAAGAATAAAATAAGACACAAATAAATTAAGAGATAATTATTCTACAGTGAAAAGTACAAACTATAAAATATCAAAATAAGTAATATTAAGTATAGTTAAAAAAAACAAAACAACTGTTGACAGCAGCGAAGCTCTATGACCCAGAGGACAACTTTTATCAAACTGGCTCCCAAGAACTTTAAAACATTGAATAACGACAGTAAGAAAAAAAAATAGAATATCACCAACCTTATCCTCTGAAAGAAATTCTTACATTCTGCAAATTGTAAAAATGTGTAGCCTGTGCACTGAATTTAAAAAACAAACGAAGACATTACATTTTGTCAACTAAAATATGCGTCACATGTTCACAGCCTGGTGCCTCTTCCTCTATATCTAACCTCAGCAGTGGTGGCTCGTCCTGAGTCTCTCTAGCAGCAATGGATTCCAAATCCATAAAAGTCAAAGCCTCAGAGGAAAATACAGAATTCAACAGTGCGTGGACAGATTTGTTTGCTTCCACCGCCCCTGCCTTAGGCACCCCTTTTTTGAAGTAAAAAGGCTAATAGAGATTTCATACACAGTTTTACCATGAGGCTCAAATATGTTTTGTGGCTCCAGGAAGATTTTTTTTAAAACGGCTCTTTTGAAACATTATGAAGGGAGATCATAAAGGCATGCCCTGATCGGAAGTTGTGAACAATATAAGGAAATAATTTGATCTATTGATATTGTACCTGGTATCTGTGAGAGCAGAGTGTGTGAGTGTATGTAGATGTGTATGTCTTTGTATTGTGTGATATTTTAGTTCCAGACTGTTGTAGTGTTGTTATGTGTTTCCTTGATGTGTTGTCATTGAAATGAGACACTGACAATAAATATAATGGAGAAAATGGCTCCTTTGATGGTTAAGGCAGCTGAGCACTGCTCTAACCTTTCAGCCTGTTGGATAGTAAAGCATCACAATTTCCAATTGAAACTAAGATATAACTGTCAAATAAATGCAGTGGAGTCAAAAGCGCAACATTTGCCTCTGTGGAGTCAAACAGAATCCAAAATACATCAGCATGATACGTATTAGCAATATTCCAGTAGATGTTATTTATTACGCTTGTCACTGTAAGTGCTGAATTTGATCTTGAAGCAGCACACAGGTCCTGCTCAGTGCACTCCTCTGCACACCTGTCGCTCATCTCGTCATCACATCATCACCTGAGCTGCCTCCACCCCTGCTCAGCATCACCCCATCACTGCCTGTGCAGATAAAGGAGCTGCTCTCCTCTTTGTCCTGCACGCATTTTTGATTTCAGTCCAAATACAGGCTGCAGCCATCTTGGAATTTGGATTAACTTCTCTTTACAAACACTATTTACTGCTAATATACAGTACGACCATGAATAAATAAATGACCCTACATTAACTGAGAGAAATTAACTTCAAACTATCTTTAAATATCTGCTGTAAGTGACAGAAGCCGGGAATCAGAGGCCTTAGTCTTGACTTCTCACCTGTGATGCTGTTCAACATCAATGACGCAGGGAAAGAAAAGACGGCAGTTTCCTAACTTGAGCTTTAAGTAAAAACTGTTCTCGTATTTCACTTCGTTTTGGGTTGTTGTTTTTTTCAGGTCAAGAAAAGGCAGTTAAGGACAAGCTATTGACACTACTTGGAACTCAGCAGGGTGTCATGTTAAGAATATCCCAATTTTCAGCTCTGTCAGTCTTTGAATCATGCACGCCGACAGCAAGGCCAACCAGGAGCACCTGCTGTAGAGAGCCATTTGCTGAATATGAGCTGTATGTGACTTAACTGAGTGAATGCATAAATAAGCCAGCAGACGAGTCGTGTGGTCACAGAGGAATTTTAAACAAGTCTCTGACAGAATTTTCAAGCTCAAAAGCAACTTTGATCCTGACGTTTGTCAAATGTGTGCAGGTATCACTGCCCAGCTGGTACTGGAGGTCAATCTGACATCGGACAGATGTTGGACTCTGATGTCGGACAGACGTTAAATTTTGTTAACATTATGACGTTTTGCTGACGTTATTTTTTCTCCATACCTTACAAGATGACGCTGGTGTGAAATGTGTGCAGGATGTAGTAGTTACTCAACAACACAACTTAAAGCTAACAAAACATTGATATAATATCTATGTCCCTTTTAGTTTTGTTTGTTCATTGGTAAATCCTTTTTTTCTCCTGCGCCACCATCAGCCATAAAAATACACAATTCTCGAAAAAATACATATATTTCTCTAAAGTAAAATCTCCTGCTTCTTTTTTAACTGGCTTTTGTACCAACTTTAGGCTCAACATAGGCTCTTCTGATCTGCGTGCAGTGAATTGTGCTGTGTGATTCTGCAGAGAATCAGACCTGCACACAGGCTTTAAAAACATCTATACAGATGCCAATGTTCTCACTGATGGTCTTGTTTATTTATGTGGGTCATACAGAGGCATCAGGAGACTGTTTCATAAGCTGTTAAAAACTTGTAGCTGCTTTAACAGAGCTTTGTTTTTTCTGCAGCGTTGTGACTGATTTGTCGCGGAGCTCCTTACACCGAGAGATAAGTCACCCACACCAGGCTGCTGCGAGTCAGAGATATGACACCAGTGACTCTGTAACAAATGGTATCTCAGGAAATCAGGATGTGATTCAGAAAAGAAAATATTTTATTTTATATCCTGCTGCAGCGAGGTCAGAGGTCAGAGATGTTGCTTGAGAACACCTCAGTTCCATCGTTTTTTGTTTTCTGAGCACCTTTTCTGCCTCTTTCCAGGTTGAGAAATACAGAGGCTGTGCTGGCAACTATAAATTAAAGCTCTGACAGCGTTTCAGGTGCAGGAGGTTTGTCTCACTTACAGCATTGAGAATCATTTGCAGAAAGAGCAAGCTCATATCCATCAGAAGAGTGTTAAACTGGATGTGTCATTTTATCTTACCTACAACAGTGCCCAGTCAATCAAAAAAAGGATATTTATTCGTGTTCTTAATGTCATGGTATGTAGTCCCGCTGCGACATCATATCCGGGATAATATCTGTAAATTTGAGTAAAATACAAACGTCACTTATTCTGTGAAAATATGTCGCATGAAACATGAATGTGGGGGGAAATTTCCAAATCACGTGAGGTCCCGTGGTGATACTTGTCCAGTGCGAATAGGGTTTTAGAAACACTACGACACATCAAGTATATTTGCACGTATCTAATTGGGTTGTTGTTTTCACATCATGTTTGTTGAGATTAGAGAAAATAAACCCATTATGTCACTTCCAGGGCTCTCACTGGCAGGGCAGCCTCACTGTGTTCATTTTGTTCTTCTTCAGTTTATAGTAATACTAATCAGTCAGGACCACCTTACTCAAATGCATTTTCATTTCCATTTGCAGTATTATATTTGGTGGAATGGCTCTGTCCTGAGGCCTCTCTTCCTTTCCTAGGCCTATGCAGGAAGCCAGAGGCAGAGAGAGCAAACCTCTCTGCCCGTCCATGCGCCTACATGGAAAGGCTAAGGCACCAGCAAAGACCCCTGGGAACAGAACAGAGCAGCAGAAATGACACTGATAAGTCTGTAGCAACAGTAAGCAGGCCAGAGCAGTTTAAACAGGGTGTCCTGTATGAGATTTGCCGATTGGTTGCATGGAAAGGAAACGTGATCTATCAGCTGACTCTCTTCCATCAGTCAGTTGATTGGGCTGCTTGAGATCGGCTGATGTAGCTGGGACTGTGAGCTGAGATTGACATCCTGACCTAACGCTATGCTCAATTAGATACATGCATACTACTATATGTCCAGCTTTTTTTAAATTGATCTTGTCTGTTAATTAAAACATCAACCCATCTCTAGCATATGGCTTTGTTCATGCTTTGGATGAAGGAGCAGATCTATCTCTACTTCTTCTATGACTGTTTCCACTGCAGGAATGTTCCCAGTGGAGCAAGAACATTTTTAAAAAGCTCAGGAACTTTGCATGCTCTTTGAGGAACTTAGGATTTAGTTTCTGATCTACAGTTCCAGGTGTGTTTGAGGTTTGAGGGGTTTGAGAACTATGTAAACTATTGTTCCAGGGTTTACAAGACTTAACTCAGATTTATTGAAATAAACACAAGAAGTTTGTGCTCTAGAGAAAGAATCAGCGCAGTGATAACTAACATGTCTTTGGGGTCATCAGGTGGGAACCTCCTTTCACCAGTGTTTCGTCTAGTTGGTCCCACGACACCTCCAGGAGGCTAGACAGTGATCTCTGGCGTCCCAGAGACACTCCCCTAATGCCAGGTCTCACTGCTCCCCGCACCAACACAACAACCTCCTTAACCTTACTTACACATGGCTTTCTCAGCCCAAACAGCACCGACACCTTCAACAAACCCAGGCTCCGTACATGCGAGCTCCAGGTAGTGACAGTGCTGACACTACCTTTCCTAGCACATTCACCATACTCTATTTCACACGCTACATAGCATAACTACAATATAAGCTGAAGTTAAAGGAGATAGAGAAGATAAACTTTATACTTGTACATCAGTTCTATGTAGAGCCTATGCCTTAGTCTAGTGTTGTGAGCATTTATACTTGTGTGGTGGTGTACTCCCCATGATCCAGCCTCTTCTTTAGGGTCTCATGTACCCACACAGATCTCTGTTTATCTGCTGACAGCCTCTCACCCTCAACCAGAGTAACTAGCTACTAATTACTGTGGAAAAAAGAAAAAAACAACCCTGTAAAGGCGCAGCATGATAGCAGCTAGCCTACACCATCTCTATGACAACTGAGTGAATCCACTGATTGACGAGGGCTATGAGACGTCATTAAAAAGTTTGGAAGTTTGAGTTTTAATTTTGTTAAACCGCCATTTCCTGGGTCTAGAACAAACCTTTAAGCTCCACACAAATATAATCATCTGCCTCCTCGGTCATGTCAGTTTTACCACCGAACACACCGTAATGAGCATCAGTATGCTGTCATGGAAATGTGCGAAACCAAGATAAATGTGCTGGCGAAAAAGTGGAGCTATGAGGCCAACCATATTTAGGCTGAAGCATTCATTACTGTGTTTGGATAATACATCAATCCTGGCTAAAAGCCCAATGGCTGCGTACAATAACGGAGACATGACAGAAGAGCAGGAGAGGCAGAATCATGCAAGAGAGGCGGGGGATAAAAAGAGAGTGCTAATGATGAAAGTAATACCAACAATGAAAATGTGGAGGGGACATAGTCTCAGGATGCAACATTGAATTATGCCATTACAGTTACAGAGATGTCATTTGATGTCCATGAAGGAAACGTCTTCTTTTAAAGCTGCGACACTTGGTGCTTTTTATACCCAAGTTACTCATCACTCAAACAAGTTCATGGTCCAGTTATCAATTAATTTTCAGAGGTTTAATCAGCTCAGCGTCTGAGTTTCTGGGTTCCTAACACTCTTCTCTTCGGTCATTTACAGTATCCAGGCTCCATCTGGATTCTCAGACCAGATGGGTTATATTTCCTCCAATGCACTCTTGGTCTGTCCTCAGGGTATCCATCCAGCTGGAGGTCAGCAGGAAACATTGAGCTCGGACCCTCAACTGGTTTCATTCCACATCCCACATCTAGCAAGTCATTTTCCATTATCAATAAGGTGGTAGGGATCTCAACAAACCCTTCAAACTGAACAATTTCTCTGTATTTACAAGGTTACTCATACTATTCTTTCTGAGTCCTTGAACTTAAACCACTGTGTTGCCCAAAATATATAATTAATAATTAAAGCAATAGTGTAAACATGCTGCTTACTATGGGGTGCCGTTTGTAAAGTGGCTCACACTGAAAATAACATCAACATTTTGCCACATTTAGCTTCAAACAATGTTTAAAAAAGTGTTGTAAATTTTTAACGTCACCTTTTACCACATTTACAGCAATATTTGTTAACTTAGAAATATATTAAATAGTTCAATCTAAATATTAAATCTAAATCTAAATATTAAATCTAAATGTTAAATCTAAATCTAAATGTTAAATCTAAATATTTTATCTAAATGTTAAATCTAAATGCTAAATCTAAATGTTAAAGCTAAATATTAAATATAAATCTAAATGTTAAAATCTAAATATTAAATCTAAATGTTAAATCTAAATATTAAATCTAAATGTTAAAGCTAAATATTAAATCTAAATGTTAAATCTAAATGTTAAATCTAAATATTAAATCTAAATCTAAATCTAAATGTTAAATCTAAATGCTAAATCTAAATCTAAATGTTAAATCTAAATGTTCTGAGTGAAACGAAATATTTAGCTAATATGCAAATTCACACTCACCGGAAGTACCAAAATAAAAGCTCGAGATGGTCAGACTGTGTTTATAGAATCAAATAACGAATTAAAACCAACTTATCGGGGGAAATGGACACTTGAACACACATTAGCGTGATAATAACTACCTAAAATAACAGAAAACATGTTTGGAGAAATTTTATTTGACTTGTACTTTGAGTTGTTAGTGTCCCTTTGGAGGGAATCACCTTGTTGTTAACAAATACTTCCGGGTAGAAAACCAGCATAATATATTTGTAAGTTAACAAATATTGCTGTAAATGTGGTAAAAGGTGACGTTAAAAAATTCACAACACTTTTTTAAACATTGTTTGAAGCTAAATGTGGCAAAATATTGATGTTATTTTCAGCGTGAGCCACTTTACAAACGGCACCCCATAGGTGACCAATCTACTAATGGCCCTAAATTCTGACTATTGGTCGACTATGAAAATTCCCCTTTATTTTTATCCAGCAACACTCATTGAAAATGTTGAGCATCTGACAAAAACCAAGCTTCATTGTTAAGGCCAAGAATACAGATTTCACAAGGCAAGTCTTGTTAGAACCACTAAAAAAAACTCAGGTGTAACACATTTCAGTCGACCCACTGAGGTATTTTAAAACATTTTAGCAGTGAGTCACAGGAAGCTTCTGTCAATGTTTGAGCTTATCACAAGCTGCAATGACTCAAGTTAAACAATCAGTTTTAACATCTCAGCTGATAACGGCCTTTTCTCCCTCAAAAGTGCCACTCGCTGCCAGAAAATGATGACCAGCCTCTGTTTTTCCTCTTCAACATTAGTTCAACTGCCGAGGGAGCTCTGTTCTCGAGTGCTGCACCAGATAAGATCCTGAATGACTGCACAAATCATCTGCGGTGCTTTCACACCTGGAGTTCGGTTCATTTGGTCGCACCAGAGGGGAAAATAATGATAGACTCTTGTATGTTAGTTTTGGTTTGGTTCCTGTTCACACTGACTTTTTGCAAATGAACCAGGAAGTGTAAAGGTGTGTTCTCCAGACTGACAGGTAACACATTCATTGGATAGTTTTAGCATTTGCCACCCTACATCATCAGGACCCATGTAGGGAAATCAAATTCTGGTGACAGTGAGAAGTTTCTGCAGCAGCACTTTAAGGCTTCTTAAGTGATTATGTTTCTATTCTTTGGTTTTACAAAGAGCTCATAGAGAAATAACTGATTGTAAACATTATTAGTAGGCTGTTATCAGACTAACACAGAGGCAGGGAGAAAACACATACTTTTTAATGGACTTAATGAACAGACAGCTTTTTAATCAGGGAAAACACCCATGCTGACATGCATATGTGTTACCATGGTTACATGTATGCATTAGCATAAATAGGTTATGGGATAAACATGGTGTTTTTCAGGATTAATTACAACATCATGGACAGATTTCACGATCTCCTGGGTGAAAGTCTGGGGTATGTTGGACCCACCCTCCCGACAGATTTCCCAGCTCCTCATTTTACCTTGTTACAGTTTCAACCTGACACCCAACTCCACGTATCGTACTGCCGCAACAGGTGCCATCCGGCCAAGCGGCAAAACATAACAGCAAGAATGGTAACATCCAGTTATGCTGCAAACTTACGCTGCCTGGCGTGATTACAATTGTATGTGTGCTTTGTGCAGCTTCTCTTGTGTCAATAACCTCTTTAGAAATGTGAGACAGTAGTAACAACAGAACATCACATTCATTTTCTTTGTCTCACATACACACACACACAGATTCATGTATGCAGACTGTCGTGTGTGACAAGCAAAAATAAAAACACATGCACACACATCACCCATGAATACACATGAACCAAATCTGTCAGTGTTTTCAGGGCTTTGCTCCTTTGGCTGTCACGACTGCAGATGCTTCTTACTGTCATTCATTCTCTCTCTCTCACACACACACACACACACACACACACACACACACACACACACACACACACATGTTCATGTCAAGTGGGAGGACATTGTATTGACCCTCGCTTGTTCCCTGGAGGGCTGACGTCTCATTACACTTCAAATGAATGCGATTGTATGCTGCAGCATCTGACCACATTGAAAGGCAGAAGTATTTGTACTTGTCTTGCCACACTTGATGGTGGATCGAAACGGCCTGCTGTCACAGAGCAAGGCCAGGAGCAGTGAATTGCACAAATGGGGATAACAGTCTCTCCTGAAAGCATGCGTAGTGTTGCACTCATTTGTACACACAAAGCATATAGGATGACTAGGTACACAATTATATTCTCTCGCATAATGGACCTGTCTTTTTTTCTACCTGTTATTGATCCAGCTGTGTTGTCTTTGTCCAAGGCTGTTATGTCAATGTATGTGAAAGTACACTGAGAGAAATGCAAAAAAACAAAAGGTCAATAAAGATTCAGATTCTGAATAAAAAGTCTGGAGCGCACTGAGGAATTTACCATCACCTTAACCACATACCACGTCCTTAAAATGAAGGGTTTTTTTTTCTCCTCATGGTAGATCCATCCATCCATCCATCCATCCATCCATCCATCCATCCATCCATCCATCCATCCATCCATTTTCATCCACCTATCCGGCAGGCCAGGCAAAGCACCCGCAAACGTCCCTCTCCACAGCAATGCTTTCCACATGAGATGTGTGCTCCCTGCAGCATGTTCTGGGTCTGCCCCGCGGCCTCCTGTCAGTGGGACATGATAGATGTGAGTGTCCAAATGGATAGGTTTATGCTCATAAACCTGTTTACATACAAAACTAATTTATTCTTACTTACACCTGTTGGATGTATATTTAACATGTGAAGCACATACTGTACATATTTCTTATTTCTATTCTATTGTTGTATACACTGAACATTTTAGCGTGATACATATTTTCATCAGGGCTTTCAAAATAATGTGTTAAATTCAATTAATTAATCACAGAAAAAACAAATTAATGTTGATTAATCCTGTTCCGTGGTGCCCTATGACGCGGTGTGTCTTTGACGGCCACGGTGTCTCTGTCACATGATGGAGGGAGACGAGACGACGCTGCTCGGCCCCGTGAACAAAACATGTACATTTAAAAAACACCCAGATGGAACTGTTGAGAGGAGCACTGTTGTCTGCAGGTTGCGCAGTCGGGTTGTTGTGTCCCGACAGCAGTGATACTTCTTCTGTGGCCTGCAGGACATTTTTTAAGTCACAATTAAAACAAATTGATTCACACTTGTTTTGTTTTTGGGGTTCTTTTTACTATGAATGTAAATAAGGTGCCAGGATGCATAGAACAGCATCAACTAGAGTCTGTTTATCAGATAAAAGTTGCAGGCGAGGATCCTCCAGCCTCTGACTGAGGTCTGGCTAATTATTTACATATGAATTATTAATGTTTGTTTATCAACCGGCCCCTGGTCATTCGTGGCCCTGGGCAGAGCAAGTTTCCCTGCCTTGCAGCATAACCAACATAAGTGTGTACACACACACACACACACACACACACACATATTCTGCCTTCACATGTGAAAGCTAGACTTTGTAATCTTTGCTGTCGCTTAACTTTGAAACAAAGGAATGATTGTCACAGCTCATTATCTCACAGCCATGCTGGTGATAACACATCTACACAGACAGTGTCCATACTGCACATACAACACACATACATACACACATACATACAACACACATACATACATACGCTGTCTGATGCCATTAAATTGTCTCTACATCACACACACACCAACATTAAACTCCTATCCTTATGAGGACCTCGATTTGAAATATTTCATTCCTGCCTGCTTGCTCGTAAAAATCTGGAGAACGTGTCTCTGTCTTTGTGTTCTTTTCACATCATAGCGAGGTTATTAACCAGCTTCCATTTACAAGGCAGCTGCACACTTGTTTGACATTCTGATTGTTTCACAGAGAGCTGTATCATTTAGGAGAATAAAAGAAAAAGATTTGTCTGTGTGGAAGTGACGGTTGGTTAAATGAAGCTCAGTGTAAGTTCAATCTGGACACTTTTGTTCTGCTTTATTTATTCCCAATTCTCTCTCTATGCTTTTACTTCCACTTCCTCCAATCAGCTGATTATGGGCATTCACTCTCCTAATTAGCCATCAAACTTCACCATGATCTCTTCCAGCCATTCACGTTGCTTCTGTCAGACTTTAAATGCTAATTATTATAACAATAATAATAATAATAATACATTTTATTATAGGCACCTTTCACGACACTCAAGGTCACCTTACAGTCAAAGATAGAGAAAATAACAGCAGATAAAACGAGGTAAAGAATAAAGTAAAATAAAATAAACAAATAAATAACAACAGCAAAAGAAGTTTACAGTGAATAATATTCTGTGTGTGGCTCGGCAGATGGGAGTCAAACTGAATAGGCTATTTGAAAGAGGTGAGTTTTGGAAGAGGAAGACCTGAGAGTGCGTGTGGGGGTGCGGATGTGCAAGAGTTGGGAGAGGTCTTGAATCCGTTCTCCTCTCCGCTCCTGTCAGCTGTCATTTCATCGCGCCCACCTCCACCCCATTCCCCTTCAGTCACTTTGTCCAGAGCCCAGGATAAGCTCAAAAGCCAACTTATATTTATATCCAGATCTTCAGCTCTCTCTTCATCATAGCACCACATGACATCATGATGGTGTCTCATCACCAAAGACTTTCTCATAGTTATGAGTACATGCTAACAGATATTCTCGTCCCTCAGAATGATTCACTCCCGACTGAACAAATACCAGGTGAAATCTACATGAATGTCTTAATATGCACCTACAGTACTTAAATGCACCATGTGTCATTTTCTGCCTCTGGGAGTCTCTGAATCAAAACAATAACAAAAGACAGAGTGAAGCCGTCGTTGCAGTCTGTTTCTCCTGATCAGGAAATGGACCCGGTGCGTAGGGACAGTTAGCCCAGCTCCTACTGATGTGTGCTCACCTTTTTCTCAGATAACGTGAAGCCACAGTGTGTAGGAATTTCTCCCATCGAGCGCTGAAATCATATATTGCATTCAAACAGATGGCGCACTCTAGCGCCTCACTGTTTTAAGCGCGTATTGCAACAACAGTAGCCGCTGTGGACCAAAAAGCTATGATAACACTGATGAAACCATGTCATCCGATACTACATGGAGTATTCATTCAGGCTGCTTCACAGACACACGCGACGCGAGTAGACAAACCCCCTCCTCACCATGCTGGCTGTGTTTACAACGTAGGACTGTCAACCCCGACTTACGAATTCAAGATGGCTGCCGGTCACATACATAGTGAGTAAACACTCTGCTGAAGTACTGTTTATAGCAATTTTATCTTATTTGTTTTACATTAGGTCAGCCTCAGTGCATGATGGTTTTTAAAGCTGTCTGTACTCTGAAAGTGCAAGGGCAACCAAAGCTTTCTCGCAGGCATCCATGTTTTTTTTCCGACTTGTCCACTGGCGATTTTGACCCTTATTTTTTGAAATCGCCGATCACGTTAACTTTTTGATTTCCTTTTGTGCTTTCTTGGCGACGAGGATTCCGTCTCCCATGATGCTGCGTATGCACGATCCTGCATTATGCTCAAACAGTGGGACTTTGTTTCAAATTTGCCGGGGGTAGTAGTGAAGCGCCTCTTGCTCCTCTCCTTCAGCTTCTCAGTCACGCAGCGCTGGCCTGGTGGTGCTGTATGTCCCTTGCTGGCGGGTGTATTCTCAAGATGGCAAAACGTTATGGAACCCGCAGACGACTTACCCGCACAATGTACAAATAAATCCAAAATTCTCCTTTTACAAGAATAAGTCTGATGATGGGTGGAGGTAATAGTACACCAGTGATGACATATTTATGAATGCAGACATTGATTTTTGCCAATAAACAGCTGAAAATGTTACACAATGTCCCTTTAAGATCCAGGTGTTCAGGAGGTTTTTACCAGGAGCTGAATTATCCCCAGAGGGGAAAAGCAGAATATGTGGCGTCGGCTCGATGACACGAGGTCAGTTCACAGCCTTTTGTGGGTATTTTATTGTAGGACAGTTTACCAACTTCACACACCGCAACAATGGAACAGCCCCCCGACCAGTTCACCAAACATTCTCACACACTCCTCCTTAGACAGACATCTTACCTAACCTTCCATGTGTGTATGTGAATTGTTTTGGAACATTCTGCTTTCATTATCCTGCCCCATTGAAGGTTGTTCAGTCGAATTTTTTGGTAATTTTTGCTTCTAACCTGACCTTAACTGTCTCAAATTCCTAAGCCAAAAACAAACAGACTCTATGATTTTAACCGATAAAAAGACTGAATAAATCAGATTACCTAAGAAAATCTGTGTTTCTCCGACAGTGTCTGGCACACCAGGGGCTGGAGCCGAGCTGCCGCATTTGCTCAGCTTGTTTCTCTGATCCTTGTGACTCAAATCTGTCATCCAGTTAAAACATATAGTTATAAACAACCAAGACTGACAAACTGTACTGTAACAATGTGACTATAAACTGGACAAAGTTATGACAGCAGCCACAGTCCTGACACATGCTCAGAGGGGATATGACACCACTGAGAAATGACGGCAACTACTAGTCAGATTATATCTTTAATGCTTCATGATTGATGGGCTAATAACTTGTAGACTAGTGCAGCACTTGAACATTGTACCAGCATCTGAAAGCGTCTTCAGGTCAAACTTTAAACTTTGTATCACTCTTAATTAATTTTAAATTAATAAGGATGTCTCGTCTCACTGTGCTGCAGGGTTCTCACTCTGCATGAAACTCCAACCAGTTCTCACAAGTACACAAGCTTCCATATCCGACCTTACCAACTCACATACACACAGACACACACACACACACGCACATGCACGTACGCAGAGAGAGAGAGAGAGAGAGACCACAGGCACATCTAACTTCACCAGCACTGCCATCTGTGACAAAAGAGGAGGCGGAGAGGCGAGAAAATGAAAGTAACCACAGCGCCTCTGGCTCCATTTTTCTCCCTGCCTGTCTTTAAAGTTTCTTCCTGAAGCCATCACCTCTGTCAGCTCTCTGTGGAACAAATTACCTGAGCATTAATAGACCAACACACACACATACTCACACTTGATGCCTTCCTTCAACCTGCCATGGGAGGAAGATTATTAAAACCTTGATATGGTTTGAACTCTGCTGAGACAACACGTGGGTGCGTCTCCGCCCACAGCAGCACTGCAGAGCTGCCTCCACTGACATGTGTCGCTGCGTCTTAGTGTGTCACTACATCGTTGTCTGTGTGTGTGTGTTAAAGTACCTGACAACGTCCAGCCATTGTCATCCCACCTCATATTTATCATCTGCAGGTTTTTCTTCTGTAACTTATTAACACCACATTATGTCTACGTGATGCAGTATCAGTAAAATAACTGCATGCATAAAAAGGGGGTATTTTATTTCTGTGAAAAATCATTCTGACGACAGGATGCAGTACATTGGGTGATATTTTTTCCACTGAATGTTCGGTTCCACCATAATTTCTTTCATACAGAGCGCTCCACATGCATCTCTAATGGAAAACACTATTTGTAGCACTAATATAAAAGCTTCCCTGACTGGGTGGCAGTTACACTGGACTTTAAGTTCTTGTTCAAATGGTGAATCAAAAACAGTTGTATGTTGCTATGTATTGAAAATGTTTGGGCTTAAAATATCTGCTTTTGGTGCCACAATCCTGCCTGTAAATGCAGGCATCCATGCTGTGTCTGACTTATCAGTGTCATTTCTGTTTGTCACTGATGCTGCTCTCTCTGCCTTAGGCTTTCCATGTGGGCGCATGGAAGGGCAGGGAGGTTTGCGCTCTCTGTACTGTAACAGAAAGAGGCCCCAGAGGAGTCAAGCCGCCAAATATAATACTGCAATGGAAATAAAGTTTTTTTTGACAAAAGTGGTCCTGACTGAACAACTGGTTTTGTTGTTTGCTGGTCTTGAACCGTGCTCTGCAATTTCGCAGGCATCTCCCCTATAGGTGGCGCAACATCCCAGCCCGTTCTCACCCCCAGCTCATCAAAAACCACCACTTTGTCAGTGGATCTCAGCATCAAACAGGCGCACAGAGCTGCTACACTGCATGCTACACTGTTGACGTATGTGACGTGACGTATGTGATTTGACATATGTGACGTGACGTATGTGATGTGACAAGACATTATTGACAACTGTACTTGTTAATTTTGAAAAAAACTGAATGCCTGTAGCAAACAGAAACTGTACCCGTGAAAACCAAAATGTATTTTAAAAAAGACACAAGCGTAAATTGACACGTTGTCCTTGAGCGTCCAAAACTGACGCAGAAGGGTACCTAGCACATCATATGTTGACATGTGGGTGCACTGACAAAGCAGGAGTATCTGACAAGTAGCTGGTATATGACGTCACTTTAGAAACGTTGATATGATACATATGAAACGCATAAATCTACCATATGTATAGTTTGCAGAGATGTTTAATGTCAAAGTTTTCTTGTGGTGACTGGGCTGCACCATGAGTACAAATATCAAGAAGGAAAGGCTTTTCACATCATCTTGTTCTTCTCACCTTGTACCCTTCCCATTCGGGCACTTTATTCAGACTCATATAAATCTGCACAAATAAGTAAACGTTTTCATACACATAAACACACACACACACACACACACGCAAGCGTTCGCATTAGTCTCAAGGTCGCAGATTGGCAGATGGCACAGAGTGTCTGCCATGATCAGTCAGGATGAAACATGATGTGATTCTGACGGCCCTTGTGTGTGTGTGTGTGTGTGTGTGTGTGTGTGTGTGTTTTGCGTACCTGCCATGCCCTCAATTTCAGCACCAATCCTCTATGGTGTTTCCTTTTAATTTACCTGAAAGTCAAGGAAATGCGTGATTCCTGGTTTGACTGTTTGCATAACATACACACACACACACACACAAGTATCACTCTCGCTTTAAAAGTGAAAAACTGCCATCACAAGGCACAGGGCGGCAGTCCTTATACAGAGATATTGAATTTATAATTACAAATAGAGATGAGAAGCAAAACACCAAATTTGAGAAGTTTAATACATATTGAAATTTTCCTTGATAAATGACACGATTACTCAGATGTCAAGATTGCTGGAGCCACGTTATAACAGAGACATCAGCTGGTTCCACTCATGAGCTCACTAACTGACAAGCTATTTATATCAATAATTTACCTTTGGACGCAATGCACTTTTGCACAGATGGTCTTGGCCTTTTCAAAATGCAGCCTCCTCTACCTTCTATCAGGAAACACTGGCGATGGGCACCATCTGTGGACAATCACGTTGACTACTCCCTGGAGTACACTGGCTCTGCAACGTCTGAGCAAACCAGACCAAGGAAAGCTTTTCTTAAACACCTCCTGCTTTGTATATTCGCCCATTCTACACGATTTGGCAAAGGTGGCCTATTGCACACTAAAGGTATGACTTGCATCATCCTGCTGAGTCTCGACACAGCCCTAACTTTCAGAGTCACATGTATCATTAGGAGTCTCACTGTAAGTCACACAGCCCACATGGTAAGACTGGAAAGCAGCAGTTTTCTTTCTTTGTTGAGTAACTGTACAGTTGTTGGGTCATGAATATTGTTTTTAATATCAGTGGACAGACAGTGAGTCAGTATCTCACTCCAGCTGATACTTTAAAGATGTCATCTCAGCGAGAACCCTGTTAAAGCATCTCAAAGATGAGGGATGCAGCCTGTTTTGCCAACACAGTGAGTAATGTGAAAGATGTTACATTTTAAAATGCTCTCAGTCTGGTGTATTGACATTTCCTGATATTCAAGTTGAGTATCTTTGTCTGTGCACTGAAAACAAGCTGACCTGATCTCACAGACTGGAAGAAGAGCCGAGAGACAGAAACAGAGGGATGGGTTCAAAGACAGACGAAAATCGCAACACTAGAAGGCAAAACATGAAAGAAGCTGAGTCAATGAAGGAGAGAGACTAATGGTGAGCCCGAGCTGTGAGCTGTGAGCGAACTTAGCAACTGGTTAGGGTTCTTCTTCTTCTGTATGTTTTGTTGTAATTCAGATATTTAAAAGGTAACATAGGATGTTTTGGAGTCACAGCAATACAAGAAAATGTTGGTATTGTACATTTCTGCACAGCCACGTTGCACAAATACATTGCATTTGCTGGATTCATACGTATCATATCAACATTTCTAAAGTGGCGCAGTTTATGAGCGACTTTGTCATAGAGGGGTGGAGGGGATGGTCAATGGCGTGACACCCAGGTGAGATGCCTGCCAACAAAACCGGTTGTGATCTAAACCCCTTTTCCACTAAAATCAGCACGTTTACAGGTTTTTTAAACTCACTTAAGATGAGCAATAGAATCCTTTCCCATTGCCAATAGACCAGAACTGTCTACATGACAGATGTCTACAGACACATTCAACATCACGGACAGGCTGGGAAAAAAGTTAGTAAACAGCAGAAAGCAGCACGGAGGCCCGTGAAGACTTTACAGTGGTTACTTCTTAACACACATATATAAATATGTATACATATATATATATATATTACTTACGCTGTGACAACTCGAGTGAGCCGCATGAGATGCGCACACGACGAGTCGCACTGGTACACAGACACGCACCGTGGATCACACACACTCCCTGCTACCGTCAACACCCCGGATACAGCTGGTGACTCACCCCATTCGCTCCCGGCACGGCCGTCCCGGTACGGTAGTTTTCATATACGCCCACACCCGCGTCCACACACTCTCAGCAGCTCAGCAGTAGTAACAGCAGCAGCACTAGAACGACGGAGGCTCGGAGCAGCACGCTCATAAACTAGTTTAAAAGTCCGGTAGTTAATCCCGTCAATTCGCCTGGTTTCCTGAGTCGCACTGATCATTTCATCATCCGTTCTCCTTTCCCTGGCTGGTCATACACTTCATTGCATCACACACCGTAGTCGGGAGCCGGCCGACCCCAGCAGCAAACACCGAAACGGATCTTTGACTGACTGGACTGGACTGACGACTGACTGACTGACGGGAAGGTGCTGTGAGTAGACTGTTTTCTGTTCTTTTTCAAACTGCCTGGGAACTCTGTTGCATTTGTTTTTGTTGATCGCTCACGGAGGAGCCGAATTGAGGCGTTTTTTTTGGTTTCCTTTTACAAACGAACTGTTGAACTTTTCCGAAGACCCGGAGTGGATTTTTGTGTTGGATTCGGAGTTGCTTTGGTGGATTTTCCTTTGTATTTGGACTTTTGGGGGGGGATTTGGGATTGCCTATTGCTGTTGTGCTGATATATGATTTATATGCATTTTGACTTGGTTTGAGCGAATTTCCTTGTTTTTGCTTTGTGTGCCAATATATGATTTGCCTTTTGAACTGCTCTGAGTGTGTGTGTTTCATTGTGTGCTGTGCTGCTCAGTGTTCAGGGTGTCTGTATGCCCATACTGGCATCCTTTGTGGGAGTTTGAGACAAAACAATCAACCAGAAAACAAACTGTCCAACAAACTGTACAAGACTGACTTTCTTCACATCCTACATGTCAGGAGGGAGACCTGGCTGGCACCCCTAAAAGGAATAAAACCAACATAAAAGATACAAAACAGCGTACCAAACTCAAACTGTCACAACGCAGTCTCTCTTTCAAACTCAGTACGACTACTTAAGGTTGATTTTTGAGACAGATGGTATTTTGTCATGGCACGTCATTGTCTTTTGCCAGTGAAGGAGCTAAAATTAGCATGTTCACCTGGGTGTTGTGTTTCAAACTTTGCCGATCAGAGCGGGAGCTGATGAATACACACGACTGCTGTCAAGTCATTTGACCTGGGTGTGAATCCCAATTGACCTGTGGCTAAGCCCCGCCCCCAAACGTGATGAGCCAATCACAGTGCGTATAGCCATCCCCACACACTGGGCATCCTCTGCCTGGACGTCCATTGAAATGCATCACAGAAAGATCTGCAGTTTAGAAATGGTCAAGCGGTGTGCATGGGGTACATGCAGCTCTGACACAAGGTATCCTGAGAGGCTGGCGACCAGGTGTGTTTTTACACTTTAAACCACATCTCAAGCCAGAAAAGTGTCTCCTTTGGATAAAGTTGTGTGGTAACGTTAGACCACAACATCAACTCAACGTGAATAAGATTAACAATGATGTCTACATCTGTTCTAAGGTAAGTCAACATTGTGTTTGAGGCAACATATTGTCACTTTGCTGGAAAGAAATATAAAGTTATCTTTAACATCTCTAGCTAACGTTAGCTAAAGTTAGCCTAACGTTAGCTCCTAGCTGCGTTGTTCATCATGTCACCTTGTTTGCTGGGAGTTCATTAGCCTGTTTTGTTCTAGTTTTGTACTTTGGTGATGGTACATCATTGTTAGCTGTTGTCCAAAGGGCTCTAGTTAAGCTAACGTTAACTTCTGGAGCTTAGCTTCATTAACTTATCTGTAATGGCAGAGATAACAAAGGTTGGCAAACGTTATGCTGAATGATTCAGTGTAAATACTGTAGCACCAAACTAACGCAGAGACACTCTTGGTAAAGATGGTAAAAAGGCCGTTATCCTTTTCTCATATTCTGAGCCAAAAACCTTAACTTCAGTGGCACTTTAACTTGTTGTCTTTGATGGTGACGGCAACCAGATGCGCTTCACAAGCGTAACACTGTGACCTGTAAATGTTGGCTTGTAATTTAAGCTTTTCATCGACCTTCTCAACAATAAAATGATGAATATATCCCTCCAATGCGTAGTTTAGGCCCTTTTGGTTACTTCTCAATGACATCTGATCCTTATGTCCCCAAAAATCATCAGTTGCCTCCTGTGAAATGCCGTGTACTGTGACACCTGCCATAGCGCCGTCACTGAGTGTTGATAGGCTGTCCAGTGAGTGGAGGGGGCGGGGCTTAGCCATAGGTCAGTTGTAACGTTTTCCATTACGTTAACACGGCAGATGTTCGCAGTTTTTTGGTGCAGCGGAAAAGAAGCTTTAGTGAGTCATCACTGTGTTCCATCAGCTGTAAAGCAACTAAACATGAGTATTTGGTGGCAATCCGTCACTGTTTTTCCACCAGAAATTGTGCCACCAAAACCCGATGTTTTCAACCGAAACATCTCTGACTGTACCCAAGTGGTTTCTGTGCCTAAATCTAACCACATGTTAAACCCAGTGTTGTCGAGGCTAAATGCATAACATAAAGTTTCAACATATCTATCATAATCATGCTACCTAAATTCGTGATTACATGTCATCCCAGTGTTTCCTGTTTTATTTTGGTAACCGTTGTCTCATCTCATTTCAGATCTCACATCCTGTCAAGTGTCCCTCCTTTGTGATTACTTTCCCCACCCTAATGTGTTTCACTGTGTCTCATTGTTTCCCTTGTCTTAGTTTGTTTAAGTGCCTGTCGTCATCTACTTTGTGGTCATATCGTATTTACCTTTGAGTGAGAGTTCCAGCGTGTTTTTGACCGTTTTTGCCGTTTGACCACCCTTTACTGCCCGCCGATTTGGATACCTTTACCTGAGTTACTGATCACGCATGGACTGACTTCAGCCTAATTAAAGACCCAGAACTTTTATCCAAGTCTGTGGGACTGCTTTGTGAGTCCTTCTGTAGTTTGTGCTTGACATAATGTGCAAATGCAGTGTATCCATGATTTGCAGAAACGTACAATACCAACACCTTTTCCTTTGATTGGGTTGACTCTAAAGGTGCCAGTACTCCATCTGAACTTGTCAGTTGGTAGAAGAGCTTTGGAATCTACCTCCACTTTGCAATATCTTTCATCTCACATGGTTATTCTGTCTCCCCTCTCGCTATGATGGCTGGCCTTTTAGTCAATCTTCAAGCATGACATTTAGAACAACTGTAAACACTTTCTGCTTCTGACCTGGTTGGACAACATGTCGTACAGCTCTTTTCGAGCATAACCCTACTCTGACTTTTACCCCACCGTAATTTTAATCCTGATCAGCAAACCCAGCAAAATGGTGCCCAGCAAGTATCAAATAATACCCTTTAAAACTAACCTCAAACTTGTGCCCAGGAAATACTTTGTTCATTCCCTCAGCTGGATGGCGTTTGGTTAATTTGGCAGCAGGAAATGAGGGCACAGGTTTTTGTGGCTAGTCAGCGAGAGAGAATCCTCTGAAGTACACCATCAGTGTTTTACCAAATTAAAAAAGTTACATAATTGGATCAGTTAGAACTAAACTGGTGGTTGTTGTGGATGGTTAAGCCAGGTTGGAAGAGGAGTGCTAACAGCAGACTAACAGCTGTAGAGGTGTCATGAAATTGCCTCTCTCATCTCCTTTGTCCACAGATTATTAAAATCCCCCCTCGATACCTCCGTACAAATGCCACTTTATGTTCTGCAATCAGCTCTGGATCACAGACAACATCCTCTCTTAGTTTTCTGTTCTGTTGAGCACATTTGGACACTGCGGTGACATTAAAAAAAAAGATGGTGCACTCACACACAAAAGAGCAGGAGTGTCTCATGGAAAGGTCACTGCTACTTTGGCAGTTGTAACAGGAGAGAAGAGGACAGCAGAAGAACAAACAATAGATGTGCTGCAGCAGAAAAGGTTAAGAGAAAAGGTTTTTCAGGTATTTTTTGGAAACTGGAAGGCTTACAGAGTCTACTTTATGTTTATCTTTTAGAACTGATATTCACTGTGTGTTAATGTTCGACTCTTTAAGAGATATTGTCCAGAAATCTGACGTCAATATAGCTTTTTTGTTAAGGTAAAGTAAAATCTCCACCACTAGAGCTTAAAAAAGATCTTGAGCGGTCCTTTGTGTCTCATCTGCTGCTCCAAACAAAATCCAGCAAATATTTGGTGACAAATCAGAAAACACAACTCAAGAGCAAATGCAGAGTAAAATAGAGTTTACTGTCCACAGCGCTGCGTCAGTGCTTGAGAAAGGTCTGGAATCACCATATTACCATTCTGTTATAGCTGCTTATTCTCATTCTGAAGTCGACAAATACTGACGCTATGTCAGTCATTACGGTGTCAGACACCTCCGTGAAAAGCCACCTTTAGCATGTTATGATACATGTCAAGCGGATGGAACCTTTCACAGGCGGGTCAGGTGGTGGATGGGTCCAACAAGCCAGGAACTTTAACCCTGGAGCACCTGCTGTTTGCCTAATATAGAGCCAAACCATAGTGGGTTTTTTTCTAAACCTAACCACGTTGGCATCCGTGAATGCCAACAGGTGACACAAGAGGACACCTAGGGCATAATATGTAGATGTGAAAGTCCACTGAAAAAAGCGGCAGTATTTGACAACTTGTGAAGAGAATGTGTTGTCTATAGGGGAAAAAACACTCTAGCTTGTTTTTGTTTCTCTAAACCAATCGTTCATCCTGGGTGGCACGAAGCCCAGAATCCAGTGACAGTGCAAAATTAGGGGAAACACGCACAGTGAGAGGGCTAACTGTTAGCTTCACACAACTGACATAACAGTTATTAATGTGTTTAACGGCAGAGGCGAGCTGTTTCCATTTCAGTGTGAGTCTGTTTGGATCGTTTAAAGCCCAGTTTAGACCAGAAAGTTGCGACAGTCCGAAACCGTCTTTGAACGTTGCAGCGGTGTGAACGAGCCAGTCTGAGCACAACTGAAGCCGGCTAATGGTGTCACCTGCATCTCTGCTGCTCAAATTGCAGCGGCTGGTTTTAGAATGTAAGACACGTCACCTGTTTGTTACAGCCAATCAGCTTGTAGTGAAGTCCACTGGTCAAGTCAAAATGACTGCAGACTTGTCCCTGCTGCTGCTGCTGCTCGCTGTATGTGCTTATGTCCCCAACACATTCCCACTCACTGATTAATTGCAGCTACTTACTGATATTATACAAATATAAATTGATACGCCATCCCTGAACATAAGAGCAGACACAGGAGGGTACCAAGTGCATCATATCTTGACATGTCTGTCCACAGACATAGCAGCAGTATTTGATAAGTTGGGATGAGGTCATGTTGAGATATCATACTATCTGTTTTATGAAGATAAGTTGAACCAGAACACTTACATTGTGGAGGCATGAATTACTACACCGAGACTGTAAACTCTGGATCTTGACTGACATGTTTCCCAGTTTTCCACCTTTGCAGATGACAGACAGATGCATGAGCGTGAGGTGACAGGAAACAGGAAACATCAAAATGCTTTAATACAAAGTAGTGCCCTTGTTCTTAATTTAACTGCAGTGTTGCTTTTGTTACAGCCAGGGTTGTGCTCAAAGGTCTGCAATAATAATGTTTGAGATGTCAAGTGTCTGGAACATTTTCGTGTTTCACCCCAAGACCTCTAGATGAAAAATTGTTTAATGATGTGTCTTGTTCTCTGTAATTTAGTATCCTCTACTATTAGAGGCTGATATTTTGCCACGCCACATCTTTGTATGCACTGTACTAACACATACACACTGTAAGCTGAGTGTGTAACCTTGCAGACAGCGGAACGTCATTTGCAGCACCGTTTGACACGAGTCCACAGAGGACAAAAAGAGAGATCGAAAAATCACTTTGTGCAAAATGCTCCGTGGCCCCAGGCTTGAATAAATAATCATTGAAGCAGCCGAACCTGATGAAAGCCATTCACAGTTTTTTTTAATCCACTCTTTTCTCTTTAGGTTCTTAACTTGGAAACCATTTAAGGTCCATAAATGAGACCCAGATAATTTAAATCTGCAGGACTTGGCCTTTCAAAAGCTGCTGGAGGCGTAGTTCTACGACATCAAAAATGTTCAATGTCATGTTCAAACTGCACCTCATATTAGACTCTAATATCTGTTTTTATTTGCACTAAAGACAAAATTACATTTTTGCTTTAATAGTCCAGACCAGTATTACCCAGTCTGGCTCCATGGTGCAGTCACAAAAGACGTCTGTTGAAGCTTCACAGCTCTTAATCCTCTCTTTTTCACTTTTTAAACAATGAGTGCGTTTACATGGACAGTTTAATTCCCTTTTCATTCAGAATGAAAGTTCATTCCTATTAAAAGTGATCTTGTAAACACCAGATTTGGAATGAAAATGGCCAATGCGATTGAAAATTGAATCCGATGTAAGGAACTGGAATATTCCGCTTCTAATTCTGAATGAAAGAATTTCTCGCACTTGTATACACTCATTCCGGTCTCTCTGCACATGCTCGTTTCCTTTCCCTTCTGGCGCGATGACGTATATAGCGCGCATAGCAACGGGCTGAGATAGAGCAGTCGGACTCGTTGCACTCACCTGTTTCCATTCGCCACAGCACGGTCTTCTACCTCCCTTCTCCTCCTCAACAGACGAAGCATTAGCAGAACAAGGTTGTTGTCGTACTGCTGCTTCAAGAATATAAGCAAAACAAGCCCGAAAAAGGCACTAAGAACAGCGTCGTCAAGCATCTTGTTATCCAGAGCGAGGACTACAGTGTTTTCTTCCAGTAAATGTAAACATGTCAGGGGAGTGGGGGTCTAAAAGCCCTGACATACCAAGCTGACAGTTGGCTGTTGGTAAATGTCAGGCTGTCTGTCGCACTGCTGTGTTTTCCAACACTATTTGCAACAGTCCGCCCTTGTCCATTGCTTTTCAGCCGATTCAGCATGTTGAATTGGCGGCAGAGACCGTCGGTGAGAGAAATCGCTAGGTCACGCAGCATGGGGCCGACTCAGACCAGGGTCCGACAACATCACAGCTGTGCTCCATTGACTCTAAAAATCGTTTCAGATTTCCTTTATTTTCAGGCTGGTTTTGTGGATTTGGAGCTAAATGTTGTGTCTGGGGCACGTCGTGTATTAATGATACTCGTTACCTGGAGAGGTTGGAAAAAAAAAGATATACGTTCTTCCCTGTTCCAAAACCAAAATCAAAGCCAGAAAAGTGTAGGGTTAGCTAGCTAGCTACTGAAGATATAGCTACTGAATGTATACACATGCTGCTTTTGCTTTGTAATGATTATAACAGTGAAACAAAGAGTGACCCTGCTGCACAGGAACCAGTGAAGGGAAGCAGGGAAACTTTGCTGATATTCAACCAGCTGTGTGTCATCACAGTGTGTGCAGATGAACGTTGTTTGACTTCCCCCAGAGATCTCTGCCCCTCCAGTGGTGAAGGTCCAGGTGCTGGCAGCAGCACGGGGACAAAGCCAAACACAGTTCATCTGCACACACTGTGATGACACACAGCTGGTTCAATATCAGCGAAGTTTCCTTTTATATTCATTGTCTTGTGTGGCGATCAGCAGTGATGTGGTGGTTCACTTTTACACTGTGATCTGTAGCCTATAGTTCGGCTTTAGCTTCTAACGATCTTTGTCTTTTTAACCTGTTGTTGCTGCTGAGTCAGTTTGACATCCTGGATATATCCTTCAAACACAGACTGTAGACCCCTCTGTCTGCTGCTCTCTGACATCACTCTTTCATCTCTCCAAAAATATGATTTCTTCAGGGAGTGCAGTTAGTTACAGTGTGGGCTCCATGCTTACATTTGTCGGACCATCACAAAGGGGCGGGGCTTAGCGAAGGTCAATTGTTTCTGTAACTGTTTTCTAGCGCATGGACAATATCATTTGTTCTTTCAACATTTGGGCGTGTTAATGTGCTAACTGGCTACTTGAATCCATCTTGTCAGTCTTTCCCTTTTTTCATGACGAAAACAGACGACCGCCGCCTGCTGGTATGGAGAGTTATTTTGTCTCATGCAGGCACAGAATGTACATGCTACTTAGCCATTGGCTGTAGTCTTTGCTGTGTGTTAAAGTGCATCTTTTTTTAGCCAAGCGACTTCACTGTTGGGTCGTCATGATTTATCGAACGCGCGAACTCCAACTGACTGTGTGTGAGTGAAAGACGAAGACAGAGTGAGAAAGTGAAGGAGAATCAGCCCAGTGACAGTGAAGGACAGAGAGGGAACAAAAATGTGACAGAGAGAGTGCAAGTTGAGACAGATGAGAGAGTGTGTGTGTGTGTGTGTGTGTGTGTGTGTGTGTGTGTGTGTGTGTGTGTGTGTGTGTGTGTGTGATCGAGCTGAGAGCAGAGTCAATAGCAACTTATTACTTTGTGTTAAAAATACTCTTTCACTGTTACTTTTTGTGCTAACTTTGTTTACAGCATCAGGTGCTCTGATACTCCGAGAGGCCGACACAGAAAACGTATCCTGATAAATGTTCGTATGATATCCTACGAATTTGTTTCCCACAAATAATGTTTAGGAAAAGAGACATGGTGATGTCTTGACATGGTTCTAAACACAGTCTCCTGAGGAGGGTCCCATATTTTGTGACCATCCACCACCCCAACCTGCCTGCTGACAGGACCGCTTGCTTCTCTTCTGTGTGCATTGGTCACATGATCGCAGCCTTCCTAACAAGTGTGTGTCTATGTGTGTGTGTGTGTCATGCAGAGCACTTAGTGCCTGAAACCTGCCATCACTCCCATATGAAATATAACTGCTTCTGCACACACATTCCACATAACTCTTGCAGCATACGTATATGTGTTCATACTCTGTGTGTCAGGCGACCTAGAAAATTAAAGAACATATGTGTGGGAGTGTGAATGTGTCTGTATGTGTTGGCTGTGTGACCGCTGACCTACCCACAATGATTCATGCCTCCTGTCCAATTTATGCTCGGTTAACAATCTACCCCCACAACCCTGAACAGAACAAGTGGAATGAAAAAATAAATGGATGGCTGTGTTTATGCCAACATAAAGGATGTATTGAAGTTGGAGGGCAGTGACATTTTCAACATTTGAAACAGAGGTATCTATTTTTGTATGTATTGAGTGGGAGTATTGTACTGTACGTGTGCATGGATGACATTGAGTTATATATTCTTGAATGTGCAGCTGTGGAAAGTGTCGGAGGAGAAAATAAGTAGGTGAATGATTAATAATAATAATGTTGATAAATTAGTTCAGATCATGTCATAACTTCATACAACAACTGCAACATATGATATTTAAAGGAATTATAATTCTTTTATGAATTCTTTATTTTTGTTTTATGTCATTACAACACTCACTGAATGAATGTTGCAGACTGTGCTGAGGGTCTTCATGTTCAACCACGTCAGACAAAAACATCAAATTGCCAGCTGGAGATATTAACATACGTGAACAAACAACACGCTTTCTGAGTGTACAATCAGTGTTAAAAGACACTTTAAAGAGAATACATTCGTGATCAGTCACAAGCAGCTCCTCAGAGCCGATAATGTCTAATTTTAATCCAAACATGAAAACCAGGTCCAGAGTGTTGCCCTTAATGTGTGTTGGGCCGCTGACATGTTGGGTAAAATTGAAAGAATCAGTGACTTTTAAGAAGTTCACTGCAAAGGTGTTTGTGGTGTCATTTACAGCCACGTTAAAATCCCCAAGAAGAAGGATTTTCTCAAATTTGATTATGGAAGCTAAGAAGTCACTGAATTCAGATAAAAAGGAGCCATTAAATGACCTGTCTGCCGTGAAATTCTCCTCTGTTTTTAACAACAGCATAGGGCAGCTTTTTGGTGATGAGAGTGATGCCAATTCTCTTGTTCACACTTTTAATTCACATTGTTCCATTATTTTAGACGAGATTGCTCCTCTGAAATCCCGTACAGTCGCTACCGTTAATCCTACCCCCTGGATTAATGATGATATTCATTGTTTAAAACGCAAATGTCGCCGTATCGAGCGCCTGTGGAAGTCTACAAAGCTACAGGTCCATCATACTTATTTGAAAGAACTCTTAACAGAATATAACTTAATGGTTAAAGCTGCTCGGGCCTCTTATTTTGCTGACCTCATTTCCTCCAATAAGCGGAATCCCAAAGTTGTTTTCGACACTATAAATAATCTTGTTTGTTCCCAGCCCCCTGTGGTGCCCATTTTTTCTGTTAATGACTGTAACAATTTTCTAGCTTTTTTTGTCAACACAGTTGCTAGTGTTAGAGCAAGTATTACCCCTTCTTCTTCTGCTCATCCCCCTGCTCCTCCTTTACAGCAGCTAATACTGGATCGTTTCTCACCCATATCCCTACAAGATTTAACTAAGCTAGTGAGCAGTATGAAGACTTCCTCCAGCCCGTTAGACATCTTGCCCACATCTCTACTGGGCTCTACTCGGCTCTTCCCTGCTCTATATTATTAATTGTTCACTGGTCTCTGGCTGCTTCCCCTCCTAATTTAAACATGCGGTTGTCCAGCCGCTTCTTAAAAAGCAAAATCTGGACCTTTCATTATTTAGCAACTTCAGGCCCATTTCTAAATTGCCTTTCATTTCAAAGATCTTAGAAAAAGTTGTTGCTGACCAACTAGTCCCTGCCCTAAATAAGCACTGTATTTATGACAAATTTCAGTCTGGTTACCGTCAGCAGCATTCAACTGAGACAGCACTTCTTAGAGTGTCTAATGACATCATGATGGCCTCTGACACGGGTAAATGTACCATCCTAGTGCTGCTTGACCTTAGCGCAGCCTTCGATACTGTGGATCACCACATCCTGTTAGATAGGCTCAGTGACTGCTTTGGCATTTCAGGCAGTGCCCTTGACTGGTTTGCCTCCTACCTCTCTGGTAGAAGTTTCTCAGTAGCATCTGGTCCTTTCATGTCCGAGTCCGTACCCCTTTCTTGTGGGGTACCTCAGGGCTCAGTGTTGGGTCCAATTTTGTTTGCTCTGTATATGCTACCTCTTGGAATCATTATCAACAGGTTTGAGGGTGTATCTTATCATATGTACGCAGATGATATTCAGCTGTATTTTTCCTTTAATCCTGACAGGACTGACTGTCTGAATGTACTGCATGACTGTTTGTCTGCAATTAATGACTGGATGGTCAACAATTTCCTCCAGCTTAACACTGCTAAGACCGAGGTCCTTATTGTTGCTCCAGACTGTACTGCTTCTAGGGTGGCGAGCTGTATTGGGTCCCTGAATTTAAATATCCGCTCTAACCTGAGAAATCTCGGAGTTATTTTTGACCAGGCCATGCACTTTGTTAAACACATCCATGCGTTGACCCGTACATGCTTTTTCCACCTTAAAAACATTGCAAAACTGAGATCTGTTGTATCACATGCTGAACTAGAAATGATCAGTCACGCCTTTGTGTCATCACGTCTGGATTACTGCAATTCTCTCTTCATGGGTCTCAGCAAATCTCTTGTAGATCGCCTCCAACTGGTGCAGAATGCCGCTGCCAGGCTGTTTACCAAATCACCCAAAAACTGCCACATTACTCCTGTCCTGGCCTCCCTACACTGGCTTCCCGTCAGCTTCAGGATCCAGTTCAAAATCCTTGTTTTAACTTTCAGAGCCCTTCATGGTCAGGCACCTGAGTATCTGTCTGACCTGCTGCATGTATATGTTCCTAGTAGAACACTTAGGTCGGCTGATCACGGCCTGTTGGCAGTTCCTCGCACTAGGCTCAGAACTAGAGGTGACCGGGCCTTTGAGTCCATTGCGCCCAGATTGTGGAGCGCCCTCCCACAGAATTTGAGAGCTGCAGCATCGGTTGATATTTTTAAGAAGCATCTTAAAACCTATCTATACAGGCAGGCATTCTTTAACTTGTCTTAAGTGATTTGTTTTGCAACAACTGTTTCATTTTTTGTGTCTCCGTATGTGACATGTATGTTTGTATGTATGTATTCTTGTTGGTATTTTAATCCTGTGAAGCACTTTGTGAGTCCTCTCTGTGAGAACTGCTATACAAATAAATTTTACTTACTTACTTACTTACGTAAGTGCAGTGCCATGAATGCCATAGTGGTTCAGGCGTGATAGGAGGACTGTATGGTCAACCATGCCAAAGGCTGCCGTGAGGTCATATTTATTATATATTTATATTACTATGTTTTATTTCTAATGGTTTTACTGACTGAAAATATATTTTGGACATCTGTTTTTGAATTACTGACAGAGCCAGATAGCTCCGTTGACCATGCCACACCCTTCTGCCAAGTGTCGTTAAAATCAGCCCAGTACTTTTCCATGACCCTGCTCACAAACACACAAACCACACTTCCTTGGCGGAGGTAATAAATGCAATAAATTTCATCTGACACAGGGACGCTCTTCGTGGAACCTGTTTGGCCTCATTACCACATCTCTGGACTTAACATTACTAGTGAGATTGCATCGTAAAGACTTTCCAAGCTGCGTCTATCTCTTCCCCTTTAAAACCTCCATCCACCATCCTCCTCTCCACCTCTCACACTGCCTCCATAATGTGATCATTTTACTCCTGGACACCAAAAGGCTTTTCATTAAACTGGCCTTGGCGTTGCTTCCAGATATCCTCGGCTGCTTCCTAATGAAAAGAGACATTACGGATATGAGAAGACGTTTCATGGCTTCAGCACAATCTGACCGTAATGATATCAGACAGATATTCAGTGTGTGTTATGACTGTTTGGTGTTAGCGGGTGTGCATTTTGCTGGTTATGCAGGATGGTATGTGAGTTTATGCAGCTCTCTGCATGAACGGACACATCTTGGGTTTATTGTTGTGTTTGTACAGACATGGACTCCTGTATGAAGAGCAAAGAGTTTGCCTCAAGCAGAGCAGCAGTCAGCAGGGAAACATCCATCAGCAGAACATGTTAAGCACCCTCTACTAAGCACAGTCACTGTACAGTAAGGAAGCTACGGTCTTTTTCTCCATATAACGTTCCCCTTGCGGCCAAACACCTCAGCCTTATTATTGGAAAATTACAAAATCATTTTTGCAAGAAATTTCGACCAGAAATATAATCATCAAGTCACTGTGATGCCCACAGTAATAACCTGCTTGCTGTTTTATTGTCCATTGATGCCATAAAACAGTAATTTCATCTGAGCCTGGTCAATAAAAGTTTTTATATTTGTTTTGCTAAACATCCTCATCCTGGAGAAAAATCTCAGCACAGCAGCAGCAGCAGGTCAGTGGCCATAAAACATTCGCCACTGTGGCTTAAGGGAGGACACTACAGGTGAAGGGGCTCAAACTTTTAACTAATGAAGCTCTAAGTCAACACTTTTCATGCAGCATGTGCACAGTCAGAACATACTACTTCCTCATGTCGTTGTGCCCCGAACTTTGACCCTCTTACTCATATATCTGTTACCATGGAGATGCAACAAAAACGGTGTTCACTGAGCTCGCCAGAGACAGAAGTCAACCCGGACAGCTCTGATGTTATTATTCTGCAGTCAGTTACACCTGCATACATTGTAGATTCTAATATAGTCACCAAAGTAAAATGACATGTGCTATACATTTCTCCGACATTGTTATTTAATATTTCCGCCCTTTTGTTGGTGGTTATATTCATTCATTTTTGTAACCGCTTATCTTGTTAGGGGTCGCAGAGGTGCTGGAGTATAGATCACAGGGCTGACACATAGAGACAGACAACCATTCACACTCACATTCACACCTACGGACAATTTAGAGTCACCAATTAACCTGCATGTCTTTGGACTGTGGGAGGAAGCTGGAGCACCTGGAGGAAACCCACGCTGACACAGGGAGAACATGCAAACTCCACACAGAAGGCTCCCACACCCTGGGTTTGAACCAGGAACCCTCTTGCTGTGAGGGGAGAGTGTTGTGACCAAAACTGACCTATGGCTAAGCCCCGCCCCCTCCACTCACTGGACAACCTATCAACACTCAGTGAGCGGCGCTATGGCAGGTGTCACAGTACACGGCATTTCACAGGAGGCAACTGATGATTTTTGGGGACATAACGATCAGATGTCATTGAGAAGTAACCAAAAGGGCCTAAACTACGCATTAGAGGGATATATTCATCATTTTATTGTTGAGAAGGTCGATGGCTTCATTTTTCAGCCCTGGAGGATGGTAATGGTGAAAACCATGATTAAGACACAAAACACAATTAATCAGGACATTGGATGGAAACATTTTAAAGCTAAAAATGTGAGCAGACATATAAATATCCCTGGTCATAAGAGCACATGTGATTGTGGTCAAACAGGCGTCAAAGCTAGGAACCAGAGGAACCACTGAAAGTGAATGTGCATTTATTTGTTACTCTGACTGGGTGTTCTGAATGGGAGCCGCAGCTGGAGCTGCACTGATTATGTCTCTAATTGGCTCTTTCACTGACAGGTGGGTAAGAGACCAACACACACTGCACTATTTCAGGCTCACACATTCAAAACACAAAAACACACAGGAAGAAAAAAACAGTTTTCAAGAGCAAAAAGAAGAGAATGAAGACAGAATAAACATATCACACACACAGCACATTCACATAAACATCTCAAACATCTGGAAAGACCTTCACACTACTGTGATGCTTTAATACATCATATTACCATCACACACTCACACATCAAAACAACTAATCCATCCTGTTTATTTTAAAGATATTTTTTTAGGGCACCTGACTCTCGTCTTGTTTCTCGGTTGTTGACTTGGCGACGCTTCTTGTTTCATCTCTGAGCTCATTGCATGCTTCTTTTGTTTTTGGAAGCAGATCAAATTCACATTTATATATTGAGATTGTAGAGAATTCACTCAAACATAACAACACACAGAGTGATAGAGTCAGTACTTTGATGCATTTCTTTTTATTTTGAGAGAATATTAACAGTTCCTAGAGGGAAATCAATCACACACTGGTGATGTTTCCTTGACTTTAAGGAGTTTATTCCGCCATGCGTGTACTTCATCTATTTGTATGAGGAAGCAGCACTGTGTCTTCTTCTCTTCTTATTTGCGGGATTCTACAGTATTTGTCATGATACCAGTCAGAAATCCCCAGTGGCTGTTCTGCCCCCACAGTGAGCGCAGGGTGAGGGGAAGCATTCACAATCATCTGTCCACACCTCTCTTTGATGCACGCTGCCCAGAGCAACCTGGGTCTGCTCATGTCCTTCCACTGAGTTCTACAGGTGTTCACACCTGAAGTTCAGTTACAACACTCAGGGCTGAGGCTGAAATATCCATTCAGTTCCCTTTGAGCTTTGTTGATAGTTGTGCAAGCCACCATGGCGTGGGCCTCTGTAAATGGCAAAGCTAGGAGCATGAACAGAGGCATTTATAATCAGTGTGTTGCTTTTTGCAATAAGCTAGATAATAAGAGTGTGCACAAAATATTTTGTGGATACAACAGGAGAAACATTGCCCGGCAACAGTTGTAAACACCAACATACCGCCAAACATTGCATTTGCTTACTGTAATTATCACTAATATTATTTTAAACCACTTTATTCTCTGGGTTGCCACTAAATCGTTTTTTAGCTTTTATAGTTACCTCTCATGTTCTTCCACACCTTGCGGCAAAAAGCCTCTTGTGTCCTCCAGTGTGCCCGCTATTTTTGTCCAATAATTTAAGGCCATTTGACCATTCCTGTGGTTTCTGAATGAAGAGTGGTAGAGGCGTCTAACAGGCGAACCTGCTCAGCGTGTACAGTGGGCATCTCGTTACAAAAAAATCCGTGGTGCACGACCAAAAGCTGTGACGACTTTCAGAGTCTTCCCGCTCGACGAGAGGGGTGATATCGTCATTTTCTGGTGTACGAACCTCATGCTGGGACACTATGGTGGGTATAAACAATGCATTGGGGTTTGCACTAGACACAAGTTCTCGTCACGTGTCCCTGTGTAGTTCCAATATTTCTTTGTTGTGTTGTGATATTCTTTGAGTCTCTCCTTTTTCATGTGCTGGAAAACATTAAAGTAGTTTTGACAACGCAAATAAATTCCATCAAACAGAAAGATGCCTGTGAGCTAATTGAGGCAGTCAACACGAGCTGCACTGATTCATACCCACACCTCATGCATCATTCTCCATATGTCATCTATATCCTCCCAATTTGGCGGTCTCTATCAGCAAATCTCGTACTGCTGCTCGCTCTTTGAGCCCATCCTCCACCCCAACATCCGCCTGCAGGCTCCAGCTAAGGGGGAAATATTTAATCATCTCCCCAATATCTCTTGTAAACATGTCTGAGGGGAGCGATGAGGTCGTGATCTAGACACCAAACTTTAACTATGTCTGCTGTTGAAATAAACATTTAAACGTAAGTTGTTTGATTGAAAAGGGATTAACGTGAACGTGCTAACCTGCCCATCTTCTAAAACTTAACTAGCGGCTCACAGCAGCGAGCAGAGCAGGAGGAGGATTTTGGTAAAAACTTTGTCTACATTTTTATAAGCGTGTGGCTGAGTTACTCAGATTTACTCACACACTGTCTGATAGTAATGAGGGATAATGGGCTGGAGACATGGAGGCAAACATTACTGGCCTTATTGTTGGTGTTGGAGGACAGGAGAGCAGCACAGGCAGAAAACAAGTCCATTAGTTGTGCATGACAACTACTGTATGGTTGAGGCATAGGTAGGCAAGCTGAGGCTCCAGAGACACAAACGGCTCTTTAGACCACCTCAAGTGGCTCCCTGTGACTTTAACCAGAACTAATCCAGTCTATGGGAATGATTGACAGTTATTGTTTAACAATTTAATTAAGTGATTATAACATTCCAGTTGTTAAAAGTTTGTGGCCAATATTCCAAATAAAAAACATGCACATTTTGTCAACTAAAATATGCGCCATACCTCTACGGCCTGGAGCCAGGGGAGTAAATATAGGCAGTGCAGGGGGTGAGGTTGCACTGGGGCTCGTTAGGTGCAGGGGCCCATAAAGAGAGTGGGCCCTCCAGCAACGTGTTAGGTGGAGAATGGGCCCTTGGAAATATGTCTGTTAAAAGACAAATTCTTATTAAATTAAAGATGGTGTCATTTGCTATATATGCCCTCGAAAATAGAGAAAGTGCGCGTGGCTCCTTTCCATCTAAATTTTAGCTGAACCTCAGCAGATGTGGATTGTCTTGAGTCTCCCTGGCCACGTACACTATGGACTCCAAATAAAAAAACAAAGGAAAAGCCTCAGAGGAAAAAAGAGAAGTATAGATCTGTTTGCTTTCACTGCCAATGCTGCAAAGTACTAAATATTCATGACTAGCTCACTTAAGACCTATGAGTAATGTTGACTTAGTCACCGTTATGGTAAAGTTTTGTTTTGGGCCAGAAATGTCTCTTGATTGTAAAGGTTGTCGACCCCTGGGTCAAGGTAAAGGACAGAATGAGGCTTGAGCTCGGAGTCCACATGTTCATAACAGCACACCTTCATTACAAACTGTGGGCTTGGAGTTTTAAAGACAGGAGCTTTTACCAGATGAAATTGTCTAACGAACAGAGACCACATATCTGTATTATGGGAAGCACAGTATCCACTCTTCTCGGATCTTGACCCAATCTAAGAGCTAAAAGTCAAGATGTATTGATTTTTACCATTTACTGTCTCTTTTGAGTCCTCCCAATTTTGAAAGTGCAGCTGGGAACACAATAATAAATTGCCTGAGTTCTCTTTTGGGAGCTAAAAAGGACTGAATTGAATTTCATGGTCATTTGGGTCTTTGAGGTCAATCAAATAGAATATGAAAAAATAATAACAACAGAAACATCCCAAAGCACTCACTCAGCCACAGAATAATACATCAGTGTCAAGTTTAATCAGCAACTGAATAAGTCATCACTGCACAAAAAGCAACAACGCGGACCAGCAAATAACATCCAGCTAAGGTTTGAACTCAGGACGCAGTAAACCCCTCTGTTATTGTGAATTTATTTTGGCTTCTGTTGGCTTAGGAGGGACTTCACCTGCATGAGGCTGATAATATGTCTGTCAGATCAACACACAAGCCTCCCGACAATGAGATTAAAGACAGCAGAGCAGAAAAATGTGGGCATCTGTGCCTTTTGCTTTTGTTCTGAGCTCCCATCAGTCTAAACTGCTGCATTGCTGTCGGAGCTCACTTGGCCGTCTTTGCTGTTCACGTGCCTACAAGCTGATTTATGTGAGGGTCAGCTTTACTTTGCAAGTCATACATGCAGTCAACACGTTCTCACTCTGACCTCATCACATATCAACGTTTGGTTGTGGACTTTACCCTGTTGGTTGCTGACGTTCTGGGGAAAAAGAACAGGGTTTGGCTTTACAATCTTACGGGAAGCGAACACTGGGTGAAAGTGGGTGGTTGCGTGACCCATCCAGCACCCCTCTCGCCTGTCCGCCCTATTCTGACTGTCACCGCCTTGACTTTTGTTATTGTCCCAGTGTGTTTGCTCCTAATGCCGCCGCATATCACTCTGATGTGAAAGGATGACTTTTTTGTCAGTAGCTGACGCCAAGTCTGAAAATTTTGGGATGGCACACCAAACCCAAAAGCCTTAACTGAATTTCAGGAATTTAATCATGCTGTTGAGGTATATGTATGTGTTATATATCTATACATGTAGATGATTCTTTGATCTACAAATAGGCTGGTTGTCCTTTTCCTTAAAGAGACAAAGTTACAGCTTCTCTTTTAAACCTTTATTTACACTCGTTGATCTCTGAGCTTTCCCTCATTTGCAGCGAAGACGAGTTTACAAACAAAAAACAATAACAGAGAGATTACATACAACAGGCATAACATGAAATAATTAAAACAAATAGAATTGATAAAATTAGTAAAATTAAAAACAATTTCAAAGTGAAAGAGTGATCACACAGAGATCTGTTTAAATTTAGCAAGGGAAGGAAGAGTCTCCATCTTTAGCCCTATGGTTAATTTTGTGCTGGTCTAGTCATACAAAGTTTGATGGTGTCAACTGGACAATATGTGGATAGACAGGGAGAAACACAGGCAAGCCTAAGACGTGGTACGATACGATATTCCTCACTATATGAAGTGACTGATAACAAGAGCTGTATAATGGGTTGTAAAAAAATTTGTGAGGATTTTATTTTGTAGACAATTAATCTGTATTTATAGCATGATGAGATGACAGCACAACGATGTGTGTGGTATCATTGGAAAGCTCTGCTCCTGCACTTTCATGTGATATGAGTGGCATTTCTGTGTGAGCCTGCATTCGCGAGTAATCCATCCAAGAGTAATGTGTGTGCAGAGCTGCATGAAAGCTCTGTTATACATAATTTTAGTGTAACTTTATCTTTTTTTTTGCTGTGAAAACATTGGAGTACCGACAAGTGCTTGGTCTTGTCAGAAAGCTGCGGTTCTGCTGTTTCACGTGATATGCGTGGCTTCTCGCTGTGACGAACGGTCGTGGACAAAAACCAGAGAAGAACAGGTGTGAATTTGGACACACTATGCGCCGTCATTCTCATTTCATTGAGATATCTTGAGGTGAGTTCAAGAGGCCCTTTAAAAATCAGCATTCATTTTTTGCCAAAATTTAGCCTAACTTTGGAACATTATTTCGCTGCCTTCTCAACAAACTTTTCCGAGATGGTCGCTACCAAGATACTATTATTTTCCAAGCTTGAAAAATGAGCACTTCACAGCTTCTTAAAAACAGTCACATCAGCCTCCAGTATTTTGAACAGGGGGAATGATTGTATCAGGGAGGCCTTAGCCCCCCAGCCCCCCTTGGGAGGCGCCACTGCATTTGTGTTGTTTTTTTTCTTGACTCTCAACATGAAAATCACACATCCCGTGAATTTCTACAGCTCAGAGTCGGCAGAACAAACCATGATCTTTCTGTTTATCTGTTTTATAGAGCTGCTATTGGTGGGTCATGTTGCGACACACACACATTCAAAGCTGATAATCCAGGGTAGGCTGTGATGTTCACACTGTGACTGATGACACGTTTGACAGGCTGACTTGTTTCATGCGTGCAAGATAAAATGAACTAAACTCTTTAAAGGAAAAAGCTGAGCCTGTCTGACAAACAGTGAGCAAAGGCTGCGATCTCTGTGAACTCCTGTGAAGGTTTTTGAAGTTCACTTGTCAGAAGTTCACTGGCACATGTTGCTTTCAGAAAATAGACTGCCTACAGCTCACAACTATTTCTAACTGCATGTAAGCTTTTAGTGAGACTCGGGGACAGAGGGAATAAAATAGAGACTAATTCAGTTCAGACATAGAAGGGGAAAATAAGGATTATTCACACACATTTACTACCAATCACACAGTATCTCGTGTTTTAACGCATTAAATAAAAATCCCCCAAAAAATACAACCATTGTGAAGTTTGTAATCACTTTGTGAGTCGATCGTTCGTCTCTTTCTTATATCTGTAAACTCACACACAGACATGTGCGCGCACTCAGAGGTGAGTGCGCATTTTCCTCATGCTTTCGCTGGTCTCGCAAAACGCGCAGACGTGAACGCGGAGCCCTGAGAGGCAGTCAGAGCTACAGGCTACAGTGAGGCTAAAAACAGAGTTCATATGATGTTTTTCGCAACAACTTTTTATGTCGGGGCTTCAGGACACTTGCATCACTACGGATGAGCATGTTGACAGAGGAACACTTCATCCAACTCTGCAAAAATGTGAAAGCAAGTGATGGACACAAGAAAATTCAAGTCACTGAGTGTCTTCAGTTAAATAAGAAATGTGGCGGTCCTGGCTGTCCTTAAAATCTGAGTTACTGTGCAAGAAGCAGGCGAGTGAGGGAGGCCACCAAGAGACCTGTGGCAACTTTGAAGGAGCTTCAGAGGCTGAGACTGGAGAGACTGCTCACAACAGCAGCTGGCCTGTCACCAGTTCAGGAAAATCCTGCATGAGCATCTCATACAATCTGCAAGAAACCTGCCACTTGTGAGAGTATTTGTTTTCTAGCAATGTGAGGGGCCCAGCATGAAGCCACCCTGGGATTCAAACAATGTCCATCTTCTTAGTGTCTGAGTCTCGGTCCAGACCTCAATCCAATCGATCTTTTGACTATACCACACATACGCCTCTCTTTTGTTTGCTCATGTTATGCGGTCATCAAAGAAATGCAAACTATATATATAAAAAAGCAGAGAATCTGGCAATGTTAAAAAATGTTAAAAAATGTTTAAAAAACGAATCACCTGGCACTGAAGCAGTGGATACTTTAAGGTAGGTAGGTTTATTTTGACAACAATTAAAAAACATACATGAGTAACTGCAGATCAGTTTCATATAAAAGATGTTGTTGAAATCTGTGAGCAGCTTGTTCCCCAGGTATTCAGGTAAACAACGGCCAAATAAACAGATAAAAACAGAGTAAAAGAACCCGACCTTCAGGTTAGAGATGGGGCACATTTCATCCTGACTTTAACACTTTAAATGTACCGGCACCGTCTGCTTGACATGTTTAGCTCCACCCAGTCTTGGTTCCTTTCTTCCCAAAACAGCATCATCAGTCATGAGTTTTAAATTGTAATTGCTTTCTGCTTCACAGTGTACCTGCAGTGCATTAAAGATCTTAACACCACATATGTGCACAGGAAAAGAAGCCAGCCGGTATTTCCTGATAACGCTCCTCTACTATGCAGCCATTACCTGCTCTAAACCATCGTCTGTCTGCTGGGAAACATTTTTAGGTTTTGGTGGGGGATAAAAAAAAAAAGCATCTACTCCATCAGATAACAGTTTGCATGTGTGGTTCAGTTATCTTTGCTAACACAGCCAAACAGCTGGTCGTTAAACGCAGAATTAAACTTTGTCCTTTGCATTTTTTTCCCCAGAGCGGTGGCGAGCAGGCTGACATCACACGACCTGCCAGGAACAGCATCTCGTTTGTGAGATTTTAACTGCTCTGTTTATCTTTTCCAGAGCAACCAAACAGCCGCTGCTTTCACACGTAATCAAAGACTCATCTGCAGAGCATGGACATCTGCCGATGCCTTTTTAGAGCTGTTACCATGGAGGAGCAAGTGTGTGTGTGTGTGTGTGTGTGTGTGTGTGTGTGTGAGGTCCATGATAATGGGCTGACAATATAAGCCATTAGAGTAGTGACTATAAAAAGTGTGTGTGTGTTAGTGTGTTAAAACATTTATAGGGTGAGTAATAAAGGTTCTGTGTGTGTGTGTGTGTGTGTGTGTGTGTGTGTCCAGGTTTGTCAAAAACTATTTATCGTCATTAAAGACAGGACGGCTTCTTTTATCTGTTCCTTTTCTCGTCTGCTCTCCGTTTCTTCAGTTGTGTTTTATTGGTTCATTAGAAAGACAGAACAATACATGTTTGTCAGTGTAAGCTGAAGTCTTGTGTCTGTCAGCCCAGTTGCCATGACAAATGTTGGCATTGTACATTTCTGCAAACCACAGATACGTTACATTTGTATGTTATAATTAAGCGGATATGTTATGTTACATTTCAACAAAGCTTTGGTTAATGTATGGTTACGGATAGGCAAAACAAATCCATTTGGTTTTGGTAAAGAAAATGGTTAGTTCATGTTTTCGTTTAAAATACTTGGTTTTGGTGGCAAAGTCCTGGCTGGAAAAACAAAAATATCTCCGTATCACTATTCTGGCAAGAAATGCAGCTTTGTGTATTTTAAGAAAAAATCCTTTTCGTGGCACCGTCCTGGCTGGAAACGCAGCCATGTCTTGAAAAACAATTGCTTTGTGCAGAACTATCTCAGCAGCAACAACCACTTTTCATGGTGCTATCTCAGCTGGAAATGCAGGAATGTCTCCATGTCTCCAGCAATATCTAGAAAACAATCTCTTTTCATGGCAGTATCCCAGATGTAAACACAACAATATCTAAAAAAAAACAAAAACAGTCACTTTTCATGGTGCTATCCTGGCTGGAAATGCAGTGATGTCTCAATAAAAAACAAGGCTTCTCATGGCACAAATCTGTCTAGAAACGCAGCGATATCTTGACAAACAAATGCCGCAGTGGAACTATCTTGGCTTGAAATTTAGCAATGTATCCGTAAGGAACTACTGCTTTTCGTGGCACTGTCCGAGCTGGAAACGCAGTGATGTCTTGAAAAACAATGGCTTTATGCTGCACTATGTCAGCTGGATAACAAACAACCACTTTTCATGGCACTATACAAGCTGGAAATGTAGGGAAGTCTCCATAAGACAGAACCACTTTTTGTGGCACTGTCCTGGCTTGAAATGCAGTGATGTCTCGGTAAAAAACAGTTTTGTTGTTTTTTGGTCTCAAACAGTGGTCTGCAGCCTGGCAGGTGTGACAAGCCATCCTCCAACCCCTTACCTCCTTAATGAGGAAGTCAACTTATAAATTACATCACTTTAGAAATGATGTTAATGTATCCTTAGTTTGCAGAAACGTCTAATCCCAATTTCCTTCTGGTGACTAGGCAGTGTCTGTCGTTTTCTTCTTTCCTTTTCCTCTGTGCCTCCATCTCTCTCCTTCCCTTCTATCAGCCCATCCTGACACACATCCAACTCATTTCCTTTCTCTTTTCCCCTAATCCCTCTCTCCTTCGCTCTTATCTCCTCGGTCCCAGTCTCACTCTCTGTGTGATTGCTGGCAAATGAGCAGGGAGATTTGGTCGCTGGCAAGATGGAGGGAAGTTCATTTCCATATACTCCCCACATTGTTACGATACAAAGCTGGTTGAAAATCGGCCAAGTGTCCCTTTAACCTACCGTTCAAATAAATAGCTTTGGAATACAGTTAAATTAAATAGATATTTTAATGCTCATTTTATGCAAAGAGCGCTCTGGTATCAGTAACAGCAGATATTCAAATTCAGGTATTGGAATCGTAATGGACAGGGCCAGGTTAACTATATGGGCAATGGGGCACTTGCTCAGGGGCCCAAGACCTCTACAGGGCCCAGGGCCTGACATTTAGCCTATGATTAATATATATCACATTTTTATTTTTTATTTTGTATAATTTTGATAATTTTTTGTTAAATATTTTTGACTTCTGGCATCATTTTTTCACCTTGTTTTGCTAAATTTTCCAATTTTGTTGCAACAATTTGACATTTTGCAATATATTTTACTTTTGAATAATATCCAAACTTTTGCAAAAATTTAACTTTGTTGAAAAATTCAAGTTTTTCTGGAACTTTGTTGAAAAAGTCAAGTTTTTCTGAAACTTTTTCTTTTTGGCAAAAATTTTCAACGTTTTGTTTTCTCCAAAAGTGAACTTGCAAATTTCTGACTTTTGTGAAATTGTGCAACTTTTTTGCAAAACTTTCCAACTTTTTACCTTAAAATATCTAAAAAAATTACAATATCTTTTAGTCAATGTACTCACAAAACAGTGCAAAGATAACAAATAATAGTAAATATGCACTGTGTATTCGTGTCTATTGGTCGTTTTTGCATTGAGTTTTGTAACCGGGGTTGGGCCCTTAAATGTTGTTGCCCAGGGGCCCAGGAAGTGTTAATTCAGCCCTGGTGATGTAACTGAAAAAGTGGATTGATGCATCTCTAGTAATCCCTGCAGCCACTGATTCTTTCAGTCTACCTGGGGCATGTGAATATTGTTTTAATACAGACATGGAAAGTCTGAGCCCATACTTTAAATTAAACTACACCTGTTAGATGAGCTTGCTTTACTGCAGCCGCAGGTATCAGACCTGTTTGTCTATAACATCTTCAACTTTGATTTCTCACATTGCTGAGAGTTAAGGCACATGAGCTGTATAAGGATCATATTGCTCTTTAAAATCAGTATCAGCCCTGAACCTGCAGCACTGCAGGCAACCACATTTTTAAACGAAGTTTAAACTGCTCTCTTATCGCTACCGCAGGAGTGGCTGTGGTTCGTCTCCTCTCTGGTTGGGTTCAGCAGCTGCTTTGCCCACTGAGTCACCACATAAGTCTCAGTTCAACCCCATTAGTGCTGCTTGTTGCCTCCCTCCTTTCATCTCACCCAGACTACTCTGACTTCCTCTCTGTGCCATTTGCTTCCATCCCTCCTGCTTCTCTTTTTGCATCACCCTGGCTCCTAGATGAAGGAAGATGGAGAGGAGATGACACGAACACAGCAGTGACACAGTCTGAGTGGCCAGATGGGAACGCCTCAGCATCTCTCTTCCTGTCTCTCAGTTTAAACCCCTGACTCCATCTTTTTCTCATATTAGTCATTTCGATGTTAAGAGCGTCTGCACCCATCCTTTTCCTCATCCCCCTATTTGCTTATTTTGTGTGTCTCGCTCACAAACAACTTTTATGGTGCAAAGAAAAGGGGGAAAAAAGAATGAATAACACCTGTGTGCAACCTTGCCTTGAGAGGCTGTGTGTGTGTGTGCAGCGTGTGTGTGGATGGAGACGTTTTAATGCTTGACATTTTGATTTGTCCTCCACAGGGGCACTAACTGCCTCTATGGTAGAGAAAGTCTCAGAAGAAGGCATATGAAGACATGTGTCCTCATGCACACACACACACACACACACACACACACACACACACACACACACACACACACACACACACACACCATCTACGTTTCTGCTTTGCTAAAAAGGAGGTGCCTTCACACCGACATATTTTGGCATCCTGCCGTTGAAAGACAACCATATCATAAGTATTTTTTATAAAGATTGACGATTCATTCTTGTGAAGATTCTGATGAAGATTTTAATTGTGCCTTCACACGGTGTTCATCATCAGATTGAGTGTTCTCTGTTGTCCTGGGACTGTCGAACTTACATCCACACCTTTGTTCCAGACTGCAATATCTCAACAAACACTGCATGCACTGCTGTGACAATTTGTAACAACATCTATGATATGTGAAGGGACAATTTCAACTACGTTGATGGCTGACACTTTTGGCTTTCAGTGAAATGTGTGGACAACTATTTGATGAATTTCCAGTGGACCTGAAAGCCCAACAAATTAAGAAAACACATGCAAATAGACACAACACAAGCAAATAAGGAAACATCTTCACCAAATCTGATAATACACGAAGACCTCGGTTTGACGACAACATGTGCAGCACTTAGAGCTCAAAATACAGCCAAGTTGCCACAACAAAATGTTGCTGAAGGGGTCGTGGGAGTTTGCCCATCCAGCCTACATGTGCTTTGTGTACTTAGAGAAAGCTTATGATCTTTTTGCAGATGATGTGGTTCTGTTGGCTTCATCACACCGTGACCTCCAGCATGCACTGGGGCGGTTCGCAGCCAAGTGCGAAGCAGTCGGGATGAGAGTCCGCACCTCCAAGTTTGAGGCCGTGGGTCCAGGCCTTGAGTTAAGGAGGAAGTTACTGCTCCAAGCGAAGACGCTCAAATATCTCAAGGTCTTATTCATAAATAAGAGTAAAATGAGTGTGAGATGGATCAGTGGTTTGCCGCTGCGTCTGCAGTGATGCAGGTGCTGTGCTGGGCTGTGTATATATATCACATCACATTTTTCATTTTTATTTTTTATTTTGTATAATTTTGATAATTTTTTGTTAAATATTTTGACTTCTGGCATCATTTTTCACCTTGTTTTGCTAAATTTTCCAATTTTGTTGCAACATTTTGACATTTTGCAATATATTTTACTTTTGAATAATATCCAAACTTTTGCAAAAATTTAACTTTGTTGAAAAATTCAAGTTTTTCTGGAACTTTGTTGAAAAATTCAAGTTTTTCTGAAACTTTTTCTTTTTGGCAAAAATTTTGTGCTGGGCTGTTGTGGTGAAGAAGGCGCTGAGCTGGAAGGCAAAGCTCTTGATTTACCAGTTCATCTACATCCCAATCCTCACCTGTGGTCATGAGCTTTGGGAAGTGACTGAAAGAAGAAGTTCAGCAGGTACAAGCGGCTGAAACAAGTTTTCTCTGGACAGTGTTTGGGCTCAGCCTTAGAGATAAGGTGAGGTGGTTTGGGCATCTAAACAGGATGCCTCCTGGGTGCCTCCAGTTAGAGGGGCTCCAGGCACATTCAACCGGGGGGAAGTCACAGGGAAGACCCAGAGCATGTTGGAGGGATTATAAATCTTATCTGGTTTGGGAACGCCTCAGGATCCTCCAGGAGGAGCTGGAAAGTGTTGCTGGGGAGAGGGACGTCTGGGGTACTTTGCTCAGACTGCTGCCCCCACGACCTGGCCTTGGTTAAGCGATTGAAAATGGGTGGATGGATTTCACAAACAGACACTGGACATTTTCTGTAAAAATGGAAGTGTATTTTTAAAAGACAATGAATGTAAATTGACAGGTCATCCCTGAACGCCAAAACTGATGCAGGAGAGTGCCTACTGTGTCATATTTTGACGGGTTGGTCCACGTGTTGTCTTAGTGACCACTCACAGCGCTTTACACAACAGGCCCCACTCCCCCCACTCACTCACACACTCACTCACACACTCACTCACACACACACAGGAGCAGTAAACAGCACATCAGTGCCGCTAACTTGGCCAATAAACAAATGCCAGTGTACATTTTGTCTTGCTATAATAAGCGTCTCACAGTGACGGCTTACCTTCCAATGTGTTCGCCTCTATAAATACATCACACTTGTTGTTGTGTGCTGAACAAATTATAGACATGATGTGTATAAAATTCTCAGTGAAAATCCAATTACCCTTTTCATTGCATCTAATTATATTCTTTGCATTTGGCATTTAGACCTTAAGTCATGATCTTATGACCAGCAAAGCAGCTTTCAGACATAAATATAGAAATGTTGCATCTTCTCTAACAGTCAGTGACATCTTTATAATACATTAGCTTCACATAACCTCTGTCATCTTGTTTTTATTTTCTCTTTTTGTGCATGATACACGATCTGAAGTGGAAACTGACAAAGAAACAAGTTCACTGTAAAATCTTTGGAAGTCTGAAATGCCTTAATTTTACATCAAGTGTGTGAAAAATGCAATTAATCAAAGTGCCAGTGAAACCCTGCTGCCCTGTGTGAGGTAACAAACACTGAACATGACATTTTAATCAGTGAGGGCACTCAGATGTGTAATTGTTGTAATTCACTTTATTTAGGCCGGCAGAGAGGTTCACTGCATGGCTGCTGATATTAATCACAATGTGACATTTCTTTTTGTTGTCAGAGAAGTGAGATGTTGGCCCTGGGTTCCTCCTGGTGCAGAGGGCCCTGGGTTCCTCCTGGTGCAGAGGGCTCTGGGTTCCTCCTGGTGCAGAGGGCCCTGGGTTCCTCCTGATGCAGAGGGCCCTGGGTTCCTCCTGGTGCAGAGGGCCCTGGGTTCCTCCTGGTGCAGAGGGCCCTGGGTTCCTCCTGGTGCAGAGAGCCCTGGGTTCCTCCTGATGCAGAGGGCCCTGGGTTCCTCCTGGTGCAGAGGGCCCTGGGTTCCTCCTGGTGCAGAGGGCCCTGGGTTCCTCCTGGTGCAGAGGGCCCTGGGTTCCTCCTGGTGCAGTGGGCCCTGGGTTCCTCCTGATGCAGAGGGCCCTGGGTTCCTCCTGGTGCAGAGAGCCCTGGGTTCCTCCTGGTGCAGAGGGCTCTGGGTTCCTCCTGGTGCAGAGGGCCCTGGGTTCCTCCTGGTGCAGAGGGCCCTGGGTTCCTCCTGGTGCAGAGGGCTCTGGGTTCCTCCTGGTGCAGAGGGCCCTGGGTTCCTCCTGGTGCAGAGGGCTCTGGGTTCCTCCTGGTGCACAGGGCCCTGGGTTCCTCCTGGTGCACAGGGCTCTGGGTTCCTCCTGGTGCAGTGGGCCCTGGGTTCCTCCTGGTGCAGTGGGCCCTGGGTTCCTCCTGGTGCAGAGGGCCCTGGGTTCCTCCTGGTGCAGAGGGCCCTGGGTTCCTCCTGGTGCAGTGGGCCCTGGGTTCCTCCTGATGCAGAGGGCCCTGGGTTCCTCCTGATGCAGAGGGCCCTGGGTTCCTCCTGGTGCAGAGAGCCCTGGGTTCCTCCTGGTGCAGAGGGCTCTGGGTTCCTCCTGGTGCAGAGGGCCCTGGGTTCCTCCTGGTGCAGAGGGCCCTGGGTTCCTCCTGGTGCAGAGGGCTCTGGGTTCCTCCTGGTGCAGAGGGCTCTGGGTTCCTCCTGGTGCAGAGGGCCCTGGGTTCCTCCTGGTGCAGTGGTTCACAAACTTCCTCATTTTAAAGCTCCACTATGTTTTGAGGTGAGGAGCAGTCACTGCAGTAACAGACTCTTGATTCATATTTGATTAGCGCTGCTGAGTTTGACAGTGTGTCAGCAGTGATTGACAGAACTGACAGCTGTGGTAGAGAGTGGTTGTTTTCCCACTCATGTAGTCAGAGCAGGCAGAGAGATATGATATCTTCTACAGATTATCTGTCTCGTGTACTGTCAGGCTACAGTGACAGTTTCAGAAAATGTGACACAAAGTTATAAAAGTTACCAACGACAGCTTTAACCACACTGGAGAAGTGATTCCATGTGAACTTTTCTTTCAGATCATATCGGGAAAAGTATTTTTCAGTGTCTGATCACTTTCAGTAGACACAGCTGATTAACACTGGTACAGCATGCAATAAGCATCTAATAAATGAATGTCACAGCAAAGGTTTATGACCTGCAGGATGTTAAAAATCTATGTCTGGGGAATGGGTGCTGTGAGCCAACTCCTAAAAAGCTCAATTATTCTTTTTTGAGACATTTTCCTTTTAGAAAAACAAATCCACATTATCGGACCAGTCCTCGTACAGCATTACAGACCTGACTTCCGTCATCCATCCTACGCCGTCCTAATTGTACTTTCTTCAGTAGAAGCCACTGACCCTCTGCGTGTCCCTCTCCTAACAGCCATGATACATGAGGACGTGACAGAAAGTAGGCTATTGATCTGCTCCTGATTAATTTGCTCAGTGACCCTGTTATGTTTAATTTATTATCAGTTTTGTCACTACAATAATTCATCTGATAAACAACCTTTCGTTAAAAAGGAGCACTGCTTTTAATCATGTCCACACGCCCGCGCAATGAATCTGGAAAGGAACTACATTTGCCACAAAATCAGCAACACATCTCTCTGTGCTAATTTGATCAGTTTTAGTTAGTGTTGGTGGTTACAGAGCTGACTCACACCTACAGTGCTCACATGAAATGATTGACAGCACATAATGAATAATATATGTTGTTATGTGCTCGGCTGGGAGGATTTATCTTTAAAGAAAGGTCCTCAGAGACAGAAGACGTTTTTAACATTTGAGTGAGTAAGAGAATCTACTTGAGGCTGAACTGCCTCCTCCAGTCTGACACCATGTCAGGAATCAAACAATGCTGTAATTAAGGTGCAGCGCGTCATCTCACCCTTCTGACATCTATGTAACTCCTTTAACAATTGTTTCTCACGAAGCTGAATTAAACAAGTTTACATTCTTTTATATTCAGTTTGCTCAGCAAATATTTACTTAATGTTGAATTAAAGCAGAGCATTTGAGGTCAGTTTACTTTTATATTTCTGCAGTGAGATGAGTCTTATTCAGAGTGAGTCATTGTGAGTGGAGGAAACAGGTAAAGGTGAAGAACCTGCATCGATTCTGGTGACTTGGAGGATAAAAGCTGATGACAAATAGTTAAAGGCTTCATTTGGCTGAACATTGAAGGGGCGTTTACATGTCTGGGCTACACTTAAGTGTTGTTTGAACAGTTTTTAAATGACTATATTTCAACATCTTAGAACCTGCTTCACATTAAAATCAAGCATTTGGAAAGTTCAGCCATGAAGGTGTTTGTTCCCCACAGCATGTTTTGGCCCTTCACTCTTTAATCTCCCTTTATGATATTTCTCTTACAATTTTTAGTATTTTATTTAGGGCTGTTAATCGATCACAGAAAAACTTAATGACTTAAAAAAAATCAATGCTGATTGATGGCGCTCTGTGGTGCCCTTTGACGCAATGCATCACAGGCCGCAGTGTCTCGCTGCTCGGCCCCGTGAATGGAACATTTGCATATAAAAAAACCACCCAGACTGAAATGTTGACAGGTGCACTGTTTTCTGCAGTTTCTGCAGGAAGGAATTCTCGTACGGCCGGAGAACTTCAAGCGTGAAACATCACCTCAACACAAAGTATTTAGCAGCAAACTCTGTGGTCCGAGCTAGCACAGCCACAGCTAGATTTATTGATCACTATTATCCTCATAAAAAAAGGATTGTTGTGTGAAAAATTAATTTGAATTGATTTTTTAAAAAAATAGTTTGTTTGATATAGATTAATTGATCACAGATCATATAATTAGACACATTTCTTTGATTGCGTATTAGCCATATTTTATATAAAGCCTTCTGAACTGCCCTGTTGTTGAACTGTAGAGAAACTTGCCTTTAAAGCACCCTGACTGGACACAGTCAGAACAATCTAATCAACTCCAAAAATTACAGCTAAAGATCATTCAAGGCAATTACCTGATGTTCTGCAACAAGTCCTCATACAACTGTTCGTATGATTTCCTACAAATTAGCACCCCACAAATGATGTTATGTCTTTAACACAGAGTTACACAATTAATGTAAAGTTATGGAGGTTAGGTTTAGACAGTTAAAAGAAACACGGTGAGGACATATTTTAAAATGATTCAGAGTTCACATGGTTGGAAACACAGTTCTCTCGGGGAGAGTCTTGTCATGTGTTGACAACAGACCAATCACCATGACCAATGACAAAGTAACAGAGGTGTGCTGCTGACAAACTGTGTGTGTGTGATAAAGAAAATAGAAAAGGAGGAAAAAGTCTTGAGTAAAATGTCTCAACATGGTGTGAAAGCTTCATTCAGCCTTTTTGGTTAAAACACTCTTTGCTTTTTAATGAGTCATACAATAAAAAGAAGAAAAAGTATTTTTCACTTGCTCCTGTGATTTCATTGTAAAGAAACCCTAAAAAGGTCGCAACATGTATCGCTTTTTTTTTTTTTTTAGAAAAGCTGCAGTGAAATCAGAAATTTTAGGGCGGATCAGTATCCCCGAAAAGTCTGCGGCACCTTGGAGGGACTGAACAATGTGTCAAAAGCTCCTTTTACACACGAATGTTGGGCTGTTTTGCCGGCCAGCTGCGAGCGTTTAGACACACAGAGCCGGATTGGCAAGTTGATCCGAGGTGCCCAATTTTCCGCCTTGTAGGGTAGACATATTGGAGGAACCTTTTTAGTTTAAACAGAACGAGGCGGCCTTCCGCCACGGGAGGGGCTGTTGATGACTTGTGGGAGGAGCTGTTGATGACTTGTGGGAGGAGCTGTTGATGACTTGTGGGAGGGGCTGTTGATGACTTGTGGGAGGAGCTGTTGATGACTTGTGGGAGGGGCTGTTGATGACTTGTGGGAGGAGCTGTTGATGACGCCGCCGCACGTGCGAGCCACTGGTGGTGGATAAACAGGAAACAGCTGATAGGAGGAATTAGCGAGCAGCTAGTAGCAAGAGGGAAACACAAACCTGCCCTCCTTGTCCTCGCAAACAAAGAGGCCATTAACCGTCAGATGACGGGGACGGTGAAAAACGGGCCGACTTACGAGAGAATCGCCGAAGGACTGACCAGCCGCGGCTTCCCTCCCACGTCACTGTTTACGTCACACGCTGAGCTACACGTTTTGTTACTTGCTCACGCCCCCCATTGCCCCGAAAAAGGCACATTCTGTATAAACAAAAGTAGGTAGGCGGCATTTTGCTGCACTCCCCGATTTTGTTTTTATACTGCCAATGCTGAAAAAACACTGATTGGGCTTTCCTGCAAATCTGCACAATTCCTATTTAAAAAGGGCTCAAGTAATGTGATCAGTAACTTTTACTCAGTTTTGAAATCTAACTCCTTCCACCACTTTGAAAAAAGTAATCTCATTACTGTAACTTTCAGCTTAAACAGCAGACTGAGAGCGTGTCTCCTTTCAGCGGCAACCAGTCTGGTTTTTCATTGACCTCTGTGAAAGAAGTCATTGTGCTGCTGTCAGAGTCTAAACAGCATTCCTTTTCACCCAGTTATCAGATTTTATTCCAGTGTGTGACTGACGTGACCTTCGCCACCCCTCCACCTCCAGTTTCATCAGAGCCAGCCGCACAGTGTGTTTCAGCCTCAGGTTCATTCGGTGAGCTCATCAGGAGTCTTGCTCCAGGTCACACACAGCTAGATTTTCAAGTGACGGCTGATTGTTCTCCAGATCTTCACGAGCACGAGTGTCAGACTCCATCAGGGAAGATTCTAATGCGTCTCATGGCATAACCACCCTGATGGAATAATGATTTCGGTTGAGGTTTTTGATGAGGTCTAATGGTCGAGGACTCGCCTTCGAGTTTCTTCAGCATTTCAGCACTCTATAGATTCAGTTCACCTTTACGCCCTCATTTCATCCAGTCTTTCCAATATTATATGAGTTTATCAGTATTGGACCGGAGGGTAAACAGTTCCAGTCCAGCACAAATACCTTAAATGCCCCAGTTAATCACCACTAATGTTCTCTTATTTATGTGATCTTGTCATATCCTTTTGAGTGTGTTCACATCACATGACACAAATTATGGAACTGGAAATGACTAAAATGTGACTAAAACTAATAAGCACGTGAAGATGTTCTTAAATAAAATGTGAAGTGTCCAAAGCACAAAGTAAACAACCGATTATTTATACCTGTGTGCAGTGAGAAACTTTAATCAGCTGAATAATGACCTCCTGTCCTTCATAACAAATCGCACCTGAATCATTTCTGTGTCGCTGGTAAAGCTCAGAACTCACTGCTTTGTCTGTAAAGAAGCCTCGTGTGTTGTTTAGAGGCTCAACGACCTTTGACCTTAGATGTATTATTCATTTAACCTTTACTGAACCAGAAAAACCTCTTGAGATTTAATTCTCTCGCGAGTGTCTAAGAGATGCTACAGAACAGGAACGTCATGTGAGGCTCTCCTACAGTGTCCCTATTTACCCTCGCAGTGACCATGTATTCAGGAAATGATGCTTTTGTTCGTTCAGCATATTGTTCTCTCTCTTCCTTTTATTCCTCTGCTATTTTCTATCAGCCCTGATGTCTCTCTTTGTACTGTACTGACCTTTGTTCATTCCCATGCCATCAATGCTCCTCTCATTCACAAATTCACACGTCATCATGAGGTGATTCATCTTTTGTCCTGCACCATATGAACCAATCGATGCCGGTGTTAGAGTAAAATCATGAGTCTGTCACTAAGACGACGGGATCCAGTGTTATGCATTTTTATTTTGCTCCTCAAAGTGTCCCAGGAGGTAGCCTGAATCTGAGGTTGTCTGTCATCCACCTGCAGTCAGGCTGATTCAGCCTGCAGGCTTTTATCTTCATGGACCTGCACTCCACACATCACTGAGGTCGAATCGCTGCATCTTTTCTGTGTTGCTCTCTCATTTCATCATAATAATCACTGTTCACCTCCAACTGAGTGTTCCCCACTGAAATAAGAGGAAAACATAATTCTGTGTTTGTCTGTCATCCCTCCTGACACTCATCTCTTGCTGTGTCATTTAATCTGTTGCAAGTCACTGTACACAACAAAAACTTATTTGCTCTGATTTCTCACAGGTTTCAGTTTGACTTTTTCATGCACACAAGACTTATTCCTCTCAATTTCTTTTTGCAAATAAGTTTAAAAAATGTCTTTTATCAAGATAAAATGGCAGAATTTAAAGTGGCTTTTTACTGTGACCGTCCAGAGGCACACCTGTGCCGTAATCACGCTGTTTAATCAGCACCTTGATTTGTCACACCTGTCGGATGGATTATCTTGGAAAAGGAGAAGTGCTCACAAACACAAATTTTAACAAGTCTGCCACAAAAATGTAAGAGAAACAAGTCTTTTGGGTGCATGAAATGTCTTAGATCTTTAATTCAAATGCTGCACGTTGCACTGAGGTTTTGCTCAGTTCTGTTCATTAAAAATAAGATTAAAATATAAAAGTAATAACACCGGTAAATAAAACAAACTGAAAGCAATCATGTAGTCATTTAATGCAGTAACACCACTTAGGAGTTTTAAAATAACTACAGGTGAATCTTGTGTTGCCAGACTTTGTGGCTTACATTTAATCCAGTTTTAGTTCATCATTTCGTGTGTGTATCTAGGAAAACACCTTGTTGAGGTAGCCATTAAAGGTTCTGTATCTGACATTCAGCATTAAGGGCCGTCCACACCAAGAACTATAACTATAAATATTACTATAAATATACAGTTTTAAAAAGCGCCCACACTGCAACTATAACGACAATGATAGTGGTGGACGATATCGTTTGGATCACTTTCAGAGCGATTTCATGAACGATAGAAACACTGACAGCCAATCAAAATCCATCCGAAATGACAGGTCGAGACGTTCATCACATCACATATACCCACTAAGAAAGCTCCAGGATTTCCATACACCCACTTAAACATGTGCAAAGATCCGTAACAATATAGTTTTGTGACAGAACCTTAACTTCAGTGATTTGGTTTCGCAAATAGCGGGTAAATAACTGCAATAAAATACATTTTGCAGAGGAATGCGTCTCCTCTTTTCCCCTCCATTCATAAAATTCAGGCGCCAGGATGAAGTTACTGAGGGGGGCAAATCTTTACTATGCAACATAGGTTCACAGTGAGTTATAAAGGGCGCTGCTGTGCGTAATTGTCGCGCGTAATGACAGCTCGTCGCCGGTGAAACACAATAAACTGCACGTCTCTCTGGACAGAAGTAATATCCCTGATGTCACAAGTTTTCAATGTTGATTTTCCAGTTTGTCCTGTAGCATGCCTGCGCGGTCAAAAACTGGACAATAGTTTTGGAATTTCTGTTGACGGGCTTTGGACGTTGGGTTGCCTTACCACTAAAAGACTAATTCTTTTAAACCGGAAAGTACGCAAACCAGCCTGCTTATCAAGGGAATCATGGCTGGGGGAATATCTGGACCTGCTGAATATGCAGCTGGTCTGCGAGAAGACTTTGAGAGGGGCCTGGAGGACTACTGGGACATAGCCCGTAACAGCCTTGTCTGATCATGTTTGGATGTGTAGTATCAACCGTGGACAACGGGCTAATCACTGTATAATTTATGTATCTTTTTTTATTTATTTTTTCTCACTTTTCTTGCGAAATGAAATGTTTTACTGGAAGCACAAAACTGCTGTAGGCTTTGTTGTCTATTGGATGTCACTCTTGAACTCAGCAACAGATTTGAACTCCTCTCAGCCCCCCAGACTGTTTTAGATGCACAGAGATGATAAACAAATGGCTCCTTTAAGGGTTTTTATACACAGTAGCTCCTACATAGACATTTCTGTCTGTGTTGATTTGTTTTTCACTGAATTCTTCACTTCATGATAAGACCCCATTGTGTCTCAGTAAATACCTCCCAGTCATAGTCATCGACAGCATCTTTTATCAAAGGCAAAAAACAACCTTTTATTGCAGTGTGTTGAAACTTGTATAACTCAGTGGCAGAAGCACTTACGGTGATAAAGACTGTTGAGGAAAAAACTTCAGAGTGTTAGTGAACAGACCAAGTTTGAATAAAAACAGGCGTCGTAGCTTGTATTGTTTGGGAGAGTTTGAGTGCACTGAGTACACAGGTGTCTCTCAAAATGAGTTAATGTAATATAGCAGAAGAAAAGACAAATGAGTCACAGAACATCTTCCACACTGTTCCTTCTCTCATACCTGTCTGCAGAAATAAATAGGAATGAAAATATCATCTAATTGATGGATGGATGGAGAAAATAATCATGATCACCTCTCTGACATTTTTTAAGACGGGGAAAAACATGTTAACAACACGTCTCATTATGTCCTGTGACGTGTTTTCTGTCCTGTGATTCATTTCTCTCCAGAAAAAGAACTGTTGTTCACCATCAGGTCGTTTATGAAGATGAAGACATGACAGAAGATGTTAATGAGGGTTTGTTCATACGAACGAACTCAGAGGACTACGAGTTTTAAAAGCCTGATGAAAGCAAAGATGGCTCTGCCCTATATTTACCAAAATTAGCTCAGCTCTTTACTATTATTTTTACTGTTTAGCAAATTTGGGTCTTCATTTTAATTACTTGTGCACATTATGATGCCTTATGGGAATGCTTTATGATGTGTTGCTGTGCATGGAATGTTTTGTATGTGTTGTTTATCCGTTGGTGTTGTGGTGTGTCTCAATCACATACCTCCGTTAGCACACTTGCATGTAGTACACTATGTGCACTATGTACTTGTAGCAAATTTCGTCAGGGTAATGTTGTCTCAAACCAAACACAGCCGTTGTGCACTTAGCGGAAATGACGACTGCAAATTAGCTAGTTAGCAAACTAGCATTAGCATTCGCGGTACCAAATCATTACAGACTGCTAAATGAACCCAATAAACACACTGCTGGCTTATACCTGACAACAGTATAGTGGTGCTTAGTGCAAAAAACACATGTATTTGTACAATGCAGCAACGTTCACGGTCGCACAGTCCTCGGCCGCCATTTCCAGTTTGAAAAGTGGCCCCTCCCCTTTTGCTACGTAGCCAAGATGGCGACCATTGAGGCCGAGAAATGTCCATAGTTCCACACTCAACTTCTTGACCGTTTTGAGTGCACCATCCAGGTACTCACAGTGCACTGCATTGTTCCAGACTGTATTGATCAGTGTGAACACACTTATGCACTCACAATATTAAGTATAAGTACAGAAGTACGCGATTTGAGACACAGCACAGATGAAAGTAGCTAGCAGTGTTGCTAATAATAAAAGCTCCGCTACTGCAGTAGTGACAACTGCTTTCTTGGAGGCATCCATCTTTGTTCACGTTTAGGTAGTAAATGGTACAAACGCAAAGGGGGACGCATATCACCAATTGAAACAGGAAGTTACGACATTTTACGACATCATCTTGAGTCTCACCGCTCGTAGCAACCTAAATGGATAGCAGCATAAACACCCACATGCAAATAGCATCGTTGGCTACAGACGCCTGGGTGCTGATAGCATTAGCCTTATCTATTTCATTTTTAAATTGTAAAATATAACATTTGGAGATTTATCTTGGCCTTGCTTAAACAGTTAATTTGCATGCACTCCTTTTGCCTTTAATCTATTAAAATTAAATCACTTTAAACTGCACGTTAAGTGACGACATTCACATGTAAATATATGTATTTGTACCCATGTTGTGATTTCCATTTCAGCGTCAAACCCAATTAAAAAGGGCTAAACTGGGCTGCCGACTTAATGACCACGGTATTCATTATTCAATAAATCATATTTCATGCAAAGATCATTAAGTATTTACAATAACCCAGATAAGGCTGCTCACACACTGCGATGTACATCCAAACACGAGCTGCTACATCACACTTCAGTTCGTGGAGAAAATCTGCTCAAAGAATTAAATTAGAAGCTTCTTTTGTTTAATTTTAATTAGTAGCTGTGATTTATTTATCCCTCAAAATTGTAAACTGGATTTATCTTGCTTTCTCTTTGTTCGTATTGTCAGAAACCACAATTAAAAAGCAGGATGTATTAGATATGGAAGTACTTTCTAACAAAGGCAAGATCCACACGACAGAATCGATAAAAACACATTTTTCCATTAGCGTGATTTAATAGTAGCAGACAATGCTGCTGGAGTTTGGTGCCAACCTCCTCAAAGCTTCTCGCCGTCTCTGTAAATGTTCTGAGACGGACATGTGACAACTGCACACACTTTAATTTTTCCTCGTCATTTTGTCCAGAAATGAAATTTTGTGAAATCAAAGTAACAGAGCTCTTTTTGTAGTTTTGCCTGTAACATAATGTTGTGAATGAGAAAAGGAGCAGAAACCAGACGGATCAAATATGTACGAAGGCTGTCTGTGAATTGTTCAAAAAGTAGTGAAAGGAGTTGAGGGACATTTGTTCCAGAAACACAGCAGAACCAGAAAATATTGCCTGAAGATTTTTTGTGAAGGGTTCAATAATATGAAAGGGTTCATGAACTTCTGGGTGTTCTTTCATAAAACTTCTAGGGATCGTTCATACAAGAGGACCGAAATTCTTCTCCACATCATTGTTCCCTCAGGGATCAATTAATTTTCTTTTCTTTTACCTTTTTATTTTCCAGTAACACGATGTTTTCAACATGGGAATGGATTCAAACAGGGAGATATAATGAATCTAACCATGAAGTTGAACAAATCCTCTGTATTTACGGACACTGAAGCATCCGTTATACTGAGATAAGAAGCCAAACAGCTGGAATGTGCCATCTGGTGTGCCAAGGGAACCACTCTCCTAACTGTCAACAGTGCCTCTGATATATGGGAGGTGCAAGATTAAATTTCTTCCTCTTTGTCTTTCTTTGTGTCATCATCAGCTCACCATACAGCGGGTGACTGAGGACAAGCTGCACCCATGTAGCAGACTCGGCACACGGCAGGTGATGAATGCAGGGCCACAGCGTATCTTAACACTTGAGGCAAAGATGCAACAACACCAGGCAGAACAATTCAACTTATGGGAGGAACTCATGTTTATGACTTTATGACTTTTCTGACAAGATTATAAAATAAATAAGCTGGAAGAACACAACAGAAATTCACCAAAGACTCTTTGATCGCCAGGTCTGCTTATTAGCCGCGACGTTAGGCTTGTTTCTAAAGTGGAGTTGTTTATTTGGGCTTGCTCTATGAACATCTCCTTTCTCTATATATACCCGTCGCTGCTTTTGGGCTTGTTTCCATAGCCCTGGTTGCTTGTTTCTCTCCCAAGATCTGGCAACACTGACACGCCGGCAAGCAACAACAGCAATGGCGGCGTCCACAGGATTACGGGGACCGCGTTGTGATTGGACCCAGGCCCTGGAGGCAGATCTGATTCAACATATATATCCATGCCTTTACGATGTGTCGTCTCCAAGTTTGGTGACGTCACCGCATTATCCGGGGCTCTGTCAGCGAGGGCTCGGTGGAGAAATCTTGTGGTGTGCACACACAGGGCGTAACGCAGTTGGTGAGACTCCCGATGACAGAAACACACGTCGCCAGGTATGAACACTCAAAAGATTACGATAGTCTCCGTGATGCAAAATCAGGGTGAAAATCGTGTGACAAAATTTCCACACTACAGGTTTAAATGGTAAATTGTAAACAGACTGCACTTGTATAGTTATTTTCTGGTCTTCCGACCACTCAAAGCGCTTTTATGCTACATGTCACATTCACCCATTCACACACTGGTGTCTGATACTACCATACATGGTGCCTGCTACTTAGTAACCATTCACACACATGAAACAGCCATCAGGGGCAATTTGGGGTTCAGTATCTTGCCCAATGATACTTCAACATGTGGACTGAAGGAGCCAGAAAGGAAATGCCAGTCGTTGGATTAGTGGACGAGCTGATCTATGTCTGAGCCACAGCCGCCAACCACTGGGAACTAAACATTTCAAACTTGCAGTCTTGAGCCCCAGCTTGCATCAAACAATTTATCAGACTTAGAACAGATACATCCGGAACAAGACTTTATGCAACTTGTCACAGTATGCAGCAGAACGACCCAACACCTGTACACAGACTCTGATGGGTGACACCTTCAGAGATCCCCTTTAAACTTCTCCAGAGCCCAGAAGCTCATTGCTATAGTTCATGATTTTAGCTCAGGGCAATGGATCTTTAAGTTCTGATGGCCTGTGACATTGCTTTCATGTGCTGTCACTTATGGATTTAAACTTTCAAAGTGCCGGCTAATCTCTGACCTTTCTGAGTGTAATAGCTGTCCAAAGATGAATCTGGTTGTCAGTTCAAATCTTTCAGTCATCTTCTCACTGTCCATGTTCTGAGCATTGGCACACTCTTGTGTTTTTTTTTTCCATTTCCCTAGTTTTTTCTATCCCTCCATCCTTTTGGCAGGTTTTTGTGAGTGGTGAGAGCCCTGTGGATCCTGCTATTGCATTTCTCTGGCTGGGTTTTGGAACTAATAAGCAGGGATTTACAGACAGAGCAGACTCAGCAGGATGGCCCATGTTTCCATAATGAGCAAGAAGAGAGAAAGAGAAAACATGACATCCTACCAGGGACACATCTGGACAGAGAGAGAGACAGAGAGAGGCAGACACAAAGGAGCAGGAGAAATAAAGGGAGGGTTAATAAAAGAGAAAAGAAGGCACAGAGGGAATCAGAGATGCTTTTAAAATTAAATGAAACAGCTCTTTAATTTGGACAAATTAGAGTAACAACTGGCAGCAGTTATGGTAATACAGAGTTTTCTGCTGTAAAATGGTGCTGAGGGTAAAATGAAAACAAGCAGATTGGCACATCATGCGACTGCATCACAAAAATATGTTTGGTACCAAACCAGTCAATTTATCTTCCAGCCTTCATCGTTATTCCTTCACTTTTTCCCCCTTCACATCCAACTGCGGCAGACCCAGAACACATTGGATGGCTTGCAGATCCCATCTGGCATGGGAACATTTTGGAACCCCCGAAGAGAAGCTTGAGAAAGATGTTTGGGCGACCTTGCATAGCTTTCTGCCATCGCAACCCGTTACTCAATAGGCGGCTGAAAACAGATGGATGGATGGGACTGCTCTAAGGCACCAAATACGCAAAGGTTGCTGTTCTTCCAAACAATAAAAGTTTTTTCCATCCGTCTTTCATAGTTAAAAATACTTTTTCTGCTTAAAGCTGGCGTAGGCAGAAATCTGGAAAAAGCCTAAAGCTCTCCCCTCTCTGTCCTAATCCCTCCCACCAGGCGACCACAGGCATATGCATACTTTGTACATTAACAACTCGTTTCCCATAAATTGATTTTTTAAATTTTATTTCACTGTAGAGTTGCACATAGCTCGTTTATTCAGTCCCCCCTTGCCCCACTCTCCCTCTCTGTTAATTAGGTCCCAAGTGAGACCAGAATTAGCTAGCCAGCCACCCCACGGTTGAGAAAACCATCCTCCAACACGAACAGACAGACCTTAACCTTGAACCCAGAAGGGAAAAGAAAGCCAGGAAGACCAAGAAACAGCTGGAAAAGGTCTGTCGAGGCGGAACTCAAGGAAACAGGAACATCCTGGAAGGAAGCAGAGAAGATCGCCCAACACCGAACTGGTGTGGAGCTGGAGGAAGTTCATGAATGACCTATACTCCCCAAAGAGCAAAACGGTTTAAGAAGTCAAGTCACTCCACGGTCCTTCCATCTCACTTTTTGCCATTGTGGACTGCTTCGCCAGGAGAAGAGCGGATAGTGAGCTGGTGGCCAGTGGCAGTGCCGAGTCTAACCTGTGTAATGGCAGCAACAGAAAGCTTGCTGATCCGTTGGGGAGTTGGGGTTGTCTGGTCCACCAGGGCTGGGATTTGTGCTGACTGGTTTCAGGTTGCTACAGCTGCTGAGTAGGAGTCTGTTAGCCGCAGACAAGAACCTTTAGCTCCAGTCAACCAAAGGGCGAAATTATTAGCAACATTTTCTCTCCATCTCTGAAATGCTTTGCCGATACTGACACGTGTTTCATTTAATCTCTTTGGATAAGTCTGTCTTCCATGTTGACGGGGATGACAGGGAACTGATCCAGGGTTTTGTGGGCTGGTGCCAGTGGAACCAGTTTCAGATCAATGCAGGAAAAACTAAAGAGCTGGTGATGCTCTGCCGCAGGTGCAAACACTCTCCCCCTGTACCAGTACATCCAGCGACTGGACACTGAGATGGTGAAACCTTACAAAGTACCTGGATGTTCACCTGAACAATAAGCTACTGGACAGACAACACTAATGCACTCTACAAGAGAAGACAGGGCAGACTTTATCTGCTGAGGAGACTCCTGATGGCCTTCTTTGACTCTGTGGTGGCATCAGCCATCTTCTATGGAGTGGTTCCCAGAGGCAGCAGCATCTCGACAGCTATCATCCTTATGGACAACATGTCCCGCCCCATGCGGGACACTTTGACAGCACCGGGCAGCTCCTTCAGTGACAGGCTGCGTCAGCCACAGTGTTTGAAGGAGAGGTACCGCAGGTCCTTCCTTCCTGCTGCTGTCAGACTATACAGCCAACACTGCTCCCAGCAGACCACACATACTAGAACTCTGGACAATCAATCGTCACTCACGTGTAATGTGTGTATCTATTTATATCAGCTGTGAAATATCTACGACACAGTTCTGGCATTCAGCCTGTCTATTTACTTTATCTTGCTTTTATTTTTTACTGCCCACAATCATCACTCAGGTGCAATATCAGTATATAAGCTAAGCTGTGCAATATTTATACTCCCATCAGGCATTAATGTGACATCAGCCATCCGCTCTCTTTATTATAGTTTGCCTCTTTTGCCGCTTACTTATTATAATGCTTTGTGTTTTTATACTGTTTGCTGATGATATTGCACTTTGTTTTGTACAGTTTACTCATTACATCTATCTGTGTGTCTCTTATTACATAAGAGACAGATACGTGCTTCTATATTGCCTCGTATTTTTCCGACTGATGCTTCCTGTTTGCACTCTCCCTCCGCTGCTGTAATGTTACAGATCTCGCTGGGACGAATAAAGGCTTACCTGACCTTACCTTACCTTACCTGACCTTACCTGACCTGACCTGACCTTACCTGACCTGACCTATCCTTACCTTACCTTACCTGACCTTACCTTACCTGACATTGTTTTTGTTGTTTTGCAGTGCAGGCAGTTGTTGTCAATGCTGGAATAACAACTTTCTCTGCAAGATTCTCCACGGTTTAATCCGGCTTTCACAAAAGGGATGTGCATGTGCATGTGCAATTGCAGAACAGCAACAGCTCTCTGAAATGACCTGTGAAAAGCGAAAGTCTCCCATCACAGGCCAGATCTAAAAAACGGGTTTTCAAGTTTTGTTTTTGCCACGGCTTCATCTATTTGTGGTGATGACATACTGCATATAAAAGTTTTTAAACTAGTTTTCAATTAATTCAATCGACAGTTTCTTTAGCTCCTTAGCTCCCCAACTCCCACTCCTTGATTATTAACAAAAATGAGCACATGCAAAGTTCAGCATTCAAACTTAGGCAATGCTTAAAGGTGTAAGACTGTAGTTGGTGGAAAGATGGATAAAAGGCGAGGATTTTTTAGCAGATGATGTAAGGATGAGACTACATGAGAAAGAGACTGAAAAAGAGAAATAGAGGGATCAGAGAGAGAAAAAACATGGTGATAGAATTTGTGATGAACAGAAATAGAAACAGCAATGCAGAAAGAAGAGAAAGAAACACAAAGGGAAGAAGAACAGAGGCTGCTGATGATAAACGATGATGGGAGACAGAGAGAGAGTGCGAGAGAGAGAGAGAAGACTCTTCAGTCTGCTGACAGAAAACATGGCTAATGTTTTATAAAGAATAAGCGAATAAGAGGGAGAGGACGTAAAACATCTGTGTGCAGACTGCAGTCCAGAGGCAAGGGCTAATCCCTGGACTCCACCGGGTGCAGGTCCAGCACGTTCTGGCTGTGATGAGGCCGCTCATTGCTGGCATAAGAGAGCTGTAAATATGAATATAAATGTAAATATAGAAACACAAACCTATGATGAATGTATGTTTAATGAATAAATCACAGCCACAAACTACTTTGCCTGTCACTTACTAATGGTGCAAGTACAAATATCAAGGAAATATGACTCACCAAAATCTGCAAGTCTACAACATCAGGCAGGCAAAACGCACTGCTGAGGATGAAACAAAAGGAGTGGAGGGACAATGGCGGCTGCAATACTTATGCACGCGGTATACACTTACCCGCCACTTTAGTAGATACACCTTGCTAGTACCAGATTGGACCCCTTTTGCCTTCAGAACTGCCTTAATCCTTGGTGTCATAGATTCAACAAGATGCTGGAAACATCCCTCAGAGATTTTGGTCCATCCCACATCCCAAAGGTGCTCTATTGGACTGAGATCTGGTGACTGTGGAGGCCATTGGAGTACAGTGAACTCATTGTCATGTTTGAGATGATGTGAGCTTTGTGACATGGTGCGTTATCCTGCTGGAAGTAGCCATCAGAAGATGGTACACTGTGGTCATAAAGGGATGGACACGCTCAGCAACAATACTCAGGTAGGCTGTGGTGTTTAAACCATGCTCAGTTGGTACTAAGAAAATCTCCCCCACACCATTACACCACCAGCAGCAGCCTGAAGCGTTGATACAAGGCAGGATGGATCCATGCTTCCATCTGAATGTGGTTTTTCCAATCTTCTATTGTCCAGTTTTGAATTGTAGCCTCAGTTTCCTGTTGTTAGCTGACAGGAGTGGCACCTGGTGTGGTCTTCTGCTGCTGTAGCCCATCTGCTTCAAGGTTGGACAAGGTGTTGTTGCTTCAGAGATGGTCTTCTGCACACCTTGGTTGGAACCAGTGCTTATTTGACTTCCTGTTGCCTTTCTATCATCTTGAACCAGTCTGGCCATTCTCCTCTGACCTCTGGCACCAACAAGGCATTTTGGCTCACTGGATATTTTCTCTTTTTGGGACCATCCTCTGTAAACCCTAGAGATGGTTGTGCTGAACATCCCAGTAAATACTCAGACCAGCCCGTCTGGCACCAACAACCATGTTAACCACGTTCAAAGTCACTTCAATCACCTTTCTTCATCACTCTGATGCTCCGTTTGAACTTCAGCAGCTCGTCTTCACCATGTGAACATCCCTATTGTTCTATTTGCGTTAATGAACAGTTGAACAGCTTCAAAGCTCCACTGTGCTTCAGTGCAGTCTCCTCACAGAGTTTTGTGAGTTTTGTTTTGTTGTTATTAAACTGTGTCCTGTTTAGTTTTATGCTTTGGCTTCTGATCAAAAGCTTTCTTCATGCTAATAAAGCTTGACACAATTAAAAAAAAAGTTTGGATTGAGAGTGCAGCAGTAGACAGTGCAGTGTTTGTGTGTTAGAATGAGCCTGAACATTTCAGACAAGCACTGCACGCAGAAATGAAAAATGCTGCTGAGGTTTTGGTCTGCTGAGGGAGCACGCTGAAACCAATGAGGGAAATAAAAAACAAAGAGGAGTCAGGAAGAGAATGAGCATGAAATTAAAACGATGTGAGTTTCTTGGAGTGCCATGAACATAAAAGCCAGCCCAGTTGCCAGAACAGAATATTGCCATTGTATGTTTTTGCAAACCACAGATATGTTATATTTGCACGTTTCATATATATGACGCAGATCAGATTACACGTATTTGAGCAACACACTGCAGCAGACCATTATCGAGACCACCAAAAGCCAGCCACAAGGGTTCAGAGCATTTCCAGAATTGTTTGTAGAGAAAAAAATGGGTGTTTTAAGCCAAAACATTTTGTATTCTTAATCCTTTGTTCCCAAACCTAACCACTGTTTGAGATCAGTACAAGTGGTTGTTTTTTAATGAGAGTTTGGGACATGTTAAGCCGTGTTTGTGATGACAAAAGTAAGTATTTTTTAATTAAATTTCTGGGAATCTCTGCCCGTGTTTGTAGCAACAAAATTGGGCATTTAAAGCTAAAATATCATGTTTTCCTAACCCACACCAACTGATCAAGACCATCAAAAGGAGATCATTTTTTAACCAGAGTTCAGGATGTGTCCAGCCATGCACGTAACAACAAAAGCAAATGTGTTTTAATGAGAGTTCATGTTGAACGGGTTGCAACATCTTACAGAAGCAATGGGTGTAGAGAGGAGAAGGACTGGGGGCCGACCACAGTGAGGGCAGGAGGGAGATGAGAGGAGAAAAGGAGGAGAAGGAGGGAAGGAGACTGATGGGGCTGACGGAAGCTAAAACAAAAGTTGGGTACAGAGGCGGGGACATGAAGTGATGCAAAGAGATGAAAGGAGTTGGGAAGGAGAGAGAGTTAAAGGAAAGACGGGAAAGGATAGAGATGGATGGAGTGTTTAGGGCCACAGGACGTGATTAAAAGGATGAGACCAGAGACTGATGCAGTGAAAAAGAAATAAATCAGCAGGATGGATGAAGGAAATGGGGTCTTGGAGAAATACCAGTAGTGAAGAGAGAGAGTCAGAGGAGGAGGGGAGGAAAAAGGGAGCAAGTATAACAGAGACAGCAGTGATGCATCATCGTGCAACATGAGAAAAGTCAAGACTGACAAAAGCATCTCAGCTTTCCTGTGGATTTTAGCACGGGTTGATAAGAAATGTACTCATAACTGTTCGTCATGTCGTTGGCGCCAGGGTTCATCAATAAACCCAAATCCCAGAAATTATATTTCAAATTCAGAACTGACAAATGAGTCTAAATTCCCAAGCTGTTTATGTCTCATTCTAGCAACATAAATATATATTACATGAAGCAAAATCCTCCTGATCAATCACGCGTCCACGCCCCCTCCACTCACTGGACAAACTATCAACACTCAGTGACGGCGCTATGGCAGGTGTCACAGTACACGACATTTCACAGGAGGCAACTGATGATTTTTGGGGACATAAGGATCAGATGTCATTGAGAAGTAACCAAAAGGGCCTAAACTACGCATTGGAGGGATATATTCATCATTTTATTGTTGAGAAGGTCGATGAAAAGCTTAAATTACAAGCCAACATTTACAGGTCACAGTGTTACGCTTGTGAAGCGCATCTGGTTGCCGTCACCATCAAAGACAACAAGTTAAAGTGCCACTGAAGTTAAGGTTTTTAGTACAAAACTAGAACAAAACAGGCTAATGAACTCCCAGCAAACAAGGTGACATGATGAACAACGCAGCTAGGAGCTAACGTTAGGCTAACTTTAGCTAACGTTAGCTAGAGATGTTAAAGATAACTTTATATTTCTTTCCAGCAAAGTGACAATATGTTGCCTCAAACACAATGTTGACTTACCTTAGAACAGATGTAGACATCATTGTTAATCTTATTCACGTTGAGTTGATGTTGTGGTCTAACGTTACCACACAACTTTATCCAAAGGAGACACTTTTCTGGCTTGAGATGTGGTTTAAAGTGTAAAAATACACCTGGTCGCCAGCCTCTCAGGATACCTTGTGTCAGAGCTGCATGTACCCCATGCACACCGCTTGACCATTTTTAAACTGCAGATCTTCGAAAAAGCTCATAAAACCGTACAAAACTGATTTTCTGTGATGCATTTCCAGGCCACGGATAAGCGGATGAAAATGGATGGATGGATGGATAGTTCCATCCACAGCTCCTCCAGTCCGCATGTTGAAGTATCCTTGGGCAAGATACTGAACCCTAATTGTTCCCGATGGCTGTTCCATGGGTGTATAAATGCTTACTGAGTATCAGGTGACACCTTGTATGGTAGTGTGAATGTGTGTGTCAATGGGTGAATGTGACATCATGCGAAAACGCTTTGATTGGTCGGAATCTATATGTATAGACTCACACAGCAGTAGTCACTCTTAATTATCGCATCTTATTTTCTGTGTTCAGGACGTTTATGGGCGTGTACCTCCACAGCACTCAGGTGAGGTCACGGCTTCATTAAGCGGTAACAACCAAGTGACTGTTAGCAGCAGGCATCCAAGAGACACAGCGCTGACACACACAAATAGAGCGAGACAAAACACAAAACAAGGGTGACTCTGGGGCTGGGATTGGTTTACAAACAGTAACTTACAATCCTGCGTCCAGTGTTTCTTCACCTGCAGTATGAAGGCACCCAGTGGAGCCCAATGGAGAAATGTCACTGTAGATTTCACTGTTTTCAGATCTGTATTTGTCAAAACTAACTACAACACAGCTTATTCTTGTGACAATGAGTACAGTGTCGGAGTTTCAAAGTACTCAGTGATACCACTTCACGTTTGATTGCTGATGAGAGAGGATCCACAGCACTGCAGAGGAGGCAGACTGTGGTTGGGAAAGATTTAGAGGAGGCTGAAGGATAAAAGACAAAGAGGAGAGCACTCTTCTTCCTCGGGGGGCGTGATTGAATTTTTCAAAGGTCGAGAGAGGATAAAAACAACCCAAGGAGCCGGAGTAAGGTAGCGAGATGAAAGCAAAAATAAAGTTAGCAAAGAATTCCTGACGTTTTAAGTTTAGGCTAAAAGTCATATTTAGTTTCACCCTCAGAGATGGGCTCATTAAACACATCAGTACCAGGACACACACAGAGTATCTGAGGTCTGTTACTCTCAGAGTGGAGCTCATTAAACATCCTGGCACACGACCCATCAGACACAGGCCTGCAGCCGATTCCAGGTACTGAGGCAAACGCCCACTGGCACACAGAAATAACAGGGATGCATTTGGTTAAGATGGAAGATTTCTGCTCTGCAAAGAGGAGCGATGCCAGCAGGAGACCGCTAACTAAAGGGCACAGAGAACAAACACGACTCTTCTATTCAAGGGGTCAGTGTAAGAGTGGCATCAGAAAGGTATGAAACAGCCAATTACGTTTCATTGATCATTGGGAAAAGTTCCCTCTTGGACAGATTTAAATTGACAAGACACAAAGATATCAGAAAAATGAGGAGCTTAAATTTCCACCACCTCTATATTTACATTAGGGCAACTAAGACTACTTGGCAAAAGTTTGGGAAAGATAGCTGTCATGGTTAAAGGAAATAAACATTGACTATGTTTACGGACAAAATATTCCCGTTTTGTCCTTATTCTGAAAAAGACAGTATCCCTACTATCACTGCCCCCGACTAAGAGACAGAATAGTATCAGTAACATTGTTAACACTGTGCTACATTACAGAGAAATACAAAACCGTACTAATGAACCTTCTCCGCTGTGGGCTAATGGGCATGTAGCTACCTCCATGTTTCAGATGATACGTCATGTTTGTAGTCGACCAATGAAGATGAGTTTACATATCACCTTGGGTTCGTCCTTCACCTTCTCAAAATGAAGTTATGAAGTTATTTAGTTCATTATCAGTGATTAGTTCACTAATAAATCCTGGTGACAGTTAAGCTTTAAGTCTTCATATTGTTGGTTAATTTTTGCTAAATAAAGGTCTGATGCTGTGGATAAATTCAAACCTGTGTGACCTCATTAGCTTAAATCAGTGGTTCCCAACTGGCCCAGCAATGGGGTCCAGATTTCTCCTTATTAGCGGAGGTTCACACAGTAACATAAATTCAGCGTCATACTTGCATATGGACATGTCATCAAGCTAGTTTGCTGAAGAAGCTCTTTCCCACTACATCATTTATCTGTTTGTCCACCTTTAGGTCAGAGTCAATTTTTACCCCTAGATTGGTAGCAGTTGGCTTCACGAAAGGTTCAAGGGGGCCTCGATCACCAGGAGGAAACACGTGCGTTGCTGGGACCAAACACCATAACTTTAGTTTTGCTGTCGTTAGAATTTAAAACGTTTAAAGCCAGCCATGCTTTGACATCTTCCAGGCATGTAAACAAGGGTTTTAAAGAGTCGGGATGGTTTCATTTTAGAGGCAGGTAGATGTGACTGTCATCCGCGTAACAGTGGAAGGAGACACCATGTTTTCTAAAAATGGATCCTAGGGGAGCAGATACAGTATAAACAAAACTGGCCCAAGGATTGAGCCTTGCGGCACTCCGCAGTTGAGAGATGCTGTGGAGGATGTAGCGTGAACACAACGTAAATCTCCAACCTGATATCACAGAAATATGTAAAAATGACCACGACCTCTTCACACCAAAGTACGTAGAAGTAAATATATAATTGAATAGATGTATAAATGTAACATTCATACATTTAGTATCTCATTTCACTGGTGATTGATTCATTCATGGTGACAATGAAGCATTACATTTTTTACACAATTATTTCTGTATTCATTTATTTTAACATTCAGTTATATAGTTATTCATGTCTTTATTCATTTAGTTTCAGCCGTTAAAACTCTTGACATTTAAGTGCTGAGCTGTGATTACCTGCAAGTACACAGATTAATTTTCCTGACAACCCCTAATGCGTTGTTATAATTATCAGTAATTTTTAATTTGCACCTTTTGCCACATCAATTTTGTTTGTTGTAACAAGCAGTTATTTTAAAATCCATCAGTAGATGCAGAGGTGTTGTCTGACAGAGAGAAGGCCAGAGCGATTAAGTTTAGTTTTTAATTCAATTTGTGACTGCGGTAAAACTTTGACATCAGGTGATCAAGATCTTTTGCCTCTGACATTAAATATGAGGTATTGTTTTAATTTAGCCCTTTGAATTAGATCCCTGCAAATGTTCCTCATGTGGGAAAGACAAATTCAATTACTGTCGGATGGATCCTGCTTTTCAAAGTCACTTCCACACTGACTGTTTATCCACTGCTGCTCTCTTGGGTATGATGTAGGAGCCCCTGCATTGCCAGTAGCCTGGGAAACTTAGAAAACTGCTCTTGTTGACAGCAGCATCCCAGAATGTCAGCAGCAGACACAGAAGGATACCAAGCTCGTAAGACAAAGTTGCAATATATGACAAGCTGGGATGAGAACGTGTTGTGGTTTCGTGTGACGGATCACTGCATTGCAAAGCAGTGAATACACAAAGCAAAGCCCCAGGAAAAACCTGAGGGACCAGCTAAACTTTTATTGGATTGCATTGCAGCTTTTGGCAACACATTGTGATTGAATGTGAAAAACTGAGGGTCTTAGTTTGGAAATGAATATCATGCTTTTAGGCTCAGCAACAAACACATCAACAACAACAAACACCAGTCCTTTATTCTGACCGCTGGACAGAATAACACCTCAGGTCAGTTCACTGTGTGGAGCTGAAGATGGATTTGATTTCTTGCTTATAATCTCCTCTGCTCCTCGACGCCTCCATATTCACAACTCTTAAGTTGGCATTTTTTAATACAGCAACCTGTGTGATGACTGCACCTGCAGAGGGGTTTGATATTAGTGATTGCAGTTTCAGCAAAGTCATTATGGATAAAGCACAAGAACATTAGAGCAACCCAGTGTTTTCTTCGTGGACTTGTTAAGTGTCTCTACAGTACCATACAAATGATGTTATCAGTTTAGAATGAACTCTTTGGTTAATAAAAAAGAAATAATAAACTATATTTCTTTACCACATCCCAGTGTGGAGCAGAAGAGAGCACAGCAAATAAGACATAATGAAATTACACACACATACTGGGCGATGAACGCCACACACAAACAGCAGACACGGTGAAATGAACAACTCTGTATCAGAGGTGAACCTGAGCGGGTGGAAAAACAAACCAGCCCACTCGCCAGAAGAAAATGTTTGTACTATACAGACAGGTCATATTTATGCATTTCATATCTATCACATCAATGTCTCTGTGGTGACGTAGCTCTGATTACACAAGCTGACTTTGGCATCAGGAGGAGGAGGGGATGAAACCTAGGCGACATGACACACTAACACACTGTGTAAAACATAAAATAAAGATTATCCTGACACTATATGCTCATCACTTCCAGCCTGTATAGGTGACCTTCTGTCTCTGAGGCGTGAAACTGTGAAGCTTAGCTTCATTCCTGACACCAGCTGCAGTCAGCGCTACACCGCTTAAAACCTGGTTGACTAAGGCCACGCTGTCAGGGTAATTTGCACAGTTTTTCTGACTCACTTGCACTTGGGCTTGAAGTGCAAGTATTTGACAACTTCATCACAGGATTTATGCAGAATTAGGATGTGACTCAAAGGGGTCCTCCAACACACCACAGCACAATCAGGTAGGCTCATCATCACTAATTGCGAGCAAAATTGCATTTTTCAGCTCGAGCACAAACCTGCCGTACTTGTGCCTAATTGCTGTGTAAATCATTTTCTTAATAATGTTTCTTATCTCTGACACTAGTCTGGCGGGGTGGAAATAATTCTGCCATCTTTCAGTGATGACAGCAGTGACTCGGATTGTCAGAGCTCTTCAAAAAATTCAGTTATTACGACATCAAAGATCTTAAATATGGTGCAGTAATTTAGGGAGTAGCACAGATGATGTGCCATGTGTGACTAAAATGGGTTCAATCATAATTTAACTGTCTGTGACTGCAAAAGAATGTAAAGCCTCATTATCTCAGAGCTGGATGATTTTCATATATTTAACATGGAAACACTATTTATGGACAGTTCATCAAACCCTAACATTTTGAGATACAAGGTTACAAACAGGTACAGATGTTTGACTAAACTTTTGACACTCACTGTGCACAATAAGCGAACAGTCTGGCATATGTAAACCTTCGGCCTCTGAGACAAACCAGAAGCAATACTTGGTACCGCTTCATTAATTGCTCAATCCAAATGTGGGTTCTCTAAGAGTTTGGTCATTCGCATTGCTGTGGGTCATCAAAGTAATGGCTGGTACACACTGTGCAATTTTGGGCTGTCCCAAATGAAAGATGGCCATCTTGGGAGAAACGTGGCGATATCTTTGGTCGTGGCTTTAAAACGGTGGTCTTACGTCGCACGCACTGTGAGCAAGTTCAAGGATGGACGTTGTCAACGTCTTGCGACCAAAGACAACCTGAGATAAAATTCTGATGGTGTGACAGCTGCTACGACCTACGTCTACTAATCAACCAATAGAAATGCAGCATGAAATGACACAATGGTCACCGCGACACCGGCGCTAAACCTGAACAAATGATCGCTTGCCATGGAGGTAAAACATCAAAAAGATGTCTGTGGAACTCCCAGAGAGAGGAAAGTTTGGTGGAGCCGTGGCAGCAGAAGCCTTGTTGATTTGCTGTTTCCTCCAGCTGCTATCAACCGCCAGAAAAAGACGCTGCATGGAAGACGCTGGTTGCTGCGGAGGAACTGCAACTTCCAGGTGAGCGAGCTACCTATGGTGGCGCAGATGGATGACGTAAGCTGATGCGGTGCACGCTGATGACGTTGCATATTGATGTACGCCGTAACCTGCGATTCAGTAGTAAACAGCCATCGTACAATCTGCACACATCAAACTTGACGTCGTACCAAAGTTTATTAGATCCATGTCTCACAGTGTGTCATGCAATGGTCTTATAAGATTGCTAAAATCGCACAGTGTATAGAGGGCATAAGACTGTCGGGCTGCAAACAGACACTAAAACCTGCTAAAACCTCACTGCTCTACATACAGATCCACAGCCCAGCCGGCAGAAGGTGTTGGCATTGCGCGTTTCTGCAAACTAAGTATAGGTTTGTGTGTCAAAAGTATCACATCAGTGTTTCTAAAGTGATGTAATATATGAGCCAACTTTGTCATTGGGAGAGGCAGGGGATGGCGGATGGCGTGACATGACTATATGAGACCAATAAACAACAGAACAACACTGGTTGTTTTTTAGCATGTTTGCTTTTCCTGCCTGGATAGTGCCACAAAAAGCAGTTGTTTTTTACTGAGACAGGGACATCAAAGAGTGGTTCTTTAATACCAAGACATCTCTGTGTTTCCTGCTGAGATAATATCATGAAAAAGTTGTTGTTGTTTTTTATAGACACATAACTGCGTTTCAGGCCAAGATAGTGTCATTAAAGTGTGGTTGTTTTTTACTGAGACATTGCTTTAATTCCTGCAGAGATCATTTAATTAACAATGTGACTGCATACGGCATAGTACCAGAAAAAAACTTTTTTTTTTTTTACAACACTTATTCTGGGAAATCAGTTGATATACAACTGTAATCCATGATTGCCAGAGCAAACTATTACTCAGCTTTAATAGAAGAAAACAAAAATAACCCCAGGTTTCTTTTCAGCACTGTAGCCAGGCTGACTGAGAGTCAAAGCTCTATTGAGCCTTGTATTCCTTTAACCCTTAGCAGTAATGATTTTATGAGCTTCTTTAATGACAAAATTCTAGCTATTAGAGGCAAAATTCATGACGACCTGTCCTCAGATAGTACCTATCTAACCTCAAACACAGCTGTAACACCTAATATTTATTTAGATTCCTTCTCCCCAATTTCTCTTCAAGAATTGACCGCAGTGATTTCATCATCTAAATCATCAACGTGTCTCTTAGACCCCATCCCAACTAGGCTACTCAAGGAGGTCTTACCTTTAGTTAACACCCATATATTAGACATGATCAATATATCCTTATTAACAGGCTATGTACCACAGTCTTTTAAGGTAGCTGTAATTAAACCTCTACTAAAAAAGCCCACCCTGGATCCAGAGGTGTTAGCCAACTATAGACCAATATCTAATCTTACCTTTATGTCAAAGATCCTTGAGAAAGTAGTCGCAGACCAGCTGTGTGATTTTCTCCAGGATAATAATTTATTTGAGGAATTACAGTCAGGATTTAGAGCGCATCATAGCACTGAGACAGCTCTAGTTAAAATTACAAATGACCTTCTGATTGCTTCAGACAAAGGACTCGTCTCTGTACTTGTTTTATTAGATCTTAGTGCAGCGTTTGACACTGTTGACCATGAAATTCTGTTACAGAGACTGGAACACTTAATTGGCCTAAAAGGTTCTGCACTAAGCTGGTTTAAATCTTATTTATCTGATCGTTTTCAATTTGTTGACGTTCATAATGAATCATCCGTACGTACTAAAGTTTGTTTTGGAGTTCCGCAAGGTTCTGTGCTTGGACCAATCCTATTTATTCTATATATGCTTCCTTTAGGTAACATCATTAGAAATCACTCTATAAATTTCCATTGTTATGCGGATGATACACAGTTGTATTTATCGATGAAGCCAGAAGAAAGGGATCAATTAACTAAACTTCATAATTGTCTTAAAGACATAAAAACCTGGATGAGCACCAATTTCCTGATGTTAAATTCAAACAAAACTGAAGTTATTGTTCTTGGCCCCAAACAACTCAGAGACTCTTTATCTGATGACATAGTTTCTCTCGATGGCATTGCTCTGGCCTCTACCACTACTGTAAGAAACCTCGGAGTAACATTTGATCAAGATCTGTCTTTCAATTCTCATTTAAAACAAACCTCACGGACTGCATTTTTTCATCTGCGTAATATTGCAAAAATTAGGCCTATCTTGACCCAAAAAGATGCAGAAAAATTGGTCCACGCTTTTGTTACCTCGAGGCTGGATTACTGTAACTCTCTACTATCAGGTAGCTCTAGTAAATCATTAAAAACTCTTCAGCTAATTCAGAATGCAGCAGCACGTGTACTAACAGGAACTAAGAAACGAGATCATATTTCTCCTGTTTTAGCTTCTCTGCACTGGCTCCCTGTAAAATCCAGAATTGAATTTAAAATCCTACTGTTAACTTATAAAGCTCTAAATGGTCAAGCTCCATCATATCTTAGAGAGCTCATAGTGCCTTATTATCCCACCAGAACTCTGCGCTCTGAGAACGCAGGGTTACTCGTGGTCCCTAAAGTCTCCAAAAGTAGATCAGGAGCCAGAGCCTTCAGCTATCAGGCTCCTCTCCTGTGGAATCATCTTCCTGTTACGGTCCGGGAGGCAGACACCGTCTCCACATTTAAGGTTAGACTTAAGACTTTCCTCTTTGATAAAGCTTATAGTTAGGGCTGGCTCGGGCTTGCCTTGTACCAGCCCCTAGTTAGGCTGACTTAGGCCTAGTCAACCGGAGGACCACCTATAATACACCGGGCACCTTCTCTCTCTCTCTCTCTCTCTCTCGCTCTCGCTCTCTCTCTCTCCCTCTCTCTCTCGTATCCTATTACTGTATCTATTTTACTCGGCCATTCTGGATGTCACTAACTCGGTTTCTTCTCCGGAGCCTTTGTGCTCCACTGTCTCTCAGGTTAACTCGTATTGCAGCGGTGCCTGGATAGTGTGACGTGTGTGGTTGTGCTGCTGCCGTGGTCCTGCCAGATGCCTGCTGCTGCTGCTGCCATCATTAATCATTAGTCATACTTCTACTGCTATTATAGACATATGATATTATCATACATGTAGACTGCCTGATACTAATATATACTTTCAACATATTGTACCACAGTAGCCAGAACTATAACGACAGTATTATTACTTTCATGAATGTTGTTGTAAGCTACTGTCATTACCGAGGATGTCATACAGATTACTGTATTGTGTCATACAGATTACTGTTAATTTGTTATGCTGATCTGTTCTGTACGACATCTACTGCACGTCTGTCCGTCCTGGAAGAGGGATCCCTCCTCAGTTGCTCTTCCTGAGGTTTCTACCATTTTTTTCCCCCGGTAAAGGGTTTTTTTTGGGGAGTTTTTCCTTATCCGCTGTGAGGGTCTAAAGGACAGAGGGATGTCGTATGCTGTAAAGCCCTATGAGGCAAATTGTATTTGTGATATTGGGCTTTATAAATAAAATTGATTGATTGATTGATTGATTGTGTCAGTATATATTTCTGACCATCATTCACACGTGTGCAGATTCTCTGTCTTAGATGTTTCATCTGTAAATTTACTTTTAAGTATGTTAATATCCTCTCTGCAGTGCTGGAAATTACATTTACTCAAGTACTGATGTGTTCAATACAGTTTTAATGTACTTGTACTTGTCCACTACATTTGATTAATCATTTCAGGTACTAGTATTTCATATATATTATTATTATTATAGTTCACTCTACCCCTGCATCCACCCCCCTTTCCACAGTCACCTGCTGCTCCTCCCCCACTACTGCAGCTACAGCTACAACATCTACCACCCACGCCAACTACCACTGTCCTTTCTATCTGTGTACAAGGAAAGCTGCAGGCCCAGATGGAGTGTGTCCAAAGCTCCTGAAAGACTGTGCAGCCCGGCTAGCAGAGCCCCTTCAGTGGCTCTTTAACAGGAGTCTTTGAACAGGCAATGTCCCAGTGCAGTGGAAAACATCTTGTCTTGTACTGGTGCCCAAAGTGGGGCGCCCGGCCGACTTAAATGACTACAACTGTGGCCTTAACATCACACATTATGAAGACCCTGGAGCACCTCCGCTTCCTGAAGTCAGAGGCGACGGGATGTTGTGTGAGGATCCTTTTCCTTGGCTTTTAAAGTGTGTTTAATGCTATCCAGCCCCCCATACTGAGAGCCCGATTGGAGGGGATGGGAGTAGATCGCTTCCTGACCTCCTGGCTAACAGACTACCTGCAAGAGCGGCCTCAGTATGTCAGGCTTGGAAGCTGTGTCTCTGGGATGGTCAGGAGAAGCACTGGTGCTCCACAGGGAACTGTTTTAGCACCGCTCTTGATCTGAGCGGACTTCAAATACAACTCAAGAGTCCTGCCACATACAAAAATACTCTGATGACACAGCTATTGTGGCTTGAATCAGGAGCGATCAGGAGCAGGAGCACAGGGACCTTGTGGATGCCTTCAGGGACTGGTGCAGTCAGTGCTGTCTCCACCTGAACACAGCCAAAACCAAGGAGATGGTGGTGGATTTCAGAAGGAACAGGGAGGACAATAAGGTGGTGCACACCTACAAATATCTGGGGGTCCTCTTGGATGATAAGCTGGACTGGTCTTCTAACACTGACGCCCTCTACAAGAAGGAGCAGAGGCGCCTGTTCTTCCTGCGGACACTGATGTCCTTTGATGTGTGTGTGGAGATGTTGACCATGTTCTATCACACAGTGGTGGCCAGTGCACTTCTCTACCCTGCAGTGTGTTGGGGAAGCAGCTTGACAGACAAAAACAACAAGCGTTTGGACAGGCTGGTTAAAAAAGCTGGCTCAGTGCTCCTGGAGTGACAGAGGAGCAGCTGCAGCAGTCAGCTCATCCCACTGCGTTGCAGAACAGAGCGTTTCAAGAGATCCTTCGTCCCCATGGCAACAAGACTGTTTAATATCTCCTGAATGCAGTCACACACACACTTGCACACATCACATTAGCCAGAACTGGACTGGACTGCAGAATGGGACATTTTAATTTAGTTTAATTTCTGTTTATGCACTTTCTTTCACTGTTTGTCTTTTTTAATACTGCTGTGTTATGAGGGGAAGTTGTTTTTTGTCTTTTATGAGCTGCTGGACAGCTGAATTTACCTTCGGGGTTCAATTCTTCTATCATATTACTTTCAGATTACTAACATAAGTAAAGGCAACACATAAACTGATGTGCAGGTTCATTTCTACAGAAGTTTTCCTGGTTATCCGCTCTGTGGGTGATGTGATCACGATGTGTATTCAGCACTGATAGTTCTGGTTGGAGTCTATTAATCATCCACTGTGCTTTCTCATTACCTGTTTCATATCTGTGGTGGCCCAAATGTGCAATAGGCAGCAGTGTGTGTAAACTGCTGCTGGTTGTCACAGGGCAGGAGGTATTAACACATCTTGTCTCATTAATATGGATCCTAATTGGCAAAAACAAATTGGTATGTGGTCGTCAGATGGTGGGACTGAAAGCTTGGTGACGATCATCAATCCAGGGGCTCATTCTCGGTTCCTGAAGGGCTGACATGCAGGATTTAGAGGCACAACAGGCAGCTTCATTAGGGAATCAGATAGAGATGCCAGGAAACAGACTTGAAAAATAATTAGAAAATGAAACATGTGATTAGCGGTATCTCCGCAGCCATAATTACTCGTGTTCATCCTCTTTTGTCTGAAACACAGCTGCTGTCTGAGTTATCGAAACATATGGATGCAAAGCAGTGGTCCTCTGTGAGAGATGAGAGACAACAGGCAGATCTACTCAAACACACACACACACACCAGTTCCACCCTTCCCATCATCCGCCCACGCCTGAGCAGAAATGGTTTCTGCAATAATTCTTTCATTAGATCCATCTAATGGCCTCGCCTTGGTGCCCATTATTGTCTCTGGAGGGGACGAATGAGTACTTCAGGCTACAGGCTGGTCAGCACTAATCAGCGGAAGAAGGAGTGGAAGACGGAGTGAGGCAGTGGCCTATGACCAGTTCATCGCACAGTTGTTAATAAAGCACAGCAGCAAGGATACAGTCATTTCATACGGGAGCATATATATCGCAGATCTACTGAGTCGGACCCTGTTCACATGAGACAGCAAGACTCCCATAATTGCAGTTACATTACTCTGGCTGGTGCTGACTGTATTGAACTCCCTCCGTGGGGGGATTATCTGACAGAATGATCAATGTCTGTTGTTACTTTGATTCACTTGAAAAACTCCAAAACCAGCACAGTCACCAGAAGAAAATGTTGGCATTGTATGTTGTGCAAACCAATAATTCGTTTCACACATACCACATCAAAGTTTCTAATGTGACGTAATATATGAGCGGACTTTGTTATCCAGAAGTGGATGGGTCTGTTGATGGAGTGTCACCTCGGCCAGGCCATTCTCATGTGCTGTCTGTATGTTTTCCAACGGGAGCACGCCATAATCAACTCATTCTCATTCCGACCTCGTCACATTTTGACGTGTGGTCAATGTAGCTTGCAAAACTCAAAGGTCAAGAGCAAAAAGAAACAAAAATTAAACTGAGAACAAACCAGGGTGGTTCAGTGAACACAGGGAAGAGAACCTGAGAGAGGCAGGGAAAACAGACCAGGAAAGACACCATGAATACAGACGAACTGACAAAGGCAGAGACACAGCTGGAGTAGGAGGGCACAAGCGGAAGGAGGGAAACACGGGGATTGGCTGACAACAAGGGTGTGGTTGGAACACGAGGGTGGTGCAAACAAGACTGATACAAGACAGGTGTGAAGGGAAATCTCTGGAACAGGGAAGGACTAACGAGATTGATAGAAAACAGGAGCATATGAAAACAGATAAACGCTGGAAGTAAGACAAGACGTGAGGAGAGTGACCTTCAGAATAAAACAGGAAACAAAACCTGGGATCATGACACCCTTTACCGAGGCTTTTTCCTCCTTTGACTCATCAGAGACGATGAGTGGATGGGCAATCTGTTCAACAGAGTGTGATTATAGTGTTTGTGTTTTATTGCTGTTCAAATGTAGGCTGTTATATGGCTACTATATGGTTAAAATTAAAATTGGTGATTGTGTCTCTTCATGTGCCCCCCTACCGTGGGGAGTTCCCCAAGGGTCCATCCTTGGACCAGCTCCTTTCTCTATAAACTTCTCCCTCTTGGGGCAAATTTTTTAAAAAACACAACATATCATATCATTTATATGCAGATGATACCCAAGTATATCTCCCTGTAAAAAGAGGCGATGGCAGTTCTGCCACACGTCTGCTGGACTGTCTCAGGGACATCAAAGCCTGGATGGCCTAGAGCTTTTTAAATTTTAATGAAACAAAAACTCTATTTTTTATCCCCAAGGGAACCTATGATGCCCCTCTCAATGACCTGGACCCCCTTTTTACCTTATTTTAAACCCACAGTTTTTAATTTCGGAGTAAAGCTTGACAGTCATTTTAAATTGGACCAACAGATTAACTCTGTTGTAAAAACCAGTTTTTATCATCTAAGGCTTTTATCCAAGATTAAATCTGTTCTATCTTTTCCGTTCAACTCCACAATATATTTCAGACCTCTTAATTGCTTAAACTCCCTCATGATCTTTGAGGTCAGCTGATCAGCTCCTCCTCGTTGTCCTCCTCGTGGATTAAAAACACAAGGTGATCGAGCTTTTTCAGGAAGCTACAAGCCATCTACATTTCCAACCGGCATCTACAATGGAGTCTCCAGTTGAGTTAGTCTTACTGATCACGTTTGCATTATTCATCATGCTTTGTTTGATGAACGACAGACGACAGGGGACTTCTGCTAGATAGCTAACCAGCTAACATCATGAGGCAGCATAGTTATGCTAGCTGGCGTGTTATCGTAATGTGAAAAGTCTGACAATTTTGCAGAACCGGACAGATGCCAGATAGTGCAAGCTAGCTAGCTAGATAGCTAACAAGCAACCTGACGACGGTAACATTAGCTATGTATGAACTTTTTTCCCCGTTTCTTGCTCGGTGGTAGCCATGGCGACGTCTACCCCTCGCTGGCAAGTCAGCATCTGAAATTCCTTGCTCCGAAGGGCTTCATACCAACTACCCCTCGTTATGCCCCCTACCCCTACACGCAAAAAGGAGTTGGGACACTACTACCCCTTGCGGGAACGCGCAAATGTAGGGGAAGGGCCAAGGAGTAGGGCTAAGGGGGGGCACTGATACTGGCCCTTAGGATAACCATGACCTGGATGATTGAGAATCATAACCAATATTTTAACTGGACATTCATTCAGATTCATGTATTAGTCCCATTGCATCTGAAGTAGAAGGTTCTTTGGAAAGAAAAGCTGTGACAAACTCATTTATAACACACACTGAAAGAAATGGTTGTAAATAAACCATTGTTGAGTAAAATAATACTGTGGTCAGTTATAGGTGTTGTGATTGTGTCAGTGAGCTCTGGGCTTTTAAAGCTTTTCTTTTTCTGACCTAAGTACAGTTAAAGCACAGCTGGCATTTCCATATGTCCGGTAAATAATTGTCCAGTAAATAATTGCCCTTTTTCTATTTCATTCTCAACACAGTAAAGGCGCAGTTGGTTTCCACGTAATTGCTTTAATTTGTCTTTGTCAGATTTCCGTTGATGTCGATTCAGATAAGGAGAAAGGAAGTCCGGACTGCGGGAGGGAGAACCCCTTTGGAAAGAAAACATATACTTACCTCTGAGCCGTCACACCCATGGAGACTTGGCAAAGCTATTCTTGTTTGGAAAAGGTTATAAAGCACATTTGAAACACTGCTTGGTCACTGGGGGAATAAAAGCGCACCAGCTGGGCCATTCAAAGAAGTGACAATTCTTTAGGTGGCGGAAAGTACTTTAAGGGGTGACACTTTGAATTCACGGCACATGGGACATGAACAGAGCCTATTTTGTTGGCAGCAGGTGAATTGTGAAGGTGCAATGCTTTGTATACCAAGAGTTAATAGCCACATTTCTCTGTGACATGTAATGACTTCCGAGCGACGGGATGAAGTGCTGAACGCAGATGCTGTGAAGGAGAATTGAAGCAGAACAGACCAAAACTCAATATTATCTGTGCTGTGGCTCCAAAAGTTTTCGAAAAAGGCACGACCACTTTTATCCAACCAGTTTAAAAGAAAAACTATTTCAGCTTGCATTAAAAGCAGAGTCTACTGAAGCTAAACATCTCTGAATCTTGTTAAATAAGTTAAATCTTTTTAAGGGGAAATGTAGCAAACAAATAAACAAGACAAAATCATTATGATACAAGTGTTTTAAAGTCTGTTTGAATCAATGGGTGATAGTAAGGCACTGGAATTAATGCACAAGTAAAAGAAGTTTTTCTTTTAGGAAAGAGTACTTTCTATGTTCCTTTTTAAAAACTGTATCTCTTGTCTTTGCTCAAGTATGTTCTTGGGCCAGCAACCTACTTTTTACTTGACTACTTTTGCTGTTTATACCTTCATTACAAGTGGCAGCTTAATTGTAGCAGTCATTGTAACAAACTTTGCACCACAAAGATAAACATATTTCCACAAATAATATTTGAGTTAAATTATGAATGGTCGTCGGAAGAGGATGAAGGGAAGGAAAGAAGCCTGGATACTTTACCTCAAACCTCCAGGTGAGCTCAGATGACATCAGCCAATGTTGCAATGTACTGTCTGATCAAGCTGTTAACTCACTGGAATCGCACATACCGCTACTTAAAACAAATAAAAACGTGGACGAGGATTACGAGCCTCACGTGTTCCATGTTCTGCTTGCAGGTACATTTTTCAGCTTGTGTCTTCAGACTAAACACTGAGCACTGCAACGAATAAATATGGCGTCTCTATTTGTAGATTTCTGAAACTTTTCTCTGAGTCACTGTTTGGTTTCTCATTATCAGTTCACTTTGATAAGTCTGACACTTTGACAGCGTGACTGACAGGAGCTCTGCTGAGACTAACGGGAAGTCACTCAGTTTTCCTGTCTATGATCTGACTCTTGTGGGGTCCAAACTTCCATGTAAGAACAGAAGGCCTAGAAAAGTGTGTGTGTGTGTGTGTGTGTGTGTGTGTGTGTGTGTGTGTGTGTGTGTGTGTGTGTGTGTGTGTATGTGTGTGTGTGTGTGCATGTATTGACAGTCTGTTTCCACAACAAAGATGCTGTGTCCTCATTTTGGAATCTGCTTTTCTGATCTCACATTCTCTCAGAACTTGACAAGGAACTTGCAAGTAGAGAAGCCAGAGTAGTGTTGTTTGGGGTCACACGTTCAAAGAGTGTTTCTCTTTCTGTGAGAAAGGAAGTAGATAATGAATCAATTCCAGCTGGGAATTAAAGAACATAGTTTATTTAGTAGAAAACAAGGGCTTTCATCTGGAACCACAAATAAATTTTAATTTAGAAATGAAGAAGCATGCTGTTTGTATTTTTTTTTTACATTGTTGTGAAACAGTATGACCATAAAGCGAGACAGCAAGTGCTTCACCAGTCCTTCAGATATCAGAGAACACAAAGTTTTTCAGATCTCCAGAGCTGTTCTATGATGAAATGAAAAGATGACCAAACATACTTTAGGGATTAAAGACAGACAACTATTTGGCTTGATTAAAAATCCTAACCTCAGACTGACCTCATCAGACTCGAATGGAATCATGTTCAAGCACTGTTAAGGCCCGCGAGACTCAATTTCAAATTCTCTTTAAGAAACAAAGATGCCAAAAAAAGACTGTATTTAAAAAAAGGATGTTTAAAATGATGCATTACAAACGGAGAACTCTATCTGATAGAATGGTCCACAACCATGCTAACAATTTCCGGAGCTGCCCCGTTTGGTTCGGTTCAATCGAACTCAAGTTTGTTCGGCCCCCTCAGTGCGGTTCATTTGGGCAGGTGTGAACACAGCAATCACACTCAGGTGTGATTGCTGTCAAATGGTTAATCTGTTAATGAAGTATTTAACAAGGTTTCATTCATAAGTTATTGATCTGGGAGGTTAAGTTTGACAGCTGCTATCCCCTCTTCTTAGCATCGTGTGCAGGCCATAGAAATGGAACAAGAGTAGAGGGGATGTTTCATTTTAAACAATAAAGCAGGATGATCAGAGCGGCAGCCATTTTTATAGGTAATGGTGGGAATTCTTAGTTTTTTAAATTTGTGTGAATATTCCTGCAGTTGAAATAAAATGACACACCAGGCTCTTTAAATGGTTTGGATGGTTACAGCTGACATGCCCTGACAATAACAACCAAGTTGGGCGTGACACGGCGATGGTGTGAGACTTCCATTTACATTTGTGTAGATACTAACAACGTGTCACACAGTTGCCATTGGCTCATTAAAAAGGAGACAGGAGAGGGAGACTGAAAACAGAGCACTGCTTGTTTCCAAGGGAAATTGTTTGCACAATTAAAGGCTGTAAATCAATCAGTGAGCTTCAGTCCGTCTTTTACTCTTTCAAGTTTGGCGCCTGACTCCCACTGCTGGAAGATGCTCACAGAGGCTGTTTCAAGAGCACAGCTAATTGTGTGTGACACTAACAACATGTGAGGCTGTTGTTAGTCGTTAGGAGCTGTGGGCCTGTGGGTGACGCAAAAACACATCTTTACTTAGTGAAATAGGTTTCTATTGTCCCCAGATTAAGAATCAACAAAGTGCTTCACATTCAAATTTTCACTTGGTTTTCTTTAGAAAGTCTCTCATTTACTCTTTATTATATTTCATTACTATCGTCAGTTCTTAAAAGCGTACAGGAAATAAGCTGATTTTTAACACCTCCATCATATCATGTGTTCATCACCCCATCTAAAGGCAGTTTTATGGTTGTGCGTTGACTCTATGCAGAGCTCACACTGTGGCCTACACTGTTGTGAGTGCTATGAAGTTTGATTGATTCAAAACACACATTAAATACACATTAAACACACACTAAACACACATTAAACATGGCTTAATAGAGTCAATTTCAAACACAAGTACACAAATCAGCTTCACTATAACTCGCAGCATTCACAGACAAACACTTGTTTTTTATCTTGACACATTTTCCCCACAAATACAACATGCTAACGTTATTAGCACAAAGCTTAAGGCATTTCACATTGTACAAATTAGCCTAAAATCTATGAATATGAAGCCAAGATAAATCACACACAGGACTTTTGTGGGGGTTTTACTGTCACTGAGGTTGAGCCGAATACTCGGATGAAACGAGTATCCAGTACAGATAATGTACTTTTGCTGTTCTGTAAATACTTTTCTCATAGCGATGAGACTTTGTATAATGATCCAGGAAAAGTGGGGGAAAAACATCCTATCTGCACTTTGCGAGGCACTAATACCTTGTCGGTATTGTAAACACGTAATATAGTAATAAAGTTCAAAAACAGTATGTATTGTGCAAGAAACAACTTTCTTTTCTTTTTTCTCATCAAGAGTTTTTCAGATAGAAGGTTTTGGTTTTTGGCATTAGGTAATAAATATTGCAACTTCTGATGAAGCCATATAAATTTCAGGCTTAAAATAACAACAATAACTGAGAGGCTGGCCACCAGGTGTATTTTTACACTTTAAACCACATCTCAAGCCAGAAAAGTGTCTCCTTTGGATAAAGTTGTGTGGTAACGTTAGACCACAACATCAACTCAACGTGAATAAGATTAACAATGATGTCTACATCTGTTCTAAGGTAAGTCAACATTGTGTTTGAGGCAACATATTGTCACTTTGCTGGAAAGAAATATAAAGTTATCTTTAACATCTCTAGCTAACGTTAGCTAAAGTTAGCCTAGCGTTAGCTCCTAGCTGCGTTGTTCATCATGTCACCTTGTTTGCTGGGAGTTCATTAGCCTGTTTTGTTCTAGTTTTGTACTTTGGTGATGGTACATCATTGTTAGCTGTTGTCCAAAGGGCTCTAGTTAAGCTAACGTTAACTTCTGGAGCTTAGCTTCATTAACTTATCTGTAATGGCAGAGATAACAAAGGTTGGCAAACGTTATGCTGAATGATTCAGTGTAAATACTGTGGCTGCATTTTGATGATATCCATGAGAGCCACACATGTAAGTGAGCAGAACTCCTGCCCACCAATATATGCACAGTCCTGTAGGCCAAGAGTCATTTTCCTGGAGCTCTGCAAACACGTCCTCCTGCAGCTGCCAGGAAACATGCACAGTATGGACGAAGGACCCCACAAGTCAGTGCGAAGCTGGCATGATCAGAGGTGATGCACATCTTGTAGAGGTCGTGACGGTTGAAGGATGTACCTCATTGGGCTTAATGAGATGCAGCTGAGTGGAATCTGGCTTCAATTACAGAAGCTCTGAGCTTCTTTGCTGGCTCTAGAATCTCACTATATTGGAAAATAAAAAACAACGTTGAAGATAAATCCTGTTGAGACACCTCTTTGAAAAACTTCTGTTATATCCAACGAGATCTGTTGTTTTCTCATCTTGCTGTGATGATTTCCCTGGTGTATCCCACATGGACTACACTTGAGAACTTTTCATGGAACAGTCTTTTTTATTTATTTCCACTTGCTCCTTTTTTTGTATTCATGCCTACAAATGTTTTTTTATTTGATGTCCAGTTGTTCTCTAAACTAAAGGACACATGCCAACTCATGCATCGATGCTTTTGTTGTCCAGCAGCCTTTGCATGCCATCTGTCTGTGTACACACAGTGAATGCAAAGTTGTATATAGTATGTGTATGACATTCAGAAAATCTTAAACCCCATAATACGATGTTGTTTGCGAAGAAAATAGGTTTTCCCAAAGCCATCCAGAGAGGGATCTAAAGAGCCGCTGTCCACAGATCCCTTGTAAAAATGGGAGATTAACCCTCATAACCTTTCAGCCTTCTGCCACGTGCACGTCCACATAAATACCTCACAACACAGGTAGTGCAATCATAAATCTGGTCCAGTCTTCCTTTCCCCCACATATTAAGGAAAGGTGGTGTCCTTTTATCTGTAGCACAGGAGCACTAGTGTTGTTTCTAGAATACACATGGGATGCACATTTTTCTGACAGTAAAATCTGTCAGATTAATCAGCAGATTAAAACCCTGGTGTTTGTGGTGCGGTAAAGCTTAGTATTTCATCCGTGTTTGAGATCATGCAACAGCATGGCTGATACTCATCATACTGACACTTCACAGATAAGAAAGGGTGAGGACATTGCTTCCTTCAGCGTCAGGTGCTGTGAGGAGATAAACAGAGGAGATGGGGCGAGAAAAGAAACACATACGCTCACTCGCAGACATATTATACGACCTTGCTGGCCAGAGCAGGTGTGCAGTGTGTGCTGCGGTAATTTATGCCAATGAAAGACGTACTCTCACGTCACCAGCAATCAAATCAATATTTGCCCCCACACACACGGGGGTAAAAAACAGGAGAAGCTCCTTATGAATGTGAAATAAATGTGTAGTCATTCTTTATATTACTGACAGCTGAGACCTTCTTATTGACAACTGGCAAAACCCCAGCAGGGGGAAGCCAGTGTGTCACCACACACTGATTTGGATTTTCACATCAGCTTCAGACACTATCGATATCAAGTTCTCGGGGAAGTGTATTGTATCGACCCACTTTTATTACACAGCCAGTCAAAATTGACACTCAGCACCTGAATGATGTAATCATTTCAACAGTCATTCCACTCAGCCATTTATTACACTGTTGAACCAGAACATCACACAGGCATCACACACACATACCGCTGCAATCACACCCTACTCTTTACAGTGAGAGCAGAAAACATGCTGAGGAAACAACCCATCCCCTGCAACACTTAATGCTCAGTACAACTATAAAGGGCTAGAAACCATGTGAAGGGTGGCAGGGGTGCTGAATGAGTCAGACAAACATGGCCTTTCAACCAGGAGACCGCTGTTTGTGTTCCGTGTGAAACAAAAGTTAACATAGTTACGTGACTTCACGGTTCTTCTTCTAAGCTTCACTAGAAACTTTTTTGGTTCTCTCAACCTAACCAAGTGTTTTTCTTCCCCTAAACCTAAACATCTGCAACCATTTCTACTAATCGTGACAGACTGTGCATCCATCCATCCATCCATCCATCCATTTTCATCCGCTTATATGAAGCCAGGTCGTGGGGGCAGCAGGCTGAGCAAAGTATTCCAGACCCTCTCCCCAGCAACACTTTCCAGCTCCTCCTGGGGAACCCTGAGACGTTCCCAGGCCAGATGAGATATGAAATCCCCCCAGTGTGTTCTGGGTCTGGCCCGGGGCCTCCTACCTGTTGGATGTGCCTGGAACACCTGCCTCAGGAGGCATCCTGATCAGATGCCTGAACCACCTTAACTGACCCCTTTAGGTGGGTGATGGCCTTGTTTTCATGTTTCCAGGATGTGATTTTAACACATTTGATGCCCACCACCATGTAATGCGTTGTTAGGAGGTCGTGTCCACTGTGTTGGGTTGAACCTCCCTTAGTTTTGAAACCTGTTCTACTGGACTGTATTGAAGTGCAAGTGGACCCACAGCCTGTTGGTTGTCCTGCAGGTTGGGTGGTTTTTAGAAAATGTAGCGGGCTTTGAGCGGGCCATTGTCATTAAGCGACAAAGCAGCCTTTTAATTCAGTTACTAGTAACTTACAGAAACACTGGGGGGGAGTCCACCTTCCACTTTCTCTTTCCCTTCTTTCGTCTCTCTCTCTGTCTCCCTGTCTTTCTCTCTTTGCAGCAAGCAGCTTTATCATGACCGCCGCCGCACTCAGGCTTTCCGTTATCTGTAACGTAATTCTAACCAGGAAAATCAGTTGAGTCTGACATATTTAAATCTTCTTGATTATAATGTCCTGTAAAAATACTGGTGAAGATTCTCAATCATCCAGGTCATGGTTGGATGTTTCACTTCTCATCTAAGAGTTTAGTCTTTCTGTCCACAATGACTTTGTTAAATAAGCACTTCTGTCGTGTAAGCAAACCATTGAATCTATCAGCTGTGCAGTGAGGATCATCAGCTGAGCTGTAACCACTCCTAAGAAGGGTAAGTACCTGCTGTTTTCCTACATTTGTATTTTTGAACAGAAAAAACACATTTTGCATTATGACATTATGACATTTACTGGCGATGACATACAATATGTTAGCAGCGATGTCCATAACCAGAAACCTTCAGCTCATTTTGTTTGTGGTTCTGGTTCGGGTCAATAAAAAAGCATTTGTTTGTAGGTCAGGTAGGGCTTACTGGCTTTCATAATGAGCTCCTGTTGGTTATACTATATATAGTTATATCTCCTTAGTAACAGTCTGGTATAGGTCACGATAACTGCAGTGTACTGTTTATGTAGCTACCCTGACATTACCCATTGGTTTGGACTCAAGTTTGGCCTTCGGCTGTTGCCGTCTTAGTCTTTTGCAGCCAGAAGTGACCAGATTTGGACAAGAGGGTGGAGCTGTGTATGAGTGAGGGGTGGATCGGACAGTCTGTCACTGAAGCTGCCCTGCCCTTCAATTTGCTTAACTTTTAAACCCTCATAAAGGGAAAATGGGTGAATCATATAAAAATTCACCCCCTGTACAGTTGTCATGTTGGAATTAGCTATGGAGATGAAAACCTTTTTTGGCCCCAGGCTGTAAACATGCTATTTTCTGCTGTACATTTTGGACATTTTAACCAGGGGTCAATGGGGTTTGACTCACTCTTGCAGCCAGCCTCAAGTGGCCATTAGAGGAGCTGCAGTTTTTGGCACTGGAGGTTGTTTCTTGTGTGTATGAATGTAGTGCTGTTCTAGCATTGTATGGTTGATATTAAAGTATCACCGTACAGAGCGAGGCACGCCTCCACTGCTAGCTCACCGAGCACCATTGCTGCTTTTTGCATATTTAATTTGCAGTCAGTGGTGTGGAGCTGTGATGATGAGCATGCTTCCCTCAGCTGGGGTTTTGCACCTTAACAGGTTAAAGCACTCTTGCTCTAACAGGTGATTGCAGCTTTAATTACTGTGTGCTTTTACCATCTGACAGGCCGGGGCAAAGAGTCAACTACATGTCATTTGCATATGATTAAGCAGCAACCATGCATCTAATAGAAGAAAAAACAAATCAAAGACTTTGAGTAAATTAGATATGACAGGGCTGAAATGCAGATTGAATTTGAAAAGGAATTTACTGTCTAAATTGATTGACTGGAGAGTGAATTAAGCCTTGGCCTGGATGTTACATCTTCAGAGCAGAGACGAAGAACCACAGAGGTCTGTTTGGTCTTACGGTAATGACTTTGAGGATTCAGGCTACACACACACACACACACACACACACACACACACACACACACACGCGCAGAGAGGCTCATTCATTCTGTCTTCGGCTCTCTCCCCCAAATACACAAAACTATTTATTTGTGGTTCAGAGTGCAGCTCATGTTTCGACTGAAGCCGCAGTTGTCTGCAGTGAGGAAGCCAAATGGCAAATAACAAAAGAGCACAAAGAAATGTTATCATTTGTTCCTTTTATCTGCAGGGGTTCATGGGGATTTTAGGAAACCTTCAATTATTTAATGCACAGCAGCAAATGCAGGACAAACTCATATCAGACAGTTAATGAAATACAATTTGTTACTTTTTTTATTGTATGAGTATTATTTATTTGAATGCTGTGCTACTCAAATATTTCCACTAAAAGCTAACACATGTGGCACTGCCAGAACAAACAAACAAAAAACATGGTTCAGTTGGTGAGAACTCGACTTGATTCAAACCAGGGGAAATCATGAGAAATAGCAGCCTGGCCTGAACCCAGTGGGTCGGGAAGGGAATCATAATTGTATATGTAATCAAAAATCTCCTCCAAGTTTCAGAGGCAAATTTAACCTGTCTAACTCCGCCAGGACGTCGGCGTCCTCGCTCCCCCCCTCCTCTGTTAAATGGTATCTCCCAGGCGCACTGCGTCATCAAACCATGTGATGTTTGGTATTGCCAGATTCAGGAAGCTCTCGACTTTCCAAAAATAACATTGTTTTTCTTTTATTTATTGTGCATTTGGCACCAGAGCAGCCTAAACACACAAAGTCCAAAATCACGATGAGTGGTGACAAGTCATGTCATGCCTTTTTTCGATGGGAAAAGTTACAGGATTACTCACAATCTTATGTGGAGCTGTTAGCGGGGACTTAGCTGGTTTATAAAAGGTAAGAGTCTCACTCCTACCACTATTTCTGGCTGAGATATACCGTCTAGCAAGTGGGATCATAACCTTCACGTTTCATATGGCTTTATTTGGTGATATTTTATGGTGTTTCTGTGTCATTTTTGGATTAAATAGATCCTTACCTATCATAAATAGGTGCTGTGCCATCTCAGACTATCTTCTTTTTTTTTTTTTAAATTTCCACATTTAATCAACATGCATATGTGTGTTTCGTCAACCCTGTTACGATGCACCAATTAATGTTTGAAAATGTTTTAAATGCATATTTACAACAAATCTGACATACTATGAAGGATAAATCTCCCCTTGTTACACTGAGTGTGTTTGTACAGTGAGGTGTTGTTGAGGTGTTTATGTTTTATCCATGGATGAATATGCTCACTTGCAATTGACACTTTCACAGCATCTTTTTTTTAAAGAACAGAATATGGAAACAAAACAATAATACCCACATTTTGTTCTGTAGATTACTGGTTTCTTTTACTTAACATATGAAATGAGTTGATTTGACATTTGTCTTTTCATTTTTTGAATTATACTAGAAAATGATACAAGTAACAGGGCTGACACCTCAGTAACATTGTTGACAACAGTGACCATACTGCTAGTTAAAGTTTAAATGAGACATATTTATTGAGAGGTTTTAGCATTTTTCAAAACATGAAGGACACTGAAAGGACAGTCACAATAAAATTGATCCACTGAACATGTTTGGCCTGCTCTGAAAGTTGCATCATTTCCTGGGAGTGAAATCAGCTTCCTTATGTGAACATGCTGGTGAAGACAAGTGTCCTCTTCTTTTCATGATTTTTCTTCGAGTTGTATAATGTTTGACAGAGGGGGACGAGCTTATTGTGTCAGCCCTGTTTCCACAAAAGGACACGTTAAAAAGATATTTGTTAGAAATTTATAATGTACATAAATAACATGATTTAAGCCTCTAATGGATGCACACCATGTGTTCTCATGACCCTCACCACATGGCTAGTAATGGCTGCCAAGAACATTTTTCGTCAACCCTGTTACCATTCTAGCGTAACAGGGTTGACGTAACAGAGTTGACAAAAGTATGGTTTTGAGAGTAAATGAAAATATACTTTCCTTACCAATAGCATTTACATTATATACATGGTTTTACAAGTTTCATCGCTGGCTGAGAGGGAAATTGAAAAAACTGTGCACTTGGTTTTTAAAATTTGGCAGAGTGTCCACACACCTTCTCATTCTACATATACATAGAGGTATACTGGTGGCTTTACAGCCTACATTTTATTTAATTGAGAGAGTCTAATAGAGTCATATTATTGATTATTTCTGATCCCCACGGTCAGTTTGGTCGTTGTGACAGTGCGACGCAACACCACTGATGCTAGGTGGCGTCAAGCTAAAAACAAAAAAGAGTGTTTGATTTGAAAAATGAGTTTTGGATGATTTGGTGCAAAGAGTGGGGTTTAGTGTTTTAACAATTGTGAAAAACTGTACACGATATAAAGGAGATATTAGATATGATATTAATGATGTGATTATGATAAAATAGGTATCCCATGCTTTTACACATTTGTCAGTTTTATCTGAACAGAAAAGGAGACAAGCAGACACAAGCAGACAGAGAGAGCTCATCGTGTGATAAGAACAGAGCAGAGGAGCAGAATTGCATGTTGACCGTCATGCAGAAATGTGTCTCTGGTGTGAACGGCCAAGTGAGTGCTGCGCAACAATTGACATATCATGTTTGGCATCCTGTGTGAACACGGCATAAAGCAGCTGTCAATCATGTCAGCAGCTGGTTGTTAACAAACTGTTGAACCAGGCAGAGCCGTCAAGCATAAATCAAGATTCAGCCATCATGTTGAAAACAAGCAGCACCCACGCAAACTTCATATTTCACAGCTAAACAGTACACTGAGATATGTTTATGAAAACATTTGACAGCTTGACAGCAGTTTAGGGAGGGACTGACATGACTGACAGCTGCGTTAGAGACTCCTCGGCTGTGTTTGGTTGTTTTCTGTAGACGATCTGTCTCGTGTACGACTGTGTGGATACAACAGCTCCAGGAAACATGACAAAATGTTGTTGTTTTTTCGATAAAAGTTACCAACTGTAGCTTTAAGAAACCAATGTGTACATGTTAGTAGTAGATGTTTCTTCATGAATAAATGTCTCTTTGAGAAAAACACTTTCAAAACCCAACTTCCCTTCCTGCTAGGAGAAATCAGAGATGTGCAATTCTGGCCGCTCTAGCAGCTCCCTTTATCCAGCCTGTTGAAGGTGATTTTCCCTGAGCTAATAATCTAAAGGAAAATGCCTGGGGTGACAAGGAAGCACCAAGGGGACTGCAGAGCAGAGAGCAGCAGAGTGAATTTTGTTAAAAATAGAAGAAATGGGGGGAAAAATGAGAGCGAGGTGACCGATAAGGCGAGATTATAAATGACAAGATAGCACAAAAAGAGATGTGCAGAGTGTTATCAAGAGGAAGAATGACATGAGGATACATAACAGACCAGAGAAGATGATGAGGAAATAGGAGAGCAGGCATTAAGAAAGTAGAGTGAAGAAGGACGGATGAGAAGTGATTGGGAAGAGGTCAGAGAGTAGATGAGATCAGAGGTTAAAGAGAGAGATGAGGGAAGAATATGACGGGTGAAGACGAGACATGAGCAGAGATGAAAGGACAATAGAAGGAAGGTGAGAGACGAAACATATTATTGCAGCTATCTGCACTGATTTGTTCACTTTTTATATTAACAGTGATTAAACTCAAATGGTGAACCAGTTAATATGGTAATTAGGTGACAATCCTCATCGCAGCTCCAGCAGAAGATCAAAGAACTCAAACCTCTTTCTCTACATTAGCTCTGTAGCAGCCACACACACACACACACACACACACACACACAGAGCTGGAACAAGAACAAAGAGAACAATAGATAAGAGGAAAAGATGTAGAGACACAGGACACATGGTGAGAGGAGGAAAAAAACTTCTGTAAAATAGAAGATACCAGTCAGCCCTCCAGCTGTAGAGATGGAACCCTGAAACCTTGTTGCATGTGTAAGCAGGTAGAGGGTATACAGGGTAACAGTGATATAACCAAGGAGTCCAGAACCTATTAGTGGTGCTGATAAGACCCTAAAAACAATGACCTAAAATACTACCATGCAATTTAATAAAAGAAACAATTCAATATTGTCAAAAACAGGTATAAAAGGCACACATTAAAATGTTCTTCGAATGTCCAGGAAAGCAGCTCAAGGACCAAATACAATCAACTTATTTCAGCCTTGTGGGTTATCTGGCAGCAGGTTCCGGCCAACAAGGCGTTGGTGCACTGTGGCTCCACTCTTCTGCATCGGAAGTCTACGTGTTCACAAGCAGCCTGAGAGACAGCCGGCAGTCACTCGTCCACAGCACCATAGCTGAGTAGTCGGATACTCGCAGAGCTCTCAACTCTGCTGATGGTTGTGATGCACCGTAGCGCTGTGGCTGCTGGTCACTCAGCGGACCACCCCTGAACTGACTGCCGACTGTTCTGTTCTCCCGTGCTGCTTCCTTCAAACTTCCTCTGCGCCGTTTTCTATGCCGCCCCTTGAGCCGTCCTCTCAGGTCTGATACACCTTGGTCTTTTTATTTCCATATTGTCGCTTAAGGTCCTCCTCTCCGCCTTGTCTGGTTGGATGGCCACCTTGTCAATCCATTTCTACCATTTATTTGGCATTGATTGAGTGGGGTAACAGCAGGAAGTGAAACTCACAGAAATCACAGCAACCATATGATTATAATATAAAAGCATGCAAATAAAAAGAGTAAAACCAAACACAATAAAAACCTGCAAGATAAAACAGCAACACAGCAAAATATAAAAACAAACAGCAAAGATAAAACACAGTAAAACTAGCACCTCCACCTTGTGTCCATGTTCCTTTCAGGATGAGGCCTCATTTACACCACAAGCGATGAGTTCACGTAGCGCTCGAGAAGCGGTCCACGAGCGTAGCAGCAGCACGTGTATTCACACCTAAACTGAACAGATGTGACACTCAGCGGCCAATGCTGTCCCGCCGAAATGCAAACCACACCCGAACAGTTGGTGGCAGTAGTGCACCCAAAGAAGAAGTGAGTTTGGAACCAAAGCACAGGGTGGACAGGTTCGCACGCCAGTGATTATTCCAACGCTTGGAGAATTAATATCTAGCACTACAAATGGGTAAGTACATGAAACATGTGCCTGTCAGGTCTCGCTTGGTCAAGGGGGAGATGTCTACGGTGGCCGAGAGAGGTCACAACACACGCAAACTTGTGTTTTTTGTTGAATACCGCGACCATTCACTTGCGATTTGCTCAAAAAATCGACGTCTCTTCTATTGTCGAGGTTGCTTGTGAAAGCAGCGCGATTCGAGCAGCACGTAGAACGGATGCGGTGTGGATGCTCTAACCTGTTAACATGCTTGCCGAAATGAAAACAGGAGTAAACAGCGACTGTTAACGAGCACTATGCAAACACATCACTTGCAGTGTAAATGACGCCTGAATCCCGTTGACTAAAGTGATACCTTCTTTTTTTCATCTAGCCGCCATGATGTTGACATCTTAGCTTTGAGTGAATTGTCCCAGCAGCTGTTGACTGCATTGGCATGACATTGATGTTCCCCTCAGGATGAATTGTAGTAACTTTGCTGATCCCCTGGCTTTTCATCAAACACCATCAGTAAATGTTATAATTTGTGCAATACTTTGATTGATGACCAAGCTAGAATTACCACCTCCTGGTTGTATGTCTCTGCACACTGCTCAAGTTTCTCTTCAGTTTACAGAAGGTCTATACAATCAGCACAGTTTCAGATTAGAGTCACCAAGTATCTGACCAAATGTCTCCCCTTCTGTTCCTGAGATGTGACGTTGAGTAATAGCAAGAAAGTTGTTCATACAGAACATTTATAGACATGTATTCATAATGGATACTGGAGAGCGTACGTCACATTGAATATAAAAATCTGCGTCTGTTTATTCAGATTTGATGATGCAGCAGCTGACAGTGTTGGTACAGTATCGTCACCTTATGTCTCTCTCTGTGTCTCATCCACTCAACTCTCCCACAATCCCCCGGAGACGTGAACCTCACAGTTTAACAAACCTCTGCATCAGAGGGTCAATGAATGATTGTTGTACATTTCAGTTCTGGAACACTTACGCTGCACATCTAGTCAGGTGTTTTCAGGAGTCTGAAGAAGAACATATACATAGACGTTAACATGGTGTAACAGTTTACAAATATGATCACACACATTTGAATATGCATGCAGATAGTTTTGGTGCTGAAACTTCTGCCACCAGCTGATTCTCTGGAGCCTCTGAGCACCTTACTGAAGCAGCCAAGCCGTTTATTGACAAGTTCCCTGCAGCCCTGTCATTTCTACCTGTGTGCTTTCATAAGGCTGCTGGGATTTTAAGAAGCAACTAGAAAATTAGCCTAAGTCCCAGCTGGCATCATTTGTAAGCTATTGGATTCAGGCTTCAGGGTTCACATCAAAAATGCGATCCAAGTGTGTTCTCCTTGGTACCTGGGGCCCTCCGCAGGCCTATTCAGCAGTCTAAGAGCCGCTCAGCCGTTAACTTTTGTTTTTCAGTCTGTATACTGACACTGCGTCACTGTGCTCCTGCTTCTGTTCTTCAAACCTCAGCCACAGGCTCTCCCTCAGCTCTCTGCTCGAGCCCGTTTTCTCCGGTTTCCTGTTTGAGCCCTGGGGTTGTCTCTCTGAGCTCATTCCTCTAACTCACAGCCCCTTTGAACCAAACAGAAAATCGTCATGGTTCTCTTTTCATTTGAGTGGGCTGTGTGGCTGTTTTCATTGATCTGTGGGCCTGTATGTTTCAGGGATGGGCATGAGTTCCTCAATTTAGACGTTAGTACTTGGTCAACATATAGAGTAACTGCCGCCCAACCTCCCACATGTGAACATGACATTTATTTTTATTTTTCTTAAACCATTTAAGATGAAAATGGGTAAAATCTTACTCCACTGTAGAGCTGTGTGGACTGTACTGCTGCGCTCAGCATCGCCTTGAACTGCTTTTACTCTCTATGTGTTTATCATGAGACACTGGGTAAATACTGCTGCAGGAGTGTGAGCCCCAATTTCCACCAGATGCGTGTTGGTTGTGTCTCCACTCCGGCACGGAAGCGGAGGCGATTAGATTCAATTCTAGTCAATGTGTGTGTTTCCACCGGCTGCGGCAGTGCTGCGTTCCGGCTCCGTCTCAGCTCCGGCACTCCGGAGTCCTCCGCAACAGATATGCAGGACTTCTATTTTTGCCAGACGCCGGAGTACAACGCAGCAATTCAGCACAGAGCAGATCGTGCGGGGCAGGAAGTCGTGCAGAGAAATACAATAAAACATCCGGTTAATTTTCAAAATAAAATACACAGTGTTCACGGCGGATCATATTTCCCTGCACTACACCTTGAAAACTACATAATGGGCGGAGGCAGGCCTGAAGTCAACAGGTCAGAGGTTTTATCATGGCAGTGCACCGAGATGTCTTCTGGCGGAGCTGCACCGCTCCGCACAGCAAACACAGCCAGTGGGTGTTGACGGACGGCGGCGCACCCAGCAGATAACCAGCGCTGCCGTTCCGCAACGGACACGCATCCAGTGGAAATCCGGCGTGAGCCCCGTGACAGTTGGTGAGAGTAAGCACACACACACACACACACACAGTTGAGCCGTTTCAATGTTGGTGTGAGTTTGTTGGAACCGTTCAAAAAAGCCAATGGAGGCCAACGTGAGCCAACAGTGTGGGACCCACCGCAGTGCTCAACATTGACCAATGACCAACTGTCGGCTTGGTGTGTCAGGACCTATAGCAGCTGCTGTTGTGTTGGCTTGTGCTAACTGAGCAGATGTTGAAATGACCAGGAAGAGAACGGCTCTGAGACAGCCCTTCCCGGTGCTGTGCCTAACCAATGTAATGGCAGCAACAGAAAGTTTGCTGGTTTTTCTAATGTTAACTTTGAATGTATGGGTCAGTAGGCTAGGTGAATACTGGTTGTCCAATAAATTGATTTCAAATTGCACTTTGTTTACAATGTCGGCCAATTTACACATCTTTACAGTGAGTTTTTTGTGTGTTTGTTTTGTTGTTATACAAGAACTTGAATGTGGAAGTTATTTAAATTGCCTGTCCCCAGTCTGTTTTCCTGGAGCTGTCATGACTATTGCATCCATATCTGAGACGTTCCCAGATTAAGTCAGCATCGTAGCCACTCTTCCCCACATCACCTGTACCCGGTCCATTTCACCAAACTTACAACATGCAAACTGTGATTTGTAACACAAGATAATTTCCTCTTGCTCATTTAGACCCGTTTCACTAATGACAACAACAAACAGCATATTTGCAAACCCATGCATGACTGTGAGCCATTTAGGACTTGAAAATTAATTTGTAAATTGTAAGCAACAATCATTTGTAAAATGTGACGGTGCCACAGATTGCAATCTGTGTGCAAGCAGAGCTCACAAATTATTTTTTATTAAACAGGTCCCTGATTTGTAGACCAGAGACTGCATTTCTTGACAGCAGCCTCCAGTCCTCACAACACTTACATTTTGGGATGAACAACCCAGTTCTGAAAACACTTTCCAAACACTCAAAGTGTGAAATTATTTTTTAAATACATTCAAAGTGACTTCTCTCCCACATGTACTTCTTACTGTGCTATTGCATTTGTATTGCCAGGTACTCAGCCAGACTCAGATTGGCTGTACATTCTTAATTAAGACATAAATGATTACAGTCCTGCCTATGCTGAACAAATGTCACCCACAGACAAGAAATGAAAACCAGTTCTAATTTTTCCTGCATCTATATTGCAGTGGCATAGCGGTGCACCTTTCAGGCGTTGATAAAAGCTGTAATAATTACCATGAGACGGCGAAAGTGTCCTGCAGCATTCTGTGAGGCTTTTAGCTCCATTTAATATCTCGCATTCACTATATGCAATGCTGTCTGAGAGTGGAGTGCCCGCACTTACACCAGGTTCACACTGCAGTTCTGTATGTTCAGTTGAAAATTTCTGCTCATAAGAAATTATTGTTCACATCTTTCAGGGATGTAGCTTGTGTCTGGTGTTGTTATGAACAGACAGTGATGTGGGCATAGGCGCTTAGGTATGGTGAGGTATGGCAGCTGTCATACCTTGGAATCGGGAGGAAAAAAAGAGAGAGGTTTTGTAGTCATCTTACTTGAGGCGCACTGGCTGGTTGTTTTCATTGTATTGCACTTAAATAGGTCAATAATACGCTCATCAGTGAATACGAGTGTTAGTGAATCAAATTGTTCGCCACTTCGCTCCTCCGCGAATTATGTGAGTTATCTATGTGTTGTAAAAGCATTTTGCTCTGCTGCTGCAGACAGCCTGTCTAAATGATGTCTTAAAGCCTGTCTGCTTGTATGTGGGTTTTTTTTCTTCATGTCGGCAAGTTAGGCTTGTATTTTCGGTCTTCGCCTATACAGTATTGTACCAAATTGGCCTTTGTTTTACACTGTTTCATACACCGGACGCCTTGATTATCTTCTAGAAATGAGCTTGTAATTAATTTATTTTCTGTGAAGTTAAACACATGACTAATGATAATTAAACGTCCGCTCGCTGTCCGTGGTGCTGAAATATGCACCAAAATAGGTCCGATGTTTTCATTGCTCTCACCAAGTCGTGCATTACATGCAGACAGGAGGTATTATGAATGTGAGAAACAGCTTCATGTCCATTGAAACAGTTTTCAGTAGCATAGTATGTACTTCTGACAGGTCAAAGACCAAAGTGAAGTTTTCATATTTTTGAAACTCCATCATCAGTAGCTCTGTGACATCTTGTCATATTGCTATACCTTAGCTTTTGCTGAAACGACACCCCTGGATGTGGGGAAAGACAAACCCCGCAACTGACTATGGGTGATGATATCATATCTACAGAATAGCTTTAATTACTGTAATATAGTCAGCATTTCTTTGTTTAGCCATATTTCCATTGTTGTATTGTCCCGTTTCAGAAGTAATGCATTGTGTATGATCACTGTTGAGGAAATTAGACTTAATAAAATTTACATTTACAGTACATTATATTTGTATTGAATTACAGATACTGACGAACAAAGAGGGCTGCTGAAAAATAAGGTTATCAGTGATTATAACAGGTTGTGTTTGGACCCAAATGCAGCACACAGGATTCCAGGAGCAGTTGGTTGGTAATTTAATTTCACAGCACAGCAGGTACAGGACAGGGCAGGTAATTAGCATAAAATACAGTTACACGTTTCAGCAAAGCCTCCCCACAAAGTACTCAGCACCCTGACTGGTTTGGCAGGCCAAACTGGGCTGAGAGGCAGGTGAGTGAGCAGTGGCTATCGCCCAACCACACACAGTTCAGTTTCATAACAGGCACTGGTACCATGTAGGCGCAGGCAGGAGATGTAGTCGTGGAGGCCGAAGATCCAGAACCATTTAAGTACACAGTCCAAGCAGAAGAACCAGCAAAAGGTAGGTCAAAGCCAGGCAGAGGGTCGAGAAACCAGCAGGTAAGTACTCACTGGATGCATAAACAATGGGGAGTGTGGGAACACGGTGGAAGTCTCTGGACCACAGGGAACCACAGATAAGCAGATGGGAGCTCTCAAACAGTTGTGTCATTGTCATTGTCATTGACAGTAACACCAAAAAAGAAAACAGAGACCAAGGACACTAAAGCAGAAGTCGTTTGGTGCGTTTGCCAGGAATCAGACCAGGCAGGTCGGTCAGAGGCAGGCAGCGACGACAACGTGAAATCAGTCTGGAAAACAGTGCTGGAGAGTCTTTCACCAGTGGCAAAGAAAAAATTGGCAAATCCAATCTCTGTGAGGCTGGTTGTGAGTTCAGGAACAGGTGAACTGAGTTGCCTTGATCAGGGCTGACTGATGCTGAGGCAGCGGAAAACCAGGGTGAATGGCAAATTACTGAGTGGGAGCTGGGTCACTGGGCAGGCAGATGTGAGCAGGTGACCAGGAATGGAGAACTGTTACAATTATAACTGAGATGTGATAATACTGTGATAATTATTGTGAACAGTTACTGTGTGTAACTTTGAATAATTGTTTTTGGCTGCCAAAGGGTTAATTGTTTCTAATGTAACTTGAAAGCTGAGGCCTTCCTCACTTTTCTCAGTTGCCTTTAGCAGCCTGTGGGCTCACTTCTATTCAAAGGGCAAATTTTCTGGGAAAATCCAAATGATGTGACTTTGATCACTTTCCCAAATGCCTCTCTTCAGCTACACCACAGCACTAACAATGTGCAACACAAGCTAATAGTAGCTAGTAGATGGAGTCCGCTAATGTCAATATGTGAATGGAAACCACCATCATATACATTTTGCAGCAGCAGCCCGGCAGAGATGGATATTCACTTCATGCCTTGTAGGAAAACAAATTTAGCCAGAGCATCACTGAGCATCTGAGCACTAGAGGTCTGATTCTGGACTGCATTCTCAACCGCATAGTCCCTGCAGGATACAAACTTTCTGTTGCTGCTGTAACACAGGCTAGACCCAGTGCTGCTACTGGCCACCAGCTTGCTGTGAACCCCAAAGTTCAGGTTTGGACCGATTGAATTTGAGTAGCTACAGTGGCAAATGTCTAAGCTGCCATTCGCTCTGCTCGTGAGGAAGCAGTGTCGTGATGGGAGTGGAGTGAGGCAGAAGGTTAGCAGGCTGCACTGACTAGCTAAGTCTTAAAAGATTGCTATTAATCAACCAGTCAATCAATCAGTTTGTCATATGAAATCATATAAATACAGTTTCAGCAAAAGGTTATGTGATGTGTTGAATACCATAACTTTATCGTTATACACAGTGGAATCAGAAAACTCAGAAACAAAATCAAAAGCAGGTATGATTCTGAGTCTCATGTTTCAACACTTGATCGATCTTTTGTCTGTGAAGATAAAATAACTAAGAGACTGTTGACTTTTCTAGGTTGGCATTGATGAGGACTGTTGTGTTCACTCTGACAGCTTTGAAAAGTGAAGTGTACTCTGCATTGGGGATTTCAGTTACAGCACTGTTGTTTTCTCTGTGAAAGATGCATCAACATCCACATTATATATTATAAATCACCTTTCATAATAATTCATATTGTGTAAAGTAGAGATCATTTGGTTTCACACAGTTCTGTATTGTGCATATAATGTTTGCAAAGGTAGATTTATTTGACTAAGCTGTTGTATTGGATTAAATTGTATTTTACATGTGTACCTAATAATGTGGCCACTGAGGGTATATGCAAGAGAAAATGAAAACATCTAAATGCATAGCATAATAAATACAATGTGCAACTTGCCTCACGGCTAACTGAGAGAATGCAGTTTGAACAAAGCCATAAAAAGCTACTGCAAAAAAATTGTCTCATAATGTTACAGCATAATTACCGTTTTCTCTTTAATACACACTCACACAGGACAGCTTTGTTTTTACAAAATATCATTACTTTGCCTACAGCGATCTAATTACTGTAATCGTACTTCATGTAGTGCATTTTACACAACAATCATTACTGGAAAAAAAATCTTAATGAGACACCTATTTGGATTTAAGAGAATCAGTGAGCCATAAAAAAGTCAGCAAACAAACACTTGGGACAAGTAATGTGACAACTGTGATGTGTCTTATTTGTGTCCGTGGCCTGCGGGAGCTTCAGAGGCTGTCAGGAATATAAAGCAAAACAACGCTCGTTATGCAAATGACAATTGTGTCAGACACATCCAGCCAATTAGTCCGAATGTGTTGTCACATAATGATGTCCATATGTTTCCAACTGTTATGAGCAGACACACTTTATTTCCAATATCTATTTTTCACCCCTACAACATCAAGCAAAAGAAGACAGAGCTGTGAAAATGTAACAGGGGTGGTTTGAACCCAACAGCAGCACTGAAGACAGGCAGGACAGTTTATAATGAACTTTAATATACCGATTGTCAATCACAGAGTGAGCAGGCACGTAAACAACAGCGAAAGTCAGCTTCCTGGTTTGGGGCCCTCTGGGAGATGGGTTCAGTCCAATACTTTTGGCGTAGCATGCTGGAGCAGAGAGCTGGTGAGTCCCTGGCTTCCGCTGCATGCACACAAACAGCAAACAGTTCAAAAGTGTGCAGCGGTACCGTGAGGTAGGAGACAGAAGGCAGCATCAGATGTGCAGAGAGTCTGATACCGGATGAACACACAAGGGAAGCCAACACACCTGTGGAGCCGGCTGTAGGTAGGTCAGAACTGGCGAGAAGTCGAGGAAGCAGCAGTAATGATTAGTGGATCCTGCCGCGCGCACACACAAAGGCAGAACACAGGTATACTCACAGGCAGCAGCACAGGTATACTCACAGCGGAGAGCTGACTGGCAGTCTCTCCACATAGCCACTTCAAACAGGCGAACAGAAACTAGGAACATGGAAGCAGAGCTCTTGGTCAGGGACAGAAGACTGAGACGAAGCAGGAGAGTCAGAGATAGGCGAGGTCAGTAACAAGAAAGTAGTGACATGCTGGAAAGTCTTGCATTAGAATGACAAAGTGTCCCCCAGGGGTCAGTCTTGGGTCCACTTCTGTTCATCATCTACTTCCTTCCCCTGGGCACAATCCTCCGTCACCATGGGGTCCATTTTCACTGCTACGCCGACGACACACAGGTCTACATCTCCTCCAAACCTACCACTGCCATCCCTCCCACCTCCCTCAACACCTGTCTTGAAGACATCCGGAGCTGGATGAGCAGGAACTTCCTGAAGCTAAACAGCAATAAAACCGAGGCCCTGCTCATCGGCTCCAAATCCACCAGTCACAACACACCCCAGCTCCACCCGTCATCATTGACGGATTCCCTGTACCCTTCTCCTCCCAAGTCAAGAGCGTCTGCGTCATTCTGGAGAGCACCCTCTCATTTGCACCTCATATTCAAAACATCACAAATACTGTTTTCTTCCACCTCCGCAACATCTCCAGACTCCGCCCATCACTGTCCCAATCCAGCACTGAAATCCTCATTTGGCACATCCCATATCGACTACTGCAATGTCCCACCAAACTCATCAACAGACTGCAAATCATTCAGAATTGGCCGTCCGGGTCACCACCAAATCATCTGACCACATCACCCCTGTTCTCATCCAACTCCACTGGCTCCCTGTACAATACCACATCCACTACAAAAACCTTCTCCTCACCTACAAAGCTCTCCACAACCTAGCCCCCACTTACCTCTGTGACCTCCTTCAGGAATACACTCCCTCCCGCACCCTCCATTCAACCTCTGCTGGACTCCTCACCATCCCCACCTCACGCCTCAGTACCATGGGTGCCCAAGCCTTCAGCTGCTCGGCACCCAGACTCTGGAACTCCCTCCCCACACATAAGACAATCAGACTCCATCACATCATTCAAATCCCAACTCAGAACCCACCTGTTCAAACTGGCATATTCACTCTAAGTGGACACTGTGCACTACACTTGTTCTTATGTTGATGTTTTGTTTTAATGATGTATTTTATCTTCTGCGCTCTGTAAGGTGACCTTGGGTGATTTGAAAGGCGCCTCCAAATGAAATGTATTATTAAAGAACAATCTGGCAACGAGAGTCTGTTTAGCTGGGGTAGTAATAGTGGCGGGGAGTAATGAGGCACAGGTGAGCAGAGTTGCTTGATGAGGTGGGTATGGTCCACATTCAGATGCACTCTGTTCATTAAATGCTACACTATTGTACTTGAAAGTGTGTTTGGGTACTGCTTGGAGCCCAAAACACAATCATTGCAGTTCTGTATTTAAAACTGAACAGACTTGAAGCATGAAAATGCATTTTAGGGTTCATGCACATGCAGTGCCAGGTGACTCGGATGACTTGTCAGAGCTGTATTTCTCATTCTGCATAGTCAGTAAATTACATGGCATCCTGACTTATTTCGGTTAGTATTTTTCTCTGCTCAAACCCAGTGAATCTGGACCAAAAACCCAAGATACTGCTGAAGAAAACATTTTCCTCTGTTGAAAAGGCTGACATTTTAAAGACAAATAGCCTCTGGTATTTCATCATTCACTTGTGGGAACGCTGTGAAGCCTGACAGACATACAGCTGCATACACTTTGCAAAAACATTAAATTCATTATTGAGAAAAATCGCACTTCAACAAGCCGTGCAGCACAAACCACACTCTGCTATTTAATATGGAAATCCACAGCCCACATATGGTCTCATCACGGGGGTGTGCAACATGGCGACCCTGACAGACACACTGGGAAAAACACTTGAGTTGTGCACCAAAGATGTCTGTACAAGCTTGGTAGAATTGTATAATGCAGCATAATTACACAGGAATGTAGGTATGAGTGGCAGCTCCAAGAAAAGGAATGTGTGGTAATTATAAGTGTGAAGAAGCAATAAGCATTGAAATTGAACATGATTGCCTTTAATGGGAGCTTTCTGGGAATTTGAAAGATTTAAATAAATAAATAAAAAAAACAGGAAGTGCAAATGTGAGGAACTTTTTTTACCATAAAAATCCTTAAGTTAAAGGCAAATTGTAATAAATGAGCCACGATAGACAGAGCGTAACCTGAAATGGCAAGTTTCCACCTTAAAGAATTTTTTTCCCCATAAAAAGACCAAAACCAACAAGATGTCACATCTCTCTCTCAAACTTTTGAATTTCCCCACCCTGTCTGTGGTTTTCTGTCCTGATAATGATAACAACCACAATACTACTATTACTGCTAATAATGATTATAATAATCTTTTTTCAGATAGCACCTTTTATACAAGAAATGCAGCAGCAGGGCATTATGTGAGTGCTTCTCATAAAATAGTCATAATGAACATAAATCAGACAAACAGGGCAATTCAGTATAAAAGCACATTTAAAAATTTCTGAATTTAATAAAAATCATAAAATGACACAAATGATAAAAAGTTATGTTAAAAGTAAAATCATGCATCATAAAATCAAAGAATCGTAAAACTATAAATCACAGGAGTTGCATCAGAGTGAAGTGTAAAAAGAAAGAGTTTCAGACCTGTATTTTGAAAGTAAGAGCGAGTTAAAGTCTTTCAAAAATATTTAGCGAGCAGCTTCTCTGATATCTATAAGTAGTGTAGACTGCATCCCCGATCTTCTTCCGGCTGTCGCTGTAAACCTCCAATAAACCAGCAGCAGATGATCGCAGTGTTCTTGGAGGCAAATAGATAACAAGGGAGTTAGTGACGTAGCTCGGTCCCAGCCCATGTAGGGCTTTGTATACAAGGAGGAGGAGCTTAGAATCAACTGTAAATGTAACAGGAAGTCAGTGCAGAGCAGCTCAGACTGGCCTGATGTGCTCTCTCCTCTTGGTTCTGGTTCAAAGTTATAAATGAGCTGAAGTCTGTCAGTGGAGTTATTTGGGAGGCCAGTAAAAAGTGCGTTACAGTCGTCGAGTCGGCTTTAAATAATGGCATGAATCAGTTTCTCAGCATCTTTTTTTTTCGTCATTTAGAAATGGTCGTACCTTAGAGATGTTTCTGAGCTGGAAAAATGATGTTTTTGTTGCCTTGTTAATGTCGGACTTGACAACCCGGTCTCACTCTGAAGTTGTCTAAATCCAGCGCTTGAGCAGTGACTTGCAGCAAAAGCTGTCCTTTAACGTTTGCATGATACACAGCTTGTTGCCATTATAGATTAATGGCGCTCGGGGGCATCAGGGGGAAACACGGCGGGAAAAAGAGGGGAAGTCAAGGCAGCGAAAGTCTGAGTAGGGTGGACAGGATGGGGCGGTGGATGCATTCAATAAACACTTGTCATGTTTCCATCAGCCTGTTCAGATGCGCATGTAGGAGTATCACATCGGAAAATTATGATGGAAATGCCAAAATTCGAATTAAAATCCCCTGATTCGCACAAACTAAAATACGCTCGCTTTAGCCGGGTTTTGGTTGATTCGAAAAAATGGTGATTCTCTCCATGGTGATATCCACACTCCGGGTCGGGAAGGCGGTAATGCATTTAGAAGCTGGTTGCCAACCGCCAGAAAACGTAGCAGAAGAAGAAGAATGTGAGACTTGTTTTGTTTCCGGTTCTGCGGAAAACTCACGCGAGTTTGTTGTTTTCACAAAAGTCTGTACATTTAATGGAAACACACAGGATTCGTTTTTCTTTTAATGCGCATTTCCCAATGATTTGAATCACTTTTGGATGGAAACATAGCTACTGACTCCCAGCTGGATGAACGGTGTTCGCCTCCTGTAAGATTATAAAGCAAAACCCTTTTTTTTTTTTCCTAAACCATACCACAAGCGTTTGTTGTTGGTATGTAGTCCTGTATGTAACAGGCATAGCATGACAGGGCGTCCCAGAACACAAACAACCAACACACCCAGTGTACCTTGCACAGCGTATATGGACATGGCAAGTCTATGTCCAAACGTCAATATGTGACGAGGTCAGAATGAGAATGTGTTGGACGTGAAGCTTAGTTCTGAATCTAGGATCACACCAAGGCTTGTAACTCTAGATTTAAACCAGGGAGTTAAATTCCCCAGATTATGAAGCAGCAGCAGTCCTAAACCAATTTGTCCCAACTAGACACAGAAATCTTTAAAAAAGGTTTCACTGTTTTTTTCCCCTAAAACAGCCGGACACCGTAATCTTCAGAAAACACTAATAAAACACTGAAAACACTGAGCTGACCAATAAATCAGAGTGTCGTGAGCTTTAAGGGTAACTTAGGTATTTTCCAACCTGGACCCTATTTTCCAGTGTTTTTATTTTTAAATGGCCGATGGGAACAACAATTTTTGAATTTGTTCTGGTATTGAGCGAGACTGCTTCTGCCAGCAGCAACAAGACAGGCTGCAGATCCCAGCGGCCGAGTGAACACTGACAATTTATGTCATATAAACCTGCTCGTTTTTACCACTGACAGGCTCACGTTGTTATTTTAAGTGTCTGACAATTTATAAGAACTGGCAGGTCACCAGCCGTGCAGCTCTTTCTACAACTGAAGTCATTAAAGTAAGCAAACTAAAAGTTGGACTTAAGATGGGACTCGGGTCCAAAATACACTGGCAGCACAATCTGGTATGTGCTAACAATCATCCACACATGGAGGAAGTGAGGCGCGCACGCTGTGACTGAATCAGCCACTGCTACATTTTCAAACATCACCTCCAGAAATGAGTGGCTGCCTTGCTCGGCGCCCTGGCTGCTGTACCTTGCCGTCTCTTGTTCATTGACAGCATGTGCTACTCTATCGCTCCCCGTGGATGAGGACAGAGTCACTGTTGGGTTATATATACCCAAACTTTTATGACTCACAGTTCTGCCTTTATGAAGGTCATGTCAAAAAAGACAAATATCCTGCTGAGCCATACGAAGATAATGGAAAAATAACATGAACATATTTTGACTCCACAGCAGCTCCACAATTTACTGTGTATGCTTTATGATATTGAAGCCATGTCATCATTTTGGGATCTGTGTGCTGTCTGCTGTGACTCATAAATATATATATTTTAAGACTCTACAGAGCCATGGTGCACCACTGTTACAGGTATCATATTCAGAAATGACAGAATGGAGATTCATGTCTGTTGCTCTGTGGTCCATTTAAAGTGCAGGCTGTTTCCACAGAGGTCATTGAAAAATAATTCATCTCTATTTTTCTTGCATGTTGCTGCCTCTGCTTTGGCCTCCTGCTAAGTACTGTACTTACCCTTCACAGCAGGAGGCCTTTGAACCAGATAACAGCTTCTCCAGAAGTGTGGAGCAGTAAAAGGATCATGTTTGTTTGATGTCAGGCCTGGAGAGACATCTGGTAAATTCAGCATAACGTGATAAAGCAGCTCCAAAGCAGAGATAATACTGGCAGTGACGCAGACTCAATAGATACGTACAAAGAGGCGCGATGAAGATGTAGACTCATATTTACATAATTCAATCATTGCTGTTTCTTCTGTTGGTAATAAATGACATGATGTAAGAGATGAAGGATTTTATTCAAATCAATTTGTGAAAAGTCCAAATCTGATCCTCGTTAAGAGATATGACAAATTAACAAAGCAACTTTGTCTGAATTGTTGAGCCTAATCTGACTTGTCAGGCTTTTTTTTTAGACTTTTCCAAACTTCTCTGTAGATTTCAAATCATTTTCAACATCAGCAGACCAACAGCCAGATTTTCTGACTGTGTTATCGTGTTGCCAGCAGACTGTAGGTGGGCGCTGTGGCTCAGATCAGTTAACACCAAATGGTTTCATGTTTCAGAGACCCAGCTTTAATCCCTTCATCCCTCTATCCTTCATCTTTTCCCTTCAAACCTTCGACCCTCATCCCTGTATCCTTAACCCTTTAACCCTCATCTCTTATCCCTTCATCCTTTTCTCTTCAAACCCTTGACCCTTATCCTTTCATCCTCCACCTCCAGCTCTTATCCTTTCATCCCTCTATCCGTATCCCTTCATCATTTCCCTTCAAACCCTGGACCCTCATCCTTTCATCCCCAAGCCTTCATCCATTCATCTCTCAACCCTCATCCCTTTGACCCTTGACCCTCATCCATTCCTCTCTTGACACTTATCCCTTCATCTCTGTACCGTTTGACCTTTGTCTTTCATCCATTCAACCCTCATCCCTTCATCCCTCATCCATTTAACCCTTGATCCTCACCCTTCACCCCTTCATTCCTTAACTCTGCAGCCTTGTTTATCACAAGCCCTCAGACAAGCCCCACTTTGTTACGCCCCACCCTTAGGCGGCCCTATGGGGCAAACAACACTCCAACACCGATCCAAAATATCACGTAAACACCTTTAAAACACTCAAATCCATCGGATTTATTACAAGTAAAATAAGCAAACAAGACAACAAAAATCCCAGGCTGAGAAGCAGCAGGACCAACAGTCCCCACACCAGAGGCCTCTCTCCTTTGCTGCTGCCACAGGAGCTCTTAACCACCTCCTCCATGCCAGGTGCCGTGCACTGTGTTAACTAATGCAGCACACCTGGGCAGATCTGCAGGTGACTTTTTGGATAATTTCATCACTGCATAACTCATAAATGTTCAGACAAGCTTAATATGTAGTTATTTGTGATGCTATGTATATATGCAACATTTTCTTTCAAGCTGATTTGGTTGCAAATATCGAAGTTTGCTTCAGTTATAAGACACTTGGGGTGGAGCTGTCTTGCAGGTTGTGGTGTAGACAGACAGTGTAGGAGGGTGCATTCAGTCGCATGCTGTACTGCTTGCCTTGTATTTGACAACATGAGCCACGCTCTGGCCCGTGCTCTCACAAACGGTGGTAAACATTTTGGCCTCGCTGGCTTAGTGCTCCAAACGCCTTGAACAACGCCCTGCTTGTACGATAAGTTCATTTTTAGAAATTCTGAATTTTACATTGTAGAAAACAGAATGGGAATAAGCTTGTACAGACCTGGAAATAAAATCAAATCCCATACTATTCCATACTGCATATGAACCAACATCCATGCGAACACTTTCAATCCTACAGTTCAAAAAGGTTACTAAAAACGTTGGGTCAGGGTGTAAGTGGGTGGATGTGTGGGCAATGTAACTGTGGGTGGTAAAAATCACAAGGGACCTAAACAAAGCATTTGGAGAGAGCCTGTGCCAGAAGCATGAGGTGACAGCTTTTATATTGTCAGTCAGCCAGCGCAGACGACCCCGCCTCCCAATTACATGAACCTGCAAGAGAGACACAAAAGCAGCAATCAGAGCAGCAGTGTTCACAGACCTGTTAACTTCCTGGGCAGTTAAACACCACCAGGCATGACAATGGCACCAATCATGCCATTGCTACTGCTGCAAATCTCCCTCCTCACTTTAGCCTGTTCCCTACTTCAAATTTAAAGCCTGCATTTGATTGTGTTTCCCAATCATCATGTAAATTGCTCGAAAAAGTTGCATTTTATACCAGATCACTGTTCTTGAAATCAAGGATAGTAATCTGGGCACAGGGCCAATCAAAGTGCAGAGACTGCTGTGACCTAGAAAGTCAGTTTGTCTCACCATTCAAGTCAACACAGTTGGAGTCCTTGTTGTCCTCGATGTAATTGCAGCTTTAGACACTGCTGGGCCAGCACATTCTCACTCCGACCTCGTCACATATTGACGTTTGGTCATGGACCCTCCAGGTCCACACGTCGTGCAAGGTTCCCTGGCTGTGTTGGTTGCTGATGTATCTCCAAAGGTCACTCGGATGTTCCCCGAGTTCACTCCCCTTCCATTTGCATATGCTTCCCGCATCGTGTCTGACACACGTCTTTGTCCACTGTTTTACAAATGACAGAATTTTACCTGCCTTTGAGATGAAATGATTATTTCTGCCCTTTCAACATTTATTGGTGTGTCTCTTAATGTAAGAGTTTATTTTGCACTCAAATTTAAGTATCTAAGTTTGTATTATATATCCATTGCATGATGTCACACAGATTTTGATAAGCCTCTTAACTCAACAAAATATGGAGAATTAAAAAGGTCAGTTACCCCATGAACCTGCCGTATTTCTAGGCTTCTTCTAAAAATGAATAAATGGAAACAGCTTAAAGAATTAAAATAAAACATCGTCTGTTGTCACAGTTATAGTTATATAGTTATAGATGCATAAAGGAGGCCAGGACTTAAGATCTCTTGCCGTGCCAACTCAGTACACATTGTCTAAACTGTAAGCCTCAGGGCCTCGGAGAAAAAACATGACAGTCATAAGTGGCTCAGCTGTAAACCTATTCAACAACACACCTTTGAGGCTTTGCCAAAAGCTCAAATGTTTCCCTCAAGCATCCCTCTCTGTCAGCTCTCCAAGCCCTGCAGTGGTGGCATTGTAAGCAGGAAACAAACGCTCGTCTTCTCAGAGCCCCTCTGGAGGTGAAGTACGCATCACGATACAAAACAGTCCTCTGAGCGCCTTAAGAGGCATCCAAACAAGCAACAAAGTGTTGAGTTTCATTCCTTTGTAGTCTCCTCTGCTTCTGGTTATCTGCTCCACTCCCCCTCCTCTGCCTTCTTTACCTCTTACTTGAGCCTCCTAGAAAACAAGTGACCATGGAGTACGGATATCCGATATTCTCAAGAATCAACAGAAGGCCAAACAGACCCGAGACTAAAGCAAAGAGTCTGTTTAACATGGCTGATATCATTCTTTGAGTAGCCACCCAGAGAGACCTTGCCTGGTGCTTGGAATACTTTGAGTACCCAGAAGCAAACCACAGTTATGTGACATGTGTATGCTACTACGTAGCAGATGAATTGATAGTTTATGTTTCAACAACGCTGTCATTCATCATGTCGGATAGACAGGATCAAGGATAGTTATCTTAATATATTAAATTCTGGGAACAGGGCAATCATAGCACAGAGACTGCCAAGACTTAGAAACTCAGTTCGTGACTGTTGTGGTGGGTTAACTGGACCAAGCTGAGGTAAACGTCTGGTTAGGTTTAGGAACAAAAACCACAGCAATATCCTGGAATAAAAAAACAACTGCTTTTCGCGCTTAAAACAATGCTGGAAAGTTCTAAACAAGTTGCTACAAAACACCCACATTTGCTGCCCGAAAAGCCGCTGGAAGACACAGAAATGGCTCACTTATTCACAGCAGGTTTTGTATTAGTAGGTCTCACTCAACTGTCTGCAGCTTGGTAGGCATCTCGCCTAGATGACACCCCTTCCACCATCGCCTCCACCTGCAGATGATAAAGTCACCTCATTTACTAACTTTGGAAACCTACACATCCACATTCATGTCCTGGCTCTGAGGTCATTGCTGTGACTCAGACACTGCAGGAGTTGTATGTTGAAATATTACAAATCAATGTGGAACAACTGGAGTGTCACAATCAGCACAAGGACAGCAAACTTCCAAGAGGAGCAGGGGCGTTATTAGAGGCTGTGAAGCAATCAGTGTGCTGGGATCATTTTTTTTTCATCAAATCAGAAAATCAGTAAGGAAGTTCATTCTTGTATTGTGTGTGTTTCTATGGACCCTGAGTCTGGAATAAAGTATATCTATCTATCTAGCTTGACCTTGATAGATAGGAAATTTGTTTTCATAACTTGGACATGCTCTTATCTCACAAGACAAACATACGGCAACAATACATTAAACATAGAGTCATACATTTTTATTTAACCAGAAAGTCCCATCGAGACTAAATTACAAAAGAGACCTGGCGTCCGTTGTTCGAAAGTAGAATTAAGCACTCCAGGATGAGTGGAAAAGCGAGGCTGGACAAAGTCTCATAAGTCCATCCTGGCTTAATTGGTTGTTCGAATGCCAAGCCAGGCTGAGAAGGAGCAGCTACGTCAAGCCAGGTGTAACTTATTCAGGCAAGTGCGCATCCACGTCTCTCTTAAATAGACCACATGGGTTGATCACAGTTTCACTGATGTACTGATGGAGAGGACACGTGCAGCGTGTCATTACAGGGACTTATGAGGAGGTTAAACACAAAACTAAAAAAAGAAACACAGCAGCAATTATTAAGCAGAGAGAAAATACTTGGCAGACAATTGACCTGTGGCTAAGCCCCGCCCTCAAACATGATGAGCCAATCACAGTGCGTATAGCCATCCCCATACACTGGGACATCCTCTGCCTGGACGTCCATTGAAATGCATCACAGAAAGTCAGTTTGTTCCGTTTTATGAGCTTTTTCTGAGATCTGCAGTTTAAACTGGTCAAGCGGTGTGCATGGGGTACATGCAGCTCTGACACAAGGTATCCTGAGAGGCTGGCGACCAGGTGTATTTTTACACTTTAAACCACATCTCAAGCCAGAAAAGTGTCTCCTTTGGATAAAGTTGTGTGGTAACGTTAGACCACAACATCAACTCAACGTGAATAAGATTAACAATGATGTCTACATCTGTTCTAAGGTAAGTCAACATTGTGTTTGAGGCAACATATTGTCACTTTGCTGGAAAGAAATATAAAGTTATCTTTAACATCTCTAGCTAACGTTAGCTAAAGTTAGCCTAACGTTAGCTCCTAGCTGCGTTGTTCATCATGTCACCTTGTTTGCTGGGAGTTCATTAGCTTGTTTTGTTCTAGTTTTGTACTTTGGTGATGGTACATCATTGTTAGCTGTTGTCCAAAGGGCTCTAGTTAAGCTAACGTTAACTTCTGGAGCTTAGCTTCTGAAAATCAAGTTATGTGAGTTCCATTACGTAACATGTACTAACTGGGACAACTCCATTGTGCAGTAGTATAGAAAATGTAAACCTTAATCAAAGCTGCTGACACTTATGAAGCACGTATTGAAGTGACACAAGCAGCGTGGATCACGTGTAATGGTCGAGCTCTAACATTCAGCTCCACATCTCCCCAGCGGTTTGCTCTCGGTGCAGCAACACTAAGAAACTGCGCTAATGAACATTTCCCTCTCTGAGTCTCTGTTTTTAATAAACAAGCAGCATCATTAATCTTTGGCTCTGCGAGCTCTGCGTATTGATTTCATTGGGGGTTTGAAGGGGCTTTTAATTGTGTGTGTGTGTGTGTGTGTGTGTGTGTGTGTGTGCAGTGAAACACACACTGTTGGTGCCTCCTTCCCTTAATTGGTGTTAATAAACACATTTGCAGGAAATTTAAAAGGCTGAAGGACAAAATTAGCCACTGAATAAATTATGCCTCCTTTTAAAAATCTTAAGCCACCTGGTTAACGTGTGCAGCAGGTGGAGGGTGTCAGATATGTGGCAAAGGAAAAATACGGATACTTTTGTGAAGATTTCTCAGCTGGCTGATACTAGAGAGACATTTGATGTGCTGTCCTTGAGCTTCAGACTCATTAAGAGGAAAATGATGCATACAGCTGTTTGTTCGGTCAAACAGTGTTGGATGGAGACACCCGGTGAGGATCCTGAGGGACTTATTAGAAGACAAATTACATCAATTAATCAACTCATTGAGCTATAAAATGTTGTATGGAACATCATGTCCAACAGGCCTGCTGATTTACACTGCAGTAGAAATTCGATCTTTGAAGCAGCACGACATGGATGTGCACCATGAAAGATTTCTGACCTCCTCAGCTGTTTTCCAGCACCAGGCTCCTCCAATCCTCTGAGAGATTCTCTCAATGCTCCTAGTTTAGGATTCAGGGGTGATTCAACCTCCGTAGCTGTCCCCAGACTGTGAATCAGCTTTTTTATATTCAGTGTATTTGATGAGTTGCAGAGTTGCAGCAAAGCTGACAACTACATTTAAAAAAAACAACAAAAAAACATGACCTGAAATTCAAAATATGAGATGAGTAGGAGCTTCCATGTTGTACAGAGGCAGGTTATTGGCTGTAGTTGGATGGGACTGCGCCCTTCTGGGGATCCAGTTGTCCGTCCTTGGGTTTAACACTCTGAATGTGTCCCATCCAGCAGCAGTTGGTTCATTTGTTCTGCTGACGTCCCCACTTTTACAAGTCACCCTGACTCCCCCTTCCTGTAGCATGTTTGTTGTACCTCATCAATCTCTAGTTGTGATAGCAGTTGCCATTTGTGAATGTTGGAACACTGGGCTGGGACTTGTTTGTTTGTCAGCCCAGATGTTGGGTTTCGAAGCATCCATCTATCCCACATCCTCTGCATGCTTCCCCTCTCACTGGGGTTACTTGCATAGTAGCATTCCTGCAGGTCCATATTCTCTGCTCTAGTTCATGGGCCAATTCCAATTCCTATCTTAACCCTCAATCTTAACCCTCAAGCTCAACCCTCAATCTTAGTAGCCCTCAAAACCAAGTGTTAAGGGCTATGTTGTGACTTAGAAATGGGACACCCCTCAAAGGCAAATACGTCTTAAGACTGTGGGGGGCCAAAATTCTGTCCAGTCTGTCAGTTCAAAGAATAAGAAATATACATCATCAGTAGTCATCAATAAAAAGATGCAATGATTTTTTTTCCCCAACACTTTATTTCAATTCTTGTACAAAACAAGCAGTGACAGACATGAACAGAACAAATATGCCAGGGTTAAGAGAAAAGAAAGAGAAATAAGATAAACAAATAAATAAATAAAAAGTTCAGCAGCTCAAACCATTAAATTGTTTACATATTTTCAGAGTCTTTATAGCTTTGGAGTTTGTGGAGTGCTGAATGGTTTCTAAGTATTGCTGCATTTCATTCATAAAAATTTTGAACAAGGATTTTCTATTATAAAATTTACTCTTATGAATATAGAATTTCGCTATAGATAATAAATAGATTAATGAAATAGAATTGTTTTTGTTTAGAAATGCTGACATCATAAAATCCAAACAGCACATCTTTGTACAGTAGTGAAAATAAAACATAATGTTACAATTAATATACTCGACAAAATCTTTCCAAAAAGTGACAGTATAGGGGCAGCAAAACAAATGTGCAGTTACCAAACAATAATCTGCTGCCGTCTGCAGCTGTGTTGATTTCATATTGTAACAGAATGCTTGATCACTCGGGGAACAGTTGCCGTTGTGCCTGAGAATTATGTTATGAATATGAACAGTTCACAAGTTACAAATTACTCACTCCCATAGTTTTTTTTGGAGCCTGCGTGCTTTTTGTAAACTTGTCTTCATTGGTGGCCCTGAAATGAATCAGGGCTTGTGTTTTGTTTGGTGGCCCTGAAATGGAACAGAGATAACAACATTACTTTCTTTTATTTTTTTGGCTACCTGTCAGATATTCGTTAAGTTATTAGTTTAGTTTCATGCAGTATTGCAAGTATTATCACAATGAATACTGTAGTCAACATCCAGCAGAGCTAGTGAGGCTGTTTATACGGTCACACAAGTGTTATCTGGTGACTTTCATCCACGTTAACGTTTCACTCTTTGGGTTATAAGTTGATATTCAACCAAATAATCTGTACCACAACAACCGACTGAAGTTATTCAGCAGAAAGTCACCAGATAATACGATCACTAACGTTAACCTGCAGCTGTAACGTTACCAGCTGCAGACTCTACGGCTACAGGAGATGACACCGTCCGTTCATCTTACAAAAATGTCAATGCAAACATTTCACGTATATTAAAACAACTTAACAACTACATTATCACTGAGAAACATGACTTTTTGTAACTGAATGACAGCATACTCGGTTATCAGAGAACCAGGGTTACGTGCAGGGGCAAGCGCCCGCGCCGGCTTCGTTAGCTAGCCAAAAGATATGTGTGTTACACTACATAGAGGTCTATAGTCCATAAAATGATGTTAAACTAAGATAATGCAACAGTTATCATAATTTTAAAACAACTATTAACGAGGAAAATACTCACATTGATAACTCTGCTTCCTTACGCTTGTCGCCGCCATCTTGCATTGACTGAATCGTCTGTACTCGGCCGGGCTTGGCTGGGCTCGGCGGATGATGCGCAAAGGATTCTGGGATAGCACTCACTACCAAGGGTGGTCCTGGAAAATCTTAAAAGTGAGGCACATACAGCCCTCAAACTTGCCCCTCAGCTTAACGTTCTGAGAATCGGGACAGCACTAGCACTTCGCGGGAGTGCGCATTTTTGAGATTGAGGGTTAAGATTGAGGGTTAAGACAGGAATTGGAATTCACCCCATCTCTGTCTTGATCCAGTAGCCCATTTTTCATCAGGTTGCCCTGGTTCCTCAACACCTGACGCTGCACCTTGCTGACCCGGGTGACGTCCAAGCGGAGATGACTCTCGTCCTGAGGTAGGCTAGCAGCATTAAGAACCTTGCCCACGGGTTCAGACTGGATACGTGTTGCCCCGCCCTGACCAGGAATCAAACCCCTCGATCTTCCATGCTAAAGTCTGTAGTCTTAAAGTTTATCAGTCCACTTTCATTTACTTAAATGCACATTGGGTTGATGGTGAAGACCCCTGGAACCAACCAAGACTATTAATTAAAGGCTGTGACAAACCCTCCAACAGCTGTGATGTTGGAGGGTTACAACAGGTGGTGTCTGCTTAGGTGCTCTAGGGTGTCATCTGACAAAACTTTTGGTATGCTGGCACACGATGTACAACATAACGTTTAATGGAAAACAATTGTTTCTGCTCTTTGATTTAAGAACTGTAGTTCTCACCCATATATTTTTATTTTTCATATGAAACATATTTCGACCCAAAGATGACTGCAGACGCCTCAGTCAAGATTAACTAATCGATCATCCCCGTGTTCTGAGTTTCTATGCATGTGTTGTCCCCCAGTGATGTGACCAATCCACCTCCTCCAGGCTGAAAAATGAAACCAACGTGCAATTGCCAGAAACTGCACTTCCTGTATTGGCCACTTGAGGCTGGCTCCAGCAGCCAGTCACTCCCCATAGACTCCCATGTAAAAATGTCTAACGCCGGAATTCCACTGGATGTGTGTCCGTTGCGGAGCAGCTGTGCTGGTTATAAGCTGTAGTAGCAAAGTCCAGTAGCCAATGGGTGACGTCATGTTAGCTACGTCCATTTTTTTTCCCAGTCATTGGATATGATGCAACATGACACGGTGTCCCAGCTCTCATTTAATGAACTTGGAATCAGCACAGCACTGATACGCAGCTGCAGCTCGTTGTAATCAGCAGGTATGAGATCACGCTGCATTTGTCTTAACCACTCTTAAAGTCACCTTAACACTTGAAATTTAACAAGTGTTTATGTTCAGGTGCTCATCAGTCATTGCTCAACGAATTAAAATCCCACTTGAGGTTTAGGTTAATGACACTTCACTTCTTCATCTGAGCCTCCATGTTTCCGTGCCGAATACACCATCATTTCCTTTTTCACAGCAGCCTTGTTACACCTACATTTTACCTGCGTCTTCCTTGCAGAACTCAGTAAACACAGGTCAGTGTTTAATGAAGCACTCTGGCTGTTGCTGTCACAAAAGTCAGGGACTGTCATGTCACCATTATTTGCTTCCAGGTGGTAAAGATTTGACAAAACTCGGTGTTGAACCCACAGCAAGACATGGGTGATAGAAAAACAGTTTTTCTTTGTCATCAGCCTGAACATTTGTTTATCAGTGGGTGTGTGATAAAGGAAGTTATGTAAGCGATAATATGCACAATTGTAAAGGATGATGCTGAGGTTGAGAGCCCACCTGGGTCTGCTTCACTGTGATCTAACAGAAATACATAAAATGACCATGACCTCCTAACACTGCATTACATGGTGGTGGCTTCAGCACCAAAGCCATTTGCTTAGTTTTAGACAAAGATATTGTGTTCCATTAGATAACTAAGTGTCCTACTTACAGGACATAAGTGCCATGTGAAGTGAAGTGTCGTGTAGAGTAGAGCGGGTAGATGCAGGAGATAACAGATCACAGAAACTCCAAGAAATAAGTTTAATTCGAGATAGTGCAGACAAGGCAAAGTGGATGCACAGCAAAACAAAGGATCCAACAGACTGAAGTGATACAAACTAATGTGACAAAGGGATGAAGTGCAGGTGGAGAGAATGTGGGAGAAGCTCAGGTGAAGGGAAAAAGGTGATTAGGCAGGACAACAAGCAGGAAGCTGATTGGCTGGGAACAACCCTGAGAGCAGGGAAGGACTGACGAGGCTGATGCAGGGCAGGTGTGTGGACGGGCCAATGAGGGAAAAGCAGCACAGAAACATAAGACGGGGAAAAACACAGTAAACAGAAAACCCCAAACCCAGAAAACACAATCCTCTTAATAACTCAGTCCTGAACCAAGACTAAGTCATGACTGAAACCAAAGTGTATAAAGACCAAGACAAGATCAAGACTTTGAAGGGTTGCAACCAAGTCAAGTCCATGAGTGGACTGGTGTGAGTCCCACACTACATGACACACTTACATATGTGGAACATGCAAACATGCATGGTTTTAACATTAATATGTGTATGTGCTATCCAAACAGCTAACCAAGTGGGAAGTCAAAAATTCGATTTTATACATCCAAAGAACCTCCATGAAAATGAATTTGCTTGGCAACCACACCAGGCGTCTAATTGAGACAGGCCTTTCTTTGTCAAAATGTGTAGCTACACCAGGCTAGTAAAAGGGACTGGTGTTTCATTGGGACTAAGCTTTTAACCTCTCTAACTCCTCAAGGACGCTGATATCCGCGCTCCCCCCTCCTCTGTTAAATGGTATCTCCCAGGCGCACTGTGTCATCAAACCATGTGATGTTTGGTATTGCCGGATTAAGGAAGCTCTCGACCTTTCAAAAATAACATTGTTTTTCTTTTATTTCTTATGTATTTCGCACCAGAGCAGCCTGAACACACAAAGGGAAAAGTTAAAGGATTACTCACGATCTTATGTGGAGCTGTTAGCGGGGACTTAGCTGGTTTATAAAAGGTAAGAGTCTCACTCCTACCACTATTTCTGGCTGAGATATACCGTCTAGAAAGTGGGATCATAATTTTCACGTTTCATATGGCTTTATTTGGTGATATTTTATGGTGTTTCTGTCATAAACAACATCAGCTATCATAATCACACCTGATTTCAATAAGGTACAATGTCTGAAGCTGGCTGAGTGTTGTTTGATCACTGATAGTACTGTTTTGAAGCAGAGTGACCGACTTGTCATTTGGAGCTCCGCCTGGATCTTTTCATGGTAAAAACACTGTAGAATGGTTATACTTTGAGCAGTCTTCTTCAAATTTGAAACAAGTGTTCATTGATAGTGTGCCTACAGCCCCACAGTGTCATTTACCTGCTCAGATGAAGCCACAGACAGTTATTCATCCTGAAACACATTTTTTTTTATTTTAGGCAAAATCTTCAATTTTTTACTGACTTCAGAGGCCCATTACTCTGTCTCTGTATCACCTAGAGTGTTTCTGACACTTTCACAAGAAACTTCAGGGAGTTTTCTTTCTGGCAAGACCTCATGCATGCATGTAGTCAGAGCGGTTCAGAAGCTACAGTCATTTTAATTTGGGTATGTCATTTTAGTTTGTAGCGTTTTTGTACAAAATGGGGGTGGAGTACAAGTTTTACAGTATGTATATATGTATAAGAGTACCATTAGAAATGTCTTGATAAAAGGCACCAAAGAGGTGAATTTTACATGTGGCTTTCCTTTGTTTCCTAGGGTCAAACAAATACAAAAACACTGTGGAGCTGACATAATACATAATCTTATAATCATGTGATTATTATTGATATTCTGCCTCCTGCCGACCAGCTAACGCTCACAGGCAGGGGATGTGTTTGATGGCACATCAAGATTTATCCGATTCAATTAATCATGTGAGAATCATGATTCACAGAGACATCAGAGAGAGAAACTGTAGTACACGAGTGTGTGTGTGTGTGTGTGTGTGTGTGTGTGTGTGTGTGTGTGTGTGTGTGTGTGTGTGTGTGTTTGTGTGTGTTTGTGGGGACAGGCCAGGGAAGTATTTTGACCTTTTCCTCCTCGTGTCAAAACCATTTAAGAGGGTGAAGCTGAGAGGTGTGGAAGAGCATCTGTGGCTGACTGTGTGTATGTGAGGATCTGTTCTATAGAAAGACAGTTTGTTCCAGATTCAATTTGTAAATCTATTTTATTTCCAAACGGAAAGAGGAATGCATCCTGACAGGAGGAGAATATTGCAGCCATCAGAGGACTTCTTGTTTGTTATTATTCTGCAGTTATCGTAATTAACTTTGTCATCTCTGCCTTAATAATGTATGAGAGCAATGAAGAGAGACAGACTGAAAATACAGTAATTAGATATATGGCTGCTATAAACACTGATGTTCTTCCCTCTCAGCTACAGAAAACCACTTTATTTCCATTTTGCATTCACTCATTCTGAAACAACGCACCAGTGGTGTTTGTTTAGGCGTATATGATGCATAAATAGATTTTCCCCCTGAGGGCAGAAACACACTACATGTGTCACAGTAGAATACGTCAGATGCAACAATTGTTTTAGACGTCACATTGTGCAGTTAAAGTGTCAAACTGCTCATCATAACAAAATATACGTGTCTGCTCTGAAGTTGATTTGAGTCTGGAGCTTCAACAAAGGCTCAGTTTTTATTTATTTATTCATTTACTTGTGTCTCTGTGATGTTAAAGACACCCAGCAGTGCCTCAGCTTCTTCTAGATGAAATAAGTTAAAAGTTGAATGGTTACAATTTAAGAAAAATTAGAAATTTAGGATGTGATTGCATTTGTATTTCACGTTTACTGGATTACAGTGGGGAAGTTACGTGTCACTTGATTTAGATGGAAGGCAGCAGTTGGTTATAGGAGAACAAGGAGTTTTGAATCAGACTCTAGGGGTCAGATGTTTAAATGATGCACACACACACACACAGACACACACACAGACACACACACAGCTACACTTGATCTGGTATCTTCTTAAGAAAAAACCATTCTTCAGACCAGGTGTTCACAGCTCAGCATCTGATATATTTTCATCCGTAGCTCTACATGTGTCTCAGTTTGCAGTAGATTTATGTGCAGGTGCCAGGTGTTTATCTCACCGTGCTGTACAACCTGAGTTGCCTTTGCCTTTTATCCATTCACCTTCTTGCTTTACACCAGTAATAAGATTAGCATGGAGAACATCTGAGCAGTTCACCCCCACTATAAAAAAGTTGGGACACTGTGTAAAATGTAAATAAAAACAGAATGCGATGATTTGAAAATCATTTCTTGTGTCTCTTTTTTAACCTTAAACTGGGTGGTGATTTCAACTGAATCCCAAACTACATCACTCTTCTCATCAACCAGCCGTCTGTTCTCTCACAGCCAAAGTTCTCAAGTCAAATTTAGGTGACCTCAGCCTCTCTGATGTCGGACGCTTCTTCTGTCAGTGCTCCTTCTTTTCTCCAGTCCACCATTCCTTTTCGAGAATTGATTATTTTTTAATTGATAATAAGTTATTGCCGCGTCTTAAATCCATCACCTACAGCAGTATTGTTTTTTCTGGTGTTATTTCTGGATAGCACTGCTGCTTCGTGTTGGTGGGAACCAGTTGAGGTGGTTAAGAATCTGATACTTCATAGATGTCTCAGGGAAGTCCAACACTGAAAGGCTTATATACCTCATTTAGTAAGGAAATGCCTCAGGATTGCCGCAAGGAGATGGATGATGTAGCTGGAGAGAAAGATGTCTGCTGCCATTATGACTAAGATCTGCTTAACGATTGATTGATCAGAATCTTAAAGACCAGACAAAACTCTTCTTTACCCATTACGAAATTTGTCTGCGGTGTTGTGTCTCACTGAAAGACACTTAGCAGAGCAGCTCAAGACTAGCCAAATGTCTTTCTACCAACTCCAGTCCAGTATGTCCTTACACACTGTATGTTACAGCTGAGATCATTTGAACACATTCTGATCCCAACTCGTCAAATATCGTTGCTTGGTCACTGCCGTTCATGTCTATATATTAAAGGGATAGTGCACCCAAAAATTAAGATTCAGCCATTATCTACTCGCCCATATGTTGAGGGAGGCTCAGGTGAAGTTTTAGTCCTCACAACACTTGCGGAGTTGCACGTGAGTGCGGTGCCCAGAGAGGCAGTCAGAGCTACAGGCTACAATGAGGCTAAAAACAGAGTTCAAATGACGTTTTTCCAAACAACTTTTTATGTCGGGGCTTCAGGACACTTGGATCACTACGGACGAGCAGTATGGAGATATTTTGTGGTTTCAATTATGTGTTTTTGGACGTTTGAATCTGGGGCGCCGTCAGCCTCCATTAGGTGGAGTTGTGTTGCTACCTCCTCTACCCTTGGATCTCTGCAAGTGATGTGAGGACTCTAAAACTTCACCTGAGCCTCCCTCGGCATATGGGTGAGTAGATAATGGCTGAATTTTCATTTTTGGGTGCACTATCCCTTTAAAGCTAATCTTACCTTTCTTGCATTTCACACAGCACTGATGGACGTAGGCGTTGGCAAGGTAATGTTAGATACACGGAAGAGCAAAGCGAGTGTAACGTTACAACCAAGACAGTGAAACGCAACCCTGGAGTTTTAAAACTCAACCGGAGTCAGTGATGACTGATGAGTTTTAGAATAAGGTTACAGTGCTAACTTTAGATAGTAGCGTTAACGTTACTAGTAAGTGGAAACGCACAAGGAAGATAACGTTAATGTTTCAGAGGCTATGCTACAGTAGGCTAACGTTAGCCATTAGCAACTGGATGCTGTGTTGTTTTGTTATATTTACATCCTTATAGCACATGTCCATCTTGTTAAGTTGACACAGGTGAAGATTAGAGCAGTGGTTCACAGCCATGGGGTCCAGGTAGCTTTCCATTACACACTCACTCTGCAGCAGGAAAAGGCACTTCAAAATAAAAGCTCTGAAATAAAGTGTGTTTTTTTCCAAACTTTACATGATTGCATGTCACTCATGGTCCATCAGAATGGACCCGCAACACACTTTTGGAACGCGACCCACCAGTTGGGAACCACTGCATTAGAGACTGAAGTGATACATGTATGAATATTTACAGCAGTTCAATCACTCATTGTGGGTGTTATTTAATGTTAGGTTTGGATAAGGATGTTTGATTGGCTCAAAATGAAACAAAGACAACTGTTGTTCCATCATGTTTCATTGTTTCCTTTGAATGCAGCTCCAAGAAACCTGCAGCAAAGTGTCAAATCTGAGCAGGAGGCTGGTGAATTATTGCTGAGACAGGACACAATTCAGCCCTCAGCAATCGAGCACTGTGGTGACAGATCCTCCGTTTCAAAATGCAGGCTGCCTCCCTCCGGGGCAGAAGTCCCACACAGAGCGGGGAGAGGTTGCATCCTGAGTTAATAAAACATGGAAAAAGCACATGGGTGAAGGCGTCAGAAGGAGATCCAAGAAGGCCGCCTGCCTTCATCTGGGAGAAGAACTCCGAGGGTAAAGAGTTGGCTTTCAACCTGACGATACATGTGCGCTTATTTTCTCTCTCTCTTCATCTTTTGACACAGTTTAGAAACAGTTTTTGGGACAGGAATTAAAAAACTTCAGTGTGGCTCCAGGACTCCAGGAGTCTTATTAAAGTGAGGCAACACAGGCACGTAGGCATCAAATGAGCCTGTGGCTCATAATGGGTGCTTGTATCAACGTTATGTACCTGCTGCTGCAGAGAGATTAATTTCACTCATCAGCAAAGGTTCATTAAAACTTTTAGTTCTCATCATTGTGTGTAATTACTCATAACATGATAAGAGCTTGTGTAACGAGCTGATGACTTTCTGTCTCTTCACAACATATTTAAATGTGTTCAGTGTATGAAACGCTACATATTGTATGTCGGAGTTAATAAATGTCACTGCCGTCTTTATTTATTGAGCCAACAAAACATTTTGGTTTTGAATGTAGTCATAGCAAGCCTTTTCATTTGTTGGATTATTACTTCTTTTTTTTAGCACTTTGAATGTGACGCTAACAGCCCAGCCATATTTGTCGGATTGAAAAAGTCCCCAAGTATGTGAAATTAGGTTTCAAAATTGGGAAAAACAAGCAGTATTCTCTGCTCTGAAATGTTGGATGCCCACTAAAGGAGCTGAAACATAAAACAAGCCTCTCACAGTGTAAAGTATAAAACTCTTTATACTGTGAGAGGGTTTATGTTAAGAATGGCTCTAGTGTGTCACTGACACATGATTTCAAGCTCGCCCAAAAAGTCCTTGACACAGAAACGATTAAAAATAAATGGTCTAAAGGTCTTTGCATACGACTTCACACTGTCAATCACGTTTGCGCACTAAGTCCGAAACTTTCGTCCATCATTAAAATCTGAGGAAAATTTTCTGCGTGTTGTGGAGAGCACAGAATCATATCACATTCACTTTCATTCAGCCGCACACATTCGAAACAGTGTGCAAGGTTTCTGTACATGACGAAGTGTTTTCTAACATGTAAGAAACCTCTGATTTCACTTTACCTGGACTTTAATTATAATATATTATATTACATTTACATTTTACAGCAGCACTGGTATGTTTTTATCTATGAAGCCACATTTGGCAAACTTCCAGCCTTCCTCTGCTCCCTCCTGGGAGTCAGCTCTGGTAGTTTCCAGCTACGCTCCTCCAAGTGGTTGCTTTTTAATGAACCCCGGGTTTTGCACCTTGTACACTCTTCAAAAAGATGTAAAATCCAAAACGCTTACATCCACTGATGAATTTAAGGGCATCGTAAAGAAGGTGGTGACAGAGACTTGTTTTCCTGAGAGGCCACTATGTTTGAATATTTGTCGTTTTATTGTGGATTTTTGGGTTATATGTTGTATTTGTTACAATTTAAATGTGTTTTGATCGGCTGCTACCTCAGTTCGGTCTTAAATAAATAAAGATTATATTATATTATAACTTTTTCAAGTTTAAACCAAGTTAAAAGAGGATTTTAAGTTATCGCTAACAAGAGTGAACAGCCACACTCTCAGCTCTGTGAAGAATATTATTGAATGTCCTTTGAAAATGAAAATGACAATGGGAATGTGCAAAGCGGGCACAGTATTCCCCATGTTCACCATCTTAGCTGAGTGTGCCAGCATGCTACTGTTTCCTATTTAGCAGTAAAACAAAGCACAGCTGAGGCCGCTAAGACTCATTAGTTTGTAGGAATTTGGACACAAACCAAAGTAATGACGAAATAAACTTTTGAGTCCGGGAAACACCAGAGTCATTTGAATGTGTCCTCTGGAGACAATGAAGGTCTGCACAAATATTTAATGCCAATCCATCCGCTACTTGTTGAAATATTTCAGTGTAAGGACCAACACACCTTGAGTTACTCCATCAGTGCTGAACATAACAATCTTTCAGGCTGTGGGCCCATTAGATGAATTTCTGCTTCAAGGTTGTCGACAGAAATGTGTTTTTTCACCTTTTCCATCCGCCACCTGCAGCAGCTGGTCTGTCCTTTCACCCTGTTTGTATGTGTGTGTGTGTGTGTGTGTGTGTGTCACAGGCAGGTGGTGAGAAAATGTCAGCGATGGCTGTGTCTGTGTCTGCTCACACGTCAGTGAAGAGGAGAATAATATTTTTTGAAAAGGGCATCTTTTAAAGGCCAGAAGTACAGTCTCAACTCCTCCACTCTTCCTGCGCGCGCACACACACACACACACACACACACACACACACACACACACACACACAGAATGAGAATGAGATCATTAATGTGGAAGTGGCTGCGTTTTTAATATTTCCTTCTAGAATATAGAATATTTTTTAGACTTTAGAAAATTACATTTAAATTGCAAAGATGAAACCTTTCACACACACACACAAGCTTTCTAAGTAGTTATATGCAGTTTCTATGCACCACATAATGACTGCCCTCAGGTGAATTGAGCTCTGATAACAGCTCTTACACTGCCTACACAGTCAAGATTCAAAAGACTTTCTTATTAGACATTTCTAATAACACTGAAAACTGAAATTTATCCATTTCAATTTAAGTTTTTATTCTTTTTTCTTAAGAAATTGCCTCTTATTTTTCTTTGACAGTTGGATGGAAACATTACGACAACGTAGAAAACGTGTCCAACTAGACCAGAAGACTTTTTTTTTTTGCGTTTTATATTTCCACTTTATACCATGGTCTGGGTGAATACTCGATTCTGAATAGCTGCAGGGTGTCCCATCAATTCCTGATATAAAATACCTATTGAATAGTTCTGCTGTCTGTTCTTCAGTTTGTTGGTCTCAAACAGTGGTCTGCAGCTTCGCAGGTGTCCACCATCCCCTCCACCTCTTGATGGCGCAGTCAGCTACCATACTTCATCATTTAAGAAGTGTTTGCAGGAACATGTAATGTCGACATTTTCATCTGGCAACTGGGCTGTTTGTCAACTCTACACAATGCATGGATGTATTAAGAGAACTGGATACAGCAGTGGTGGCGGCGCCCCGGTTATTCCTATGAAAGTTGCTCAGTGGCACATGAAGCTAAAAATGTTCAACTGCTGCATGTAAAATATCCCGGATAATCGGCATCATGTGGCCCATAGAGCAGGCAGATTAGAGACCTACAGCAGCGTCGTACTTCTGCTGGCTGATTGGCTAAGTTCCAGTTTTGCACTCTGTGAACTTGAATGAGGATAAAATGATTTCATCGTGCGGCTCCTCTAGACTTTCAAAATATCACTGGCCCAAATGGATCAAATCCTGACAGTGAAATGAATCATTTAGCAGAGGCTGTGTCACTCAAAAAAATGTATCCACTGATTTACAGATGTCTTATTTCAGTGGGAGTCTTTTTGGGCCCAAAGGCATTACGTGATGGACCCTGAAAATTGCAGTATCACTGTTTGGCAACTACGGAAATTGGCTTCACAGCCCAGCGCACCTCCTGGGGGCCTGACGCCATGATACTGACTTTGAATCTTGCTAGAATAACATTATCTTTCTGGCTCATAGCTTAGCCAAAGGCTTCTCTGTGCTGAGCAGACTAGAAATATCTCCTGCTTTCTAATCATATCTAAGGTTTGTCCTATTTATTGGTGCAGAAAACAACATTTCATTTGAACCTCAAGGGATGGTAATGATTGTTCCAGGTATTAGTCAAACCCTCTGGAGTTACCAGGAACAACCTCAGATTTTGATTGCAATATGCATGAAAATAGAAATGAGTATGCTGAAGTTTTTTTCTTTGGCAAGTGCCCATGGTATCAGAAGGATAATGCCCTTTGATATGTCAGTGATCAGGAGTTAATGGCCTTCCCGTCATCTATAAATTTCTAATAACAGACACCTTGTCTGGTATTATTTACGCCTATGGGTTTTTTTTTTTACCAAAGAATTCTGTAAGTCTGCCCACGGTGACGTCTGTGGATTACACTGACTTACAACACTTCTCATGCAATAGGTAACGCCAAAGATCAAGAGAGAGACTTTTGCTTGAAATACCTGAATTAAATTAAGTCATCAAGCCTCGACTTCATCAAATGCATCAAAAAACCCAGAGGAAGACGGATCAGAGGAGAGTTCCCACTGTGGGAATGTAAAATCATCCTTAATGTTTCTCTCCTGATCCAAATGCTGATTTCATATTAATGAATGTGGTTTTAAAAACATGTGTTACTCAGACATGACTACAGATGTTTGTGTAAAGAGGGAGCAGGTAGGACAGATTCTATCAACCAGACCTCTGTTCTTTACATAGTTACGTCACCAGTAGCGTTTCAAACTGATGCAGTCCAGCTGTGTACCACACTGTCATGACAAGTGCCGTCTGGCTGCACTATGAACTGACCCTGCATGTTTGTGTATCCTACTGCTGTTACAGCTGCTGTTATAGGTGCTGTCTGGCTGTCTTTAAACTTTATGAGCAGACAAAGAGTGTCAGAATACACCTTTGTTTTAGGAGCTGTGAAGCTAAAAGTCTTAATAGAAAAGATGATTGAAGATGATTCACCTTTGGCCTTTGAAGGAGACACAAATGATGAGGTTACTCATGAGGACAGTATCTCAGAGAGCTGATTAACCTTGTTGCTTCACCTGCCTGCTGCTGGGAGACGCACAGCAGACCCCAATTTCCTCTGACGGTACGATGAAACCAACCTCCTCCAAAGAAAAAGCTCAAAATCTTGGATGGGGCTCAACAACCGTGGCTCAGACTAATTCAAACTGCAGTGTGGCAGTATTTTCTGGAAACCTGGACAACAGCCTTTTCAATAACAGTAATCCTCCCTCCTCTCGAGAACCTGCTGTGGGTTGGATGGGGTTAAAATCTGTCTTCCAAACTAGCTGAAACTACTGTGATCATTTAAAGATCAGTCCAGACATGACTTTCACACTGCAGACACTACTCTGCATTGAATAATTATTTTCCAACAAAAACATTCAATCACTTCATCAAAAGACTCTTAAAATGACATATAATCTTTCTTTCTTGAAAAGAAAAATATCCAGAATGTGTGAATATGAAAATACTTTACATTTAAAACATGTGAGTGCTGGACACAAGATGTACTTCACTGAAAAGTTGATTCTCTGCGTGCCACAGTGTCCTTACCACACTTGCATAAATTGCAAATTGGATGATTGGTTTTCAGACTAGTTGTGATGACACATACTCCTGCTAAGGTGAGCACAGAGAGACTCTTCAGTAAATGGAGGTTTGAATCAGGGACTTATTTTGCTACAAAGTTGCATAACTGAGTTGGTTCGTGTTCTCATGCAAGCATTTACAAGTGGACCGGATCAAATGGTCATATATACACACACACACACATATATATATATATATATATATATATATATATATATATATATATATATATATATACACATACACACACACACACACACACACACACACACATATATATATATATATATATATATATACATACAGTATATATGTTAGTATGGATGGAGGTTAATTCTGAAATGCTGCTAAAATACTTGTGTGTACAAGGATCATTTTCATTTTAAAACACTGTTAAGAAAAAGAAAAGAAAGTTTTGTGCAGATGTGGCCAGAGAGAGACAATTCAAGTGTGTATTTCCTTAAGCTGTAGGTTTTCAGTGGAAGTTCTTCTTTGATGGCCACGTGGGTGGCTCAGGGCTCCACCAACGTAAACAGTAAGGGTTTGATTACCATTAGTGTAGCGTCTGGCTTCCAGTGTTGCTTCCAGAGTGCAAGAAACTCATTTCTTTTTGCAGTACAACCTGCGCAGTCGAGGCAGAGGCGAAAATGGAAAAAAAAAATGCATTTATTTCATGCTCGAGGTTAGGATTAGGAATCATTTTTACCGTATGATAACTCCTGAGCAGCTTAACTAAATTGCATGAACCTGCCTCATGGTGAAGCTCATCATTTGTTGGTAAAAAGAAGAGGGCACATCTGCCCATAGCCCTTCCCAGGTAAACAGTAGAGTGAGCAGTGACAAGGACTGCAGTGCAGAAAAATCTGACGTTTCAAGTTGGAGGGGGAAAAAAAAGACAAAAATAATCATGAGAGAAATCCCTCATAATACTGAGCCAGGATTATGTTGATTGTTGTGTTGTGGTGGAGGAAACTCAAATGTTTCTGTGTATTGCTGGCAGCCATTTTGGGTAACAAACTTAGAGAGAAAGAGAAAGAAAAAGATAATGCTCCTTAAATATTATCCTGATGATATGTTTCAATTTCAAAGATTGAAAAAGGGGGGCAGGATTTGAAAATACACCCTACTCCTGCAGCTCTCCCCATCAACTCAGTTTTATCTATATAGTACCTTTAATACAAACATGCAGCCCAAAGTGTTTCACATAACAAAATTGAAACAATACGATAAAAAAAAAAACACCAGGGAAAAAATAAAGAAAAAGCAACAATTAAAACTTAAAACTGATGCTGAAACATCACAAATTAAAAGCCAGATTGAAAAGATAGGTCTGAAATTCTAACAGCACAGACTTCACAGCGTCAGGTGTTACAGTGAACTGGTAGTCAGCAGCAGTGCCAGGTCTAAACTGTGTAACTACAGCAACAGAAAGTTTGCTGATCCAGATTCAAATAAAGAATAAAGAATAAATATGAAGAGTTTTACTGACACTGCAAGCATAAATCGTACCTTTTACTGTGAAAACAGAAGTGTATTTTGAAAAGACACAATGCATGTAACAGATCACCAATGATCTCCTCAGGGCAGCTGACTCAGGTCGCATCAGCATCCTGATGCTGCTCAATCTCTCTGCAGCCTTTGACACAATCACCGACTCCATCCTTCTAAACCGCCTTTCCACTCGCCTCGGTCTCACCGGCACAGCTCTCTCCTGGTTCCACTCATACATATCCAACCGGCAACAGTTTGTCTCCATCATTGGCTCCAGTTCCCACCCAGCCCCAGTAAACCATGGCGTGCCTCAGGGTTCTGTGCTTGGTCCCCTCCTCTTCAGCATTTACATGCTCCCCCTGGGTCAGATCATTCATAAACATGGTCTGAATTTTTATTGTTACGCTGACAATACCCAACTATATCTCAGCTCTACACCATCCACCCTGCTCCCTCCTCAGTCCAGAGACAACTGCCTATAAAAAACTGGATGACCACCAACTTACTCAAATTTAACAGCAAGAAAACAGCTCTTGGTTGTGGCTCCCAAGGTGCTACTTCATAAGGTGGGGGATTTTAACCTCCATGTGGATGGCTGCTCCATCTCCCCATCCCCTGAGGTTCACAACTTGGGTGTCATCCTGGACTTCACCCTCCCCTATGAATCCCACATAAAATCTGTTGTTAAATCTGCCTTCTTCCACCTCAAAAACATCTCCAGACTCCGGCTTTCACTCTGAAACTCTGTTGCTGAGACCCTCATCCATGCATTTATCACCTCCCGCCTGGACTATTGTAATGGAGTCCTGTTCGGGCTGCCTAACAAAGCCTGGGACAGACTGCGCTCAGCTGCAAGGGTTTTCACCCGGACCAAGCCTTGGCAGCACATCACTCCCACCCTCAACCACCTACACTGGCTTCCAGTCAAGTTCCGCATCATAGATTGTAATTTTTGTTGTTATAAAGCCTCCTTGGGTCTCTTGAAAGACCAAATGATGCCAAACTGAGACTCCCTGCCTCAGCTCCAAACTGCTTCAGGGTCAAAAATTCACTGAAGTTTGTCGAGATACAAATCAAGTTATACCCCCCGTGGTTCCATCTAAAGTTAAGGGGCCTCATGCTGTTACTGCTCACTGCGTGTTCAGCAGGTCCAATCAACCACACACACACACACACACACACACACACACACACACACACACACATGCATGCACACACAACTGCTCACTGTTCTTTAGGTCCAGATACAGCGCGTTCACTATCTGTTACTAAAAGTCAAATCTGCAGTTTCAGCATTTATGAACAGCACTGCAGCTTTCACTTACAAAAGAACTGCTGCTGCATCAACTGTTTTGAATAAAGTTTTTTTATTAAGAGGAATTTTTCAGCCAATAGGCAGCTCTCCTCAGACACTTTGCTGCGATTTATATCTGAGTTTGTGCTGAATATAACTGAGTCTTGTGATGGTGTGTCTGTCCTGGCATTGTAATGCCTTTTTTAAATATATGTTGAGTATTGCAGGCGTGTCTTTGTTTTGTTGTTATGAATACATGTTTTTGTGTTTTCTTTGCTTGTATTGCTGCAAAATACTTCCCTGTTGGTAATCTTTAATGCACACGTCGTAAACTGTCAAACCCAGCTTTCCAATTTTAAAGGTCCACGCTGGCTTGAACCCCAGAATTGCAGCTTGTGGCCACATAATTTATTTATATTTGTTTATAATCTAACTGATGTCATGAGTCACCTTTGTTTGTGTTTCAGGGTAAATTTTTATTGCTGCACAGATGAAGCCAAACACACTCCCGAACAGTGCAAGTAAGTTTTTAATCCTTCAACTCAGAGACAAACTTCTGTTTTTAACACTGAGGTGTGACATCACTGTGTGTGTGTGTGTGTGTGTGTGTGTGTGTGTGTGTGTGTGTGTGTGTGTGTGTGTGTGTGTGTGTGTGTGTGTGTGTGTGTGTGTGTGTGTGCTTGCAAGCATAATGGAGAGATGAAAGAAATGTTACTTGCCAACAAATACACTGATTTGTAGTCTTCAACCCTGCATGTTGACATTTTGTGTCTGTGATCAGCTGTTTAAAGTTTCTAAATGAATAGATAAATAAATAAAAGTACTGTGAAATGAAAGGCAGAAATTACGGTTGAAACACGAGTGATTGCATGTGATGAACATGTATGTGTTTGTGAGGCCCTAAGATGGAGACAACTGCATTTCAATCAGGAGAGACTCGTTTTCAGTTTTGGAAAAGAATATTTTTAAGTGCACATGAGAATGAAAATGTGAAGTCTTCGGTGATTATACCCCTTAAAGATGGTGAGCTATAAGGAGGGTGATGGATCCGTAGCCAATTGCCTTCCATAGCATGTTTTGTTTAAATGACATAATTTATAAAAGAAATAAACCATTTGCACAAACTAACCAGCATGCACAACAAGAGTAACTCCAAACTGCAAATTAGTTCTAGAAAGTTACAATATGTAACTGTAATATTTCACAATAAATTACAGTATTATCACTGTAAAGGCTACAGCTGTGATATTTAACTGTATTCAGAATTTTATTGTAAATTCATGCAGGTAAATTTAATAATTTTGCAGAAGCACACTGCTTAATCACAGTATATAAGATCACAGTCTATAGCTGCCATTTCACACTAATTTACTGTAAAAATGATACAGTAATCTACTGTGAAAGTGGTGCAGCTATAGACACCAGTAATTTACTGTAAATGCACTGTCAAAGTTTCAGAAATCTATTGACTCGTTTTATGGTTGAGGGAGGGTCATGCATTTTCTGCCTGTCACTTGGGAAAGCTCAAGGAAAAATATCTGTCGCTTCAGGAAGAGTAAAAAAACAAAAAAACACCCCCTCCTCTGCTAAACAAACAGTCCCTTACATAAGCTAGTACCAAATGATAAGATAAGATTAAGTAAGATTAAGTTGGCGATCCAGCAACAGCATGCTCTGTCAGCGTGTCTTTGTTTCCCCACAATGCGTGTTTTCGAGCCGCAGGCTAGAAGTTATTCAAATTGAAGAAAGAGATATCTGTGACGGCTCCAGTTCTGTGCCAAACAGCAGACTGCTGTCACAGCCTCTGCTGCAGCCTCCTCTCCCTCCTAGCCAGGAGCTCCCCCTCCTCTCTCCCTTTGTCCTTCCCTCTGATTGCAGGAGTGGAATCTGGTGTGCAGGAGTCAGTCAGCAGCTGCTCACCATCGACAGTCTACTCTGCTCAAGCTGGATACCTGTGTCCCTTTGCCCTCAGCATTATCCTGGTTTTGACTCCTGCCTCTGAGCCCCACTTCTGCTCCACCTGGACACCGTGTCGATTCACACCAGCTCTTCTCTGCACTGGAACTCCTGCTCAACTTGGAAACCACCTCGAATCACATCAGCTCCTCTCTGGAGCCTCTACTCTCTCAGCCCAGCTCCTCAGATTTTAGCCACCCTTTGCTCCTCCACTTACCTATCTGAAAATAAATCCCCTCCTTGATCCTGCTCCCTGTCTCTGTCTCTACATTTGGGTTCGCTGAACTAGTTCTTTAACAGCTGCAGCAACTAACATTTCATGCAGCATACGACAGACTTTGTTATTCTCTCTCCAGATCAACTTAAATTCCTCCCAACGTTATATCTGCCTCTCTTTTCTGTTTCACTGAGGCGTATGTCACGGCACTAAAGCTAAAGACTCTCAAAGGCGGTTTCATCAGGGCTTTCAAGAAAACTGTGACTGAGACACAGTTTCACTTAAGGTTAATAGAATTCCATCCACTTTTCAAAACTCTCTTCAAAATAAAAGAATAAAATGTGCAGTCATTTTGCAGATGCTGAGATTTCTCTGGATGGAGCCATGTTTTCTTCCTTTACTCTGTTTATTTGTACCTCAGGCGTAAATGGAAAGCTTTGTTGCTTTCATCTGCCTGCTGCATAATGTACACAGCATTAATGCAGGCGATGTGCACGCACTGACACATTTTAGACATCGCCGAAAGATTCTTAACAAAATGGCCTCCCTATACACGTCCCTTTAACTTAGCCTGAACTTAACCCTCCAACAATCCTTTGAAGAAGTGAGGACGGGCGAAAACTCTTCCTCTGCTTATGTCTGAAAGTCAAACTGGTCCTCACAAAGATACTTGTGTGCACACACAAATGCTCACAATCCTTTGATTTACCTTCCTTCCCTGCAGGTCTATTCTAGTCATTAAAAAGGCAGCTGGAGTGAAATGGTTTTAACCTAAAATTATGCCCCCTTAAAATTACAGTCTTCATTTAATTGCCTTCCTTCGTCTCTGTCACTTGTTTAATGGGTGCATCTGAACTGATCTAGTTACCCACCTTGTAATTTGCTCACTCTCTGTTACCCTCAGAGCTCTCTGCTCCATGACAGTGACTCAGACAATTAACTTCTCAATAGGTTTGGACCAAAATTTGGAGTTTAACCAAATATTTCATTAAACTCCCAAAGGGCCATTACAGAAGAATGAATTTGGTCTCTTTCTTAAAGCTCCATTTTTAAACTGCGTGTGAGAGACATGGCTGCTTCTCCAGCGGCAATTGTGGCACCAAAACCAGATATTTTAAGCCCAAACACTATAGCATAAATGTAATCACACATCAACCACAGTCAAAACCACAAGTTTCAACATATCTGTTACATAATAATGTGTAAATGTTACATATCCATTGTTTGCAGAAACAAAACAATAACAACCTTTTTTTTGGCTATTCATCTGGCAACTAAGATATAAAAATAATCAGCCATACATGGTCTCTTTTATTACGTATTTGTTGTTCCACTAATTATATAATCAAATATAGAACGGTCTAAGTGCCTGTTGCATGATATTAGGGCTGCTCCTGACTAAGAATTTCCCTCGTCAGCCAATAGTCGCCATTTAGGGTCAATAGTCGACTAGTCATCAGCATGTTCACGATATTAATATAATTATTAAATGATATATTTTGGTGGTTTGAGTTGAAGGTGTGAGAAAGAATAGTCTCAGTAACATTGTTAACACTGTGCTACATTACAGAGAAACACAAAACCGTACTAATGAACCTTCATTAATATAGGCCTATATTTTATCTACAAGTGCACGTCACACACTGAGCGAGCCGCCTGTTAATGACGCTGTGGGCTAATGGGCATGTAGCTACTTCCATGTTTCACATGATACGTCATGTTTGTAGTCGACCAATGAAGATGAGTTTACATATCACCTTGGGTTCGTCCTTCACCTTCTCAAAATGATCCCACACTTTGGATTTCCTGCCCGACATGTTATTAACTAGCCTGTGGAATAACCGCAGGTACCAGCCCTGGAAATTAACCTGACTCCTGTCTGACTGCTGAGCGTGGACACTTCCTCTGTCTGTCCTTTCAAATTAAAGTCCCACATAGTCCAGTCATATAGGTTTGGATTTATTTTGACAAGGTGCAGCTCCTTCACGTTCATTTTATCTATTTATTGTTTTTCTTTGTGACTAGGTGACCAATGAAATCTTGCCGACTAATGACCTTTCTTGTCGACTATCGTATGGAGGCAGCCCATGACATACAGCAGATGTTCCCGATCTTTCATAGTTGGACACTATCATAGCAGCAAATAGAAAGAAATTACCTCAATCATATTCTGACAAACAGCTACATTACAGGTACCTGGCAAACTTATTTACAGGTGTTTTAAAATTCAAGATGAAAATATGTATCAGTAAAATTAATTTAAGTATTTAAAAACGCTGAAAAAATAGTACAAAAGACTGAAGCAGCAGCAAATGAAGAAAAGAGAAAGGCCTTTGAAATCTTTGGAGCATCTTTTAAATGATCCTGAGGGATGAGGACTCAACAGACTGCAGAGAGCAGCTGTGTGTTTCCTGTGTGTGGGGGTGTTTTCTGATATTACTCAAGCTGGAGAGGACAGTTTGTCCTGGTTTTCAGGACTCTGGCAGCTGTAATAAAGGTCAGAGTTATTTAGAAATGGACTGATGGATGCTGGAGCTGCTGATGTGTTGTTGAGATGTTACTTCTGATGTGAATTTAGTCTTCTGATCAGCAGCTCTGCAGGTTGCTCTGTCTGATGGTGGGTTGGTCGGTTCACAAAAACGTCCCCACCCTATGGTGGCCACAGTGTTTGCCCCTGGAGGCTGAAGCATAGACTAAAAATGAATGCTTGTCGCCACAGTGACATCAACCATTGGTTATGGGCTGTCGTTTGCATTTTGGTTGTCACCATCTTGGAGCCAGAAGTGACCATATTTGGAGGAGAGATTGGCACTAACCCTAACGCTATCTGATAGCTTTGTTAGCACCACACATTTACAGCTATGGTTAACAGTGACAGGCCTAATGCTAATGCTAATTTTTGAAAAAGTGAAAAACAGGTTTAAAACCATGTGTTTACTGCAAAAAGAGATTTTGCAATTTCATTTGCAATTTCATTTTCTGCAACAATATTTTTTCGGCGACCAAATCCTTAAAATTAACTTTCCTGTCTTCCTGTCTTTAAGAGGCTGAGGTAGTAGGCTGAGTTTTAAAGCAAGAGTGATGATGCTAGTATCATATGAAACATAAAGACATAAATGATCTATTGTTACCATGTCATGCTGGCTTCTTACAAAGGGGGACAATAACGCTCCAAGGTTCAGATAAATGTTGGTGAGGTTAAAGAAGCATGGCTATTTCACAGGTCCCTTGACTTATGACCTCAAGATATCTGAATGAAAATGGGTTTTATGGGTAAAACTTTAAACATACATGACTATATAAAATGATCTATAGTGACATCACAGCCTCATGAAGCCTCACAGCCACAAACTAGAGACCTCGGGCAAACAGAGGATGGACGGCTTTCATGGGTTTATTGACAATAAAGGGTTTCTCAGCAGTTCACATCATGGATTTTCTGCGGTGATCCTCAAGGTCTCAGTCTCTTAATCTGGTATTTTGGAAGAGATTTGAAGTGGTCAAAAATGCTTAAATTCAGAACCAAATCTGTGTAACAAATGGTATCAACCCAAACATTGCTGCAACAACTTATGAAACATAATTAAGTGTCAGAATGGCCATCAAATACTTCTATCAAAATGTTCTACTTTGTCCCTTTAAACTTTTATGATTTTAATAGCCATCTGACCAAAACATAATGTTTATTACAGACTAATGACTAAAAAATCTTGACACAAAGTAATAAACTGCATCTAAAATTAATTTTCAGGTTCCCAGCTCTCAGATGATGTACACCACTTCTATACGGCACATACTATTCCATCTATGATTCTATTTATCATAGATGGACTTAACTCTAGCAGTGGAGCTGGTCCAGATGGTCTTGAAATCATGTTTTTAAAAACTGCCTCTCACATTCTGTCAGACCCCTTGTCTGATTTATTTAATATGTCAATTGATAACCTGTGATGTTCCTTTAAGTTGGAAATGTTCCAGAATTACTCCTTTGCATAAAGATGGCGACGCCCATGATATTAATAACTATAGACTTATTTCCATAATAAACTGTGTAGTCAAACTATTTGGAAATTTAGTTTTTAATCAACTTTTTCATTATATTAACGAGTTTGACATCTTATCCCCATATCAATCTGGTTTCAGTTTCTACAACAACAGCTCTCCTTAAATTCACTAATGATATAACATCCTCTTCAGACAACAATATGCTCACAGGTACAATATCCATAGACCTTACTTAGGCTTTTGGCGTGGTTGACCACTCCTCCTCAATAAGCTCAATGCCATAGGCCTTTCTGAAAGCTCATTGCTCTGGTTCAATTCCTACCTTCATCACAGATACCAATGTGTTTCTCTTCATGGCACACAGTCAGACTTTATGTTAATGGTAAAGGGTATCCCCCCAAGGCTCCTCCTTAGGTCCACTATTGTTCAGCATCTTTATCAATGACTTACCCCAAGCTTGTTCTGATTGTCAAATTCATCTTTATGCTGATGATACTGTTATTCACACCTCTGGATCTAATATTTCTCAAATCCAGTCAATATTACAGTCTCTGGCTCTTGGGAAAACTCTGGTTAGCATTTTAGTGTTCACAGAGTACCTAACCATCTTGAAGAAGAGACGACAAAGATGAAGTTTAATGTTAAGAGTACTGTCAGAAATAGCTGGAAGGAGACCAGCTAAGAATCAGCTACAGACAGGAACGCAGGCATGTGAGGGACTTTTGGGAAGTAGTTGTCCAGCAGCATTTCACTTACGAACTCTGGCTGAAACATTTCCGTATGTCAAGGGCCACATTTGAGGATCTGTGTGCCAGTACGTCATCGTTTATTCGCAAAACCTGTTTCCATAGCCAAAACTCGCATTTTCCTTTAATCGATTCGCTGACAAATCCACCCCTCAAAGCTTTTTTTTTTTTTTTTCAAATTTCTGGTGTTTCCATCCAGTTTTTGAAAATGCGAATAAAAATAGGTGGACGGAAACCCCGCTAGTGTGAGTCAGAAAGTGATTCAATCACGTGTTGGTTTCTGCACCTCTAACTATGTCTGACAAAAGAACATATCAAGTATGAACTTTCTCACTTCAAAAGCTGAAGTAGAGGAAACTACATACAAACAGTAATGTTGTGTAGTTTGTTTTCTTTGTTGACAAAAGATCACATGGCAGGAGTACAGAAATGCAGATAACCAGAGAACAAGGTGACTCTTCATTCTCTTGGATTCCAATCACCTTTTCTGACCCTGTCTTGCACCTCAGTACATTTTTACACATATTCCTTCTATTTCTCTGCACCCAGTGCTCACCTTTTCCTCTCTTCTGACATATCCCTTCTCACTTCCTTTTTTCCTTTCGTTCTTTTTCCCCTGTTTGATTCCCACCCTCTCTGCATCTCTTTCCATCCCTCAGGCATGTCGCAGAGCTGCTGTCAGATGTTATCATCAGATGCCTGGCTGCTTTCTCATCCCTCGACATGTTAGATCACAAATTCTCTGTTGCTGTCTCTTTCTCTCAGTCCTTTCTGTTAATCTTTTATCATTTAACTACGTTACTGCCTACCTTTCTTCATCTCTATTCAGATGTTCTGCTCCACTCCATCCCTCCTATTCTCTAACCTTTGTTGCATATTGACGAGATGAAGTTCTTCAATCTTTGTTCTCTTAGAGTCTTCTAACTCTCTGAAGTGTCTCATTTGTCCTCTTTTTTTTTAGCTTAGTTCCTACTAGGTAAAGGGTTAGATCGGGATTATGGAAGTGAAGTCGTATGAGGCACTTATATAGTCAGTATATAACCTCCAACAGATGACGGTCAGCGCAGCACAAGTTTGGAATAACCGACAGGAGTCCCACCAGGGGAGTTCAGCACAGGGGTTGATCTCAAAATGTATTTTAGCCACCTCACAAGAGGCCCACCTAATAAAACCATTATCGGTCTAAGTGGACGTTAAATTGAGGATTTTTGACAGCCCACTTCTTTGGCACTGCATTTTCTCCACACCTCCGCTGCAGTGCTTTGTATTACCCTGCAAGCTGTTTGGGTCAGACTGTCAGCGATTTATGGAGACGATGAAATGCTGTTCACTGTGGAGACAAGAGGAGACGTTTATGAACCAGAGTGCAGAGAAGAAGAGGAGATTGAACGGGCTGAGAGACAGAGAGGAGCAACTTCTGTGGATACTGGAGGCCAAGACAGAGCACATGTTACCTGGTGGTGGCAGATGTGTTAACTATAAATGATGCAGATGGACCCAGAGAGCTACTGCTGCCATGATCGGGACTTGGTTGCTGCAAAACTTCAGGATATTTCTAAATCAGAGGATGACAGCGCTTCAGATACAATGTGCATCACCCACTACCCAGAGTCCCCTGCCTTACTGAATACTGGTGTCTTGTGGACCTTTTTTAATTTTATGAAGATAAATTGGAAAAAACGTCCCAGGCCAGAGGGGCATGATGACAAGTTGTCTTCAAACTAACAGAAGTTTTTTATTCTCAGTACATGTTATTGTGTAATGACTCATTAATAGACAACTACATTTTTTGGACTGTGTTGACCTTATCAACGTATTAGTGTTACCCACTATAGCTTTTGATATCAACTCCTGTCCACAGCAATGTAATGCTGAGCTTCCCTGGTGGGGCTCCTGCCTGCTTCTCCAAACTGGGGGCATGCTGTCCATCGTCTACTGTAGGTAATGCACTGACTATATATCAGTATTTCAGACAACCTCACGTCAAAATTGCCAAACTAACCCTTTACTAACCCTTTAAGATGGGAGGAAGTGATGTGAATAAAGGGGAATCTCTTCATGTCAAGCTTGTTCTGAAGCAACATCGCTCACAGCAGGAGGCTGCACAGCTGGATCAGCTGGATCAGCTGGATCAGCTGTCATTGTGCTTTAACAGCTCTGGAGTTTCTTTGACAGCCTTGGAGCTTGTGATTGTAATGTCACTACAGTGCAGAGCTAACACTAGCATTCTCCAGCAACATGACAAAACAGAATCTCAACATGCAGAGGCAAATTTTTCATGAACCCTGTGCAGATAAATCAAAATACAGTTACATGTGGGAGTGTGTTGCCTGCTCAGACAGTTATTCTATGTTTTCCAGCAGGTGCCAGTAATCAGTCAACGTTCCCAAGAGTCTGTTTTATTAGAATGTCGGCAGATTTTGCCTGTAGCGCTTGACGTGGCCGGTTTCAGTGACAGCTGGGTCAACAAATACAATATTAATGAAGAAATATAATACATTTTTAATGTGAAGATATTATTATGAAGTTCTCTCAAGAAGAAGAAGAAGAAGATATACTTTATTAATCCCCAAAGGAGAAATTGCATTTTTTCACTCTGTTTTCACATACACACACAGGCCCAAAATACACACACATGCACACATTTGCTGGTCATTTTGAACTCTGGTGGCTGAGGAGAGCAAGGAATGGCATCCAGAAACTTTGTCAACAACTGTGGTCGTACATTTACTGAATGTATCTGACTTTTATCATCGGATGACGAACAACTGGATTCTATACGGCCTGTTATAACCAGGTGACCCGCGGCCCGGAGGGTCTCACGAGAAGATTTAATCATTCATGTTTGCTGATCAGTGTTCTTTCTTATGGTCATTGTCTCCGTTTTCAGTCGTTTTCTATTGCGTCCAGTTTTAGAATTAGGAGAAGAGAATGGGAGGATTATGCTGGCAGCTTGAGCTGTCACTGTCACTGTAGCCTAAACGCTGATAAGTAGGCCTAGTCTATTATAACATTCAGTAGCCTAATATTATTTCTTATTAACCTAAATTCAAAGGCTACAAGGTAGGCTGAGTGGGGAATTGTTTTCTCTCGCAAAGATTCTTGTATTTAGGCCCTCAGAAGGGTCTCCCCCTCAGAAATAGACGAAGTGGTAGCACCCAAATAAAGTGATGTGTTAACACGGCATTTTAGTCTGAAGAAGCACAACATCTTAAGACGTTAAAAAATGACATTTTAACACGGCAGTCTTAAGAAGTACAAATTTGACGTCTTAAGACGGACGTTGCATGAGACGTTTTGGTCCATTCAGCGTTCCATACAGACGGCATTTGTTGAGGTAGAATGATGTGCGGACGGGTGGTGTCAGTTCATAGTGGGACCGGATGGCACTTGACGTGATGGTATGACACGCTCACGGTAACGATGTAATATAAGATGCTGGAAAGTCCCTACAGGGCAGGATAGAGGGGTGGGGGTTGTGTCCAACAAATCTAGACTTTCACCCGGGAGCCCAGTGTTTGATCTCCATATGAATGCAGAGCCAAACCATGATGTTTTTCTTAACCTCACCATGTGCTATACAACAGGATACCTAGCATGTAATATGTAGACAAAGGGGCGATATGTGACAACTTGGGATGAGAATGTGATGCCACCACCCCAACCTGCCTCCTTACTAGGCACCTCCGTGTCCAGTCAACACATTGGTTATGTGATTGAAGCTGTCAAGAATATGTGGTTATGCACGAATTACTGGCTCATCATTATGTGGGATATGTACAAAAATTGGAAAATGTACAAACTGTACATGAGCACAGCCTGAAGAGACAGTTCTCTCCCTCAAGAGTTGGTAGAGATCAAAAACCGAGCTTAAAAGATTGTGAATATCAGACTTAAATACATCAGGTTGACACAAACACCACTCTAAATAAATGATAATATTACTCTTACATCACTTCTAGATGTGAACATAAACAACTGTTACATATAAATTTCCCATGTGAATTTTAAAGGTGATAATTTTCAGTGTCCAACTTGTTTTACTTTTCCCAAGTAACTAAAACAAATCCATTATTGTAGGTTTAAAGTTTATATGTAATGGCTATATTTGAAAAATATACAATATAGAACATTATTTTGGAGGTCTGAGATGTTTTTAACTTGTCTAATGAGACTGTCCTCCAAAATATGACCACATAGGTTGCATGTACGTAGTAATTATGCCAGGAGCAAAGTCTGCATGGGGAGTCTGGGGTGGATGTATCGGTCAAACAAACACAGGACTTAAACGCAGGAGGATACTGTTTGTGTCTCGTAGAAAACCAAAAATCAGCGTTGACTTATTTTACCTACACAATGACTTAACTTTGTGACACATTTATTTGAACCCAAACCATGATCTTTTTTCTAAACCTTACCAAGTACTTTTGTTGCCTAAACCTAAAAAGTTAATTACGTGTTTAGTGACGCAAACTGTTATGTGGTCTACACCATTGTGTTCTCTGCCACTTTTTTTCCATCCAGATGCACACAATGGCTCTCAAGTGAATCTCCAAGTACTGACGTTAGCATGACATGGCTCTATTATTCAGTCAGTGAGTGGTATTATGAGTCAGCTCATTCAAGGCTGATTTAGGGCTTTGGCTCAACTCATGAAGCTGTTCAGCATGAGTGGAAGAATGCCTCCGGTGCAACGACTATGTTTTATTTATGTTGCTTTTTAAGCCTTTATTCAAGTTTGTCATCCCAAAAATGAGGGGCAGTGAGGAAATGAGGGGCAGGACGTGTGTACAGATTATATCTTTCTGGCTCGTCTGACAGCGGTATCTGGAACCTGCTCAAAGTAATTTCAACCATTTTAACAACCCAAATGCAAAAGCTGTTTGGAATTTCAAACCTCTGTATTTCTACCTCGCAGTTAAAATAATGATATGATAAAAATAAACACCTGTCCATTAGTGGCATCTGTTCAGTTTCCGCACCTCTGCTCAGCTTCCTGACCATTAGTGCCTTCCTGCAGATGTTTAGCCATTAGCTTTCCACTATGAATAGAATTCTCCCACTTTGTCTGATTATTATTCTTGATATGAAACTGTTACCGTCCTGCCATTTCTGCCTGCTCCTCCCTCCCAGTATATAAACCTGCAATCTCTTCTAAGCACACGGCTTCAGAGACTCTCCAACAGGTTATAACAACATTAACAGGGGCTCAATTAAGTGTCATTTTGTGGCCAAACAATCTTGTAGGTTTGTGCATCTCTGAGTGATACAATTACCCACAGACGCAGAGCTTTTGTTGCCTCCTACACACATTTTTTCTGTATTCTCACCCATTGACACAATCCAACAATGCATTGCTTTCACTACAGACATCTGAGCTTCTTCTCTGCTTTCTCAGCAAAGGTTTGTACACCCAGCAACTAATATAAAGAAGGGTGACAGGGAGAGGATGAGGAAAACAGCGGTCAGTCAGACAACTCACATTTAAATGTGTATTTCAATGGCAGAATATAGTTAGAGTTTGGCATTCAGACGCCAGCCTCCTGGCTCCGCACAGATGTTTTCATGAGACATTTGGGAGTGATAATTACATATATTCCCCCCTTAGCCAGAAGCTGCAGGTATGTTTGAATTTATTGAAAGTGTGTTTTGATAAACAGCATCAGCATAATCAATAACAGGTAACATCAACTGTGAAATTATTATGCCAGTGGATGCTGGGGTGGAGGGTGGGGCAGCAGTACTGATGCAGTGCAGCAGCAGCGTAGACAAGGCAAAGGGAGAGCTGGGAAGATTTTGCAGCTTAGATAGACCGCCAGATTGGGAGGGTGTGTGTAGCCATCTTGCTACCTCCGTGAGTTCCCCCAGCATAGACGCACAGATTCAGCTCTCCATCTATATGCAATACTTTTATTTACCGCTGCTCAGCACACAACAACAAAATCAGTCGTCAGCATGTGCCCGGCTCCTCCAGCACACGTCTCTCAGTCCAGTCAGTTTTGAACCAAAAATTCAGGCAGTGTCCTTCTCCTTGGTCTGAACAGCACACTGCTGCATGACAAAGTGAGAGATGTAATCAGAACAAACCTGCAGCAGCTGTGTCAATCAGCTCACCAGGTGCTACTCTCATGATCCACCACACACACCTCTCCCCTGCATGTCACCACTAACCACACCCACCTCCACAATGTGTTTGCAGATGATATGGAGAGTGACGTAAGACGTGCGGCTCAAGTTGACTGCCTGAACTAGCTTTCAGCCGTCGCTCCATTTAAGAGTCCATGCTGAGTGTAACGGGAGCTTCATCTGGGGCTGTGTTTGCATCATGCTCATTAAAGAGTCCTGTGGTGTTTCTCCAGTTTCATACATACACTTTAAATTTGATCTTTTTTTTATATCTTTGATCCTGGCACGACATTGAAACATTAAAAAAAACAATCACTCAACCATTTGGTTCTGCCTTGAAATAAAATGTGCACTTAACCAAAAGTTAGTTATTTTATTGAAAAACCAAGACATTTTACAAAAATGGGAGCTGACCCTCAGGTTTGTGTTTGTTTGTGTTTACGTTCCACCACATTAGATCACCAGTAGTGAACAACAAACAACAGATATCCTGGCGAGCCATGCTGTCTCGCAGTTAGTCCCACACCTGTGCACCCTCTCGGCCCGGAGAACCAAAGTCTGTTCTTTTAGCGTCACCAAAGTGTGGACTTGGAAGAGACCTGCAGGGTTTGTAGAAATGCATGTGGGACCTGAGCTGTAGAGACAGATGAGCAGGGTCACGAATAAAGGGGCCGTGACATTCTGTGACTCAACAAATCCCTGCAAATTAGGGTCACCTGTGGTGAGTCCTTGCCCAGTGTTTACTTCCAACTCTGGAAAAGAGACAAGTGGCGCCTGAAAGGCTAAAAAAAATGAAGCTGGCGCCTAAGTACCAAAAACTGCAGTTCCTTGAACAGGCACTTAAACCTGGCCCTAAAGGTCCTGACACACCAAGCTGATGGTCAGCCGGCGACCAAAGTCGGGCCGTCGGTGAGCGTCTGTCGGCCTAGTTTTTGCGGTGTGTCCCGCACTGTCAGCACTTCACTGTCAGCGGCTTTTCGGCCAATTGAGCATGTTGAATCGGAGGCGGAGCTTGTCGGTGAGAGAGATCACTCTGATTGGCTGTTCAGGTTTTATTTCCTCGCCCCTGTAGCGAGTGAATCTGTCTGTAGTGAAACCGGGGCTAACCGGTGCTTCCTCCTCAGGCTCCACTTCACTCAGCTGCCCCACAGACCCGCTGCTTCTTCACACTTTAACCTGAATAACAAACCGGAGCTAGCTGGGAGCGGCTGGCGGAGTCTGAGCTAGCCCCGGGTTGAAGTGGGAAGAAGCAGCGGGTTTATCGGGCAGCTGAGTGAAGTGGAGCCTGCGGAGGAAACACCGGGACCATCTGGATGTAATAGTCCGTGGAGGTGCTGCGGTGCTCGGCTGCACAGATAGGAAACCCCTCGGCTGACAGGATGTACCACTCTCTCACTCCGCTCTCTCTCACGCAGGCGCAGAACGTACGTGCTACTTGGCCGTCGGATGTAGTCCATGTAGTGTGTTCAAATGCAACTGACTCAGGGTGACGTGAGGCGACGTAGACGACGCAACAGTTGGCTTTCGTCGCCGCTAGTTCTTTGATGTCGGTTTGTTGTGTCTGCACCTGAAGAGCGAGTCAGTCTCCACAGACCTCCATGTTAAAATGCCCAATTGTACAGCAGAAATAAACATGTTTACAGCCTGGTATAAAAAATGTTTTTTGATGTTACAGTTAATTCAACATTCATGACAACTATACAGGGATGAATTTTTATATAACTTGTTGACATGAAAGTTAATAGCAACATTTTTGTCACTTAAAAAAGTTTAGTTCAGCGTTGTACTAAGGAGTCGGATGTTCCATTTTTCTGTGAATATTGTTGTTGTTTTAGAGATCCCTCCTCACTCCCAGATCCTTACTCCTCAGAGCACAAATGAGAGCTTTGGGATGGCGTCAGAGATGGCGCACCAGAACAACTTTCGGTTCAATCGAGGAGTGAGGAAATGGCAATTAAGAGGTTTGAGATGTGCCCACAGAGAGTGTGACTTCATTCTCTGCTCAGCACGTCATAACTCCACTATATGTTTACAGAGCAAATAGCTGTTTACTGCTATATTAGTGCTCTGAATGTTGTATAAACACAGGGAAAAACAAGTTACACTAACTCACTGCTGCTAATTAAGCTCATTGCTGAGAGAATATTGTAATCTCTTTTCTCTCAAATGAATTGGTGTACAGCATAGCAGACAAAAACATTTTGTGAACCAAAAATAAATATATTACACGATTTGTTGTGTGTGCATTTCACAGTCACAAGATCACTTTAGTCAGATACATCCTACACAGGCCTTTAAAAAAATGTTTTCTGAAATTGCTGCCCATTTGCTTTTATACACCTCAATTTAAGCATCTCAGGGCGCAATGACTGTGGTTCTATGCTTCCAAACCTGTGTGTGTGTGTGTGTGTGTGTGTGTGTGTGTGTGTGTGTGTGTGTGTGTGTATGTATGCCACACATGTACACACAAAGACACAGAGCATCACTCAGGGGAGATTGCCCTCCTTGTCGAGACGAGAGTTCAGGGTGAAAAGGTCCTCGGCGCAGAGGCGGCGGGATGTGACACTGAACCATCATTAGGGAAGATGAAACTGTGGTTGTCATGGGAGCCAAGACACGTCGCTCTGTACAGCCTCTGGCCCCACCACATTTCACTTATAAAATGACACTATTCCACTGAAATTGTGGCTCTTTTAAAGTAATGAGATTTCTTCAATCATGAGAAGCTTTTACATCTGTCATTCGGTTGTTTAAAGCAGTGACTCACAACCTCTATTTTACCTTTAACACCCTCCCTTCCTTTTTCCTCTTTCGTTATTTCCCTCACACACATACGTATGGTCAAACTCATGTAGATGCTAATATTAGAGCGAAAGTATTGCATTATAACAGAACTGCAAGAAGACACAATGTCAGAGTGAAAATAAGAGTAGGACATTGGGGGGGGGAACTATTTCAGGCACGGCTGGGTCCTGACGTACAAGTCCCCCGTCACTCATCAGCCAGTGTTACGTGACTGAGAGACTGTGCTCACACTGTCAGTTGAATCATCAGCACATCATGAAGAACTGTAGCAGAAAATGTCTGGTTCTTTGAAAAAAAGTTGAAGGTACAAACCAGTGGCCATTAGAAGATAAAGTGATGGATCACATTTTTTTTTAAATAGCCAAAATTGGTGACCATAATATAAACCTATCCACGTTATTCCTAGCCTCCATTTTACCTTGCATGAATTATGGGTGCATCTACTGCAGCGGCAGCTGCTGGTCTTTCAAACAGGGGTAGCGAGGCAGTAATAAAAGGAACATTTAATTGAAGCCGTTTTTCAACCACACTCATGCCACAGAACCACAGCGACACAACAGATTTTCAGATGGGTTTGAACAGCTGAACTGTACAAACGGTGAAAATGACCTATATCGCTTGTGGAAATAACTCCGGACGGCACTGTGTCAGAAGACTCCACTCGCAAATATCCGCATGAGACTGAGCTCGAAATGCAACAGCTGACGTTTGAACATCATAGTCGTGGTGTTAAACGCATCCTCGCGCACGTTTAATGCAATGTAAATTCTTACTGTAATGTAAATTCAATAGTGCATATTTGACCATTTCTTCTATGAAATTTTAGGGGAAGTTCAGCCTCCCTTGTTGTCTCAGAGCAGTCGCCCCTGGTCTACCGTTGCTGAACCAAAACTGGGAAACATAACACACTGAACACACCACCAGGCAATACTTGTATGAGAATAAAGACATACAGCAAACGTAATAACACATTGTCAACCTATGACTAAACCCATAATTCAAGATATGCTTCTACGTTGATTGTATAACAGGTAATTTGTTAATGCAGTCAGATGGTAAAGACAGGGGATTTCATGTACTGATGTTGAGGGACAGACCTGTCACTGTAGGTCTCATTCTCTTCCTCACTCTGCCTTCTGATTTAATACTTCTTTGCTCTCAAAACTCATTTGGTTTTATAATGACATTTCAAGCATGTGAAAATGTGTATGCATTAAAGGTAGGGTGTGCATGAAAATATGGGACGGATCACGTCCCGTAATGATTCAGATTCTCACAGGTTAAAGTGAGAAGAAGCAGCGGGTCTGTGGGGCAGCTGAGTGAAGTGGAGCCTGAGGAGGAAGCACCGGTTAGCCCCGGTTTTACTACAGACAGATTCACTCGCTACAGGGGCGAGGAAATAAAACCTGAACAGCCAATCAGAGTGATCTCTCTCACTGACAAGCTCCGCCGCCGATTCAACATGCTCAATCGGCTGAAAAGCCGCCGCCACTGAAGGGCCAACGGTGCGAGACACACCGCAAAAACTAGGCCGACAGACGCTCACCGACGGTCCGACTTTGGTCGACGGCCGACTGTCAGCTTGGTGTGTCAGGACCTTAACAGACACATAGGACTGCAACAGTGGCAGCTCTTCAGTTGGTGCAGCAGTAGCGGAGTTTCCACAGGTAAAAACACTGGGCTGTGTCTTCACTCCAATCAGGTGGGTGAAAAGGTCCTGGAAGGGCAAGATGCTGAGGTCAAAGGGGCTCCCAGGGGCAAAGACGGAGGCAGACTGTGTTGTAGTGTTAGTTGCTGAGGTGGATGTACTGAAGGGTTGATGGGTCGGTTAGAGAGCAGGAAGTAGTCATTAAGTGAGTGGAGGAGTTCTGAGGGGCAAAAGGTCGAGGCTGGGGGGTGCAGGAGGCAGGAGTCAACTGAGATGATCCTGCAGGCACAGGGACACAGGTATTAGCAAGCGGGTCAAAAGCACAGGATTAACTAAGTGGCTTGAACGTGACTGACTGGTAAGCAGAGTCTACGATGTGGCGGTGTGCAGAGGCTGTGACATACTGTCCTGTATATTCACAGACTTTTTGGCTGATTGGTGGATGTTCTGTAAATGGCCAGGAAATGAGGTGGGTACACCTGCGTATACCTGCGTATACCCTCCGCTGCACCATTGGTAACACAGAATGAGCAAACCAGTGGGTCACTCTATCCAGAGTGGTATCAGCATTCACATCCAGTCCAAATGCCCCAGTTATGTTGAGGTGCCCGACAGTTTAATGAGTGCTGTTTAAGCCCTTTTATTTTGAAAGATGTGTCACAGCAGGGCAAACACAGCTGCATCTGATAAAATTAATTACAGATAAGTTTGACTTATTGTATTTAGCAAGCACGGACTGTAAAAGCTTCGTTGTTAAAACCTGCCCATTATTACTTTTATCAGCTACAGCTGTGTTTACCTGATAACAGGGAACTTTACAGCTGTTTGCTACTGTGAATATTGCTGCAGGTACATACTGTGTGTCCCACCCCAATGTTTCCGGAGCCCTTGGCTACATGAATCACTTTATTGCATCGTGATGTGATCAGTGTTGTGTACCGGGTTCAGGAGGTGGAGCAGGTAGTTTGATCCCCGGCTCCTCCAGTCTACGTGTGGAAGCATCCCTGGGCACGCTGAACCTTACAGAAAACTGCTCCTGATGGCTGTGTCATCTGTGAATGCTGGCGTGTAAATGAATACTAAGTAGCAGGTGGCACCTCATGTGGTAGCCATTGGAGGAACTGCAGTTTTTGGCACTTTAGCGTTGGCTTCATTTTTCAGCCCTGGAGGTTGCCACTTGTTTGAAAAACACTCAGTGGAGTTGCCAAGACACCAGCTGACCTTTATCAGCTCCTGGTCAGCCGTTTAACAGCTAGGCTATGTCACAGTACTTTAATTCATAAGTGTGGTGACTCAGTGTATTTAAGGACTTAGTAAAGCTGTGGCTAACAGCAACTGAGATCTTAAAAGTTCATATGTTATTTTTGGAGGCATGGTTCCAGTTTAACCTGAAGGTGTATGAATCCAGAGCTCTTCAAAAGCCACTTCAAATAAACAGTTCAGGACAGCCAAATACATCATGACCTTAAATTCAAAACATGAAAGGGGCAGGCCACAAAGGAGCCAGACGCTACCTCAGCGCCAGACTTCATTTTCCAAACAATGGCACGTAATTTGGTCTGCACTCGAGGACAGTGAGCATGCAGCAAATGGAGAGAAGCGTTCTCTGCTATTCATCTCAGCATTATTATTTCCTTTTAACACTGTTCTGACTGAAGACACTGAGGCCATCTGCTTCACACACACACTTGAGGAGCTTGTAACAATGCAGTCTTAGTTCAGTGTCTGTGGTCTCTTGAAATCAGGCTCCATATTCCTCTTATTATATTTATACTATATAATGGCATCAACAGCCTCAATGTTATTAGAAATAATAAACAAGGTCGATTAAAATCTGATTTTCATGCATTTTCTCTCTGTCACAGTTTTTTATAACACACGTTTTTATCTAAGCAAGTGATTGAACAAAGGTATACCATAAAAACAAAACTGCTCTGAACACAAAGGCGCTGGGGTAATGCTGTGCTGTTTAAGTTCATATTATTACGATGTTTGTTGAGGTACTGCTGGAGGACACTGCAGATGATAAAAGACTCTGTGTGAGTGCTAGCTGGCTTCTGAAAAATAAAAGAGGCACAATGACAGTTACAAGGCAGAGTTTTACTGAAGTACTTAAATGGTAATGTTAAACTGAAGAGCTCAACATGACGGTAAAAAAAGAGCAGATGTATTGATTTTATGGCTGAATGTCTTTGCCAGGCCTGAGAGAGAAGGCACAGTGTTCTGTTTCTGGACTGAGCAGTAAAATAACACGCACTGTGGATTATTACTGCAAGGTCGTTGTAATGGTGTCTCGTAAATCCATGAAGGTTGGGCACATGTAAGTATATGTAATTATTCAAATTTCTGCATTGTCTCCCGTGGTCGTGTCTTGCTTAAAATGTGCTACACTGCCTCCTCAATCTTCAGTGGTACTGCTTTGTTTCATCTGTATCTGTAAGCTTCCAGAAAATGTGCATAAATAAGATGGAAATGAAAGCAGAGTATGGACAGAAGGCTCTGTTCATCTCCATCTCCATATCTAACATTGAGCTTAAATCAGCCTTGAGTCAAATAATCGTGAGGCATCTCTGCAAAAAAAAAAAAAAAAAAAAAGATCCGCTGATATTTTATTTTGACACAGAGTGGAGGGGGGCGTGGCTTATGGGGTGTGATGGAAAAGTAATATAACAGGTAGTGTAACAGGTAGTGATACCTTCTGGCCAGTCTGTGCTGAGTTAAACAAAGACACATTTTCACTGTAAACCCTGGTTGATGCCTGCTGTTGGTTAACAGCACATCTGTCTGTCAAAGTTCATCCAAATTACACTCAGTGCAAAATATATGTGGTTTTACCTCGCTACGCATGTTTGTTGCTTTAAATACTGGTGAGTGTAGAGATTATACACTCCTACCAGCAGCTGAAAGCATCATGACCACAGATGGATGACTGTGGTCTGAACAGCAGTGTAAGACAGATGAGAGATAATGCCCCGAGCCTGCGACCCTCTTTGCAGCGACAGTCTTTGTAAATCTTGTTTTGTGTTTAACCTTGTAACTCATATCTGTTTGAGCAGGCACATGTAAACCTCACGTCTTCCTTTTCTGTGTCTGTTTTGGAAACAGCCGTCATTACCGAGAAAAAGACGTCACTTCTCATAACACTGGCTTTTCTTTGGAACAGTGTGCTGAATCTGTTCAGGCTGCACACTCCTCTCTCATTTCTGTATTTTATTGTCGAGTTGTTTTTGTTGTGTGAAGTTTGGCTTTTTAAACTTACTTGATGAGATCTGCAGGAGTTGGAGGAAGGTTTGCCATAATTAATTTAAGTGCTTTTTTTTTTGGCCTGCACTGCCCTGATTGGATTGTGGGTCGACCATGGCGCACAAATGGCTCCTTTGTCATTAAGATTTACTGCCATGCTATTGGAAAAAAAATGCTGATTATCGCTCAGCATTCTAATTAATCCTACAAATTTGGTTAAGATCTGTGCTTGGCCTGAGAAATTAACTAGACTTGACATTGTAGATACAAACCAAACACTGCGAAATGATTTTGTGGCATGGAAGACAAGGCTTCTTGAATCATATTGGACAATAATGAACTAAAAATCAAGGAAATACAATATATCTTATCACTGTTATGCAGATGATTGTCAACGATTGTTGTTTTTAAATGTGCTCTATAAATAAAGTTGACTTGACTTGATGACATGCAGCGTCACTACTGTAAAACAACACAACATTAAAACACATCAGGACAAACAGTCTCATGCACTGCCAAGTCACGTTCCTATTACGGCCCCGACTAGGGGAGTAGGAGTGCAACATAAAAGTGTGAAAGGCTGTCCCCTCCCAAGGTGCACCTATGTGGGAGGAAAAAGAAAAGGCATTTACTAAATCTGGCTTCATAGGACTACAGAAAAGCAAATCTTCAGGTTTAAAACGAACAGTACTGATGGTTTGGAGGCCGAGGACAGAAGCGCTGCTGCTATCAGATGACTGTCAACCGGCCTGTTGGGAAGCTGAGGATTTTGAACAGCAGACAATAGTTGGGGAGCCAATTAGACCAAACCCACACCTCAGATCAATCAGCACGCCACACTGGAGCACTCATTCTCACACTCAAACATGTGAAGGGCACAGAGAACCGAAACACATCAAAAATACAGCCAGAGCTGTGACAGCGCCCTGGCAAGGACGTGCATTTGAACAAGGAATGCTCCGGGCGCCCTGCTCGTAGGTGGAAGTGTTTTATATTGTAAGGTTTTAATGAAATTTCTATATGTTTAGGACGTACTGACCACATGACGTGCTGTGTCTCAAATTGCGTACTTCTGTACTCATACAAAGAAGTCCACACGCACATCCAAACCGAACAACGGGCAGGCGCTGAGCCGAAAACTGTGCATACAAAAGAAGATTAAAACAGTTTGCACAGTGCAGGGCTCCAGTGCTCAGGCGAATTTATTCAAATAGAAGTAACGTTTCAAGCATCAGGCTCCTCATCAAACTTACAAGAAAAAGTGTTCCACCATCTTAAATACACACTTAACGTGGTCACATGATGCAATGATGCGTTACAGGACAACAACACCAGAGAATATCACAAATAAATTACAAAAAAGGTTGAATGTCCATCTCCTCGTTGAGGCTCTTAGGCGACACAGTATCTAAGATATAAATCCAAAATAGTTCACATTTTAAAAGTAAATTGTCAAGGTCACCACCTTGAACATGTTCGATCCCGATGCAGCTAAGGGAGGCTGCAGTGTGGTTCAAAAGGTTAGAGTGAGTGGCCACAGGGCTCCTTTGATCATGGTTCCTGATGGCACATCTGTGTTCAGAAATTCTGTTTTTTAAGGTTTTTCCTCTGTACGCAAGGCCACATTTTAACATGTATATCACATTTGAAGGTTTACAAAAAATAATACCGTTAACAAAAAACGTTTTGCCTGTGCGTGGATGATGGAAGACATTAGTCTTTCTGGTGAAGCTGCACTGTTGGCAGTGGCCGCACTTGTAGTTTCCGGGTGGCACAGGACCTAGAAACGTAGGAGTGGGAGGGGGACGAGGGCAGTCTGCTCTCACTAACAAGTTATTGAGGTTAGGAGGTCTTTTAAAAACAATGTGGGGTGGATTGTCCATCAGTCCTGTCAAGGCTGGATCGGTGGCCACCACGTGCCAGTGTTCAGGGTTTCCCCTGGGATGTTTTTGAAGCTGTGGTGGTGGGCTGCAGGGGAGCAGCAGCGGCCGCGGAAAAATTTGATTATGCCAACTAAAAATGTTCATGAATAACTTAATTACTTGTTTTTCACCTGAGTCCACAACCAGCAGAACATGAACACTGGAAAAAAACAAAATTGCATAACTGTACAGCTGTAAATCTAATGGCATAGTTTGCAGCCTGGCTGAGAGCATTTTATATTTCTCGCTTTTTTGAAAAGAGTTGTAATGCTCTGTGATATGGGAACTCAGCCACAGGTGGCCCATTGATGCTGAGTAGGAGGCATGCTGACAGATGGCCCCCCTGCAGCCTGTTGCTCAGGTCTGTCTTCACCTACACAAAAATACAATATAAATAAGTGAGATCTGGGACATTAAGAGAAAGCAATCCATCTCTGACTTACAGTGCACAGTTGACCAAATGTCTTACTCTGTTCATTGCCGAGAAATCTCTCTCACAGTTCACAGATGATATGGGCGCTGTCAAAGCAGTGGCTGACAGCTGGCTCCTGCATGGATACAGCTTCCCCATTCATCATTCTGGGATGCCATTTTTGATGTTGTGCTGACCTGGTCCATATTCTGACACACATTAAATGGATTTACACTGATAAGGATTACACTGCTTCAATCTCAGCTGTCTTTATAATTCCCTTCTTGATTAAATTCCCATTTTACCTTGAAGGCTGCAGTCAGCAGGTGCTTGTAGGATGCTCATTCCTGCAGGAGTGTGGGACTATCTGGCCTTTGAAGAAATTTGGCAGACAGGCTCAGAAGATGTTGTGTGTTGACAGCATCATCTTCCTTGGCTGCATGAAAGGCTCCAAGGATGTCCAGGTGTTGTCTAAACTATCCAGCAGGCCGTCCAGATAAGGCTCCATTACCTAAACATCATGACACAGAAAAGAAAATTAGTAACCTTTTTAACTGATAAAACTGAAAACCTTATGTGATTCCCTACTTGTAGTATTTAATTTCACAGCCATCCAAAATGTACCCGAGTCCTGTAGCGAGAGCAAAATCTTTGAGAGCCGAGCCAGATGTGGGAGCACGTCTGCTTGCATGTAGACTGCTGCAACAAATCTATAGGTGCAGCAAAAACCATAAAGGCCCTTGGCCACAGGGCACTTGTTGACCTCAGTCTCTTCAGCCAAATCAATCAATCAATCAATTTTATTTATAAAGTCCAATATCACAAATCACAATTTGCCTCACAGGGCTTTACAGCATACGACATCCCTCTGTCCTTTGGACCCTCACAGCACAACGGCTGTGTTTGGTTTGAGACAACACTACCCTGTCGAAATTCGCGCACTACGCCAATGAGTACATAGTGCACATAGTATACTACATGGAAGTGTGCTAAGACACGGCCATTGTGCACTCACCGGAAATGACAACTACAAATTAACTAGTTAGCAAACTAGCATTAGCATTTGCATTATTGTTCGCGGTACCAAATCATTACAGCAGTATGTGATTTGAGACACACCAATGGATTAAACTGCACGAGTTGAGAAAGAGTGTAAGACTCTGTAAACAGATGTTTTGATGTAGTTTATCAAAGTTTACTTCAGTTCATTAAAGATTGTTTGCCTTTTTTGGATTCTCCATTCACCGAAGAGGCATGTAAGAAAAACAAACTTCTCTTAATGGATTCGAGGTGGCACACAGTGAGTAAGTGATATACAAAGTGGTCATGTTGCAAGTGAAGTATTCCAGTATTCCAAATGTTCTTTTAGCGCTCAGAGTCTTTTTGTGCCGGTAAACCTGGTGAGATTTAAAATCTCTTTTTCAATGGCTGCCTGACTGAAAATGCAAAGACACAAAAGGTAAAAGCCGCTGCAGGCATTAACCAGGCAGGACTTAAAAGGCCAAACAGCAGTATCGGGCTCTAGCATACACAAAAGTCAAACCGATGAAAAATAGTTTTTTCTGAGTGAAGCTCAGCCTTGATAAACAGATACTTTAAATAAACAGGAGGGAGCTGTCAACAAAACCAAAATAAAGTGTTTCAGTGGTTTTGTCATCACCTCTTGACAAAAATAAGAGCTGGAAAACAGAAAATAAAGATGACTAAGAACATAATTTATCTTTAAACCAGACGTCTCTTCTCGTCGGTATGTTAGTCTTTGCAGTTCAGCCTGTTGATACAGAGTTTGAAAAATGAGCTGTTTTACAAAACACAATGAAATGTATCCAAACTACATCAGTATGTTCTGAGTTGTTAACCCTGACCCTGACCCGATAATCAATTTAACTCATCGTACAAGACAGTATTTTAAACATTGGGAAAGTGCTGGGTATGATGTGTGTTATGTGTGTGTGTGTGTGTGTGTGTGTGTGTGTGTGTGTCCTCTGCCTTGCTGGTGCAGTGGCTGGTTGAGCACACCAGTGTTCACTTAGGCCACTGATTAAGGAACAGTTGAAAGACCATGGGCACTTTAAAACGGTGTGCACTGTTTTGCTACAGTTTCCAGGTTGAACGATGTTTTTCCCTCATTTGGTGGCTGTGTCAGAAGTGTTACCACTTTATAAAGCCCCTTTCCCACTGCACAAAAAGACCCTAACACTTGCTAACATCAGGCTTTTTAATGCAGTGGGAAAGGTTTTAATCAGCATTCACAACCGGGCATTAGCAGCCTCTGGCTCAGATCTACACTGAAAGGAACACAACACCTGGTTGAACACGCTTTTTAGGTTCTCTGCAGTATCAAAGTATCAAGTGATGCTGCTTATAACTAATCTGGCATACTTTTGGTGGTGCCAAGTAACGGAAATATAAACAAATGCAGGCTAAAAAATGAAGAATGCCAGCGTCTACCTGGTTTAGAAAAGTGCTACTGAAAGTTTATTACCTGCAGCTGACAATATAAAAGCTCATCTAGTGAGATTTTACTGGGTCATGCACTACGACGTCTTTAATTCGACTGTCGTCATATTGCCAATATGTTGGTCTTAGCATGTTTCTATCTATCATCTAAAACATTTTTTTCACGCAAAAGACAAGAATGGAAAGTAAAAGGTACAGAGTTTCCACCCAAAATAATGAATTTACTCCACACCCTGTATTTTAGAAACTGAAGGCCAAAACATAAAGTAACTTGTTAAAGACCAAGCATGTCTTAAATTGATGAGGAGCTTCAGCCCTGCTGCGCAATGTTCTAATAAACACTTCTCACCACGAAAGGACTTATCTCACTAGAGACATCGGGCTCTGTGAGTTTCCTATTGTATGACAGACACAAAAGAACGGAGGGTCACTGTGAACTTGGAAGAAGAATATGAGAAAAAGATGAATTTATTTTTCAGCCACGGCCCTGTTAGGGAGTGAAAAACAGATTTATTTTGCGGTTTCTTTAAGCCTCCAGTCATCTGTCAGCAGGAGAAACGGAAAAAAAAGAACTGCTTTTTCCTCATCACTTCTGCTGGTGTGACATGAATGATGGGAAATTGGGAAATGAAGCGAGACCCAAATTATAAAATATAAACCCTACTCTCACAGTATCAGACACACATCATATTCCATCTCTCCTCCAGAGCATGACTACTGAATATATAAATTGTATGTATGTGGAATGTAGTTAAGAAAGGGTAGGGAACACTTAATAGTACCTTAATAACACCACATCACTGCAGACACTGTGCCAAACCGCCGATCCATCTCACGCTCCACTCTACCCTTGCTCATGAACAACACCCCGTGATACTTGAACTCCCTCGCTTGGGGCAGTTCCTCACTCCCAACCTGAAAGGGGGCAACCCACTGTTTTTTGGCAGAGGGAACCATGGCCTCAGACTTGGAGGTGCTGACTCTCATCCCGACCTCTTCACACTCGACTCCAAACAGCCCCAGTGCATGCTGGAGGTCACGGTGAGATGAAGCCAACAGAACCACATCATCTGCAAAAAGCTGAGCTGTTCCTCCCCCCCGGCTGCACCTTAAGATCCTGTCCATGAATTTCACAGACTCAGAGACGAGGGACAACCCTGGTGGAGTCCAACGTCAACTGAAAATGTGTTTGACTTTGTGGCAAGTATGCAGACACAACCCTCGCTTCGGTTATACAGGGACCGGATGGCTCGGAGCAGTGTATTCCCGCAGTACCGTTGACAAGACCCCTCGTGGGATGCGGTCATAAGTGTGCAGAATGATATATCTCATCTGGCCAGGGAACACCTCAGGGTCCCCCAGTAGAAGCCGGAGAGCGTAGCCAGGGAGAGGGACGTCTGGAGTGCTTTGCTCAGCCTGTTGCTCCCACAACCCAGCCTCAAAATATAGATAAAAATGGAGGGATGAATTGTATAAGCTGGGAGAATCTAACCAGAACAACTCAGCTTTTTGAAATCCAGTGTGTTTGGAAATAAAATGTCACAGAGCTGAGTGGCGTCCTTCAACAGGTTGTTCAAACTGCAGGATAATCAGACCAGACTGAGAGGCCTTATTCAATTCTTTGTGGATGTACCTGTACTGCTTAGTGCGGATCAAATGTCAAAGATTCTATTATCTGCTGCCTATCACATCTCCTCCCCAGTCCTCCTTTACAGCTTTCTTTCGTTTTGCTTTTTCTGTATTGGAAACCTCTACCCTGTGACCAGACTACAAAAGCAGAACCACTCATGCTCACTTCCAACGTCCCCACAAGGCCATAAGTTGTGTTCTCTGTGCATCACTTCACTAACCAATTCTGTCTTCAGCCAGCATCACTTTCCAGAAAGGTCCAAAGACAGCATGGACTGGGCAGAAATCGATTTGTTCTCTTCATCTGCTTTTAGAGTGAAAATGCCCCAAAGTGCATTTCACATAATTGTGTATTTTACCTGGACCCGCATTGATGAGACAGATAATAAGAGCAAAATGGCCTCTAAAAGCAATCCTGTAAGCGCTGTGCTGGTTTCAAAAGAGCCAGTGTTGACGACCTGAGCTCTGGATGTGTTTAACCGTATTTCAGCCACACAGGAGTGTGTTGTGTTAATGTTGACAGTAGATTAGTTATATTAGTTATAATATGGAACTATAAAGTAATTTCACTATTTTCCAGCCTGGTCCAAACTGGTCCTGGGACATAAGTAAACTGCGACTGTAAGCAATCGTCAAGCAAATATTTTGTTATTCTAGTACAGATTTAAGCAATGTGTTTTTTATTTTATTTTAGTAAACAACATTTTTAATGTCAATCAATGAATGATTCATTTGTCACATGGGAATTACACAAGATACAGCTCCACTGAAATGTGAGCTCATTAGCTCCTTTTACTTGTGCTCTGTAATTTGGTCTATTCTTTGTGTTCACTTAACTGTTTCACTGGTGCTTTACAGTTGTCCATGTTCCCAGATGGTTCTGGTAATCCATGGTTTGTGGTTGTCCACACACCTTGACTTCAACAAGATGGCCACATGGTCTCTCCCCCCCAACACGGGCAGCGTAAATGACGCATGGCTGTGACCCACAGCAGGAACAGGACAGCATCTCACATTTCCACCCACACACTAGACCTTAGTCACTGTGTAGCACTTGGCTCCTCTCCTTCTCTCACCAGAGTCCTCTGCTCTGTTGTATCAGCATATAGAAAAACAGTCACCTGACTGAATAGCGCTATCCAGGATTAAGCCAAGTTTCTGTGAATCAAAGGATATTACAGTTCCTGATATCCTGCTGGAAACTGATGCGGCACGGAGGTCGTCAGCTGGTGCGATCTCCTTCATCTTTCCTAGCAGAAGTCCACCAAGACTTGCAAAATAGACATAAGATCATACATTTAGCAGAGACGCTGGAAATCTCTGAGTCTACGTCTGTTGAAAATTGTGCAGTTTTCTTAAACTACTGCCACTATGACAAGTAACAACAAAAAACAAACAAAAAACTTGAGTTTCTTTGAGTGGGCACCAACATCTCATGGGTTTTCTTGTTTGCAATTACCTGCGTCAATCTGGTGGCAGAGGATTGAAATGATATACTGCATATGGATAAGCCTCAGTCCCTGGGCGAGACAAAAATCTATCATCTAGATGAAAAAGTTTAGTAACATCTGATTTTGGGCACAGCCTTAGGAAGCCTTAGAAAATTAACAAACAAAAGTAAGAAAAAACAGAAGCCTCGAAGGCTTGAAACTTTGCAGTGAACTGATAAGGTGTGTGAGGAAGACAGAGAGTAAAAACAAATATAGAACTACAAAACCTGGAAAACAAGACAAAGTATTGGATTTTAAACTTTAACAATATAAATACAGTGTGGTGAAGCAATATGCCGAAGGTACAATTTATTCCCTTTTCCTGAAGCCACAGCTGAGAGTCAGAACTTTAGAAAACATTCACTTTTATTGCTCTGATCGATCCAAATGTAATTTCTGTCCTTCCAAAACCACTGTCTATCATTTGCTCCTCTCCCATTGATCTTAATCAAATCAGAGGCCAAGCTAAACCCTTTCTGATGTTGTATGATGACTGCAGGAAATCCAGTTAGGGGACCGATGGGGACTCTAAAACCTACAAAGCTAAAAGGACCGAAATGTCAGAAAGTCTGAAAGGCAAACAGTTTGACAGTGATTGATATTTTCTAGATGGATACAAATCACATTCAGACATTGGCAGGGGGAGAAGGGAGGCTCTCTGTGAATTTAGGATTCCAGTTGGATTTCTACAGATATGTCTCAGTCCGAATGCTCTGTTATTAAAATCAGATTTCAAAGTGTTCTTCATGAAGTACTACAGCCCGTTTTCACTCCCAGCTCATCAAATACTGTCATTTTGTCAGTGATCTTGGGGTCAGACACCGATGCAAAGATGTAGCCTTCACAGTGGTACGATACACACTGGGTGGTGGCAGTTGTTGACACAGCGGGCAACAACCCAGCTGTCATATACTGCTGCTTTTTCAGTGGATGTCGGTGTGACAAACCAACGCAGAGAGACGACCTTCACAGCCGTAAGATACTCATCATCTGGCGGCAGTTTGTAATGCCAATGGCAACTACCGCAGTACAAAGAGCAAGAGAGTGGGAGGGTGGGAGGAAGTGGATGGGTCAAACAAACAATGGACTTTCACCCAGTAGTCCACTGTTTATGTCCCATGTGAAACCAAATGTCAGATTACTTTAATTGCAGTGTAGTGTGTGTGAGCATGCAACACTAGAGTCATATGTCACATGACGTATGTCGAGTGACGTCGGATTACGTTAGTAACAACTTCACTTATTTTAAACCAAACAATGTTTTCTCTGAAACAAACCACGTGCTTTTGTTGCCTAAACCAAAGGAAGTAAACTTAAAAAGTAGTGTTTTTAACGTTTGTTTTGAAAAAGACTGAATGCGTTTAACACGTTCTGTGAGAATGTAAATATATTTTATGACGGTACCTAGGGCATCATGTTTTGATATGTAGGTCCAATGACAAAGTGGTATCTGACTTGTTGGGATGAGAATGTGTTGTGACTCTCTGAAGTGGAGCTTTTCCAGCTGAGCTGCATGTGCGAGTCGCTCAGTGTTGAACATGACAAAGAAAAATTGGACATACAGGACACTACAGTATTTATGTCACATATGACATGACGTTACTGATGTCAAATGTTTCTGGAGTACTGAATCAGAAAGACTTACTTAACTTTGCCCAAAAGCTTGCATTAACCTCTGTGCAGTTATGAGGGCTCTGTTGCAATCATACTCCTTTCACAAGCTTTATAATTCAAACTTAAAGGCACCGTATGTAAAAATGTGGCCAAAAAGGTTACTGCACTCAAATTCAAAATACTGCCGCGAGTCGTCTCCACCACCCGTTCGAGCAAGTCCACCTTCTCTGCTGCTAACGCTGCTGCCGGGATGCTGTCGGGTCGATGACCCACCTGCACATGGGCGACAATGTATCATTGAAAATTAATAACATTTGAAAGTATTTGAAATGTCCATCCCCGTCTAGCTATGATGCTTATTAGCCAACTTTGGCTAAAGCTTACCTGTCGAGGGGAAGAGTAGCCGCTTCCACATCTGATTTCAAATTCTTCTCCGCTTTCAACCGTCTCCACCGTTCAAAAGCATCTCATATATAGACCCTCGCTTTGCCTCCAGTTTTGTCTTGGCGTTTTTGGGAATCATAGCGAGGTCGTTTGGGTTTAGTCGCACCGTCAGTCATTGTAGCTCAGTCGTTACTGTAACTGATGCTGAGACTCTACTGACTGCGTGACTGGTAGATGGCAGTGGGTGGCGCAACAGGCCAAAACACAAATCCAAAACATAAACATGATTTGCAGGCTGTAATTTTTTTTTAAATGCGAATATTCTGCCTGTACTATTGTTGTCGGTGAGATCAGTATGTTATATTAACATTATTCCTCAGTCTCTGTGACATATTGGGATGATTTTACGACTATTTGCTTCAGATTTCTTACATATAGCTCCTTTTGTACGGTGACCTTAAGCGTCCTGAAAAGCACCTATAAATAAAATGGATTATTATTATTAAACTGCGGTTTCTTTTCTGGGACTTTGTAAAATAAATCCATAATGATAAATCTGACATTGAATAATATGCTTCTGAATTGGAAAGTCACGTCACCAAGTGTAGCTCAGTAATAACTGACACTATGTTGTTACTACAGCAACCCATGCAGATAGGCTGGTGTTGTCTAGAAACACAAATCCAATTTGATCACTTGCAAACAGTAGTAAAGACGGTCATTCTTTAAAATCGTATTTGAGAAACAAACCTAAATTGGTTGCAGTCGAATACATTTTCTAGCCCTGGATCTGTTTTCTTGGTCTAAGATTCAGTTTGACCAATTTGTTTTCGATACATCTGACATTGCTCTTTTGCCGATTGACTGTTGTTAACTTGACTGTTATGCTCATGTTGCTGCAGTTTATGTGGCTCTACGTTAGGCATCTGAAGGATTCAGTTTAACTTACATTACTAGATTGTAAGAGGTGAAGTCTGAACGTGTCTAAAGGCAAAAGTGCCACACTCAAAGGACAGAAGAAAAGCCTACCATCATGAAGACAGTGGGGATGATGGTGCACACTTTGTTGTTCTCACACAACATGGAACTATGTGGACTGATTTCAGCCTGGTCTCAGTCCAGACACCTCGAGTGCCAATTTACCAACACATGCTTTATGACCAGACGCCACTGAGGTGCCCAGGGTGCCAATTTACAAACACGCTCGGAGGAAATGCCCACTGAGGCAGCAGAGAGTGCAGCATCAGATAAAAGGGGGGGAGTGAGATGAAAGATGGAGAACGAGTGAACACAGTCACCCAGAGAGAGATATCAGTCTGCCTCCAGTTCAAATGAGAAAACTAAATAAGTGGAGTAAGATGAAACTTTAAATGACTCTGTGGGGACATAATGGGGTTGGTCAACCTCTAGGGGACAAAGAGAAGACATCACTTAAGTATCAGTGACTTATATCGATACAAACTATGTCACTGAAGGTCAGCTGCAGTGATCACACCTGAGCACACATCTGAGCAGGCTGCTGACATGCCACTAACATCACCTCTTGTTTTGGCTGTTTTTACTTTGCTAATGGGGAAATACTTCTCTTGCTTGTTTGCATTTCTTTAAACCAATCACAGTCCTCTTGAGGAGCACTAAACCCAGGATGCAGCTATGGTGTCGTGGCAAAACAGTGTCGGGGAATTTTTTTTTCGCGGGACATTTGCACGTGGGGAGGCGAGCACTGTCGGTAAAATGGCTAAATCTCCGTAAAACACCATTAAAACCAGTAACAGTCGTATGCCAACTGTGTGATTCAACTTTAACTGATATACTAGAACGCTGAATAATGGCCAGAAAAGTGATTTATGCAGAATATTATGATGTCACAGTGAAGGTGACTTTTGACCATGTGGATACAATCTGTCATCATTTCATCTTTTTATCCTGTTAGACACTTGTGTGAAGTTTTGTTATAATTAGCGTATGAATTCTTGAGTTATGGCCAAAAACATGTTTTATGAGGTCACACTGACCTTGACCTTTCTATTCACTTTATTCTTTAGTCCAAAGGAATGTTGTTAGGAATGTTGGTGACTTATTGAGGGTTGGTACACTGACGTCCTTTGATCAGCTTAGAGAGAAGTATAACCTTCTGCAAAACAACTTTCAGATATTTGCAGATACATAGCTTTATTTCCTCTGCTATGAAGTTGAACCCCTATGGGTTCTCCCTTTCAGCAGTAGAAAAGGTAATTTAGAATCTTGACGCCAAGAAATTGACCACCAGGTTTTACGGGGACCGGTCGAACCCATATAATGAGTATGTGGGTCGAATCAGATCTCTTTGGGAAGCTGATTTTTGAGAGGCTACTGAGAATGATAAGTGGGGCAATAACTGGTCATGCTCTTCAGGCTGTTTATTCACTAACACAGCTAGGGAGTTGCATTTTAAGGTTATATATAGGTTCCTGATTACCTCTAGCCTGGAAATCCAGACCCAAATCTAGAAAGATTTAGGGTCTGGCCATGAGTAATGCAAATGGCCCAACTCGAGGGGCGGCACCAAGCATGCATTTGTAAATATCACCGATGTGATTGGTGCAGTTCGGTTTCATGGGCATAGGTAATGAGCATCACTACTGATTGCCAGAGTGACTCTCTGAGCAAATTCAAATTGGGCTCTCGCGAGAACTCTGGATTTCCAGGGTAGATTACCCCAGTGAAATGCAACAAGTTTAATCCTTTGCTTTCAAAATACTGCAATAAGTGTAAAATTTCTGAAGGGTCATATTTCCATTGTATCTTTGACTGGCCCCTGAGTAAGGACTTCTGGGTCAAAGTGTGTAAAGAAACTGATATTGTTTTTGAGAAAAAAAAAAAAAACTCTTGAAGCTATGTGTTGCATTCCAGGAATACAGTCACCGAACCCTAGCCTCTGCTGAAGGTGCTTCTTTTTAGTGCAAGAAGGTGTGTTCTTCTTCAGTGGATTTCAGATACTGTCCCTGCAGTTTCATATCAGATCTGGAGCACTATAAACTTTATACCTTCAGAAGCTGTAAGCTTCAGGCTCAAGGACCAGCCCTTTTCTGGACTATATTGGAAATGATGGGCCCCCGGCCCCCAGGAGTGGACTGCATGGACGAGCATGGACTGAGGTCTCAGGGGGGCTACATCCTGTGAGACAGACCAAGTTAACATCAATTAAATTAACTTCTGTGAGTAATAATGGTTGTCTGGACTGGTCTGAGCTGCAGTAACTCCTCGTGATGAAAAAAATGCATGTTGATGTCATGTATTTGTGATGGAGCAATGTCATCATGACATTACACAACATGACACACTAACTGACAGACAGATACGAGTCTCGTAAATCACACCACGATTTATTCTCCCAGTTGACAAGCACGGCGGGTGAAGTATATGCAGAACATGTTGCTCCCTCTTCCACTTGTGTGGTGTATAAATTAATATCAAGAAGCTTTAAGCTGGTCTCGAGCTCAGTCTCTGGTGTGCAGCAAACCTCTTCATTTTTTATTCTTCTCACATTGCCTGTCCAGCACCCTGCTGAATTATACGGCTGTGACGAGGTCCTCCGGTTGCCTGGACAGAGAGAGGATACACAGAATGATGGATGCAGGTAAAAAGGAATAAACAAATCAAAACTCCATTAGCAGTATAAAGGGAGAACAATAAGAAGTGGAAGATGAGTGGACAGAACGTCAGGATGAAGGGCTAAGGCAATGAAGAAAGAAAATAAACAGGCACAGACCAAACAGTAAAGAGAAACTAAATCCAATTACATTTATAAGGAAGTCACCCAGACAGACATGAGAGGTGAACAGGTGGAGTAGGGAATCTGAGGAAACAGGAAGTGAAGAAGACGAAGGTAACAGACAGCTAAACAAATTAATCTCCTTGTTTTATCTCCTGCTCCCTCATTACTGGCTTGGTTTGTAGCCAGCAGCACTTTGACCCATCACCGCACTGAAACAGAGACTTTTAACTGCCTAATGATGACATTGCAAGATGTTGCTGCAGGTTGAATAAAACAAAACAGACGGTGATTATAAAAGAAAAGAGGAGAGAGTGTGATGAAACAAGTCGAATGCTTCGATCTCAAGTTTTTAGTAAAGAAGAAATCCTGAGGGACAAAATAATCTGAGTACACACATGGGGGGAGCCCAGTGGTGTAGTGGTAGTTGATGAGGTGGGTGCACTAATAGGTAGATGGGTAGGTTACCAAGGAAGAAGTGAGTGTGCTCTCCTCTATATTCCAATGGCTTCTTGGCTTATACTGTTGGTGCATATACTGTAAATGTCCAGGCTATTTTCATGCACTGTTCATACGTATACCTACGGAAACTAATACACCACATTTTGTAATCCATGTAATCATGAGTCAGTAATTTGTGTATTGCCAACGCAATCAGTGGAGTCTGCGATCATGTGACCAATGTGTTGATGGAAGTAAAGAAGGAAGCTGTACGAAGACTGAAAGTCCACATAAGGAGTCAGTTTGGTGGCTGGGTCAAACACTACAGGACTTTCCACAGGAGAGTGGTGTTTGTGTCCTGTGTAAAACTAAGTGAGTCATTTTAAGGTCATCATGTTTCTTCTTCTAAACCTGACCTAACCTACATAACATCATTTGTGGGGCACGTATTTATTAAATATCACACAAACCATTGTATGAGGATATGTTGAAGGACCATGACCTCTAAACACTGCAGGTAGTTGAGTGTCGTTATTTTAACAGGAAACAATCTTTTTCAAAACCAAACCAAGTCATTTTGGCGCTTAAACCCAACCATGCCACCACCCTGTAGCCTTCAGAGGTGATGGTCATTTCATGTATTTCTGTGCAGTCCCTTCAGGACAGGCTGTTTTTGAGACTGTTGCAGCCTGAAATGACAAATTTCACAGAAGCTTTTCTAAAAAAATTGCAATGCATGTTTCAATGTTCATAGGCAATCTTCTTCCTCAAATTGTGGGGTCAAGTAAAAACTGCAAGAAGAGTTGTGATGCTGTCTCGGTTTGGCAGCATATTATTATGAGCATTCAGTGTTTCCCACCTCAGCTGTTGACACAGCACTGAAGGACTATTTTTGTGAGCCTGCGTTCTCTGCCCTGTTGGCACAAGCTAACAAAGCACAGCGTGATTTCATTCCTACTCGCCGCTTGGACGGAAGCCTCACAGCAACAGTTAAGATCCGACACCAAGCCGAAACAGTTGGACTGTTGTTAAAGCAGTTAATAACCGTTGGGTAGCATTAGCTGTGTGATGCTAACAGTTAACCCTGTCAGTGTGTGTGTGACTCAGAGATTTTAATAATACCTAGATACAGGACCCCAAGATGGCGAACATTCATGGAGTTGCTCATCTGACGCACACGCCAAAAAAGTTTGCAGCTTTCAGGTTTACTTCCATGGTAAGTGGCCCACTGAATATGTGCAGTAGTGTTTATCCCGTTGGCCCCGCCCGATAGTTCCTGCTCGGCTCATAGACTTTACATTGTGTTAAAATCATTAATTTGAGGAGAGTTTTACAAATACAAAACCACCGTGGTGAAAAGATTCAGAATATAAAGATTCACAATTGACCTTGTTTGAAGTATGAGGTTTCCTGGCAACAGTTTCACAGACGTCTCTCAATACGCTGCACGCAGCTCTATGGTCAATGAGATTTTACCGGTTTTGAATGAGCTCATCAAATTTGCAGAAAAGTTGTGGTGATTGGACCAAATCCCACGGTTGCGCAGAACTCACAGGAATTGGCTAAATGTGTGTTAATTGTTGCAATCAAAACATCCAGGTGGGGCTGAGTGTAAAATCAATGTGCCGCTTAAACCTCTGTCTTCAGCCAGATGGAATGGAACGGCCCACTGACTACAACAATAACTGACATCACAATATATAGAAATATCTTGCTTTAGTTAATGTTGAAGACATTTCTCAGCCAAAATGTGTTGATTTGTATTTTGCACGTCCTCCTGTGCGTCGTCACCCTTGTGGTCACTGTGAAATGAAAAACAGGAAATATCACACTCTGGAAAATAGATTCAATCATGCAGTTCATTAAAAACTTAAGATGCTGAAGTGTCAAAGGTTCCAGCTCACTCCAGTTGTGTTTGAAGCTGAAAATATGATATTCTGTATATTTCAACTAAAAGCAAAGAACAAGGGCTGGACGTTTCAAAGGCTGCGTCTTTGGCCCACTGTATTTCTGTACTGTAGTCAGCGGGCTGAGGGCAGCGCTCAATCATGGATCAAAGCTGTGCTAAGAGAGAATATGGGAGTGAGGGAGATGGGATTTGGGAGGAATATAGGGAGAGAGTGGGATGAAAAGGGATAAATAAAAAATCTGGACATGAATACAATCAGAAGTAGAATCAAAAATGGACAGCCATACATTAAACATGACCAGTGGGAGAACAGCAATGATGGGAGTGAAATCTGGGAAAAAGATTCTCACTGAAATATATATATTTGCTGAAGACTACTGACAGCTGAAACAACATCAGCCATCCCAAGAAAAATGACACACATTGTTGTATGTGCACAGCAGCAAATCCTCATACAATGGTTCGTATGATATCCTACGAATTTGTGACCCATGAATGACATTACATACTTGGCATAAAGTTAGAGGTTAGGTTTAGGAAAAGAAATATGGTGAGTACGGTCATTAACATGGCTCAAAGTTCACACAGTTCTGAACAGCAGTCTCCTGGGGAAAAGTCCTGTGTTTTGTGACCCACCCACCTCCTCAACCTGCCTCCTTATAGAGCCACTTCCTTCTTTACTCCCGTCAGTGCATCGTTCATGTGAAGGCAGACAAATATGTGGGATATACACAAGATACTGGCTCATGATTATGTGGGATATGTGCAAATTTTGGTGCATTATTTTTACATGGTTAAAATTGTCAAACAGTGACTGTTAGGTTTAGGCAACACTTGATTAAGTTTAGACAAAAACATGTTTTAGGTTCAAATGACTGTGTAAGTGACGTAAGTATATCACAGATGAAAAGTCTGTGTTCGTTTGATGCATCCACCTCCTCTTCTGCCCACGTAAAGGCCTCTGTCCATTTTATTCATCGGAAATTTTACACTTCTAAAAATAAATCTGAGTTCAGTAAAATTTTCAGATCAGCTTTGATCTTATGCCTTTTTCGCATCAGAATCATTTCATAACGCAGACAGCTCACATTCAGCAGGTCAGATAATAATATTCAGGTGGATGATGATGAAGAGGAGGAGGATGTGGACCGCACACAGAATGTGGAGGACAGAGACGGAGGACAGCTCCACCCCTTCATGCAGCTGCGGAGCCAAATGTAAGACAGGAAGGGAGAGGTGACGGTCAGACAGGTAACTCCACAGGAGAGGAGCAAAGGAGGAAATGTGTCTTTTCATTTTGTCACATCTTGTGAATTTTCACAATGAGTAGAACAATAAAACACAGCGGAGTCAGTGTGTAAGGTTTCTCTGCGTAACGATTTATTTGGATGATGGATTAAAAAAATGCATCCGGAAAAAAACAATGGACTCAGTGTGCAGAGGCCTTTACACTGACTCTCACTTCTTATTCTGCGTCAGTCGCTCTGAGCGTCAGATATTGCAGCTGATGGGTTCATACTAAAAATTAGCTGAAACCCTGGTGCATCTCTATGAGACGCCAAAGGGTCCCTTTAGTGTCATGACAGGGGCATGACAACATTTTGGTGTTTGGCAACCTGGGAATGACAACAGGCTGCTATGTTTTCTTCAAAGTTCTGAACTGCGACTGCTGCACATTTTCATACAGGATCGTTAAAGTTCCATCTTACCTTACATGTATGGGTCCTTAAAATTAATAAAACATATGTTTATGTTGAGTTAATGAGAAAAGACGAGTCATGCTATTGTGACTGACACTTTAACCTTCCTGCACAGATTTCTCACCTCAACGCCTTCCCTTTCTCCGTGAACTTTTAATGTGAATCTGAGTTAGAAAATTGGATTAACGTTTCTGCTTCGAGCTGTTTATTCTGAGCAAATATCAGCTCACACTTCATCTGCATGTGTGGCTATGTTTTTTAAGAGTCAACATTCAGAGTGACAGTTACACAGAACAACAAGTGACCGACTCACCAGCCTCTGCTACCTGCTTTGTGCTGTCAGTCAGAGAATCCCACACATCACAGGCCAATATACAAAAATAAACGCTTTTTTTTTCCTCCAGTATTTCTTTACTTGTATTTTGTAAGACAGAAACACACACAATTTATTTTCAAACCCCTGAAAATAAACTCTCTCACACAACACTGCAGGAACCCAAACATTTCCTCTTCTCTGAGTAAAACATTTTCTCATTATGTATTGCTACACTGACCTCTTTACAGGCACTAATAGGGACTGTATCATCTTCTTTTGTCCCACGAATGCACCACAGTAACAGGCACATTACACACTCATGCACATCATTGACTTGGGTTTCTCCAAGTAAATTGGCCTCTTCAGGCTCTTCTCTCTCTCTCTCATTCACACACATCACCATTATAGTCACTTCTAGTTGCCTCGGGGATACTTGACATACATTCACACAAGCTGAAGGTAAGATAAAAACATACGGGTCAATTTATGCTGGTTTATATGCAATTTGTGTCACATTCATACATGCAGAACATGCATTAAGCTGAGACGCTTCCTAAAGGGAGCGGCTCCTAATTCAGGAGACATGACTGACTATTGTTTTTCTCTGTACGAGGCAAAGGTTGTCATTGTAAATGGTTCTCAGCTGGCTTATCTGATTACAAAAAGGTAAATTAAATAAAGTAAAAATAACAAAGAGGGAGGAGTGCTGATTGGCTGCACTGATTGCAGAGAAAAAAGACAATGTAGCGGTTAATGACAGAGTGTAACATAAGAAGCTCTGTAATTTTTAAATGGAGAATTTTGCTGTTAGCCCACAAGCTAGGCCCCAACATTATGTACTGTCTCACCTGCTTCTTGCCACAGCTTACAAAGACTTCAAATTGCTCAGATGGTGGGACAATGTCCGGTGGATATGTCAGATAAAAGGGTGGAAATGTGAACAGTTTAGTATCATCTGCAAAGAAGTGATTTATTTTTCTGACACTAACGGAAAACTGCAAACCCTGCAAAATGACTATTGGTATATAAGTTACTCACTTCGCGCTACGTTGAATTCTTGAAGAAAACTTTTTTCTCACATGCCTCCATGGCAACCCGGTCTCCCTCTGAAGTCACTGAAAATGGCTGCTTGGTCAGCGACTTCCAGCATCAGAACAAAACAAAAAAAGTAGCTGTCACATCTGCATGATATGTGGCAGGTTGCTGGTATTATTTAAGCACCTGGTGGCGTCAGGAGGGAACACAGTGGGACAGTAACTAAACTGAAGGCAGCAGAAGTCCGCGCACCCGGGTACAATACTCAGCTGTGCATGAGCTCATTTGTACCGACGTGTTTTGCTAATGTTTTAGTGAAAATCATGTGTTCAGGAAGTGCTGAACATACAACTGGATAAATGAGACTTGTATTACACCGCACCAGTTGTGTGAGACTTTGTAAATGGATGTTTTGATATAGTTTTGCTGTTGTGAGACACGGCCCCTATTTACTGTAAGTTTACTTCATGAATTCAAGGCCACAAGCAGTGAGTAATTGATATGAAATAATGTTGTGGGTGAAGTATTGCTTTAAGACAACTCCCAAATGACAGTATGATTCATCCAAGATAAACAAGAAGTGGGAAAGAGGTATTTAGACATCCTGTAACCTTCCCTTGGAGTAAAATTACTCAGTTATAATCTCATGAGACAGATATCTGCATGTGCAGAATCGTTAGGCATTTGTAATGATGATTGATTACAAATGCTGATTTAGCTTTTTAATTAGAATTTATTTTTATTTATCTGCATACCTATGAAGCTATTTGTTTATAGAGATTAGCCAAACGATGATGGTCCTGATCTTGGCTGAAAACAATGGATCTACCAAAATACTGTCTGTCGCCTCAGAGGCTTATCGTCACAAGACTGATACACAGGACAAACAAGAATAAAACAAATAAAATTCACAAACATCTGAACAAAACCTTTGAGGTAAAGCTCCCTGACAAACTTAAACGCAGCGGTTGGCCATCAGCAACATGATGCAGCTTCCTTCAGTCACTACACAGCTTTGGAACAGGACACAAACTACAAAAATCGAGAACGAAAACACCTTCATTATACAGCTTGTGGTGTGGATGCTCCCAGCTGAAAAAGATTAATATTCTTTCAGTAGTGTGTGAGATTTATGCAGAATTCCTGTCATTCCAACAGAAACTATCCACATCAACGGGTTTGTTTCTGCAAACAACAAAGCAGGATAACTGCTGACACGTAACAAGAGTGTGCTGAAAGCTTGAACAAGACAAGAGATCAAATTAAAGAGTAATTAACATTAATGTACCGCAACGGGATTGCTAGACAGAATTCAACAACAGAAAGCGTTCGGAGAAACAGCAGTGAAATAAATGGTGTCTGTGTTATTAGTGCTTGTGCTGCTCAGAAAGGCAGGTTAGTGGGTGGTGATAGAAGTAATGAAGGCAGAATAAATAAAGCCAAGGAGCATAAAGGCTTGAAAAAAGGGAGAAAGTTAAATTCAGCCAGAACGCGCAAACAATTCAGAAAGTGTAAAAACAACAGGCCGTAATGAGTTCCTGTTGGACTCAATGAATTCCCTCTTGGCGCCACAAGAGAACAAATAATAACTCATTCGACTAATAAAAATCATTATTGTTTTATGCAATGCTGATTGTAAAGTTCTATTCAATGCAAGAATTACACAGCTTTACGAGACAGAGCAAATAAATCAAATACATTCAGCAATTAACCAGTGACAAGTGTTGATGAGCTGTCAGGGTGTCACCGTGCTGTCATCAGACACAGCAGCATGGACTCTACAGTCAGTGAACGTCTCAGTCTCGCTGCTGTGAAGTGAACATGCTGCTCTCGTGCACACTGCAGCCACAGCGAGCAGATTCAGAGCAGTAATAGTGAATGTAAGGTAGTTAACGTCTGTCCAAAAAGATCCTTGATTTGTCACCTTTTTTTTGTAGTTGTTCTTTTCATGAAATATTGGTGTCAAGTTTGGCTCGCTCAGTGAATGAATACAGGAAATTCACTGCACAGGTGCAGGTTTCAAAACTGGTAGACGCTCAAGAATGAGCTGGAATATTTCAAGGAGAAATGAGAGAATAAATGCCACTTGGTACGCAGTTTCAGGTTTCCTACATGCAGTGAAGCATACAGCAATAAGACTGTGCTTTCAGACAGAGTGCGAGATGGAAGTCATGGAAAGTTGCACTTTGATGCAAATTTGCTCACGTTGACACAACCTGAAGCAGAAAAACATCCACATGAGCTGAAGAAGTTTTGACTTAAGTGAAAAATGGTCTCGTATCCTGCAGCTTTATGAATCTGCCTCATGGACAAACAAAAGGAATAAGAGAGCAGCTCTTTTGCCGAAAGAGATAAATCATGTGGGAGCCATAAATATCTTTATGAAATTTTGTGTCCATCGATTTGGCAGATGTCAAAGTATTTGGCTGTATTCTACCTTTGTAGATCAAAAGTAGATCAAATTCAACAAGGTTCAACCTCTGGGGACCATAAATGTTCTAACTAAAATGAACCGTAAATGGCCGCATTTCCCAGATCACTCTTACCCCCAAATTCCACCAGATACGTGTTGGTTGCGTCTGCGCTTTGCAGACGTCATTTCACCCCGTTGACACCATGGACGAGGAGATGTTAATCATGGAGGTGCACCGAGATGTCAGATTTATATTGTTTGTGACAGAAAAGAATGAATGTTATTCTGCAGGGAAACGCGTGTTCTTAGTGTGCATATTGAATCTTGGATCTATATGTTTTATGAAGACCCTGTGTGCACTCAAAGCTGCGGCACAAGTTACGCACCAAAATCTGGTGGAAGAAAAATAATAAGAAGAAAAATAAGTATGAGGAATAACAAGTGTGTTCCTGTATGTGCTGTGCACATCAGCCACACAAATAAAATGAATCATCATGACTATCATTTATCATAAACTGTCCGCACACATATCCCACATGTGACAGAAACACATCCACCCTCCAAACCTGCGACATGCAGATATCAGGCAACTGACAGGTGTAACTGAGCTCAGCTGGAACCTCATCAAGGGACGCTCCACCCGCTGCTCTCTATAAAGGCGTTGCCAGTTTAAACCTGGTGTTTTGTCTGATTCTCAGTGTAGATTGATAAGGTCCATAAATCTGTCAGTTTGGTCCTTCCGTGAACTGGTCACATTAAGATGATCATTAGCAGAGACGCAGCGTTGATGAATGCAAGTAGGACACAATGTGGACAGGACACAATGCAGCCCCTTATGTTCATTTGTCCTTTCGTCCGTCTGGAAGAGCGATCCTAAGAAGGGCATTAAGAACTCACCTGGGAAACACTCTTATCTTAGTGACCCTTCTTAGCTAAAACTAATCAGTATATAATATATAATATAATACATACTTTGTATTGACTTTGTGTTGTGGACTGTACTCACAACAAGTACACAGTTCTCCACATGAACTTGTGGACATCTACTGCTCAATGTGACAAAAATACCCAGTTCAAAAGCTGTTTTTAGCAGAAGACAGAGTCTTGCTGGCTGACCTCCTCAGGCAGGGAGCTCCAGATAAAAGCTTGGTTCTGTTAAGACTGCAGCCTGAGGGCAGAAGCACCCAGGACGACTGTCTGAGGACTTCAGTCTGCAGGACGAGCCGTCAGATATTTGGAGTGAGGGTGGACTGGGGACGCTTTAAAGTAATGCACAGACTCTTAAACCGTTTTCTCATATCAACTGCAGATACTCTCCAGAGAATCAGGTCCAGACATCGTCCTGCATTTCTCCTTCACGTCTGTTCATACCCACTGGAAATAATGTGTTTGGTTTAGGTGAGGCGTGGCAGCCTGTTCGTGTGAATGACCCTTGTCTTCACCTTTGAATGTTTGTTTTCTTCCAGTTCCTTCCAGCTGCATGATAGAAATGTCATCATCATGTCCATTCACTCGCTGTGAATTCTGCACTGGGAAGCTAGCAGGTTAAAGTCTGCTTTGGAAACATGCACGTACAGCTGCTCTGGGTAATGTCTAGATAATTTCAGGTTTGCAGTGCATGTGTGAAAGGAGCTTTTAAGTAAGAAAAAAACCTTAAACATTAACAGTAATGGCACAAATCAAAGTTTGGAAGAAGAAAAATGGGTATAGTAGCTGCACAGGGAGAAGATTTATGAGCCTCAACAATGTTACATCACCCATTTGTCAAACTCCAAAACAGTCAGATGACAAGAAGCTGTTGATGAATGTCTGCAAATATGGTCAGAGGACCACTTAAGAGGAATTTGATGAGACTGCTTTCATCGAAACTTGATGTATTTATTAAAGCCATGTCAGTCAGTCCCGCTGGATCAGGGGAGGATGAGTAAGTGAAGGAGAAGAGGTGGGATATCATGGCTCTAATATCATCTGTTTTATAATAAATCAGGATGTCTCCAACACCTCTGTTAGAATACTAAAGTTTGTACTCGTCGTCCTCCGCTTATCCGGGTCTGGGTCGCAGGTTCCCAGGCCAGCCGGGCGATGTAATCCCTCCAGTGTGAGGCAGGACCTCCCCCTGACCCGGAGGGGGCAATCCACCCCTAAGTTGTGATTAATCAATCCAGAAAAGTTATTGAGCCGAGATATTAGATTTAGTATGATTATATGATATTGAAGGAAATCAATTTATTTTGTCAGTCTGACTAAAACTGGACTTTTAAAATCCATGTAAACATGTTAGTCCGACTTAAATCAGAATAAATCTAATTTCTCAAAGTGGGACTAACACACACAGATAAGGTGATTGGGAATTGAATTTCTCCTGCGTGTCAATCAGACCCAAACTGGCCGAGGCGCTCTGAGCATGCTCCACAGTTTCCGCCCCGGGCTTTGATGTAGAAAGCACTAAATGTGTAAGAGAAGAAGAAGCCGGTAACAACATGGAGAAATCTACATCCAGAGCCGTGACTCTTTTTGAAGGATGAAATGTACAGAGCTGTAAAGTTGTCCACCATGGTACCAGTTAGCTGCTAGCTAACCGTAGCTAACTTGTTTGTCGACTGTTTGGTCTGTGACGTAATAGGTCAACAGGAAAAGGGTTAACAAGGGCTAACAAGCTGAAAGGGGGCATATTGTCACCTGTCTTAGCGGAGTCGCACATACTTAGGGGGTGATCACACAGAAATGAGACACTAGAGACGCGGACGCTTCAAAGACGCTTCAAATGCAAGAAGCGCTTATTCAGTGCACGCTAGCTACTGGTGTCTGACGCTCAAAAAAGTAGAAGATATTTTAACTTTTGTCTAAAAAAAAGCGTCTACAAAAATGCGCATCTAAAAAGACGCCAGAAAAATGCCCTTCTAAAAAGACGCTTGAATGGCAGTCAGACGCGTCGTATCATAGGAAAACAGTGGTTTTACTGGCGTTGCGTTTCTAGCATTTCATCTCTGTGTGATCGCTCCATTAGCTCAAGGATGCATGGAAGTGAAGTAAGTGAATATTTTTGTGTAGATTTTTCCTCGCATATTTCAGCAAAGTGATTAAAACAGTTGAGCCATTGCCTGCTGTCATTAACCCTTTAAAAACAGACATGCCGCAGTGTCACAGATGTTTATTTGAGAATCGTAGCTGGAGCATTTAGTCTTGTTGCAGCAGAGAGCTGTCTTCCCTGTCATCATGCATGTCACGTTAGCTCACCTTACTTGTGGTTTTTCACCATAATGATGCCGTAATTTCTCTGTTATGGTCGTGGGAGGTCGTTGTTTACATAATCCTGTGTATATCAATCTAAGATATGAACAGTAATAACTAAAACATTCATTCTTTTTTCAGCAGAACGCTAGACCTCTGTCTCCTGTGTCATCATGTTGAAAGCTTTTAATGACATCACATTGCTACGTCACATGTGGTGCAAAAAAACCTTGGCGCCAGAGGAATGAATGATGAACTATCCCAACACCTTTGCAGTGTAACTTGTGGAATGTTAAGACATTTTGTGTTTATGTTTCTAAGTTTAAAAATATTTTTTATCAGTATGTTTTGTTTGTTTATTTTGTAAAATCTGATGAAATATTATTAAATATTACAGTTTATGGGCTCACATAACGTTTGAGCTCTGGTTGTACAGATTTTATGAATTTGAAGCATTTGAATATACTCCAGCAAATGACATCACAATAAGCAAAAACACCAGTGTGGCACTAATGGACCATTTGTATTGCAGAATTCAAAGGGTTAAATGGAATCTGAGATTATGCAGTGACAAATGAATGCCAGATGTGGAGGAAGGGAGCAACCTAAGTGTATTAAGATAAACTTAGGTTGTGTGCAAAATGTCAGTAATAATTTCTCATCTTTAACTGTACACACACACACACACACACACACACACACACTGTAACTACAGTAAGTTGTTGCAGTATAAGGCAGAGTCCTCCTTTCGGAAGCTGACAGCAGAATGACTCAGCAACAATGAAAACACCAGTAACGACTGTGACATTCTCAGAGGGCAATAATAGAAAAATCTGAAAAACCAAATGTCTTTTGCCAAACATGAAACCAACATTTAGAAACAATCATACTCTTGTTATTAAACTCAATGGATTTGCTTCTGTTTAAAGCAGAACACAGAAGCCACAGAGAGCAGCAGCTCTGAGACGTTACTGACTGATGTCCAGGAGGGAATGTAAAATGCAAGTCTGTGGTTTGTCTGTTTGTCTTAAAGCCCTGACCAGGATTCACTGGTGCAAAACTATCACTGCGATTTCTACCAATTTAGGGGCTGTTTTTCCTGCTGCAGGGCTAAAGAGGACTAACTGGAGCTCAATAATTAATGAAAATCCTACAAAGAAGCTGGGAATCAACAGGAAATGACGGGGAGACAGAAAACAAATGTCCTGAACCTGAATACAAACTGGTAAAGAAAATCTACACTCATACTGGGAACTGTCTCTAGTGTGCTGAAAGTTTAATATATATTGCAGACGTAGCCTGGGGGCTGGCAGTCCTCAGCCCAGAGTCCTGCACAGGTCCAGTTTCGTTAAGTTCAGCTAAGTACCAGAGCTGACCCATTAACCACATCAGCAACATTTAACAAATGTGTCAGCAGCACTCTGGAAATGAGAACAATGGAATAACGTGGCAATAACAATCGTTTACTGTCCTTGTTTTGTGGGGGTTGATCTCGTCCTCTAAGGAGCTCCTGGACCTCATTGTCTCCTCAGTTTGTGGACATTTTCAGTTGCTGATCTTCTTCCTTGAGTTAGCTGCTAACTGCTGTTAGCTTTTCATAGTAGATCTTCCAGTGGTGGACAGGACACGCCAGTCACGTTCTACTGGCATTTTCTACATAGACATTGATTCAGTGCTGTCACTACCTCTGCTGCCAGCTTAAAAGTCAAACAACCCCTTGGCTAATTTCAACATTCATGACAACTGTACTGGGTTAGAATTTTTTACAATGTACTTGTTTACATTTTATGAAGGCGCAAAGTTATGCAACTTTAGGGAGGCCAGCACCAGCCTCTTGTCCAAATATGGTCACTACTGGCTCCGAAAAATCAAGATGGCAACGGCCGAAATGCCAAACTTGAGGCTTCAAACAGTCTACAGTTCTCACCTGTTTCCCACCATACCAGTGAACTTATTTAAATATGTTTTCCATCCGTTATGTTAGCCTGGCAGGTACCCGCCATAGTGCACGACCCTGCCTTAGACTGACTGGGGTCACGAGTGGATACTTTCACCATTCCAGTGCCAGACAGAATTTCCCAACAGGTTCATTTTCACAACAGATATTTTAATATGTCACGGTAGGAAAAGCACAGCTGTAATAATAAAATTAATGATGGCTGAATTCTATTGAGCTGCATTAGTGCAGGCAGGCTGGCTGGCAGGCTGTAATGATTCATGAGGAGATTTAGTGAGAAAGAAGCCATCGTCAGGGTAATTAGGAACACCTCTGTTTTTCTACTGTGACTACTCAGAATGGGTGCTATTAAAAGGCCCATTAGTCTGAATTCAAATTGCTTCTGGTGGGCGGGATCACGCCTTTCATGGCAACACTGCTCGAGAGAGGGGGGGCGTCTGTTGAGGTAGAAGAGTGCTATGTATGTCCAATCTATTCATTTTCCCACTTAAAGGGATAGTGCACCCAAAAATGAAAATTCAGCCATTATCTACTCACCCACATGCCGAGGGAGGCTCAGGTGAAGTTTTAGAGTCCTCACATCACTTGTGGAGATCCAAGGGGAGAGGAGGTAGCAACACAACTCCACCTAATGGTGCTCACGTGTGCACGCTTGCACGAGACTGTGAGACATGTGTACCGCATTCATGTGTGTTCACGTGCTTTGGCTGGTCTCACGCGTACACGTGAATGTCAATGGTTCTTTACAGGAAAATCAAAATAACAAATATTCCTGATGCAGAAGTCGAGGTGCTTGTGGGTGAGCTGGAGGTTAGAAAGCACGCAGCAAGTGAAGATGTTGCTGCTTCTTATAATGCAGCGAGTTTATCAAACAGGGCACGACCTTTATTCTTTTTTTTTTTTTAAAGGTCAGCTCTAAAGGTGGATAGCAAAAACGAATAAAAAAAGAATTGCACCCTGATATCTTTGCTAATTTACACAGTCCATATGACCACAGGTGTCAGCAGCATAGAGTCTGACCCCTGACCCTCTCCTTTGCCCTCCGGTCATGGGGAATGTGATGGTGAGACGGCGCTGATGAAATACTGAGCAGGATTTGATTTGAGATTTACGGTGACATGTCTTTTGCAATAAAAAGGTGCTTATGGAAAAGTTCTGGCTCACTGGCACAAACACAAATAATGCAATGCATCTGAATGTTTATGAAGTAGATCTATAAGAAACGTGATATGAGGTCAGTTTAAGTGTGTGAGAATTCATTATACGTATAATGATTCCTCACACATCTAACAATGTGCAATCTGGCTTCAATTCATCACTTCACCATCTGTGTTGCCAGTTTCCCTTTCCCCAAAATTTTTTGTGTGTGTACTCAATGGTTAGAAATGAGCCCCATAAGCTGTGTACACGGCTCTGCAGCAGACTAGTGTAAGAATAGTGAGCTCACCCAGCTGTTGTGTTTCCATCACTGCCGATCAGAGTCTGAGCCAATAAAGACTACTGCAAAGTCATTTGACTTGGGCGTGAATGCCAATTGTAACCTTTGCCATTTCATCACAAAGCCAGGCTTCAGCGGGTGTCAGCAGGTTTTTTATATCGTGGAAAGGGAGCTTTAAACTGTGATGACGTTTCCACCACTGTCTCACAGCAAGAGACAGCTGTGCCAAGCTGTGTTGCTGCTCAGTAGCAGGGCCGACCACAGGCAACTGATGACGTTGTCCGGTTTATAAAAAGAATGGGTGCATCATCTTCTCAAAGATTAGCAGTTACACAACTACATCCATGAGAAATGGTGGCAGAAAAATGGAGTATATGGAGTGTGAATGGACGATAGTTGTTGAAAGTTGTCTTAATTAAATTTCAACACTTAAACTTAAACATATCTCACTCTCTGCTGATAATTTAAGGCAAAAGTTCAGGTTACTTTTTGTGATGCTGCCATTTGATTGCACCAATGTTTCCTGCATTGACACACCAAACCACCTGTTGGCCGTCGGTCAATGTTTGGTCATCAGTGGGTGTCTGTCGAACTCATTGGTGTCGTTTGTCCTGCACCGTTGCCCCACATCAGCCCCCACCGCCATTTTATCCATCAAGGCAGCATCAGCAACAGCAAGGCGCCTGTCGGTGGAAGTGAGGAAAGTAAACAAAGAGCCAAAGAGGGAGTGAGACCAAAACTAACTTGTTGCATAAAGTAAGATAATTTTTCTTAAGCCATTGAGGTCTTTAGCAGAAACATTTGTGTTGTTGTTCACTGGTGCACGCTGAATATGCTCAGTCCTTTCAGCATTGGATTGTGTTGCTAATGTGCTACTTGACTATTGAGCACTATGAGATGAGAGTTTTTATCAGTTTTATTTTTCAAATGCTTCCCTTTTTCCATGACGCAGATACACAAACAAACACAGAGACAACGTGAGATATGTCAGTGTTTATCTCCCCCACAAACTTGAAGCAGCAGGATGCAACAGACCAGACTCAGAGTGATATGTAGATAACTCGTTTATCTCTGAAGGGCCCATTTCTCCACCCTGCTGCACTGAATTAGAGGTAGAATGGGATTATCTTTGTTCTGGTCATGATTGCAAAGATGAAGGAAAGTATGTTTATTTGTGTGATTCTGGACCAGACAGGGATTGCAGATCTGTCTTTTTATCATCTGTGACTTTTATCATCTCTGGATGCGGAGATGAAAGATACGATGAGTATAAATATGCTCAGGATGCTGACTGTGTGGTTCAGAGTGCAGCTGAACGCCTCAAATTGTGCCTAAAATTACAGTTAATGTGACAAATTAATTTACTTCACCTGACAGCAGTCTTTCACACACAGCCACTTTCTCCTCTTTTCCTTGTTGACAGCTGGACTGGAGTAGTGAATTTAGCCCATTGTCATTAGTCTGGTTGCCAGGCAATAGGAGAGATGAGGCTAATCACCCTGACAGGCAGGGAGGATATGGGAGGGTGGGCAAAGTTGGATGAAAGAACAAGTACGAGGGACCAGAGGCCTGTACTATGAAGCAGGATGTGAAGTTAGCAAGGTAACTTAATGGTTAACTCTGGGTTTTCAAAGCTACACAGCTGGTTTTCCTTTTTACTGGGATAAATCACCGTGGTAACGTATGCCGAACAGCTACCTCAGAGTATCAGATTACAGCCTGTCAACACCCTGATGTCTGGCCAATCAGATCACTGAAGACAAAAGAATCATTAGACGAAAGTCCAGAGTCTCAGGTAAAAAAGAGGAGCCTATATCTGGGTAGAGGTCAGTCACTTACAGTCGGTCATGTCATTGTTTCGGGCTGTATTTACACTGGTTTTAAACCACAAACACAGAGATCGTTTACACAGTGTTTTAACTTATGAAGTTTATTTTCGTCGCAGTGACAGTGTTGATATTTTACACTCTGGTTCCATCACTGCAGCTCAAAATAACATGAGACGCCTGTGTCGCAACTTTTTTTAATGGGAAAACTAATAATCCACACACTGTTAACTGGCTCCTGTTATTATAAATGCAACATTTGGGTCAGACAGACGTCGTCAGTCGTTAATTACTTTTCCAGCCTTTACTTCAGCAGCAGAAACAATCTGGCGTTATTTTTTATGTGACATATTCAGAGGAGTTTCATCATCATCCAACTAAATGTCAAAAAATACTCTATAATGTCACATACAATCTACCGGTCAGCATTTTGTTGCCTGGGGAGTGAGACCAGCCTGCTCTTTCATATGTTTAAAGTTTCTGATCTTCTGTACAAAACTGATATATAAAATGTTGGATTAGCTAAGGGAGCAGTTTCTTATGTTTGCAATGGATTTAAAAAAAACAACATTCTCCGACCTCACCGACGCCAGGAAAACGTGCAGTAGATCGAACAGAAGAGATTTCTCACAGGTGCTGAAGCTTCACTCAGGCTTTTTACTGGCGTAAGAAAAACACTGATACACTACTTGAACTCCAATGAAGCTCTCAGTAGGAGGAGATGATTAGAAATGGATAGGACACTCAGCTCAGTGTTTGTTTCTCTGTAATGTTGCAGCAGGAGGCAGCCAAGCAAATCATTGCCAAAGTCTCTGAGCTCTGTCTCACACTGTAGAGACATCTGCTGAAGCATGTGACATGTATAACAGTACGATAGTTAAAACTAACAGTTGCCGATGATTGGTGGTGTACATCGGTATGTGTGTGTGACAGTGACAGTTGGACCATGGCAACGTGACACATACCTGGCTGTTTCATAGGTTTGAAAAGACTGACTGATGCAGTAACTTCCAGGGAACAGCTTGCTCAACCGGAAGGACCAAACAATATCTTAGCTCAGTCTTAACGACCTGGTTTGATTAAAAACAGGCTAATTATGAAATGAAAAATACACTATCACCAAACACTTCCTGTCTTTGTGTGTTTTCCTGCCTGTTTTCTATCACAGCTGTCTTCCATCAGTCTCGTTAGTCCTTCCCTGTTCCCAGAGTCTTCCCTCCACACCTGTTCTGTATTAGTCTTGTCTGCTCCACCCTAGTGCCCCCCCCCCCCCCCCCCCCCCCCCCTTGTTGTCAACCAATCCCCATTTCCCTCCTTTTGCCTGTGTCCACCTCCTCCAGCTGTGTCTCGTTTTGTTTAGTTTTGTGTGTATATATACCTGTGTGTCCTTGTCAGCCTCTCTGTGTTCATAGTGTCATTTCCTGCCTGCTCTCTTGCGTTCTGATTTTGGATTTCTCCCGTGTTCATCGGCCCTTTCTGACTTTTGGAGTTTTGTTGCCTGCCTGTTTGTCTGATTTCTTTTTCCAGCATTAACATTAACATTATTCAAACCTTTAGCCAGCCTCCTGCTCTGTCTCGATCTGTACATCATGGGCAGATATATACACAAACACAAGTCAAATAAAGCTGCACCCGATAATCACTGTCTGGGTGCTGACAGACACTGAACAGCCCCGTCTGCAAATCCACTTAACTATTTTATTTAATCAACTACCAACACTGTGCATACGAGGAGATCGTAAATGGAACATCTAATTTATTTGTCTAACACTTTTCAAAACCAAATTTACAAAGTGATTTACTTAAAGTGAATAATAAAAACAAAGAGACAGGAATAAAATCAACACGACAGAAAGCAGTGGATGTGACTTGAGATAAAACATAAGTTCACTAACAGAAAGAACTTTTAAGAAGTGATATAAAGGAAGATGATTATTTTGTTGGCCTGTGCTCGTCAGGCAGATCAATCAAGAGATGAGGTTCCCTGACAGCAAAAGCACAAACACTACTTGTCTTAAATCCAGACAGGAACAGCCAGCAGGTTCCTAAGCGCGGACCTCAGGCTGCGCACAGGGGGGAAAGGACAAACAATCCTGAGATGTAAGCTGGAGCTTCTGATTTACTAAACATCAACGTTGTAACTCAAAAGCAGCTTAGCGCTCAGAATCCATCGTTAAGTTCATGGCAAACCAATTATTCAATAACACTAAGACGATACTGTAGTTGCACTGAACTGTAATAATCATGCATGACTGATATTTTTTAAATTAACCTCACACACCCCCAGCAGAACTCCAACGTACCCCTAGAGTTACGTGTACCCCCATTTGAGAGACACTTTGCTGAATATCCAACAAAACAGGATGGATCAGAGGGATGATTGGACTTTATGTGGCGATATATCTGGGTATTAACAATGTTTGCTTACGGTGTGACAGAGGGGAAGTAAAACGAGACTGGTCCTGAAATGGAGCCCTGGGGCACTCCAAATGTTACTGGGGCGAAAGAGAAAAAAATCCACTGTGTCAAAAGCTGCTCTAACGTCTAGTAAATTGAGAATGGACAACACACATTAACATCAATATGACGTGAGGGGAGAGTGTTGGTCACTGCTGCTGCTCTCTGTGTGTGCTTATGGAAAGTTTTTAGAATGTTGCAGAATGGTGCAATGCAAGTATTTCACCTTGTCTTGTCGTGAGTCTTTGATCTGAAATGGGCCTCAATCTCTTCTTCTTGATGCAGAATCGATGTCTTTTAAAAGGTTTTCATCTCTCTCAGAATCAGTATCTTACTTTTGTTGTCTAGTATCAGGAGTACAGAAGAATACTCTGGATGATTTTTTTTAAAGTTGCTGTTTGCAAACCAAGGTCTTTTGACGCCCAGTATCTTTGAGGTGCCACAGTTTGTTTTATCCTGATGCTGTGAATCATTTGGCTGAGTGGGCATCTGTTTTACTACATCTGTTATTGTGGAATGAAACTCTTCAGTCAAACTGAAGGTCTCTCTTTCATCAGAAGCTGTTTGCTGATTTGTATTCCTGGAAGGATTAAACTGACCAGTTTTCAGTAAATTACTTCAAAGTGTGGGGAATAGTAAAACTCAAAAGGAGACCTAAATGAAAAACACTTCTTCAGGATTAACTGCAGGTATCTGCTGTGTTGTGTCAGTGGAAACCTTAATGATACTATAACTGAGCAATTACAGCAGACTAAAGGACTTGTCATGAAATTAAATGAATAAGAAAATGATATTCTTTTGTTTTTAATAACGTACTTCAATCAGTCAAAGAGCAAAGAAGTGATACAATGCTCCATTTCAATACAAAAGTTTGGAGGTGCCCAGGGCCCAGACATTAGCCTGAAACACACCTGAGGGGACAAAATGTGTCAGAACACAATGTGCTCTCTGTAAATTGCTCCATTTGTGTCCGTGGGAAGCTTGTTTCATTATAGATTTCCTGTGTGGTTTGCCAAGAATGATCAATACAATAACAATAAAGCTGAATGCATGATGATTACATGAGTGGCACAAACTGCTCTCAGAACAGCTGTCGTGTTCTCGGGTTCCAAGATCACCATCCAGTTAAAGTGTGTGGGCTGGACTGTGACATCTTCCTCTCATTTTCCCGAGACAAGTTCTTCTGTGTAAACTCTCGTCTGCTCAGACATATATGTCACGTCTAGGGTTACGTTCCAAAAAAACTGTCGGAAAACTTGGCTGAATGTGGAAAGGCTTTTGTTTGCAATTTTTATTTTGAAATGATTCGAATCAAACAACTGTGACATGCTGTATTTTCACGTCAGCATAATACCCGGCCTGACACAATTACTCTACAGTGGTGCCCGGCAGCGTCAGGGGGATACATGGCCGGGTAGCAGTATAAGGTAAGGGGGCAAATGTCTGAGTAGAGTGGGTGGGAGGGATGGTGAGGTATAGACACACACAAGATGGCGGATGACGCACGGCGTGGGGAGGCTGCTCTTGTGTTCGGTCGGTCTCGCTTCCAACCTGACATTTATAAAACTGTCGATGGCAAAGGTTATTGTTGAGAAAAACAAATGACGTGAATTAAGCGCCACAAATGAAGCAAGTAGCACGATTTCAGGTCATCTGCTTATTCGCGAGTTAAAAAATCTGAACTTCAGCAGCAGATTCACACCACAATAGCCAATCAGCATCTAGGGACAGATGTTCATTCATCAATTCAACAACTTCACAAGTGTATGCCTCAAGTTATTCGTGTTAATGAAGTGAGTCAACACAAAATATTCCAGCATTCAAACTCGTGTGGGTTTGTTTTTCTGTGAACACATCATTAGATGTGTTTTTCTCTCCCTCAGCATGGATGAGTGTGTGTGTGTGTGTGTGTGTGTGTGTGTGTGTGTGTGTGTGTGTGTGTGTGTGTGTTTCTACTTGTGTATGGGTGCTTAACAGCCAGCTGGTTCAGGGACTGAAGGCCTCCGCAGACTACACGTTGGGGTCAAAACTCCAGCAACACTTGTAGTAACACATGTTGCAAAGTCGTGCAATAAAGTTGTTCAATACATTATTCCACAAGTGTTACTTGACTTTCAGCCTCTTTAGATCTCCATCCCTTCTACATGAGCTTTAGAAGTAAGTGAAATTCTACTAGAAACACAGAGCAGAACTTGTTTCCCTCATCACCAGTCACACTCATCTTTATCTGTGAGATTTAGATCTGCAGAGTTTCACTCTGCCATGATGATAACATGACTTGTTGGAGTTTGAAGGGGTGGGCTGCTGGCTGTGTTCCATTTTTCTTTTCTTCTTTTTGAAATTGTAAGGAAATTATTGTGGTTTGGTTTATTGGATTTTTCTGTCAGTTCAATTTGAGTTTGTTTGATATGTCAGATTTTCTCAGCCAAATGTTAACTCAACTTTCATCCTTTGCAAAATCTCACCTTAAACTTGAGATTTAGGGAACATACCTTATTGCATGTTCTGTATCTGCAGAAATACTTTATAATACTGTCAAACTCATGATGGTCAAAAGATTAAAGTCGATATAACAGAGGAAAAACACCCAGCTACCCCCCACTATGGAAAAACCTTACAATATTCACACATGGGAGGGAGGGGCGCCCTCAAAAAGCCTGGAATGAAAAGTCTGGTTTTGTTTGCAGTGTTTTATAAATAATACCTGTCATAATGAAATAAAAATGGGCTGAATAAATCAGTTGAAGTACCGAATCTCATATTAAATATAAAGCAATATACAGTAATAGATGTTAGGAAAGGTCATTACTTATAGATAGTGGGTCCGATGATTTTGCTGCTGCAGCTGAGGCGAGACCTTATCATTGCTCAGGGAAATCATTCCCCTCAGCAGATGTAACAGGAGGTGGATACAGCCTGCGCTGAAATGTCACTCTCAGCAAGCTCTGATAGAAGGAGAGAGTAATATTAATGTGAGAGAATTGAGGCAATCCATCTTGTCCCCATTAGTCAACTTTCCATCACCTCAGTTTCTCTCAGCCCCTCCATCTCACCTTTCCTCTCCGAATCTTTCTCTTTCTTTCGCTACATATTTTCTCCTTTTTTTATGATTAAACTTTTTTATTGCTTTTCCACCACTTGATCAAGCCTTTTACATGTCAATGATACGTCCATAATTTCTCCTTTTTAATCTATCAATCCCTACGTTCATCTATCACTAGCTCTCCTTCTCTTGTTGTTTCCATAATGCATCACAGCTAAACCAGCTAAATGAAAAGTCAACATGTTGATTTAAAATAAACTTACATACCCTCACTTTTCTCGCTTGTTACTTCCTTTAACCTCTGCCTCTCTCCGCAGAAAGAAAATTACTGTTTGGCTAAATTGAGTTTCAACACCCATAAACAAGTGACACTTAGCCTGGCAGCCTAAAACCAGCCTCTGTGTGTGTGTGTGTGTGTGTGTGTGTGTGTGTGTGTGTGTGTGTGTGTGTGTGTGTGTGTGTGTGTGTGTGTGTGTGTGTGTGTATGTGTGTGTGTGTGTGTGTGTGTGTGTGTGTGTTTATCTGACAGATGGCACAGCTTTATCAGACAGCTTTCAAATACCAAAAAATAAAAGATAATCATCCAATCTGCTTCTCTAAACTCTTCTTTGATTACAAATTTAAAACGCATGAAACTTTTCCAGAGGTTTGCGAAGCCCCTCCTGAAATGTGTTTTACTTTAGCAAATGAGTTGTTTTAGTTGGTATCTTCAAAGTTCAACTACATAATGTCGGTAAAAGCAAAAACTTGTAATTTAGAGGGCTTTAAATTGGTCGTGAAACTTTTTACCATGCACAGCTAATAAGGACAGTGAAGGTGAAACAAGCAATAAAATTTGAATAATGGAATAATGTAATCACAGGACTGTGACAGCCACAACAACAGAGAGAGCGTGGGGGGAAAACACCATATTTTCATATCTAACTCGGTCAATTAAGGGATTATTTCAACCAGCCAGAGTTGGTGATCATTGGAACTTTGGACTGATCATTAGACGACTAACAAGCCAAACCAAGACGGATTTGGTGAGATTTTTTTTGTTTCTCTCTGGTTTAGATGACATATGTTTTGCAAAGAGTTAACGAGGCAATTAAGCTAACATTAGTCTTAGTTTGGTGAAAGAGAGAAACTTGAAATCAGAAGGTATATGGTTGTATTTCTCTTTTAATTAGTAAGTGTCAGAATGCAAACATTCTTGTCATTTTATTGTTCATTTCTTGACGGATGCCCCATGTGTGGTGGATTTAGCCGTACATTAATACCGTCAAATATCATAAACGCCAGTGAATTTTCAGCAAGGTATGAAAAATTAGATACTGCAATGGAGAGCAATGTTAAACAATTCTAAAATATTTTAAATACTGTGGCTCATAGACAAATTAATATAAAACAAGCGTGGACCCAAAACAGACTCTTGAGGGACACCACCAACGAGGAAGTCAAGATGTGCAACCACTGATGAAAACAGTTTCAGTGTTAGAAAAGTACTGAAAGACGATTTTCCGCCCCTTAACTTTTTAAAGGAAAAATATTTCAAAATTGGCTTAAAATTAATTTAAAACCAAGATGTTTTAAGTGCTTTAAACTGGATGGTAGTGAGTCAGTGGACAAAGAACAGTTGAAGGTGGAAAGGACGTTCATTGTCAGGTGGTAATGATGTCTACTGACCAGATTTCAAGACAGTTATAATTTATCTCTCAACAGATTTTGGAATAGATCCACATCACTTCATCATTTAATTGGTGAGTGGACCGGTAGGCTACCCTTTGAAAGCCGTAAAACGATCAGGCTTTCCTTCCTCTATATAAGCCTGTCTCACGGATGAAGGGCCATTAACAGTCGTCAAGGAAACAGCTGAGACCTTGTACCTGCCACATCCTTGGTAACCTGAGGAAGTGAGGTTTACACCTACCTGTTTGAACAGCTGCCCGGCACATACACTCCAGGGACAAGCCCATTAGCTTCTGCACACAGACTCACTGACAGGTCAAACCTGGACAAAGACCAAAGCTGTGTGTTACTAAGGTAGCTTCATGTCATCATATCAGTGGGACTGTTCTGTATTTCTCAGAGCAGAGGGTGGCTGAGGTGTGACTATTTTTTATTTTTTTGTACAGAGGTACAAATATTAGTCCTTGATCCTCCCTGAGTCACTGAGGGGAAAATGCATGTCCCTCCCCCAGCATAAGTAAACATATTTTTGTATAGTGACATCAGCTTCCTGGTGCTCAAAATCTGTAGCCGTGAGCGAGCATCTGTCTATCACCAGAACAGCTATAAACAAGAGACTGACCGTGATTGACCAGCATCATGTTGACAGGAGGCTAGAAAATAAACTACAATCATAGTATTCAAAATTAAGGCCCACACACACCTGTTATTTTCAGTGTATAACCCCACAGTAGCAGCAGCATGACACACGCCGGTGTTCCTGGACGCGCCGCCTCTTGGCACTTTACGCTACTGTCCTATTTCCAGCCTCGCTGCCCCCATATAAATGCATTTTTCCCCAACCTGCTCTCTGCTTGTACAGACCAGCTCCCGTAGCAGCTCTTCTTCTCTGCTCCTGTGGCAGCTCGACTCTTCTCCTCACCATGGCTGTATTAAGAGAACTCTGTAGCTGTGACGAGAGACTGGTTTGCTGAGGTCGAGAAATATCCTGAACTAAATTACCCACAGTCCCTTCATTCTAAAGACAATGGCCAAAAAATATTGACAAGAGATCGGCTCTTCAGGTGAGAAATCGTCTTTAATTAGGCGATGTCCACACATCAATGTAAGCCAATGCAGAGGAGGAGGAAGTACCGATCTTTCAGTGAAAGTAGTAAATACTTTTCTTGGTCGTCTGTTGACGAGCTGCAGCGCAATGCATCTGGTGTGTGTTAGGAGCGGCACATGACGCACCACCCAGTGGTGGTGCTGGTGTGTTTTCTTTTTTTTTTTTTTAGATAATTTTTGGGGGCATTTTCATCCTTTAATGGATAGGACAGACAAGTGTGAAGGGGAAGAGAGAGAGAGGGAGTGACATGCAGCAAAGGGCCACAGACTGGAATCGAACCCCGGTCTCTGCGGTGACAGCCTTGTACATGGGGCACCTGCTCTACCACTAAGCCACTGACGCCCCCACGCTGGTTTGTTTTCAGCTTAACTTTGGTAGTTACTATATCTAAATATCAGTAACGTGGCACAGTGGCTGTCATTACCTCCGTCAAGGAGGTTATGTTTTCGCCAGCGTTGGTCTGTTTGTCTGTTTGTTTGTTTGTTTGTTTGTCTGCAAAATAATTGGTGGTGATCGGTTGAAGCAAAGTGGATAAAATAATAAATAAAGTCTATGGTCTGACACTCTCAGCAGCAATTAAGACGGTGAAAATAGCGTCATCTGGTGGCCAGAAAGCACATCTTGTTCCACTTGCTAAATACTGTTATAATTCTAAAGTTGAAATTAATGTTCTGTGTTGGAAAAAAAGAAAGTGAAAAACATTGACATTTTTAATGACATAAGTGATCTTAATGTAATCTTTAGTGTTTGCCGCCCCTGATGTGTCCAAGAACTACTGGAAATTTGAAAATCCGATGATAGTTTCTGTTTTCACAGTTTCTAGCTAAGATAAATGGTGTAATTGGTGGTTTTGAAAGAAAATATGTCTTTCCAACAAACTTGCAGGTTTTGGGGTTCTGAGGCTAAAATAAATACAAAATACGACCATTTAAAGTTGAACGTCCCTATAAGCCAGAACACATAACACAAGTCCCTCCCCAGTGCTAAAATATGTTTTTAACTGCCTCCTCCGTTTTGAGCCGCCCTCTCCCCCTTTATAAGTAATAAACAGTCCCTAAGAGCACCAAACAGCCTGGCAGGCATTGGCCAAAGCCATATTCTGCTGTTATCTGTAATGTTTTTTTTGTAATGTAATGTTTGTGTCATTAATGGTGGATGGCGAGAAAGTAATGTATAACGTTTTGAACTTTGTTCAAGGCAAATGTTTTGGTTACATGTCCTGTGATTCTATAATTATCCTGTTTACATAAATTCAATGAATAATTCATCTGTTCCTTGTCATTGACGTCTGAGTGTGGCTGCATCCACTCATGTTAATCTTGACAGTGCAAGCTGTCTGTCATTATGTCATGTTTGTCTCACTGTTATCAAGATCATAACATTAGCAGAACATCGTTGTTTTTGCCTAAATGAGAATTCTGTTAAAATAGGATTAACATTTAGAAGGAACATTTTACTGGATGTTTCAGCAAGATTTATGTGAATGAATTCAAATAAAGAATTGTTTGTATTTATTGTGCGTGTGAACATGTTTGTAATTGTTGTGTGTGTGTGTGTGTGTGTGTGTGTGTGTGTGTGTGTGTGTGTGTGTGTGTGTGTGTGTGTGTGTGTGTGTGTGAACAGTTGCTACCAAAGTAAAGAGAGAAAGAATAAATATTTAATGTGTAGTAATGAGTAGAGAGACGTATGATGTTGATTATTTTCTCCCCCACTGCTGCATGTGACAGAAGCACAGACCAAATGCATTCACATGAGAGTTTGGTTGCACCATGGCAACACAATGAAAGGCAAATGAAGGGTCAAGTGTAACTACAACCTGCTTGATAATCAGTCCAGAATCCAGGCATGCGCTATTATTCACTCTAATGATCACCAGGCTTAAGCAACACAAAGCATTAGAATCCCAGGATTTCATCGCAGTAAAAATCATGTTCAGTAAGAAACTTCAAGAAATGTGAGCGATTTCCAGGATGTTTTTTGTATTTTATGTCTCATAGCAACAGGAAGCAATAAAACACAAATGAAGACTGTAAGATTTTATAGAGGGCGGCTGAATGAGATGCAGAGTGCTGACAAACGCATATCCAGGTTTCCAGTGCTTGACAAGGGGTGATTCACACAGATGTACACCTGCATGCATGCGTGACTCCGGCCTAATCAGGCATCAGGCTTCTAATAAACAAGCAGGTGTAACTCATTTTTAAAAAAAGAAAATACAAATGAACTTGTTCAGAAGAATAAACAATAAAAGAATGTATAACATTTTTAAATAATAATGAAATGTACAAATTAACTCTAATTAAACTAGGGATGCACCGATTCTGAAATTCTGGGCCAATACTGACACCAATTTCTAAAATAACAATTTTGTTAATAGCTTATGCTGATATTTTTATATCAGTGTTTCTTTTGTTTTTTGTTGTTATTTATTCTTTTATACCAAAGAAACACAGAAATCTACACTATAAAAAATGAATGAACACTTTTAAAGTCATTCAGTCCTTCACACCTTTGAATGAGCAGAAGTTCAATAATACACATTTAAAAACAACTTTTAATATAAACTTCTTTCACATGGAAAAAAAGCAAAAAGCCATTTCACTATATATGATACCTCATAATTCCCTCTATAATCTATTTTTAGTGCTGTGAAAACACCAAATTTCTCCTTTAAATAGCTGATTTATTCAAATTTCTGACCAAAAGCTACATTTTACAAGATTACACTGAACACATCATGAGGGTGTTATAATTTACTTTCACTGAATACTCATTTTTTCTGAATAGAGCTTGAACGCTTCACAATATAAATCAATGCAACCTCTGTAAGCTGTTGGTTGTGGCCACTGGCTGCTTACTGTGCATTCACACCGGGTGCGAGTGAAGCGAATTACTTGCGCGTAACGCAAGAGTTTGGACGCCGGACCATTGCGTCAGTCACGTGAGTAGCGAGCCCGCCCATTTTCTCTAGATAACAACATCTGGCCCGCCATTCTCTCCTCAACCATGGCTGAGATAACCGCCATCGCTGCTTTCAACCTGCTCTGGAAGTCCCAGATGCGTCGGAGGGCCAAACGCTGTCGTTTTTGGGTTCACCCTATCCTGCAGAAGCGCATCCAGCTCGGCGAGTTTCACCCTCCTCCAGGAACTCTGTCTGGATGATAGCCGCTTTAAGCGGTACTTCAGGCTGATTGGGGCCCAGTTTGAGGACCTGTTGGCGAACTGGGTGTAACCATGTTCACAGAACAGAACAGCTCTGTGCCGGCTTTGATAAGTACACTTAAAGCAGACATTGGAAGGATTAAAGACTAAGACAGAGTGCCAGCAAATGTTATAAATATAAACTGTATAGAGGGGTATTAAATGGATTTGGCCTTGTTGTACCACTCGTACTCATCCAAGCTGCAGAACACCGCTTGACTTTAAGCAGAGTGCGAGAAAGTTTAACTACATTCAAAGCAAAGTCATTATGTTCCTCTCTGTTACTAAAGTGAGATTGGTTCCAACTGTAAATCAATTAAGATGTAACCACACTGCAGTAACAATGTTAGGGATGAAAAGTACAGAAACAACACCATGAACATCTCTGAGCGAGCACAGTATGTTGTGTTCACTCTTTACATCTAAAGTTGTTTTTTATACCTGCTGCTGACAGGCACAAGTGAGACCACCAAGACACTGCAAAAACTATTACTATTAATAGTTACTATTAATATAATAGCAATATTCTATTATTCCTGTCAGAATGTGAATATATGCTGCAACAGTCTATATGTTATTTAAGGGCAAACTGATGTGTACGGTGGCCCTGAAAGTTCAGCACACTACAAATTCAGACAACACATGCAAGTAGACACAAGACAAACAAATGAACAATCCTCTTCACCAATCTGACAACACATGAGCAGCATTTAGAAAACATCCTCACCAACTTGAACATGAAAGTATTGATTTGATGTCATGTGCAGAATTTGGAAACTAGAATTACTGCCTTGCGGCTGTATGCCTCCACATACCAGTGAAGCTGCACTCACAGTTAACAACCATGTGGAAACATGGATGCTTCACACACATCTTCCCCCCGGCAGCACAGACGATCTATACAATCAGCACAGTTTCCAGATGGACAACCACGATTAGTCAACCCAGTGTCTGACCTAATGTTGCCCCTTCTGTTCCTGAGATATGGTGTCCAGTAATGGCCAGAAAAGTGGATTTGCAATATATTATGATGTCAATGTGAAGTTGACCTTTGACTTTTTGGATATAAAATCCGTCACGTCATTATTTTATCATATCCGACATGTCTGTGAAATTTTGTCATTAGTGTGTGAATTTTTGAGTTTTGGCCAAAAACATGTTTTTTGAGGTCACAGTTACCGCTGACCACCAAAATCTGATCAATGCATCGCTGCGTCCATGTGGACATTTGTGCCAAATTTGTGGAGAAAATATCAATGAGTCGACAAGACTCGGGACTCACGGCACCACAGCTCAGAGTCGTTATACATCACAGCCATTGTTGGCATGAACTCCTTTTTTAAAGGCTGTCTCTCTCTCAGCCTTCCTCATTTTATACACAGTGCACACACACACATACACACACGGGCTATTAGACCCGTAATTATCACATAACTGCTGAGCACCCACGCATACTCACAGACACAAATCTTTAAACCTAGCAGCAAAAGATGATACCCACTTTGTCTGGGCAATCTGCAGTTGTACTTCACTGTTAAAGTCGTCATGGTAGCAGCACAGTTTGCACATAATTAACGATGAAAGCTTTAAAGGACGAGGTGTCCAACACTGAATGAGGCAAACTGTTGCTGCTTTGTACAAAGTTTCTTGTAATTATACTTTATCATTGTTGCACAGGTGAACAGGTTTGTTATCTTGCAGGCGTTACAGAATGGCTGCTCAGAATCAACCAATGCACTGCGCCCCTCAGATAAAATGGAAACAGACTTTGCAAAACTAATAGTGTCTGCAACAATATAAAGAGGTACAGCCACGTATTGTATTTTATAATGAGGTTTCAAAGAGATCTGACGAAACCAAATCTCCCATAAACAAGATACATAATATAATGTATGTTGTTGTAAGCATCATAGCATTGAGTCGTTTTCACCTTAACTGCAGCCCAGTCGGCATAATAACTGTTGGCAGTGTATGTTCCTGCAAACCATGAATACATTACATGTGTTCATTAGTATGTAGCAGATATGTTTCAGCTTTTATTGTATTTTATTTAGACTTGGTAATGATGAGGAAAAGATCATGTTTTGGCTGAAATTATCGGTTCTAAGGGTACAATCCCCGCTGGACAGTGCACCAAAGTCTTGTGAAAGAACAACTGGTTTTCAGGACAATATCCCAGCCGGAAAAACAAAGACATTGTGCTACAGAACACCCACATTTGATGCCTACAAATCTGCTGGAAATGATATGATATGTTTGAAACATGCAAATGTAACATCTTTGTGTGCAAAAATGTACAATGCCAACATTTCCTTCTGGCAACAGGGCTGGTAAAGAAAGCATTCCTCTTTAACTGGATAAATTGCAAACAAGGACACCTTGGCACGGCCATTCCTGAGCAGTTTTTCTGGTGTGGCATGGTGCATTGTGTTGCTGGGGAAGCCAGTGTCACTGGAGAGTACCGTTGCCATGAGGGGGTTACTCAGTCCACAACCTTTTTTTTTGGTGGGTGGAACGTGTCAGGTGGCATCCATGTGAATGCCAGGACCCAAGGTTTGTAACCAGAGGATCAGTTTTATTTATTTTATTAATGTATTTTTTTATATACTATACATAACTTATTTATATATTTCAACATGACTAGTTGACCTCCAGTCATCACATCCAGAGCCCAGGATGAGCTCATCAAAAGCCGACTTCGTCTCATCACCACCTCCGTCTAGGTTTCATAGGGGAGTTCCCTCTTCTACTGCGGCTTCACCACCCTCCTTGAAATATACAACATCACAATGGAGTTAACTGCAGAGTGACTATTCACATTTCTCATACTTTGTGCAGATATCTTCAGCCATACTGAGATAAGCTCATTTCACTCAGAATGAGTCTCTCCTGACTGAGTTCATTTATTCAAAGTGGCTTTTTACCAAATAAAGTGTCTTTAACACCAAGCCAGAGTGTTTCATTACCGGTAGCTCTGTTTGGAGCATCCTTTCATCTGTGCGGTCTCAAGAGCTAAAGTCAGGAGAGAAGGTGATTTTATTTTCCTTTCATCTTCCTCACCTCTCATCTCAAACATCAGTGGTTGTGTAATTAGACAGTTGTGTTTATCTGCCCCTCATCAGTCAGTGTGCCCAAAATTCATTTCCTCTTCTTATGAGAGTAAACGCAACAGAAAAGGTGGGCGATGGAGTGCAGCGGGACATGAAATTCTCCCTTTGTTTTCAGTGAATGCAGGCAGGCTGGTGCTACTTTATCTACATCTTGGAGGCCTAGGTGTGCTCACGTAAGCGCTTACACACACCTGAAGACACACACACACACACACACACACACACACACATACACAAAGTGGAGGACAGTGGCTGCCTGCTTGATTGCACTAACACTGATAAACGTGCATTGACAGTCTGCCAAGAACATAAAAGCACACAGAAGCTGCAGCCCCACTGAACAAGGACCGACACACACACTACTGTATTAACATAAACATGAGGCCACTCTGCGTCGACATTCATTTCCGTGACCTTGATCATTTTTGGACCTCGTTTCCACATCCATTTTCTGCAAAACCAAATTAAATTGTGGCTGAAACTAATAAGCTGCTTTACTTGCATCTTGTTTGCGGGCATGTGCAGGCCTCTGCAATCCTCCTGGGGACTGACTAAAAAACTCCAAATATTGCCCAGAGTCAAAAACACCCAGTGACTTGCTAAGTAATGAAACATGTTGGCAAAGCAAAATAAATGAGGCTAAATTTCATCACTGCCTCACGTCTCCCACTGATGGCTGTTCGGCACTCAGCTGAAAGACTTTAGGGGACGATGCTGGAGTTGTTGACTCATTGACTCTCACCATCTTTTAAACAAACCATTGAAACTTATTTTACTGATTAACCTCTTTAGTTAATGCACAGTGCCAGTCTGTCTCACACTATGGATCTCCTAAAGACCAGAAAGGTGGACTATTTTATCTTGTGCGCACAAGACAAAAAAAATCCACCTTTTGGTACTTTAGGGGGTTCTACAGCTCCAGTTTTATCCAACATGTTCTCATCCCCAGTCGTCACATATCGCTGCTCTGTCAGTGACCTTTCACGTCTACACATTACATGTATCCTCCTGCACCTGCTGATTATGTTCCAGGACGCCACAACTAACAACGGAACATCAACAAAAGCATATGATTAGGTTTAGAAGAAAAACACATCATATTTGGCTCACACTGCCATGGCAGGTGCCTTATGAACTGCATGTCATACCGCAACGACACGTGCTGTCCAGCCAACTGGCACCAGATCAAAACACCTTCAACAGTTACGTTTGGCCACGTTACAAACTGACGCCACCTGGCAGCGTGTTAATGCCACCATGAAAGATGGCTTTTGGCGTCAAAATCACTGACAACGTGGCTGCATTTGACGACGACAGCATGAGAGTGGGTTGTTTTATCACAGTGTTAATAATTATCAGTTTTGTCAATCTCTAAAAACTACTCCATAGCCATTGGTAGCTTTGTCACCTTCTACCTATGCCAGTCCTCAATGCCTATGTGCAGTTTCACATAGATTGACCACGTCAGTGAGTAGAAAAACGTGGGACAGACAGAATGACTGACTGACTGACTGACAGAATGACACACTGACAGTTTTCGTGATTATGTACAGCATACCATACCATGACTTAGTCATACCAAACATTAGAAACACCAACATTGGTCCACAGGGGGAGCCACAGCCATCGGTCGCATTTTAGCCATTTTGAAGCATTTTTCTGTTGTTATAGCGCCACCCAGTTGCCAATTAGAGCTAAATTTCTCCAGTCACCTTGAGGCGTCCTGTTCTACATATCTACCAAGTTTAGTAAAAATCCATATGGCGGTTAGGCCTAGATAAGAAATGAGCTCTCTAGCGCCCCCATTTTGTTTGATGGGGTCAATAATGGAGGGGTCCCCTCAGATTATGTGTGGTCATATGCCTACAAAGTTGCGTGGTGATGGGTGAAACCCTTGAGATGTTATACACCTTTATGTGATGAGCCACGCCCTCCGCAATATTCATTGCCTTATAGAAGCTCAGTTTTAGTAAGTTTTCCAACTTTTGCCAAGAGGGAACTTTAGATATTGGTCCCTAGATTATGTTCACCCAGTTTCATGCAGATCGCTCAAACTGAAGCCCAGTGTTTCCCCCCATTCAGTTGCCACATTGTCATTGTCGCGTTAGCGTGCTCACGCTCTCTTTTCCTCGTGTTTGATTTCCTGTTTTTTTACTCTGCTTGGATTTATGAACTTTGCATCTTGTGTGATTTTCCTGCCTTCGCTGACTGCCTTCTCATGTATGACCCCTGACGTACCTTAAAATGACTCAAAGTTTACATGGTTTCAAACACGGCAGGGGAAAGTCTGAGTTTTTGGGACCCATTGCTTTTCACCATATTATGTTGTATTACCGATTTGTCCCGTTCCACCAATATTTGAATATCTTTATCTTTATCGTCTCCTATCTCGCCTGAACTACGCTACACTGCCTCCACAGTCTCCGGTGATACTGCGTCATTTCTTCTGTATTCATAAGCTTTTAGAAAATGTGCACAATATGGGTGAAATGAACACAGAGTACAGACAGAAGGCTCCGTCTGACCGTATCTAACACTGAGCAGAAATGAGCCCTTACAGGTAATAGCCTACAACAACGCTCACATACAGAGCCACAGCAGTGACTTTGCTCAGTCTGCACACTTGAGAAAGCTCTTGGTATTCCAGACTGAATCCTGTAATATCAAGGACATACAACTCAATATAACTGACATTGGATATATCCTGTATGCGTCACTGTGTATTGTGCTATGTGACTGTGCATGCATGCAGTGGCACCTTGTTAGCATGCATATTGTGTACTCATGGAGTGTGTGAGCGCTCAAGGCCATTTTAATTAAATTCTTTGGGGAGAGGGTCGACCCGGTCAAACCTCAGCAGCACCGCTGCAGAGCTGCCTGAACCAAGGGATTAGTTTGATGCACAGACAGCTGAGAGGGATTACCGTGATTTGACTGATTGGCAGGTAGATAGCAGGAAATAGTGATGAGAGGAGACACGATGAGTTAAGTATAATGGAGGGGAGCAGAAGAAGGAAGAAGGAGATAAGAGATAAAATCTGCAAATGAGACCAAAAGTCTAATCGAAGCTTTGCTTGCAACTGCAGTGTGCATGACTCAGGATGAATGTGGACGGATTGTTCTGCCATTTCCAGAGCCAAACCAGCCGGTAATAAAAATGTAGCACTGCTCCTGAGGATGATGTGACTGGAAAGGTCACTGGACCATTATATCAAAGGGTTTGTCCTCTTATGAGCATAAATGTCATGGTAATCTGTAAATCAGCCCGATCAGATCCATTGCAATCAATCCATTCCATTCCCATTTGTGTGGACACAGCTGGAGATACACTCGCAAAGTCTTCTATCAAGCACAAGTTAACTGGGTGGCAATGGCAGCTACGTCATGTCGGCAAAATGGATCTCGCCCGACACTTTTACGTGCTTGAGGTTGTTGCTTTTTCCGAATACAGTGGATTTCAGCATATGATTACTGGCGTCCACCCAAATGCACAAATTTATTTGACTGGGTGTGTATCAGACAATCACAGTGTGTCAAATGATCTAAACTGGACTGAAGTAGAGCCCCGCCCCCTTTTCCAGCTCTAACTGCACGCGAACACACATGAAGGCGATGCCCATGTGTTCGCGGCCTCGCGCAAGTGCACACACGTGAGCGCGGTGCCCAGAGAGGCAGTCAGAGCTACAGGCCACAATGAGGCTAAAAACAGAGTTCACATGAGGTTTTTTCCAAACCACTTTTTATGTCGGGGCTTCAGGACACTTGGATCACTACGGACGAGCAGTATGGAGACATTTTGTGGTTTCAATTATGTGTTTATGGACGTTTGAATCTGGGGCGCCGTCAGCCTCCATTAGGTGGAGTTGTGTTGCTACCTCCTCTCCCCTTGGATCTCTGCAAGTGATGTGAGGACTCTAAAACTTCACCCGAGCCTCCCTCGGCATATGGGTGAGTAGATAATGGCTGAATTTTCATTTCTGGGTGCACCATCCCTTTAATGTTCCAGAAAATGAATAAGGAAAGTACAACTTGATTTATTCTGACTCTTCTTTTACACGACCAAACTCAATCTGAAAGCAACATTTAAAACCTCACATGTAACAAGATGGGGGTTTTTTTTGTTCTGATGAGACCAGAAAATTTTTAGAAAATTGGATTTTAACAATATCATGTTTGGCTTAATTGAATGCCATTAACGTCTCTGCTGGTTAGTGCCATCTGTGAAATGTCTTTTTTATTATGCAGACGTGACTTGAGTTTCATTACAGAGACAGAGAGAAGGAGATAAAAAAAGCAAATGAGGAAGAGGGGAGGGGTTAGAAAGAAAGAAGCGTAAAAGGCAACAACCCATATGAGAAATAACATGACAGATGGAGCTGTGCAGAAAAAAATCAACCAACAGCACAGCAACACACCTTCTCCATTACTGTTTCTCAGGAAGACCAAACACACTGAACCTGAAATTCATGCAGAAACCTTTTCTGTACTGATTTTTTTTTTCTTTCTGTTTGCCTCCCGGCCTCCGTGATGAGGAGAGCAGCCAATCTGTACCTGTCAGCTGCACTTAGACACAGCATGAGTCCACTAAGAGGACAAAACACACAGCTGATTACTCTGCACAGTGGCCAAGCCAACAGAGACTTACACCCAAACACGCACACACACACACATACACACACACACACACACACACACACACACACACACACACACACACACACACACACACACACAATAATCAGTCAGACAGACTGTGTCAAGGCAGGCAGAGGAGGATGTGCATAATGAGAGATACATGGACGTTAATGCATGCACACACCACAACGTACATCAAAGTAATCAGAGTTACCATGGCAACAGTTACAATAAATTAACTATGAATGGATGAAATCATCAGTGGGACAATCTGGTAACACAAAAATCAAATCAAACATTGAATAATCAGTGTAACGCCTGAATATACATTGTGTGCCGGTGCTTCCTCGTGTGGGATGTGTAACATGACGATATCACAGATGCTGAGCATAAACTGTCTCGTCATCGGCATGAGACTGGCTGTGGCATCTCAGTCCTCTCACTCTCTCCTGTGGTTCACTCCTTCTCTCACACACAAAAAGGAAACAAATTAATCTCATACATGGTCAGTCACACACACACTGCCCAGCCAGACCAGTCTCTCCTGGGCGATAGTGTGTGAGCAGGCGAGGTGTGTGTTTCTGTATCTCCAGGGCTTCAGACTGTGACTATTACGTCACCACTTACAAATATTATTAATATCTAAACTGGAGAGCTTTTAGTTTGTTTCCAGCTCACAGTTAATTAGTCCTCACATTTGACAACACCACTTTAATGGTTTGACTTTTTGCTCACTGCTAACAACTCCCAGTTCACAGCCAAAACACCAACATGAGCCGGACGCTTCAGAATAAAAGCACCAGTGGTTCTTTATACAAACAAAACAAGAGAAGCTCACTCATTGATTTGACAGTTCTGGCGATCATCATCCTGCATCATGAGGACTCACAAGGGGAAATCATTTTCACTGACTTCATGCTGCACTTTAATGTCTCTGATGTGCATGTTTATGTCACAAAGAGCTCATTATCGGCTCATGAAGAATGTATCGTGCGGGTGCTTTTGATGTCCATTAACTTTTCAAAAACAATGTGAGGAACACTGAGCCAGGTAGCAAGATTTTATAACTGTCACAGAACTTTAATGACATCTGTAAAGCATAAATCAGCATTTATTTTGTGATCAAAATGTAGAACAAAGAAACAACATTCTCCAAGTGTTAAACAAAGCCTGTGGTCAGCTGATACCGTGCATGATGAATGGTGTCTCCCTACTTTATGTTCACAACACAACCAGCTGTGACAGCTGAAAAAAATCTCATGTTGTTCTTTACTTCCTCTGTCTTAGATGTATTTTTCCCTGCATGGTTGCATTGATGTCTCCCTGCAATTATGGTGACTCGTGGATGTTGAATTATTCAGAACAAAAATCCCAGGACAAATTGCTGCACATTAGAAGATAAATGTGAGCAGTTCTGGTCTCCTATCTCCGTTTACTGTGACTTCAAAATCCAGCGTCAGCAGTTGAGACTTTAAGTGTGGAAAAGTCTTACGTAATTTCTGCATAATGTGATTCTTCTATTTACATTTTTAAAACAGCCAGAAGGTAAAAAAAAGTTTGCTGTAAATCTTTTTATTGTTTTTTTGCGCATGTTCCAGATTTCTCCTGGTCTCGGCCACACGGGTTCCTGAACAGCACATTTATCATTATGGATTTAAGCCTAAGGACCTCTGATGTAAAACAAAGTCAAGGTGTTGAACTGCAACAGAGATTTATCATCACATTTTCACTGAGAGCCCAAATCTCTCCCGCAGGTTCAGGTCTTACTCAAGGAAACTTTGACAGTGATAAATAAGGAGGCTGTTTCAGGAATATACTTGTGTTACTGTGATGTTTTATATGGGAGTGAATCTCTGTACCTACGAGTCTCCCCTAAAGCTGAGGAGGCATCTCAGGTTGTTTATCATCTGTTTTGTAAATGGATAAATATTGTCAGAATGTACTTGTATTTCTTTACACTACATGAAAGGAAAAGTTAGTTGTTCTTATTTATACATTATAATGGTTTTACTGGTACGGCCCATGAGCTAACATGAGTTTGACACCCTGCTCGAGGTCAGATGTTCATGATATGTTTCCCTGGGACAGCTGATGTCATAGCCAAGATCAGTAAGGAAGACAATACTTTTAATGCTCAGGCTGTAAGTTTCCTTCTCACCCTGCCAGTGTTCGGCTGTCAATCGAGTCTATGGTTCTCTATCTGCAGCTGTGTGCACCCTCCACCTCCCCATCACCACCTCGTCCTCTTGGATTCAGCTTCATCCGCCTCATCTGCCATTAGCCTCAGAGTCATCGGCCACCGTCACCTCCACCAGTGTCTGGACTCCATGGGGGGATTTACAGTATCTTGCTGCTGCTCAGATGTGCTTTGATCACAAAAATCTCCCTCTGATGTCCAAGTGCCAAAGACTTCTGTTAATCTGTACTCTCATATTCTTCATTCATCCGTCTCACCTGATTAAACAGATGTTCCCCCCTTGAAACCTGCACCTTCAGTTTTCTGGGCAAGATGGTTTTTCTTGATGTTAGACATTAAAAGCCCTTTTTAGATAGCAGTTGTGCAAATTTGCAGGAAAGCCCAATCAGTCTTCTTTCAGCATTGGTAGCCTTCAGTCGTTCTGCTCCCCAACTCTAGAACTTGTGGAAGCAAAAAAGTCAAGGTCTGGAGCTGTGCCAGAAAGCTCACGACCTCACTCCTTACTTCCCGAACAAACTTTCTTTGTCATCTATTAGATAACAAAAACTCAAATACTCAGAGGTCAAAAAATCCCTGGAGACAAGTAGAATCAGATGCAACTGAGTTTAGTGTGCTCGCAGGCAACAAACACATCACAACTCAATGAGTCAAGCTCTGGAGCAAGACTGGAATTTCTTTGTTCGCACTCGCTTTTTATCGTGAAAATTTCTGCTGAGTTGTCTTTTTTCCTTAACCCTTCCCATTTGGCGCTGATCATAACAGTGTCACATTTCTGCTGAGTTTACACTTTTTTAGTCCTTCCCCGTTGGAGCTGAAACATCACGGTGTCACATTTCTCCATTCTCCCCCTGATGGCTGCTTTTTTACTTGCACTCATTCATAATAGTATCCCCGCTCTCCTTTTCTTCCTTAGAGCCAATTTCAGTGTGTGATGTTTTCCTGGGCAGTCTAGGCCCGCCCCCTCTAGAGTCATATCAGGACAAGCTGCAATTCCACTAACTTTCCACCAGTGTTTTCTGAGCCCATCCTCATGCTATGTTTAGCCTAGCTACTTCTCCACCACAATGCTTAAGTGCTCAATGAGTGTGTGTGTGTGTCATAAGAATACATGAAATATTAAACCAGTGTGTAATTTGTCAGTTGCACAGAGTACATTGCTTCAACACGTGTCTTTAAAGGTCAACTTAAGGGTACAGTATAAACACCACAGTAAACATTACACTACATACTCACTCCCACCGGACATCCGTAACATCGACTCTTTTCCACTGTTCAAATCTAGACTCAAAACCCACCTGTTCAAGATATCATACTCTCTGCAACTGTACTGTTCCATTTCATTCTGTGTAGCTGTTATCTGTGTTTTTATGTTTTGTTTTATTGCTGTGCAGTGTCCGTGAGTGTTCTGGAAGGCACTTATGAATAAAATGTATTATTATTATTATTATTATTACCAAGATATTGTGCAGAATGCCAGACAACCGTTCGAGCTACTGCAAAATGTCTTTAGCAACACAGAGTCACGTGTGACCTTAACAACTCTTCACACCCACGCGGAGTTTAACGCCTGCGACTCTGCCCCAGTCTGTTAGAACTGAAGAAGCCTCTTGGATGAGAGGTGAAACGTCTTCAAGATTCTTAAGCAAGTCCAGTTGCCTGCGATATAGCACATAAAATTACTATGACCTGGATGACTGAGAGTCTTCATCAACATGTCCTCAGCATTCTGTTCATTATTGAAGACATGTTACCACGACCTTGCTTTATTCACTTTCGAGTCTTTCGGCAGCAGTAGCCTGAAGCAAATTTTAGCACCATCACTTCTAGTTTGACCCTTCTTGACGTTAATGTGTCAAATGTATCGGAACTTTTAACTCAATAAAGGGTTTGATTTTCACCGAGTAGTTTGGTAGTTCGAGATATGTATGTTGGCTTTTACTAAATGGGTTCCATAAAATAAACTTAGTTCGTCGTAAACAATTTGTCCTTTTATAATGATTTAAACATGAAGCTTTTGTTCATCCCTATTCAACAGTTGTATTTAGTCTATTCATGTCCACATTCATGCCTGTCTCCGGTTGGAGAATACCTCTCACCTTTTAATCTTCCTTTTTTTCCCGCCCAGCGTCCTTCATTAACTTCTCCTCGCCCACACACAAATGAGAATGTCATGAAGGTACTTATTCAAAGACCAGTAATTAACATCAGCGGAAAGCTCAAACAGTCTCTTTTATCTTAATGAGTTCATGAGCCCAACATAACAATGGCACCCTGCTGACCCACTGCGTCTGTGAAAACATCAGCTTTCTAAAGGTCAGAGATTTCACACTGAGCAACAAATACTTCCCATGAATTCTTGCTCTGGAGTTACCTACAAAATAACCACAATATTGTTATAGACACAAAGCTGCTGACTTTCAGCACAGTTTCTACAGCTCAACAACTATTTGATGGATTGCCATGAAATTGGGTCCCAATTTCATGTTCCTCAGAGGATGAATCTGAATCTGTTTTTGGTTGTCCTGTGAATGTTCCTCCAGGAGGTCAAAATTCTAATGTGTCCTGTGAAATGGTTCAACATCCATCAGATAGATTGCCATTAAGTCCTTTACAAATATTCATGCTTCCCAGATGAGACATCCTTAAACTTTGTTCATCACATGACCTTTCATATGTTCACATTCATATGTGGCAGGTGGCACGGAGGAAATAAAGAGGTGCACCTGGTAGTCACACCTTTAATATAGAGAGGAGGAGAAACAGAGGCTGTGATGTTGGTTCAGGCTGATGGGATACGACAGGTGCATATTGGGAAGACTGGGGCAGTGAAATGCAGAAAGTTATCAGTAGCCCTTTTTAAATAGGAATTGTGCAAATTAGCAGGAAAGCCCAATCAGTCTTCGTTCAGCATAAAAACAAAATCAGGGAGTGCAGCAAAATGCCGCCTATCTACTTTTGTTTATACAGAATGCGCCTTTTTCGGGGCAATGGGGGGCGTGAGCAAGTAACAAAACGTGTAGCTCAGCGTGTGACGTAAACAGTGACGTGGGAGGGAAGCCGCGGCTGGTCAGTCCTTCGGCGATTCTCTCGTAAGTCGGCCCGTCCTTCACCGTCCCCGTCATCTGACGGTTAATGGTCTCTTCGTTTGCGAGGACAAGGAGGGCGCGCAATTCCTTGTCTCCCCAGTTGCTCATCTTTACAGTGTCTGTCAGGTTTGTGTTTCCCTCTTGCTACTAGCTGCTCGCTAATTCCTGCTATCAGCTGTTTCCTGTTAGTCCACCACCAGTGGCTCGCACGTCTGGCGTCATCAACAGCTCCTCCCACAAGTCATCAACAGCCCCTCCTGTTGCAGAAGGCCGCCTCGTTCTGTTTAAACCAAAAGGGTTCCACCAATATGTCTATCCCAAGTGGCGGAAAATTGGGCCTCTGTTTGTCTAAACGCTCGCAGCAAACTTTGGAGATGTGTTAGCACTTCAAGTGCAAGACGTATTAATTGCAGTGTGTACCAGTGTGACATTGGAGCTTTAACCCTGCCCTGTAAGTGATAGTTGGGGGCCAATCCTGAGCAGGGTGAGGTGAGGTGGGAGAATAAAGATTGTGAGTTGATTTTTTTGTAATATAAAGACTGTTTTCTCCCTTACCTCATTTCCTGTCATTTCTTACTCTAGAGACCTGTAGACAAATGCCAAGAGGATGAACTGTAATAACTTTGCTAATCTCCTGACTCTTTTCAGACGCCACTAGCAGATCAAAATTTTCATTTATCTCATCACATATCAAATTTTCTACAAGTTGGATTAGCACACAATTCACTCATGGTTGGACAATGTTCCGTGCCCTTGACTTTTCCCTCAGGAACTGGTAATCACACAGCTGATCTCGTCTCTTGGGGATATTTCATCATCTCCACTCATGCTCTCTCATTCTTCACGCGTTTTCTCTGTATAGATTCTCTGCATGGATATTCAGCATCAATACGGGAAAATTATTCAATCAAGAACATGACCAAGGATGAATTACATTTGTCCTTCGACCTCTTTGACTTTTTTCGATCCTGAATATGTTTCGATCATAACGGCCTGACATTCAGCTCAGCCTCATCCAGATAAGGTCAACATTAATTATTGATTCCAGGCTGGATCATTACTCGAGGGTTGGTTGACTTTATAGCGTCTGTGTTGTTTATGACATTTTTATCTTCAGTTTTAAGATCAGCAGCATCACAGTCAAATGGGCAGTAAAATGTTGCAGTGATCAGAGTCACTCAATAATATATGAGGCAGTTACTCGTGAGTGCTTTCAGTGGTCTGCCGCATAGACGAGGGTAGAAATAAACACTAAAGAGCAATAATAGGCATATTATGTCCCCACTACCAAGAATGAGAGTGACTATACGGAGGAATAAGATGATATATTTGCTGCTCAAGGTTTCAAATATGATATATTCTTGTGATCCTTGCAAAAAAGGAATAGCAGGTGAAGTGATTAGGCGTGAATTGCATTTGCAAAGATTACATTGTATCTAGGGCCTGAGCGCCGGCCGCAGGGGGGTGGGGCCAAGGCCCTGTTGAAACCGAGGGACTTATTATCTTTTATTTTTAATGTTACCATTTAAACACGTTCCACAGGCTGGTTGCTCGAAAACTCATGAAACGTGGTACACACATCAGACTTGGGGAAAGCTGATTTAGGTCTCTAGCTTGGGTGTAGGAAATTGCCTCGATAGTATCCTCTAACGTTTTAAATTCAAAGCCTTCACCTTCAAATTTAATGTAGATTAACGCAATTTAGGAGGTCAATGTGTCATCTCTGGACTTCCTCGTGGAGCCATACCCTAAAAGACGTGCGTGATAAAAAGAAGGTCAAGGTCTAGGACCTAGACCTTGATGATGCTTTGTTGTGAAGATTGTGAGTTTTTACCAAAAAGTGTTGCCATGGCAGTGTGGCGAATTTCGATGTTTTGACATGACATAGCAAGCTGTTGTAACTTCACCTTACACAGTCCGTTCTGCCCCAGATTTGAACATGCTAGATAAAAATAATGGACTTAGCTACCATGACAACACCCATTTAGCATTACGGCCATCGCCATCTTTGTTTTCTGGAGCCAGAAGTGACCATATTTGGGCGAGAGGCTGGAACTTTAGAGGAACGAGGGGTGAATCAGAATGAGACGCTGAGAACACTATCGGCAGACAGTCCAACAATCCTAAATGGATCTCTTACAGACTCGTTGACTCAAGCCCTAAGCCTTTACAGACCAAGCCTTACTTTTACTACTTTTTTGTTCACATAAATGAATGTTTGATTAAAAAGTGGTTTTCAGCGGTGCGTCAAACCACAATAGATTCAGGCTCTAATGGACGTTGATGTTCTAAAACACCCTGAAGCATTTTTGTGCATGTTTGCTCATATTTCACAACCTGATTTTCATATTCAGTTTTCTGTGTAAACACCAATTCTTATAACAGAGGCTTTGTCTCAGCTTAACTGCGGGATGAAAAACTCCAAAACGGGGGTGTAATTCTTTAAAGCACACACAAAACACATTTATAACGGCTCTGCTCCTCCTTCCCTGCACGTCTGCAACTGATAACAGAAGATAATGAGAGCAATAATTCCTCTTAACTCTTCTCTCTACTCTGTGAAAATAATATTAGAGGTAATTTTAAAGTTTTTGGATTCTGTTTCCAACTGATAACAGGAGACAAAGAGCTTTAAGGAGAAATAATACCATCACCTTCTCTCCTCTTTCATCTTCTTCTCAGCATTATTTAATGAAGCAGGAAGACCTTGGAAATTATTTTAATATTGAAGTGAGAAAACTACTTATGAATGTCTTTGTGAGTTTTGCAAGGTTTCCGAACTCTGTGATGAATAGGAGATGAAGAGCTCTGATATAACGGACGTGGGAGGCGTCATGGTGTTTACTGAGTTTTGTGAACCTCTGTCAAAATCATTATTTGTTCCTCAACAAATCTAAAAGATTTATCTTAGAAACAGAAAACACTCACCTGTGCTGTTCTATCCCAGCTATAACAATGGTTAAACTTTATGCTGGAGAAGACTCTTATGTTTTAACAGAATTAAAGTTCGACCTTGTTCATGCTTTTAGTTGACATTTGTCTTCTCAGAATAATAAAGATCCAAGCCCCCACAAACATGAACACTTGCTTACCTGCAATGAAAACAGTGATCTGAATAAATGGGAAGAAAAGTTAAAAGCATAAGTAGAGCAACATGAAAATTTAAAATCGGAGCCCACACTGTAACTAACTGCACTAACTGAAGAAATATTATCATATTTTTGTAAAAATGAAAGAGTGATGTCAGAGAGCAGCAGACAGAGGGGTCTACAGTGTGTGTTTGAAGGATATATCCAGGATGTCAAACTGACTCAGCAGCAACAACAGGTTAAAAAGACAAAGATAGTTAGAAGCTAAAGCCGAACTATAGGCTATAGATCACAGTGTAAAAGTGAACCACCACATCACTGCTGATCGCCACACAAGAAAAGGGAAACTTTGCTGATATTGAACCAGCTGTGTGGCATCACAGTGTGTGCAGATGAACTGTGCTGGGCTGGTCCGATGCCACGGTATAATTGGCCAGTCTGCGTCTAAGGTAAGTCAACATTGTGTTTGAGGCAACATATTGTCACTTTATATTTCTTTCCAGCAAAGTGACAATATGTTGCCTCAAACACAATGTTGACTTACCTTAGAACAGATGTAGACATCATTGTTAATCTTATTCACGTTGAGTTGATGTTGTGGTCTAACGTTACCACACAACTTTATCCAAAGGAGACACTTTTCTGCTTGAGATGTGGTTTAAAGTGTAAAAATACACCTCGTGTTGTATCTGTGTTTTGCTAACTGCTCACCACTTTCATCACTTTAAGTAACAAAAAGCTCGGAGTAATCTTCATCACTTAATTTTTTTATTTTTTTTTTTGTACAAAAGTAATCCCCTCCTACAAAAGATAAAGTTCATAAAACAGTTCACTCGTCTGACTACATCTAGAGTAATTAAAGCAATGAAAGTAATTACATTCAATATGTGTGAAATATTGAGCCATGCTTTCAAACTGATGGAAACTTAGCGATGAAGAACCCCTAAGTGATGTCTTCTGTCCCTCCAGCAGGAGTTTGACGCAGCATGTCTTCATAAAAAGTCAAATGTATCAAACTTCAGCAGAAGCTGCCATAAAGTGAAAGTGGAAAGAAATTAGATTCTGCTCGGCTCTCCCCAATTAATGATGCATCCATCAGTGTTAATGTTTTTATCTTTAGGGCTCAATTTAAAGTCAAATGAAATTATAATATCTTGTACGCGCTAAATTCACTGGAGGACACAATGTTTTCAGAAATGACTGTAAATCTTTGAGATAATCTACCAGAGTATAATAAGAAATGAAGTATTTTCCATTAAGAAAGTTTTTGTGCCAACAAGGTAGAAGTTAAAATGGCACTTTAGGGCTGTTGTTAAAGCTGCTGCTGCACCACAGGTGTGATTTAATGGCAGGTGACTCATTATAGCTCCTGGATAAAACCAAAAAAACAAAAGATTGCCGAGATAACGAGTAGTTTTCCGACTACCACAAAAGGAAACACTCCTCTCACTCATGAACTGTGATGGATTACATGCACTGTATGATGCCAAATGTCAGTGATAAATGCACCTTTTGAAAGGGTTGGTATTAACCATGCAACAATAATGTATCTTGGACAAAAGAAGCCACAGTTCCTGGTGAAGGATTACCCTTCTCTACCACAACACAAGATAAAGAGCAGCAAAGCAACATCTCATTTGGCCAGACTTTACCTTTCTGTTTCCCACAGCTCCCTACTGCCTATTTTTCTTTTTTCTTTTGTCATTTATCTGACTCAATGGCTCAGACTAGCTCCATCCCATCCCATTGCCATATGATCGAAGCAGACTGTGATTATTACATCTGCACTTAAAGAGGTAATCACCACTGGAAGATGGTCTTTTCATAAAGCTACGCTGTCTATGCAGTAGAAACTCAAATACCTTTGAAATTGGTGCGACATGACCGGTGACAACAGAGGAAAATGACTGTGTTACTCACTTTGACTCAAGAGGTAGAAAAGCTACAACTACCACAATGCACTGTGCTGCATCAGACCAATACACGCTCCTGCCAACACATTCTCACTCCGACCTTGTCAAAAATCAACGCTTGGTTATGGGCCTTCCATGATGTCGCGTATCATTCCGATGTTTCGTTAGTGTCTGATGCAACAAGTCACTGCCCAAGGGCTGGATTTCGACAACTTTGTCATAAGACGAGGGGTTCGTCCCAATATCCCTCCTCGACTCCTCCGTCCTCTGTCCTCGATCATTTGACCCGGAAATCGATCGACACTCACCATCTGGTAGGACGTCTCAATTCGTTAAATGCGCTCGGAGTTTCATACCAGAGGCAAGACAGATAAGAGATAAACCCAAGTGTGTCACTGCCATGTTTTATATTTTATTTGTCTTCTAATTCATCATCGAGTTCAAAATCTGAACAAGAAAAGGAAACAAACAACTTTCTTCATTTATTGGAAAGATTGCTCTCTTCACGATCTGTTATGGATACAATCAAAGAGTCTGTCAGCAAGAAACACTTTCACATCAGTGATCGTATTTTCCATTCATTCACACTGAGGCTGATCATTCCTGAGCGTCGGGTTGATTGCCCTGAAACATTTGACCTCATAAATTATTTCCAGTGTTCAAAGACATTGTGATCATAATCTGTGTTATTAAATAATGAACTCACAATCAGAATATCAATAAATACAGATGCAAATAATGAATGAATCATATAAAGACATTGTGTGACAGATTATAAATACAGAGCGCAGGTTGTCGTTCATGTGCAGGTGATTGTTTAACAGAGAGAAAACACTGCTGCTCTGTTACTGAGAACTGTATCATTATATATGTATATATAACATTATGTGATAACTGTATCTCTATCTTTATTATTGCATTATGTGTGTGCAGCAAAAACCTCCATTAAAACTTTCTATAGCTGTTAATAAAGCCTCCTGACAGCTGATCCAGCTGTAATCAGCTGCCGCCGTCATTAGAAACGGACAAGAAAATTCATCTTGTTTCTCAAAAGATATCTCATTTCTTCTCTCCTCATGTCTCATCCTTGCATCTCTCCTCCTTGTCCTACGAGGGCGGAGCTAAGACGTGATTAAAGGCTCTGACACACCAAGCCGACGGTTGGTTGTCGACCAAAGTTGGGCCATCAGCACTTTGGTGTCAGCTGCTTTTCGGCCGATTGAGCATGTTGAATCGGCAGCGGAGCTTGACGGTGAGAGAGATCACTCTGATTGGCTGTTCAGGTTTTATTTCCTCTTTCTCCGTTAGAATCCAAATGGAGAGCCGAGGCTAGCTGGGAGCGGCTAGCGGAGCGTTAGCCGCAGCATGAGCGGAGGGAAGCACAGCCAGTTAGCCGCCGCTAGTCTCTGAGCTAGCCCCGGCTCTCCGTTTGGGTCCAACCAGAGCACGGAGCCCTGGTTTGTTATTCAGGTTAAAGTGGGAAGAAGCAGCGGGTTTATCGGGCAGCTGAGTGAAGTGGAGCCTGCGGAGGAAACACCGGGACCGTCTGGATGTAATAGTCCATGGAGGTGCTGCGGTGCTCGGCTGCACAGATAGGAAACCCCTCGGCTGACAGGATGTACCACTCTCTTGGCATACATGTTAGTGGTTGTATGTTGGGTGTTTCAGGGCACAGGTCCATTCACACTGTTGTCAAACATGAATGTGAAAAGTTTATGGCATTTTTATTGAGCGTTAATCGCTGTCACATGAACGTAGCCTGACTGAGGAACTGAATCACAGAGTGTAAAGCACAGTAAAGATATAAGCAGCCATGTGCCTCTGAGGAGACATGACACAAATACGATCTGTTTGCTACAGTTCATTAAAACCTCATTACACTTTACGTCTACCCTTGCTCAAGGGTAAAATGAAAGTTATATTTGTGGTGCAGTGTTTTTGGAGTCACTGTATGTTTTTACCCTGTAACTCTGCACCGCTAGAACAACACCTCATTCTTGGAAGAAGCCTGTTTTGTTTTTTTCCATCCCTGCTGGCACTGTGGTAGCACTGAACAGACTCTGTAATGAGGAGTAATTGCCTGTAAATGTAATTCCTATGAGTCAGGTTGGGCTACTTCCAGCTGTCCCACGAGTGCTTCCCACAGCTCTGGCAACAAATATACCTAAAACGCTTCAGCACACCTGGTCTCGTTGTCCATGAAACAAAATTACAGCCTCAAAATATCTCAATTGTTGTAGTTCACATAGCAACTAAAAAAACTGATCTGGCACAATTCTGGTTGGTAATTACAGATTCATGTCTGGATCTAAAAAGGTGTGTTTGTGTGTGTGTGTCTACTGGAAACTAATTTTAGTGATGTCGTAGCAGTCTACGACACCAGAGATGAGCACGCCCAGGGCCTCAACCCTACATGCTGCCCGCCACTCAGTGCACCTGACCCTGATTCCTGTCGCTGCGGGTCGTTGGCCCACAGGGCAGTGGCTCTACAGTAATTATTGGGGCTGAGCCTGACCAGGCCTCAAGCCCCGGCCACCAGACATTCGCTGGCGAGCTCCGCCCCCCAGGTCTGGCTCCAGTGTCCCCATACAGGATGAGGTACTCCAAGTCCAAATATGCCATGTCATCAAGATCCTCTTGAATCGCCCCCGAGTCTGGCCCCTCCCCTGGGACCACTGCCTTGAAGGACCCGACCAGGGATGGACAACACAGCTCCCAGGATCACAGGGACAAGCAAACCCCTCCACCACGTAAAGATGGCAGTTCTTGGAGGAAGGATTAGGACTGGTAGGAGGCCCTGGGGTAGACCCCGAACACACTGGAGGGATAACATATCTCATCTGGCCTGGGAATGCCTTGGGGTCCCCCAGGAGGACCCCAAGCCTGCGACCCCCCGCGACCTGGCCCTGGATAAGATGATGAAAATGGATGGATGGACGGATAGATGGACGGATGGATGGATGGATGGATGGATGGATGGATGAATGGATGGATAGCGATGTAGTAAATGTATAGTGTAATGACAAGTAATGAATATTTGCACTGGTTCTTTGTGGCAGTTGGTCTTTGCCGTATTTGTCTCACCCCTTCTCCACTGTGATTGGACGCTGGTGATGCCGATGAGGGCAGCCTTTTTACCAAACTTAAACATTTTTTCAGCTCTCATATTTAATCCGGAAATTGGAATAGGATAACCCTGGAGCCCTTGTTGGAGCAGCGGGATGCTAACGTTAGCCTCAGGGCTAAAAAAATAGTAAGTCTTTCTCTTGCATGCAGCATTACATTATGTTATTATGTGACATCCTAAACCTCAGTTAAAAGTTATCTTCTATAGTGTCCAGTATGTCAGATTTTTCTCATCAGACATCACATTTATTTTTCACTGGAGGCATTCCACTTTTCTGAACAGATTACTTGACCTGGACGAATGTTAGAGTCGAGCCCTGTGACAGGAAAAAACGCTTTGATGGACACACAGGTAGAATGAACTCATTGCACTGTGGCAGTTTAGTTAATCTTGAGATAATGTGCAGAGCTTTTTCCCCCATGGACCAATCGATTGATTGAAGAGTTGGTAGACTTTTCGTTAGATTTCCTTTCGTTTAATACAGTCACCAGGTGTAAAAACAGTAAGTAAAAGTTTTGTTTTATAAAGGTACAAGAGAAGTTTGAGATGCGGCAGCTGTCACTGGTGCCATCATCACTCAGGTCCTCAGACTGACTGTGACAAGATGCATCCAGGCTGTCAGTCTCTTAATGTCCAAGTATTGTACCACCAGACAAACCCAGACTGTTCCAAAGCCTCCATCAAAATGCCTCTGAGACCACAGAGGAAGCAAACCTCTGATGGGTTGTAAAGCCATGTGAGAGCCTCTTCATTTGGAACCAATCCATTGATGTGCCGTCTCACAATATGACTTACTGAGAGACGGCACGTTTCACCTCCCATCCATACAAAGGTCTTTCTTCTCATTGACCCACAATTGATCTCCAGTTGATGGATGAGCAGCTGCCCTGGGTCCAGAGCGGAGCTTTGACATTACGCTTGTTGGTGGCAGAGGGATTGGTGCGCTTCAACTGAGAATCACCAGGGAAATATCAATTTGCTGAAATGTGCTGCTCCTCTCATGAAAGGGCCTTTCTAAAAATATCAGGCTTCCTTTTTTTTTATCAATCTCCCTCCAGTGTAACCAATGATATTATCACCATTAGAGCCAAGAGCCATCTCAGGTATTGAATCATGGTGTCCTTTTGATGTGTCTTTTGCCCCTTTTAAATATAACTGCCTGTTACTTGTTCTGTCAGGTGACCTTCAGTGCCTTGAAAGGCACCTTTAAATAAAATGTATTATTATTATTATTATTATTATTATTATTATAATGGAGCGTCACAGAGACACTGACACCATATTTTGCAAAAAATAAAAATCAAAGACATTCAATTCATTTACACGTACCAACTCAAACGAACCAACACTGTGAAAAGAAGGTCCGCCCATCACTAATATAAGACACAATGAATATTTAATCCTCAGTTCTTCATAGTCATGGCAGAATATTAGACGGCTCTGAAAAGTGGTAATAAGACCTGCGAGGCATGAGAGAACTCTCTCCGTTATCCTGTCCGTTCCCTCTCTTTTCTCTTTTTCTGATTAGGATCCAGGAGCGTGTCTCCCGTGCTGACACTGATGGCAAACATGTCACACAGCTTTGTTCCGTGATCAATATCCTGTTGATGAATGAGCTCTGGCTGTGAACAAAAGCCAGCCTTCCCTTTAAACAAGCCGCCGCAGCCCAATATGCTACTACTCAATAGCAGTAGGAATAAGTCATGTGAATGTTGCTTTAATAAATCTGAGGGTGGGCGGGCAGTGAAAAACAGTAACGGAAAATGTCAGGGTAAAGAAAGGCAGAGGGTTATTTGAGGACTTACTTTCCAAGCAGTAATAAGGGTTTGCAATGTTCAGGCTTTTCTGCTTAAACAGACATGAGATGTGTTCTTATGATTTTAAGTGATTAAGGAGAGTCCATCATCTACTCACCCATATGCAGAGGGAGGCTCAGGTAAAGTTTTAGAGTCCTCACATCACTGCTTCTTTTGTGATCATTTTTAGACTTTCCTGTTCTTGCTGTTTACACTGTATTTTTTACTTTTAATCTGTATTTTTGCTTTTAATGTAAAGCACTTTGTTTTGTGTCTGTGAAAAGTGCTATATAAACAAACTTTACTTACTTAAACTTATGATGTGAGTAGTGTGTCTCTTGTCGGTGAAAGGTTACTTATCACACTCTTTAGTGACAAGAAAAGAGAGGAAAGCAAGTCAAGGTGAAAGCTGGCTCAAGTTATATCATGTTAAGTGATGCTAGCAAAGGCCTAATGGTTTTGCTGGGGTTTTGAAAGTGGAGCAAAGTAAAGAAACTGCGCTGCTGAGCGGGTCATCATCAGAGTGAGGAAGAAAGGAGAGGGAGACTGATGTGAGACATCGAGATTTCAAATAAGAAAAGACTGAATGATTTAATGATTTAGAGCGATGTACTTATAATGACTTGATGATCAGAACTTTAAGACAGTGTTCTGTGGTTCATTTTAATTTTAAGGATTTTTTTAGTACTTAATTTTTTCCCTTTAAAATCTAAGCACTTCAAGGACCTTGTGCAAACCCTGCATAAAGGAGAGACTGAAAGAAAGCAGCATCACTGTCACAGCTCCAGCTCTCCAGTCACTTATTCTCTTGTCTGTTTCCCCTGCCACATATTAACTCTCCTGTCATTTCAGATCCTGCCACTCCTCCTGTCTCTCGTAACACATTTCACTGCCATTCACAATCACCTGACCCTCCACACACACCTGTTCCCACTTTCCTTCATCAGCCCTGCATTTCCAGTCATTGTCTGCCAGATTGTCAGTCCATTGTGCTTATGCCTCAGCTCTGTGGCCTACATACTTTTGGAATACTTGCTTCTGAGTCATGCGTCTAGGATCAAACCTAGAAACCTGGCTACTCACTGACTAACTCAAAAAGACTTAGAATGGGTTTGTAACCCCTCGAAATGATTGTACTATCGAAGAGATGCTCAATTCATTTTATTCCCATTCAAGTTGCGGAACGCCAAACCGGAAGTAACCGACTTGGCTGGTGGAAGTCTTAGGTGAACTTATTTGGCTTTATGTGCCACGGGGCAACTTTTAACCTCTCTAACTCTGCCAGGACGCCGAGTTAGAGAGGAGGACGTCCTCGCTCCCCCCTCCTCTGTTAAATGGTATCTCCCAGGCGCACTGTGTCATCAAACCATGTGATGTTTGGTATTGCCGGATTCAGGAAACTCTCGACTTTTCAAAAATAACATTGTTTTTCTTTTATTTGGTGGTGACAAGTCACGTCATGCCGTTTTTCAACAGGAAAAGTTAAAGGATTACTCGCGATCTTATGTGGAGCTGTTAGCGGGGACTTAGCTGGTTTATAAAAGGTAAGAGTCTCACTCTACCACTATTTTTGGCTGAGATATACCGTCTAGAAAGTGGGATCATAACCTTCACGTTTCATATGGCTTTATTTGGTGATATTTTATGGTGTTTCTGTCATAAACAACATCAGCTATCATAATCACACCTGATTTCAATAAGGTACAATGTCTGAAGCTGGCTGAGTGTTGTTTGATCACTGATAGTACTGTTTTGAAGCAGAGTGACGACTTGTCATTTGGACCTCCGCCTGGATCTTTTCATGGTAAAAACACTGTAGAACGGTCATACTTTGAGCAGTCTTCTTCAAATTTGAAACAAGTGTTCACTGATAGTGTGCCAGCCCCACAGTGTCATTTACCTGCTCAGATGAAGCCACAGACAGTTATTCATCCTGAAACACACAAACATATTTTATTTTAGGCAAAATCTTCAACTTTTTACTGACTTCAGAGGCCCATTACTCTGTCTCTGTATCACCTAGAGTGTTTCTGACACTTTCACAGAAACTTCAGGGAGTTTTCTTTCTGGCAAGTCAGAGCGGTTCAGAAGCTACAGTCATTCTAATTTGCCATCATTTTAGGTGTTTTTGCTACAAAATGGGGGTGGAGTGCAAGAGTTAGAGCAATTAACAGGGCCCCACCTCCATCACTGTACCCAGTTCTCTTTATACATCCATGGTATAAACTGCTGCTGCCATTACTTTACCCTCCTGTTAGTGGAGCAGGCTGGTTGATGCAGAACTGACAGTGACAGCTCCACCTAGGGGACAATTAGCCTGCTAAACTTGAACATATGAGTGTCTGTGTTTGTGAGTGAGTTATTGTTCCATGACAACTAAAAATAGCAAGGAAAGACAAACAAGTAGAAACGGAGACAGAGAAAAGTAAAGAAGGAAATTGGACAAGAGGATAAATTTTGAACTGTCCCTTGTGGAGCAGGTTGATTAGAGCCAGACAAGTTTAAACAAACAGTTTCCTTTCATTGATTTCTCTCCCTCTCGATGCAGTCTCTGATAATACAAACATGCTGGGTGACACCAACAGTTAAAATCAATGATGACAGCAGCAAAATAGACACTATATGTAGTATATGTACACATTAATCTTTGTTTCAGGTGCCATCTGTTATTTTGTTAAATTAACACAGTACACAAAACTCTGCAAGGAAAGAGCAGTGTTGGTTCAGATTTATCTATAAAACTCATTTCACCCAGCTTCACCTCTCACAGGGAGCTCTGGAACTTATCAACCGCTTTCTGCAGACTGGTTTCAGGTTCCAACAGTAAATACTGGGCCTGGAAAGTCTGCTGTCAAATATACTGCTCCATCAGTTACATCTGACACACTTTATTTCCCCATTTCTACACCCAGACGAAAAGGAAGAAATAATCCATAGAGGAATTCCAGCCTGCAGAAATAACTGACAAGATATTCTGAGGTTTGTTAATCTTGTGACTGCAGGTGCACTTAAACTGAATGCAAAGCAAATTTTCACCTTGCACCCAATCACCCGTCTCCACTGTTTGGGAGGCTTGTGGCAACAAACGACAACAAAGTCACAACTTTTTGTGCCTAAACCTGAGCAGACCTGAACCAAACTGATTAAAACTCACAACCTGCCATATGTAACAGTCTAGTCAGGACCACTTTAGTCAAAATAACTTTATTTCCATTTGCAGTATTATCTTTGGCAGGTCGGTAGGTAACTCCTCATTTCAACTGCATGAATCAGCCGTTCCTCGTTCACTGCAGTGCTTCAAGAGCAAGTGACAGGAATAAATAGAAACAGGGCTATGTACTTTCGAGCAAAGTATTCCCTTCAGTCATCTATTTTTTAAGACAGTAACTGTATTCAGAATAAAACCAATTTATTCTGTGACAGAATACAGTTAGTCAAATTTGTATTTTAAATACGTAACACCTTCACTTGTATCCCATCACTCCACAACCCAACCAGTCTCAGTCCAAAGTTGGCCCACTCCAGAGCTTGGTTCCTTCCGGCGTCAGACACCAACAAAAAAAGCCGTCCTTTCACATCAGCATGATCTGCGGCCAGTCACCATGATTGTTTAACGGGGCCTGGTGGCATCAGGGGAAACGTGTCCGGACAACATTGAAAGTTAAGGTGACGGAAGTCCGAGCAGAACGGACAGGTCCGACAACCACAGACTTTCACCCGGGAGGCCAGTGTTTGCTTCCCGTAAGATTGTAAGCCAAACCCTGTTCTTTTTCCCTAAACCCAACCAAGTGCATGTGTTGGCAAAACCTAACCACTTGCATTAGTTGTTGAAGGAAAAAAAAACGTCAATTCACGTTGTTGTAGCAACGTAGTACAATTATTTTGAAAGAGACTGTATGCAAACTGTACATTTCCTGTGAAAACAGAAGTGTATTTTGAGAAGAGACGATGCATGTAACACGCAGACCTTGACGCAGTGTCCCAGAGCATCAACAACCAACACACCCAGGGTACCTTGTATGTCGTATCTCATCATGAAAAGTCCATGACAAAACATTGATATGTGACGAGGTCGGAGTAAGAATGTGTTGCCCAACCCTGCCTATATTGAACTGAAGCGTTTTACATCCCCTTGCATCTGTATATTATTGTGCTGCCTGTAATGCTTCACATTCAGTCTGAACAGTTTAAGGATTGTCAACGTCTACAGTGACAATCCTTAAACTGTGTATCAGTGTTTTGCTTTTATTTTGTATTGTATTAATGTAGTTTGTCTTTCTTTTCTTTTTTTTTGTTCAAATTGGCAAACTTAAAAAGACAGTTCTTGCTCTTCAGTTTGTCCCTCTGAACAAAAAGCTGAAGATTATGTGGATTAATGAATGAAATCAGAAATCAATCTTAAATATCTTACTCTGTTGTATTGCAAGAATTTTGTGGTTGTTCAGGATTGTCTTTTAACTCTAAATCCTGTCTTTGTTGGATTGATTTGATTTTGTGGTGAATATTTACTGTGGTGTGTCTTTGGTATTGCTAAGTATTCTCTCTCTGACCAACGATCTACATATAGACGAGCCCATTTCTGACCTTCAACCTAGTCAGAGGTTTTTTGAGTGACAAATTGTTCTGATGTTGTCAAGGTTCTTGTAGCAGATGATTAATCAATAAAAAACGTTGAAATTAAACAGCTGACAGACATCAGCCACGACACCCCGCTTCAGACTGCCAACATTCATCAAATGACCCGACGAAACCCTGTAAACTTTGAGGACTTTATGTGAACTATCTGAAATTGGTTTCTCTGTAGTCAAATATCAGGGGTCATACTCAGTTCAAGGAAAGTTGAAGGAAAAATCCAATCTCTCATACTCCTACACATCAATCTGAGGTATTCTTTGCTTGCCAGAATCTGTTTTATCACGAAGTTTTGTTAAATTTTTTTAGTCTCCTGCACCCTCCAGAGATGTTTTTGACGGAGAAGGGCCTGAATCTTTATTTCTGTCTACGAGGAGTGATTACGCCCTCAGCTTTAATCATAAAGTCCTGTGCCTGCATCATACTCAAGGCGCCTTGCTGTAGTTTCATTGTATGAGCTTTTCAGTAAGGTGAACGTTAAGGACTTTAACTTGGGATTTCCTGTACATTTTTACAACTCTTTCAAAAATGATGGGTTCATAAGGGGCTATCACCAGACAGAGCGGTGCTGTAACAGACTAGACTACAGAGCCATGGGGAAGAAAACAATAAGGGAAGCGTGAAGAAGTAACCAGTAAAAATAGCTGCTGAAAGTTGACATTTAACACCCCCACCACTATGTAGACATGCATATGGTGTTTTAACCTTCCACTGAGCAGTCCAGAACGGTACAGTTCAGTTTGCTGCTCATTTTCTCCATTCCCACTGTGAAAAGTTGTGGATGGTACCAATCGAACCGTTCTGTACCGTCCCCATGTTTGGTCCCCATCTGTTGGGGTACCTAGCATACAGATCTGGTACTAAAAGCTGGAGCTGTGAACACTGCAGTCTGATTGGTGCTCTTGGTCAGTGCGATTGTTCCTCAAATTTATATTGCAATTCTTTCAGAAAATCGTACCTGTTTATGTCTTATAACTGGTCCAACCATCAGAGCAATGGACGCAGTATGAAGAGCAAGAAAGTCCCCTCTGAGGTGGATAGATCCGACAGTCACAGGACTTTCACCCAGGAGATTGGTCAACAGAGTTATTTTGTGACATCAATTTTTAGTCATGTCAGTTGAGTGATGTGACAGACGCCATTTAACAATCTGTCCCTAACCCTAACCACCAACCCTCTGCATCAAGATACAATGCAAAAGACCTCAGCCCGAACATCACAATACAACAAATAGGGATGAGAAAACGTGAATGAGCAGTCAACGCAATGACTGAGCTGCGGTGGACCAATTTCATTTTCATTTTCATGTTTATTTGATAGGGACAGATACATAGACATAGAGAACTGCACAGCAATTAACCAGTGCAATGTATCACAGCATTTGTAGCTACTGCTAATTTCCAATTTCCGTCCCTCGAAGGGCAGCGTATTGGAAAAAAAACATTCAAAATAACATACACATACACAACAACAATAAATACACATATTTGCATACAGATACACATCATATGCATATGCAAAGGAAGTCTTCCAGTACGGCACTTTACAGTTCCCTGCAGTGGTTTTCCTAGTGACCAGTCCCACGGCCTGTAACGGTCGCACCATGTCACTGAGAACCTGAGGGGCCTGGCCATGTAAACAACTGCGTATAAGATTGGCATTTGCAAATGCAATATAGTTGTCAAAGCTGAGCATGTTCAGGTCCCTCAGGACATGACAGTGGTGCGATCTTATCGGCCTTTTGCCTAAAATTTGTATTGCATGACTGTATAGCCTCTCCAGAGGTTTAACCACTGATGGGCCGGCCTGAGACAGGAAGTGACACAGTATCTGAGGTGTGAAAAGATCATCGAATGCATATTATGTTCTGGCTGCATCAAATGTCAGACTGTGTGTGTGTGTGTGTGTGTGTGTGTGTGTGTGTGTGTGTGTGTGTGTGTGTGTGTGTGTGTGTGTGTGTGTGTGTGTGTGTGTGTGCGTGCTAACATCATGTTCAATACTTCTGTCGTCTCTGCTGTATTGGCCTGCAGTATCACAGGTGTGTTCATATACGAATTTATATGTGTGCCCATAATCCTTTTGTACATACACCACTGTGTATCATGTTGTGTCAGCGTGTGTGTGTGTGTGTGTGTACAAGGACACTGCAAATTAAGCTCCCGTAACCCCTGCAGACTTAATCACTGCATGTCCTCTATTGCAAACAAAGATCAAGGCATTCAATTATTCACCTCCCTGCCTCGAGGCCTGCACAATCAAGGCCTGCTGTGATTAACATGTTGCTGCTCCTGGGATAAATTAGAACACAACTCAGGGTTACGTGACAAGTAGGAAACACGAATGGTTTTGGTCAAACCTTTATTATAAACACAGTTAACTCCAGCAGAGCAATTGCAACACACACACACACACACACACACACACACACACACACACACACACACACACAATAGATCAGTTAGTAAAGAAAACGTATGGTAAAATATATAAGCTCTGTCTGTATAAATGTGTCTGTATACAAGCAACACAATCACCCAAAGAAATATTGGCAGTGTACATTTCTGCAAACTGAGGATAAGTTACATTTATACGTCACTACGTAGCAAATACGTTGAAACTTTATGCTTTAATTACGTTGTGGCTAATGTGAAGTTATGTTTTGGCACAACAACCACTTGGTTTAGTGTTTGGAAAAGACCTTGTTTTGGCTTAAATTACCCAGTTTTGGTGGCAAAATCAGGGGTGGAAAAAAACGTTGATGTAAAAAAAACAAGTACTTTTTGTGGCACTATGGCAGCAGGATATGTGGTCTCGGTATAAAAATGGGAGCTATTTGTGTCCCTCCAAAAAAATCAGCAACAGGTTGCTATAAAACACCCACATTTGGTGGCAAAAAATAAAATACAGTTTTGTTATTCATTGTGCAGTGGTTTGCAGTTTGGCACTATCAATAAAGGAACTATTTGCCACACAATAAGACGTGTTAGTCTGGCACTGAAGTCACTAGCACACATTTTCATCACCTTTCCTGGACACAGAAGACCCCTCTACATCAAGAAGGAGTTCTACAAGATTGCAGGTTGGATATTTCAGGTCTGGATCAAAGTGCTGGACTGACTTACAGATATTTTGCATCCATAAAGCCACAGCACTACCATGGCTAAACATGTTCAATGTATAACATTTGATATGGATACTTATACACACACTCAGCTAAAGCAAATATACATACAGCATATATGTATATATACTGTATGTATTAATGTAGTGTGAATGTATATTTTTAACCTTGGAGATAGTCTGAGAGAAAAAAAAAGTTGACATAAGTTTCACTTACTTGCTTTTTCCACGGCTTTCAACTGCATCTCATGGTCTTCTTTAGAAAATAGTTCACCGGGTTGGAGACAGCTAAGTATCAAGGTTACGCAATGCTTATTAAGTGACGCCTGTTTTGCAAAAGCAAACATCAGCACCCATTCAAGAGGTGAAAAGCAATTACATCACAGCCTTTAGAAGTAAAGATTTCTGAGACACTCACATAATGAATTTAATGCATCTTCAGTGCAGGCAAGGTCTGAAAGCAGTTTATCACTTAAATTGTTGTTAAGTTGTTTAAAGTGCAAATTGACATGACAGTCAAGTCCACTTTACTGATCCATAATGTTTCAGACCTTAATCATTATGTTTACGAGCAAATGTAACATGAATTAAGGTTTAATGCCTGAACAAAGCTGTGACCATGAGTTGGTATGAGCAAAACAAATCCATCTGTTTATTAAACTCTCTCCCCTTCAGGTATAACTCCTTGTAACCAAGCCTCCAGGAACAGTGCTAGGCTAAGAAGCCAGTTTTACATAATGGCCGAACAGTGGCACAACAACTTGCAAGTCCGTCACCAGCTGCTCAAAAAGGCCCAAAAAGACTTGTTCCCATAGACTTACATTGGGAAAGAGACATCTGTAAACCAGTTGAATCCCCACAAAATTACTTGTTTCACTTTCAGGATTTGATCCATTTGATAACTTTGCCCAATAAAATAATTTTTATCACCATTAAAGTTAGTGGAGGGCCAAACAGGAAGTTTTCAGGTCAGCCATCGTAAGTCTAGTGCACATCGATGCCTGTAACCCATTTAGAAGTACCACGTGGCAAATGTAGTAGATAGTCAATCAAATGTCTCCAAGGTCCACCAGGTCTTTTATCATCCAGTCTACCTGATGAACTCAGAACATGACTGAGCCTCTAGACTCTGCCCTTCCAGGTTTAATCATTAGAATTATTGGAATTGTGAATCAATAATTTTCAATTATTGCTCACCGAAGGCCAAGTAAATATTTTTTCTGACAAGTAACCAAAACACACACATTTGTATCAGTTTAGTTATTGATAGTTATTGATGCGACCACCAACAGGTAAGTCAGGGGTCAGCTGCAGAGTCTCACTCAAGGACACTTCATTGTCTCTTATTGGTGACACGCCACGTGACATTTCTTACTCAGTTTTTTTTTTTCTTCACAAGGACAACAACAAACAATCACTATACAGCTCATCTGCCTAATGCAGAGAGACGGACAGCAGAGACATGACGTGTCTCCAGCCTCCACTTCTGCTCTGATCTGTACCAGATGAGTTGGTTAGTGCAGTATTTTGCTCCTAAAGCGTTTTCAAACGAGCCAAACAGGCATTTCTGTTGTACTGTGAAAAATACTTATCTAACTTTGTTTTACATGTGTCTGTTGTTTTTCTCCCTAACCTTAAGAATTCATATATTATATTATATTGTATTAAATTATACTAGTCCATAGCCATTGGTAGCTTTGTCACCTTCTACCTATGCCAGTCCTCAATGCCTATCTGCAGTTTCACATAGACTGACCACGTCAGTAAGTAGAAACACATGGGACAGACAGAATGACTGACTGACAGAATGACACACTGACAGTTTCCATGTGGCGATCTGAACCAGTCAGTGGCAAAAAAAGCACTTTCAATGTGCAAACTTACACGGGACGCATTTGCCATTTTAGCTCGTTTCGCGGCTCCGGCTGCATCCGCCTCCCTCAATACTGGACCAATTTTAGAACGAGTTGTACCTATGAATCATACGCACACATACACATGGGGAAATAGGGCCAGGTTGAAAAATACCAAAGTTATCCTTTAATGACAGCAGTCATAAACATTTATGACATGTACATAATGTTCATGACATGTTAATGACCGTGTCATTGTCACCCTTATGTAGATACCTTCAAGTAAAGTGTTACCGGATGTTCCGTCCATTATAACATTTATGAGTAAATGAGTCAGACACGGCCCTCGACACACAGACACTTCCCAGTGGAAATCAATTAAACCCGAAGTGAACGTTTCCTCATCTTTGGATCAGTATGGTTGCATTCTCACCCTGCTGTCACCTGTGCTTTGTGCTTCGCCGCACTATAATTTAAACATTACTGTGTGGAAATTAAAAAGTAGAGAAACTGCATCAGTGAGAGAGGCTCAGTAGTCACACGCGGCTCCATATCAACCCAGTAATTGTCATTTTCAGAGCTGCTGTCTGGATTGAGGTGAACTCCAACCACAGCCTGAAACATTCACCCTACAACTCAGTGCTGAGTGAAGGTTTAATTACAGCTGTCACCAGTGATCCTGTCTCAGCCACAGACAATGATAAAGCTCACAGACAAAAAAAGGCAGCAAGGTAGATAAGGCTTTTTAATTTATTTTTCTGAAATGATGAGATAGATGAGATCTGCCTTGAAAGCTAGGCGTCTAACAAATGCAAAATGTACCGATTGTAAAATATCCAGCATGACGTAAAGTAGGGATGTGAGGGTGGACTAGTTATGACAGGAAATTAGCCATAACAAATCCTCTGGGGGGCATCGATATCTGTGCCAAAGGTCATGGCAATTATTCCAAAGTCGCTGGGACATTTTAGAAACACAATAATTTGTGAACATCACGGTGGCACCAATGAAAAGTCAGGGGATCAACAGCCAATAGGATCCTTCAGTCTTAATCTGGAGACTATAGATATCTGTACAAAATGTTTTTCATGATGCTTAAAGTGCATATAATACAGGATCCATATTTTTGTAACAGGAACTAATAATTTATTTTAGTGCCTTGCTGGGAGACTGGGATGTGGACTGTTATTAAAATATATTAACACACAAAACATGCAGTTAACTTAAACATCGCTCACACGGTCTGAAACACAACCGCTGATTGGCTGACGAGTCAAGAACACAGCCTCTGATTGGTTGTTCTGGTGGGCTGCTAACAACAGCAACAGTTTTCAAAAATCACAGATGATATTCAGTGTCAGATTTATTATTATGGATTCATTTTACACTGCAGCTCAAGGCTGCTTACAAAGCTCTGAAAGGAACACAGTAGCACCAGTGCCCTCGTTGGGACTGCGCGGTGGCTAATGTTAGCTTCTGGGCCTAAAAAAAGTCCCACATGCAGCGTTGCAGGGATAATCAACATTAGTAATACTATCTTGTATAGGACATGCTCGACTCCACAGGTTATTTCTAAAGTGTTCAGCATGTCCAATTTTTCTCATCAGTCTTGTTCAGGAGTTTGCAGTGAGACTGACTCGTGCATGCAGCTCAGCTGGAGAAGCTTCTCTTCAGTGACACAGTGCATAGTTTCTTTAAGGATCATATCAAATTAAAGTCATGTAAGAAGTTTCTGTGGTGGAAACGGGCCTATTGTTGACACCTGATGCTGATAGCTGAGATCTGTAGCTGGTTTACTATCAAGTTTTGCAGTTTGTGCAAATTCACTTCTGTGGTAATTCTCACCATATTTCAGCTTGTTCTCATTCTGAAGTCGTCAAATACAGCTTAAATGCCACTTTTCAGTGATTTCAGCCTGAGAAACCTGATGCAGAGAGCCACCTTTCATGGCAGGATGATACGCCCCTGGGCTGTGTCAGTTTTTACACAGCCGACGCAACCTTTCGCAGTGTTATGATATGGCGCCAGTCGGCTGGACAGCACCTGTCGTGGCAATAAGATATGTGACAGACAGTGCCATTTACAACCTGGCCAGACAGAATCTGTCTCGGAGGTATAAAATGCTGAAATGCTGCTGGTAACGACATAATTTAAGGAGCTGGAAAGCGGTCCAACAAACCCAGATTGTTTTCTTCCAAACCTTTGCTGACATGGCAGCATTGGCAGCAGCATCCCGAAATGTCAACAGCAGATGTAGGAGGATACCTAGAGCATAATATGTAGATGTGAAAGGCCACTGACAGAGCGATGCGTGTTTTGAAGCCACATTTCATTTCCTCGAGACTGATTTTTGTGAACCCCCAACCTTAGAGTTCAAACTGCGCCTCTGATGGTCGTCTATCCAACAGCTGAGATAATGCAGCCTGGCAGATGTGGTGGACAGACTGACTCATAATGCCATGCAATAAAAAAGACTTCTTTAAACGTAGCACTGTCTTTGATGATCTAATGCTGAACGCGTCGGAGCTGAAACCATCTGACCTGCTTTGCTCTGAGTCTGGAGCAAAATTCTTCCTGCTCTTGGTTTCCAGGTGTCTTTGTCAAGAAGGGATGAAAAGATCAAAGATGAAGGAGCCACAGTAGGTAAAATGTTTGAAGAAGGATCCAGATAATGACACGTAACATTTCTCTTTCAACAATTTGATTTGTTTGGGTAAAGATTGAGAGGGTTATCTTCATGTTCAGTGCTGGAGTTTACAAACTCCTGTGGGCACAGGATCCAACTTTGAGCAGAGTTGAAACTAAATTTAGTCCAAATATTATTGCTAGTCTTTAACAAATGCTTCTGTGCTCCGGGAATTTAAGCTTTTATCTTTGTTAACTCTATTTCCAATGGAAAACCATTTAAAACAGCTCATTTATATGCTACAAGTGTGAATTTGAAATCTGTTTTGCAGAGCAAACAAAGTGATAAAACAGAAAACCAGTGACTGAAAATATGGACTTCTCTCGTGTTACTTCCTGCACTACTTTCAATCTATTTCTTCTCTGTATGCCACTTTTTGCCTTCCTTCTGATTAAATTTATTTTCCTGATTTTCCATTTTTCTTTTCTTCTTTGCTTAATTTATTTCTCTGCTGATCTGAAAGTAAACATTTACCCAAACCTGGTGATAAGTGCTTTTCAGGGGTTCTGCACAACTGAAAATCATTTTCTGTTCAAAGCAGCGGGCGGCGTCTCCCCCGAGTTTTCTTCCTTCAACTGAACTCGTCGATAACAAGTGGGTGTGAAAGGTCTTGTATGAGCGATCAATTTCTCCCCTGTACATTTAATGTAAGAAGAAATGAATAACTGAAAAATCAATACACCTGTGATGGAGACTCGCACCTTGTTTTTCTCATTTTTTCTCTGAGCTCCTCTGACCATTCAATAATCCTTCATCATTAATCTTTGGTCAGATCTTTCTGAGCTTCTTTAATATCCTCAGCTTTCTTAGAAATGTGTTTTTGAAAAGACTTTAAACCAGCATATTGCAGAGCTGATCGTCAGGCGCGATGTGCATGGAGCTGAGCAAGTGCAAGAAAAAACACATCACATTCACATAAAAGGTGCAGTGAGTGCTTCTAATCCAGTGCTTTTCAGCAAACATCTCCCTACGGTCCGCTGGCTCCCCGCTCTGTGTGTGCTCTGTGTTCACACACAGCTCTGGCTCAGCAAACGGGGAAGAAATAATGACTCCATTCACCCCGCAGGCTGCTCAACTCAGATGTATTGCTGGCTGTTCACATAATTTTTTTTAAATATGGCTAATATCTGATTCCTGTGTGAACTGATCACTGTCCTGAACTGACCTGCATGTGCAACAGAACAAAACAGACTTCACACACAGCACGTAGTGTTTCCCCTGCATGCATGTACCGCTGCTGAGTGATTAGTGCTGTTGCTAAATGAAAATCTGTCCTTATGCAATTAACTCGCTGTCTCTATTGATCTGTGACAATCAGAATCAGCCAACATGCTTTTTCTTATTTTGCACAGTGATGAATATTACATACATTAATCTTGCACTCCACCCCCTTTTTGTAGCAAAAACGCCTACAATGACATATCCTAATTAAAATGACTGTAGCTTCTGAACCGCTCTGACTACATGCATGCATGAGGTCTTGCCAGAAGAAAAAACTCCCTGAAGTTTCTGTGAAAGTGTCAGAAACACTCTAGGTGATACAGAGACAGAGTAATGGGCCTCTGAAGTCAGTAAAAAAACTGAAGATTTTGCCTAAAATAAAATAAAAAAAAATGTGTTTCAGGATGAATAACTGTCTGTGGCTTCATCTGAGCAGGTAAATGACACTGTGGGGCTGTAGGCACACTATCAATGAACACTTGTTTCAAATTTGAAGAAGACTGCTCAAAGTATGACCATTCTACAGTGTTTTTACCATGAAAAGATCCAGGCGGAGCTCCAGTCAGTGTGTGTATGAGTTCACTGTGCTTGTGGCCTCGAGGAAAAACCATCTCTGAACTTCGAGGTGCGTGTTTTGACAGACTTGTAACGCCTGCCAACAGTTCAAACAGGTGGTGACCTGGATAAGTGGAGTCCTGATGTGAGTGGCACTGCTGAGGTAGCAGGAGCTGGTGATGTCTTCCAGGCAGGGCAAAGAGCATCCGATGACTTTCTTCCCTTCTGTCTGAACGTCGCCGGATTGGCTCGGAAAGAGCGTCACAACACTGTGCCGGCTACTCTCCCTCCTCCATGTCCTTGCCCACCAGGAACGGAGCAGCACCATGATAATTATGACACATAAATATTAGTGGAGCTTCTGAAAGAGCGCTGACAGGAGGAATGTTTTTGTTTTAGTGTTCACATCTACAGTTTGTCTCCAAAATCACAGACGTCACTTTTAAAGGGAACATGCAGATCATTAATACAAATGCTTCCCTGCATTTTACAGCACTGTTGTAACTTGAGTTTTTCCCAGTGTTTCCTTGTGTTTCCTCCTCCCTGTGTTCCTGTATGTCCTCCTCCCCTGTTTAGCTTTGTCTGTGTGCTGATGTGGGCATGGACCCTGGTTTCCCTGGTTCCCAGCTCTGCTAACCATAATCACCTGCCTGCCATCATCTCGTCACCTTGCAGTATTTCTTCTCCTCTGGCTCTTCAACCACTCATGATTAGATCGTTGTTCAAACAAGTGGTAGATAACCACGGCCAACATGTGTTTTCCGTGTTGATGACCTGTCTTTTCCTTGCTCAGGATCATCCCTCTCCTGCCGTCCAGTTTCAGCTGCACACCACGCCACCTTCTAATATCTTCTTTCTCGAACATGACGAGTTCATATCACTGCAAAGCATTGTAAATATGACAACCAGCCTGCACCCTTACTCATGTTGTCTTTGTCTTTACCAAGAATCACCCTGAATGCCATAAAGTTTGCCATGTCTCAATCAATCAATCAATCTGTCTTTATCAAATCGGCTCTAATTCCACAAGGTATTTTTGTGCTCTCCGTGACCTGTGACCAGACAGAATCACCCTGCAACCAGCAAATATCGCCACGCCTCTGTCAAACTGCACTGCCAGCTGGGCAGAATAATGCCACTAATACACCCCCTTTCCTGCACCCCAAAAATACCACCAATTCGTCATCAAATCAACCGAATGCCACAAATATCGTGGTGACTCAAACTGGCGTCTGACCACACAGAATCACCCTGCATCAAAAAAAAATCACCCTGCCTCCATCAAATCTACCAACAAACTCGTCAAAACCACTACACATCCCAAAAATATCAACCTGCCTCAAACAAATGTCTCTGCATGTCAGAAATATGGCTGAGCTTTTTGTCCAAAATCCTACCAAATGTTTATAGACCCTACTCTTAAAGAACCAGTATAACCCGGGTGCCACAGTAATCTGGTGTTACACAGTGTTCTGTCTATCATCTCTAAAATTAAAACTCTACTTCACATTATGTGCCAGACTTCTGAAGCTTCTTGGTTTTGCTGCAGTTTTTCTTCTTTTTTTGTATTAAGAATAATGATGGAGAAGTTCAATTTCACAGATTTATTTTTTCCTCGTTCTTCATTTCCTCACACAGTGGAGAGTAGAGTAGATACCATTATTTTCTCCCCATCTCCTTGACACCTCGGTATGATTTCTTTAAAGCAGACGACGGAGGTGGCAGGGACGGGAGGTGACATGCAATACCGGTGGGACACGGTATCAGAGAACCCCGGGGGCTCTAATTGAGACACGTCACATGGCAGACTTCAAATAGCAGATGTTTGAGGCCTGAGGTTTATGAAGATCAGAGGTACTTGATTATTTCCCACGGAAAGAAAATCTCCTCAGGTCTCCAGAATGGAAGGTACAGATACAGGAACAAATTGTATATCTGACCTAATGTAAAACTCACCACGGGCAGTTCAGGTTCTATCAAAATCACACTGCAAGTTTCCCACAGAAAGAGTACAGTAAGAAGAAAGATCAGATGTTTACTGTGGAAGTTATTTCAAACAGCCTGTACGTTCATGATGGAAACATGACTCCGATTTTTATGCCTCAGTGCCGCCGATAGCCGAGGCCGGAGGCATTAGGTTCTCAGGTTGTCCATCCACCTGTCGCGTTCTTGTGATAACACCTTGAGGAAATTTCTCCAATGTAACACAAATGTCAACCTTAATGTAATGATGAACTGATTAGATTTTAGTAGTCATAGGTCAAAAGTCAAGGTCATTGTGACCTTGTATCCATCTCATTCTTGTGAACATGATATCTCAAGAACACCTTGAGGGAGTATTTATCAAATTCAGCACAAACATCGACTTGGTCTCAAGGGTGAACTGATTCAACTGAACTGGTCAAAGGTCAAGGTCACAGTGACCTTGTATATGTCCCATTTTTGTGAACACAATATCTTAAAAAAAAAACACTTTGAGGGAATTTCTTCAAGTTTTGCACAAACATCCACTTTGTGTCAGCGATAAAATTATTAGAATTAATTTTGTGGTCCAGGGTCAAGATCACTATGACCTTGTCCATTGCATTCTCGTGAGGACATGTCAAGAAAACCAAGATGCAATTTCTTCAGATTTGGCACAAGCATCCACCAGGACTGAAGGATGAACTAGTTAGAATTTGGTAGTCAAAGGTCAAGGTCACTGTAACTTGGGAATTTATAAACTGATATACTGAATTGGTGATACTTGGGTGTTCGCCTTGAAACTGTGCTGACTGTATCGATCTTAGGTGCTGCCAAGGGGAAAAATTGTGTGAAGCATCTATTTTTTTACAGACATGGATGTAAACTGTAACTGCACATTTGACACATTTATTTCCATGTGTCTAAGTACAAGAATGATCCAGTGTTGAGTACATGAACATTTAATGCACATTTATGTAGGGTGACCATATTTTGATTTCCAAAAAAGAGGACACTCGGCGGCCACGACATAGCCTACTTAAATGATACTCGCAGTTTACTCAAAGATGCCTTATAATTTTAATATATTTAAAGTTTATATGTACGGATAGAAAATTCAGTTATATTACAAAATAGTATCTCTCAAAGACAGACAAATTGTATTCGGGCTCGGGTCGGATTCGGTCAGCTTTTAGTGAAAATGTAGCATAAGAATAAATAAAATCCTACTGTCTGTCCTGTTTATTGCTTGGGGACTGTTATTTACCTGACAACACCTGAACACAACACACACACACATTGGCTGTTTGTTTCTCCCTCTCCACTCGCTGGAAGTGTCAGACCTCCCGCCGCCCGCTCCCGTCTCAAACACGGAGGTCTCCCTCTCCGCAGAGCACCCACGGTGCACGCCCAGCCTGTTAAATAGCCTGTAACCATAACAACTGTGTGACACAAACTCGGTGCTTTAGTAATTAAATAATTTGTTTCGGATAATAGTTTGGTTAGGTTTCGGACATAACAAAACAGAATGACTGTCAGGTTCAGACAGAAATATGCGGCTCATGGCACACTCTAACACACACACACACACACACACACACACACACACACACACACACACACAAGGAAAACCGGACATTATCATCAATTTATAAACACCCCCCGGACGCCCCGAACAGGACGTGAGAAGTGGACATGTCCGGGCAAAAGAGGAAGTTTGGTCAGCCTACATTTATGCATCTGTGTAAACTGATAAAACCACAAATAAAACAACTGAAAAAAACTAAGTTTTTCTAGTTCTCTGTTTGATAATTACAATTATGCAAGAGAGTTGTACCAAAGTTCAAGAATGTTCAAAATGATATCGATATCTCCGAAATCTCCCCAAACATAAAGTGTTCCTATGATCCAGAGATGTTTGCAAAAGGCTGATGATCCTCCTTCTTTCTTTTGGCAGCCAGTCTTTACCTTACCAGTGATGATGGCTGATGTCAAATTGCCACATCTTTCCTTAATGTGTGAAGAATTTCTGTGATACTTTCTCTTCAAAGAGCCACATATCTATCAGAAGTTCATGCTGTGAGAACTTTTAATGACTTTAAGGGCGTCCTGTCGAGCATGGAGTGTGAATAATGTATCAAACTTCTGTGACACAAACAAGTTGTAGAGAAACTTAACTTTTGAGATGAAGAGATGAAGGTCTAAATATGAAAAGGAACTCCACTCTGAATAATTATGTTTTTGCTGTGCATATAATCACATAGATGATTGTTGGCATCTAATTCTCCATCAGGTTAAGAGCTAACCTGTCAGAGAATTGGGACACCACCTCCCCTCACGTGAACGCGCAAAACCAAGGGAAGGGCCGAGACGAGGGCTAAGGGGAAGAAATGGAATTGGTCCTTGGTCAACGAGTCTGTAAGGGATCCATTTGGGATTGGGGGACTGTGTGACTCTCATAAATGTGCTTCCAGTGACTGTTGAAGCTGAGTTCTAGCTGAATTTGAACATGTGATTAACCTTTAAAAGTAGGATTTTTTCACATTACAGACAAAAAGTATTTCTAAGGTACGGCCTGAAACATACTTTATTACTCAGTAAATTATTATATTAAGTCAAAGGTTTGGTTCTTTCTGTTTTAAGTTGGAATGGCCTTTGTACCATTTTCTACTGCCTTTATATTCACCTCTACATCAGGTAGGTGAGCTGCAGTAAATCTCCCTTTGAGCTGTATCTTAAAATGAGATTAACTGACTAAAGCCAGGAATTTGCTCTTATGGAGAGCATATAGCATATATAAATATTCAGGGTAATGCTTTAGTCCCAGCAAGTGGTGGCACAGCAGCATAGTGCCTGGAAGAAAATGTTGGCATTAACGTTTCTGTTTTTTCTCCCCCTCAAACAAGCCGTGTGTGTTCAGACTCTCCTCCCCTCTGTCTGCAGGAGACCAGAGAAAGTCTGTGTGTGTTCAGCTCTCAGTACGTCTGTAGCTTCTAACTGAATCTCTGTGGTTTGGAGTTCAGTTTCTCTCCTGCGTCCTGCTTTTACTTTAGATATCTGCTTTATTTTACTGTTTCATGTTCACTACAAGCCGTGTTAGAAGTTGTGTGAAGTTGTTCCTTATTTTGCTGCTTCACAATAACACTTTTTACAAAACAAAATAACAAGGGATTTTTATTGTGAAGAATCTACATGAAATTAAATGTGTTCATCACTGAAGTAACAGAACTTTGTTAGCAGCTTCTCTTCAATAAAGGCAAGTCTATAAATACTGCAGGGAGCAAGAGTAAAAGCACAAACAGCCACAACAGGCCCTTACCGCAAAAACGTATCTTCAAGTAGGTAGCCCTGATGTAAGGGAAATGCAAATCCCTGCCGCACTGGGCTGACGGCCTGAGCCAAGCCAATTCAGGCCAGCCCATGTCGAAAAGATCTGGAGGAGGTGGAGATGGTGGATGGTGTGCTGCAGACCACTGTTCAACTGGTCGGTTTTAGCAAGTCAGTCTGTGCTTCCAGAAGCTTTTTAGGCACCAAACGTTGGTGTTTTGTTGCAGCCCCTCACTGTGTTTCCAGCAGGGATAGTCCCACGTAGCGCAGTTGTTGTTTATCAAGACATCACTGTGTGTCCTGCCGGGATCCCGCCCCCAAAACCGGCTATTTCAAGTCAAATTGTGATCTTTTCCTCACCATAACCAGGTGGTCTTTATGCCTAAGCCAAACCACAGCATTTTTAAAGGTATCTCCTACAAGTCAAGTCAATCTTTATTTATATAGCACATTTCATACACAAGGCAACACAATGTGCTTTACATAAAATTACAATACAATCACAACACATTCATAAAAGTGCAAGTGCAGAAGAGAAATATGCACACACACACACACAAGGAATTTAACTATAGGCGGTTTTAAAAAGTAAGGTTTTTAACCTGCTTTTAAAGGTGTTCAGTGTGGGGGCCTTTCTCAGGTCTTGAGGCAGGGTGTTCCATCTTCTTGTGGCATAAGTGCAGAAGGCAGCATCTCCTGCTTTAGAGTTAGTATGTGGGATGATTAAAAGACCACTGCCTGTGGACCTTTTTATACACTGAGGTGCAAGGCCATTTAGAGCTTTGTATACTGTTAATAAAATGTTAAAATTGATTCTGGTTATGACAGGTAGCCAATGCAGAGATCTAAGAACAGGTGTAATGTGCTCAGACTTTTTAGTTCTGGTGAGAATGTGTGCAGCTGCATTTTGAATTAATTTTAGTTGCTGCACAGCGGATTTTGGGAGGCCGGTGAGTAGACCATTACAATAATCTAGTGTGCTTGTTATAAAAGCATGGATTAATTTCTCGGAGTCTGATTTTGATAGAGAGCCCCTTAGTTTAGAGATGTTTTTAGATGGTAAAAGGCTGATCTTGTGAGATGATTGCTGTGGCTCTTAAAATTTAGATCACTGTCTATGATGACACCCAGATTTCTAGCTTCACTTTTGCTCTTCAGAGACAGAGAATTGAAAGGAGCTGCAATTCTCTGAGCCTTTGCACCAAAGATGAGTATTTCTGTTTTTTTCATTCGTAAAAAAAAATTCTCTGACATCCACAGATTACTATTTTCAATATGTATGGGGAACATATGGGATCTAGGTCATCAGGAGATAGGGATATGTAGAGTTGTGAATCATCTGCATAATTATGGTAATTTATGTTGTGTTTCTGTATAACATGTGTGAGTAGGAGCATATAGAGGTTGAATAATAGTGGTCCAAGAATTGAACCTTGGTGTACTCCACCCGTAATACCCACTGTCTGAGGCAAAGTCACCAATGGACACAAAGAACTGCCTTTCCTGTAGGTAGGTTCTACACAGCGTGCAAATGTAACATTGGTGGTTTTCAGAAATGTGCAATGTCAACATTTATTTGCGTTGTTTACAATGAGACACCTCTGCCTTATTTTGGTACTGCAGGACCAGCCTTATGTTTCTGGGGGGCCAGAGCAGCAGCATATAATAACACCCCCACAACAAGTTGTTTTTTGTTTCACATCAGAGACCATCAAAGCAGCAATATATTCAGCCACAGTTAAAATAACCCATTATTTACTGTGTGCATGCATCTGCATATGTACAGTAAATTAGGTCAAAAAAGAACACAAAGTAAAAATTGGTGTGATGAGCGTCAAGCTCACGTAACAAGCATTTGCTGGACGGAAGCGCACACTTAAACAGAATCAATGGCTAATAATTGGCATTTTCAAGTGCACATGCATGAATAAACAAAACACACTCACAATCATCAAAGGCTGTTGTTTTGCTGTTTTCATGAGTTTTATGAGCTCTGTTGATATTCAAATGCTGAGGACTTAGAGGCCCTACAGTCGAGTCTGCACTGATCACGATGACCAAATACACACACACACACACACACAAGTGAGAGGGTCTCTTGAACTTTGAGAGACAGACAGAGGATGGAAAGAGTGTGATCAAGTGAAAGAAGTTGTGGAATGAACTGCAGATGTTGCTTCCTTCATCACTCTATATTCCTTATCCTCTTCAGGTTTCTATTTAAGGTGATGCATTGTCACTAACGCAGCAAACAGCTGCTGTTAAAAGTGACATTTCTCTGAATTGCTGGTCTCTTTTTATTTCTTCCCCCAACTAATGCCCCTACTTTATTGTTCCCACGTTTCCTCCGTCCTTCTTTAGAGGGATTTTTAGTCTCTCTGGTGTTGTTTGGTCAGTCCACGACTTCGGCTGAAATAGCTGTTGAATAGACTGCCATGAGACTTTGTAGCACCCTCAACAGGGAGTCAGTTCAACTCCTGGTTTGGGCTAATATGCTTTCTTGGATTGAGATGAAGGACAGCCATCATTAGTTTTTAATGAGCATTTTGAAGCTTATCTTTTATTCTTTTAGTTACCACTGCACCAGGTTACGCAGGTGTAATCATGATGGCACTGAAGTAAAAATGTAGCTAATGCTTCATGTTTCCCTTTTTGAGGAACTTGGATATTTTCGCCAGATACTTTGTCTTCAGCCCAGTTGCCAGAAGAAAATGCTAGAATTGCATATTTTTGCAAACCACAAATACATTACATTTGCATGGTCATATGTATCATAATGTTTCTAAAACACATATGAGCTGACTTTGTCATCCGGAGGTGGAGGGATTGGTGATGTTTTCTCACCTGTAAGCAAGAACCCTGCCAAACTGCAGGTCACTGTTCAAGAGCAACAATGAAACTGATTTGTAGCTGTGTTTCCAGCAGCGGTAGCAGCAGCACTAACAGCAGTTGCTTTTTACTGAGACAATGAGTGCGTTTACATGGACAGTTTAATTCCCTTTTCATTCGGAATGAAAGTTCATTCCTATTAAAAGTGATCTTGTAAACACCTAATTCCGAATGAAAATGGCCAATACGACTGAAAATTCAATCCGATGTAAGGGGCTGGAATAATCCGCTTCTAATTCCGAATGAAAGAATTTCGCGCACTTGTATACACTCATTCCGGTCTTTCTGCGCATGTTCGTTTCTTTACCCTTCTGGCGCGATGACGTATATAGCGCGCATAGCAACGGGCTGAGATAGAGCAGTTGGACTCGTTGCACTAACTGGTTTCCATTCGCCACAGCACGGTCTTCTATCTCCCTTCTTCGACCTTCTACCTCCCTTCTCCTCCTCAACAGATGAAGCATTAGCAGAACAAGGTTGTTGTCGTACTGCTGCTTCAAGAACAAAAGCAAAACAAGCCCGAAAAAGGCACTAAGAGCGTCGTCAAGCATCTTGTTATCCGGAGCGAGGACTACAGTGTTTTTTTCCGTAATATAAACACGTAACATCCGCCCCGTCCCCCATCCAATCAGAAACCTTCCCTGCCCCAAACCTTACGTGGACCCAAATACAGGCGATGATCTGCCAAATCTGTGTCTCCTTCCTTCTCCGACACTCTGCCACACACGCTGGTCGTCCAAAGAATGGAGGCGATTTTGGTGTCCAGTGGTGTGGGCTCAGGTGTGCCCTTGCCCCCACCTGTAGCAGACACGCTGTGACGGTGCCATGCTTCTCTCCTCTTGGCCTCCACCTTCATATCCGACCACTTCTTTTTCACTCATGCTATTTACAGCGGCAACGACGTGCTGCCACTCACTTGTCTTTCTTTTATTAGTAATGCCACTACTGTGACCACCAAATAAAATAATTTTTCTGGCCTCCACCTCACCCACAAGCACCTCTATTTTGGTCTCCATGAAATTCCTTTTCCTTGTCTTCTCTGCCATGTTTGAGCGTAAAATGTTCAGCAGGCTCATTTATATGCAAAAACATTCATGAGGTACTTTGCATTGACCATTCATGGTAAAATGTGGGTGTGTAGAGGGCGGGATGTGAGGTGAATCTTCCAGGTGGACTGTGATTTATAAAGGGAAAAGTGCTTGCAGGTGCGCGTAGGCACGGTTTTATAAATCAGATTATTTTTTGGCGCACACCATTTTCAGCTTTTGGGCTCACGTCAACTTTTAGTATGAATCCTAAGCACTCTTTTATAAATGAGGCCCCTGCTCATTTCTGCCTGCCCAGTCACCCAGCTCCCATTCAGTAGTTTTCCATGCACCCCGGTTTTTCCGTGTCTCAGCATCAGTCACACCCACCTCATCAAGGCAACTCCATTCACCTGTTCCTGTATATATACCCCAGCCCAACAGACACTCTTTGCCAGATTCCCCGTTGCCTACCCTGCCTGCCTCATCTGATTCCCGGTAACCGCACCAGCCTTCTGTCACCGACCTCGAGATCTGCTTCTGCATCCTTGGTTCCCGTTTGCCTGCAGCTGTTTGGTATTACCATCCAATGACGATGCTACAGTGTGAGTGCTCCCATCTGCTTACCTAGGGTTTCCTGTGGTCCAGAGACTTTCACTGTGTCGTCACACTCGCCATTGTGTGTGCATACTGTGTATTTACCTGGTTCCAAATCTTCAGCCTCCATGACTACATCTCCTGCCTGCTCCTGTATGGAACCTTTGCCTGTTATTAAACTCAACTCAACCAGGCTGCCAGAGCCTTTGTGGAGAGTCTTCGCTCAAGTGTTGAACTAAATTGTGTGCTGTTTACCTGCCCTGCCCTGTACCTGCTGAGTATTAGCATTAAACATCATTACCAGCTCTTCCTGGGTTCCTGCGTGCTGGATTTTGGGTCTAACACAACCTGTTGCCGTAATGCACAAATGTAAAGAATGCCAACATTCATTCTGGCAATTAGGCTGTTGTCCTTGACTGGACCTTTATGCCTTGTTCCAAAACAATACATAGCTTAAGGTCACATATTCCACTCTACTGTGCAACTCTAGCTTCATAATAGATCACTAAGGCTTCGAAGAGCAGGTGATAAATACGTGCAGAGGTCTCAGAGACTCTCCACAAGTCTAGTTTTAGTCCTTTGTTATCAGCAGCACTGAAGAACTCTGTGTGGGAAAAGCTAAGGCTGCTGTTGTCTTGCAATCATTAAAAGCTTCTTTAAACTCTTGTAGTGATGTATGCAGCAGACGCTTTCTGCTTTTACATTTACTAAGATAAAATTGTTCGTTCACTGCCACCACTCTTGGGAACCTTAAGCAGTCTTCGCTGTACAGAGAAAATGAGGAGAAACTGCCAAGTGTACTGCAAAGAGCTCCAGGGGGACAGTCAAGGAGGACAATTAAGGAGCAACACGGCTGTCTTAAAAAAAATCTGGCTTCACAGCGAATAAAAAATGAGAATAAAGACAATGTAAAAGAAAAACATTGAAGCATGATAAATAAGGCCAGTGAAATGATTAAGTAGTCTGCTGCTGAATGGTGTTTTTGTGGATGCAAACAGAGAAAAGGTTTATACGTGGAGTTTGTGAGATACAAAAATGGATGTTTGTGGGGTTTATTCATGGTTAAAGACACCATGTCCAGGTGAGACAGAGTAGAGACAGTCGTATGCCTCCACGAGTCAGTCAAGTTGCAGTATACATCCAAGTCTGTCCAGAATCATACATAGCCATGAACGTACACAATGTGTCAAACATGAACGTTGCTGCAGAGAAGCTACATATTCTAAAATGTTGATGCTTCGCAAACGTCTTCATCCCAGTAGCACAACAGATCTTTACAATCAGGACAATTTCAACACGTAAGATTAGTGTCGCCAATGCAGTATCTGACTACATTTTTCCCTTTGTGTTCCTGAAATATGACAAAGAGTAGTGGTCAGAAAAGTGTTTTTGCAGATCCTTATGATGTCACAGTGAGGCTGACCTTATCTTACTTAGACCTTTGTGTCAAATTTTGTCATTATCAGCGTAAGAATTCTTCATCTACGGCACAAACATGTTTTGTGAGGTCACTAGCCATGTTTCCATCAGCCTGTTTAGATGCACATCTAGAAGTATGGCATCGGAAAATTATGATGGAACAAACTTCGCACAAACTAAAATATGCCCGCTCTAGCCGGGTTTTGGTTGATTCTAAAAAATGTTGATTCGCAGAATGGGGGATGGAAACAGTTACGTTCGAATTAAGTCTGACGTAGCGCACCTCTCTCCATGGTGATATCCACACTCCGGGTCGGGAAGGCGGTAATGCATTTACAAGCTGGTTGCCAACCGCCAGAAAACGTAGAAGAAGAAGAATGTGAGACGTTTTGTTTCCGGTTCTGTGGAAAACTCGCGCGAGTTTGTAGTTTTCACCAAAGTCTGTACACTTAATGGAAACACACAGGATTCGTATTTCTTTTAATGCGCATTTCCCAATGATTCAAATCACTTTTGGATGGAAACATAGCTACTGTGACCTTTTATCTCTGACGACCAAAATCTAGTCAGTACATCTTTGAGTTTGAATCGATGTCACAGTGAAGTTGATCTTTGGGATATGAAACATCATCATCATGATATCCTGTTAGACATTTGTGTTAAGTTTTGTCATAATTACCCGATGAATTCTTGAGTTTTCAAAAACATGTTTTGTGAGGTCACATTGACCTTGACCTTTGACCTTCAACCATCAAATTCTAATCACTTTCTTCTTTAGTCCAAGTAGATGTTTGTGCCCAATTTCAGGAAATTCCCTTGGAGATATTGCATTCAAGAAAATGAGATGTATGCAAGGTCACAATGACCTTTGACCACCAAAATCAAGGTCCAAATTTGAAGAAATTCCCTCAAGGCCCTGCTGAGATAACACAATCAAAGAATGATAAAGACGGACAGATGGATGACCAAGCAACCCAATAGCGCAATGCCTCCAGCTGCAGCAATCGTAAGCACAGAGGCTTGCATGTGGACGGAGAAACAAAGTTAGGAAAGTATCGAGAGTCAATTACAGCTGCCACCTGAAATTTAAGCTCCAAAGTTTTACTTTCTGAGAATGTCTCACTCATTCAAGCTGATTTTGAACTTTGCCTCCTCCTGCATGTTGCTGTCTGTCAAACACTTGCTGTGAGAGCTGACTGAGGGAAGAAACGGAGGCAAACAAACAGGAAAGTGACAGACAGGAGGTGCTGGAAACTGTGCCTGCTGTTAGTATCAAATTACTATGACGTCTCTTGAAATTGGACAAAATGCCTTTTGAAGAATGACAGTTTGGGTAACTGATGGAATACTTTGCCCTTTTTTCCATCTTTAAAAGCTCAAACGATCCAGAGCACTCAACTGTGCTCGGTGCACACAGCAGCGTGTTCGATTTTACACACAGAGGCAAGAAAAAGGCCGGCAGTAAAGATGGTAGAGAGGTTCCTAATGGACAACATAATCAGGGATGATGGACAGTTAGGGGGTGTGAGTCATCAACCTCCAATCAGAAGGACAACGTCTTACAGATAATAATGATGCATTTAAATCACAAACACCGATGAGAAAACAAATATGAAGCCTGGGGTGAGCCAGAGACTTTAAAGTTTGACATACAGTTTGAGTAACTGTAATGAGGCTTTGCTGTTTCTTTGCTGCTCATTTATCTTATACATTTAATCCCTCAGCCTGCTCTTCAGTCTCATGGTCTGTATCAAGTTCATTCATATATATTACCAGCGTGATCAGAATATGGAAAAGCTGAATTTTGGACACAACTGAGAAGCAGAGGACACTATCAGACAGCCTACCACCCTTGATTATACATAACTTTAATGAGGTGTGAACGGGTTAGGTATTTAAAAAATTCTCTCACATAGCCAGGCCTATCTCCACACATTGTTTTAGCATTGTGCATGAAACAACAAGAAGGTCCAAGGCTACAAACCTTTTTTTTCAAACATTTTTTAATGGTTGAGGTGTTTGCTGTTGCTGTTTTTCCTTTGTAGTACATATGTGTTGTTTTCACCTACTGTATTTGAATATTTCTGCATACTTGGGTCCCTAAACTGTCTTGAAATCACATTAATCTGGTACGACTGGAAAGCTGAGACTTTTGTGGATTCAAGGAGCCCAATTTGAGTGATGTTGTTGGCCCCGCTCGTAGCCATTTTACTGTAGTGAGACAATATTTTAAAATGGACCTCACTGTATAAAATAACTTGTAGTGACCTCTAAGATAATCACTCCTCAAGAATCTTTACAGCCACAAACTACAGACCTCAACCTTTCAGAGGATGGATGCTTTTATAGGTGTATAAATCATCAGTTTCCAGAACAGCAGTGCTCGCCATCAAAAGCAGCTCTTACAGAAACCTCCAAGTGTCAAAAGTTTTAGATACTAAATCACAGACTGGGTTTTTCTATGGTGTTGCTCAAGTTCTTGGTGTCTTAATGTGGTATTTTGAGGGGTTGTGACCAATTTCTGTCAATTCTTGAGCGGTCAAAAACTCTTACATTTAGCACAAAACCTGTGATACAAATGATATCAGCCCAAAAATTGCTTATGAGACATAATTGACCTGTGGCTAAGCCCCGCCCTCAAACGCGATGAGCCAATCACAGTGCGTATAGCCATCCCCATACACTGGGACATCCTCTGCCTGGACGTCCATTGAAATGCATCACAGAAAGTCAGTTTGTTCGGTTTTATGAGCTTTTTCTGAGATCTGCAGTTTAAAACTGGTCAAGCGGTGTGCATGGGGTACATGCAGCTCTGACACAAGGTGTCCTGAGAGGCTGGCGACCAGGTGTATTTTTACACTTTAAACCACATCTCAAGCCAGAAAAGTGTCTCCTTTGGATAAAGTTGTGTGGTAACGTTAGACCACAACATCAACTCAACGTGAATAAGATTAACAATGATGTCTACATCTGTTCTAAGGTAAGTCAACATTGTGTTTGAGGCAACATATTGTCACTTTGCTGGAAAGAAATATAAAGTTATCTTTAACATCTCTAGCTAACGTTAGCTAAAGTTAGCCTAACGTTAGCTCCTAGCTGTGTTGTTCATCATGTCACCTTGTTTGCTGGGAGTTCATTAGCCTGTTTTGTTCTAGTTTTGTACTTTGGTGATGGTACATCATTGTTAGCTGTTGTCCAAAGGGCTCTAGTTAAGCTAACGTTAACTTCTGGAGCTTAGCTTCATTAACTTATCTGTAATGGCAGAGATAACAAAGGTTGGCAAACGTTATGCTGAATGATTCAGTGTAAATACTGTAGCACCAAACTAACGCAGAGACACTCTTGGTAAAGATGGTAAAAAGGCCGTTATCCTTTTCTCATATTCTGAGCCAAAAACCTTAACTTCAGTGGCACTTTAACTTGTTGTCTTTGATGGTGACGGCAACCAGATGCGCTTCACAAGCGTAACACTGTGACCTGTAAATGTTGGCTTGTAATTTAAGCTTTTCATCGACCTTCTCAACAATAAAATGATGAATATATCCCTCCAATGCGTAGTTTAGGCCCTTTTGGTTACTTCTCAATGACATCTGATCGTTATGTCCCCAAAAATCATCAGTTGCCTCCTGTGAAATGTCGTGTACTGTGACACCTGCCATAGCGCCGTCACTGAGTGTTGATAGGCTGTCCAGTGAGTGTAGGGGGCGGGGCTTAGCCATCGGTCAGTTGGCATGGTAATGGAAATTTTATATGTCCATCATAATGTTTTAAGCCCCTGTAGACTCTAAACCTTTAAAAGTTTGAATATACATGCCTGACCAGAAGACAATATAGCCAACAAGAATAACAAGTGACACAGCACTTGATTGGGGATAGAGTTGTAAGTGGACTGCTTATAAATGACATTCGCGACCACCTTTCTATGTTTGTGATATTAAAAAGCGATCAGAGTTATCAACAGAGCTGATTATCGGGAACCAACAAGCAAATTATTTATACATTGTCACATGCTCAAATTCAATGAACTTGTAGATTTCAAAATATCACTGTTGATGTTCAAAGCATATAACAATCTGCTGCCACACTGTATGTATGACTAGAAAAACGTGGCACACAGGGCTGCAATCTTTAGGTTCCCAGCTTTCAAATGATGTAAACCTCCTCTATGTGGCATAGCTGCTGACCTGCTGTCTCCCCCAGAGATGCCCTGTCCCGCCATAAAAAGAACATTCATTATATATATTTTCATTATATTTTATTTCCGTGTCATGCCATATATTTGGCCCATCCCAAAGATTAGAGATTAGAGATTACAAGACACATTATTCACAAAATATACATCTTCCAGTCTTACATATACAAAACATGGAAAAAGAAAAGAAACACAAACAATATAAATAAATATAAAAGAACTGTTGTATATCTATGAATTATAAAGAGCTTTTTTCCTCTTCAAATGTGTCTGTGGTGGGTCTTAGAGGGTTAAGTGGATATTATGACAGATACTCTTGAACAATACATCAAAAGATTCTGTGATTAAGGAGACGAGACAGAAGCCTCGCTTTTGAAAGAAATTATGCAAATAAGTCATTACACCGCAATTCTCGTGACGTATTCCCTGTACAGCTCTCTTTCTTAATTACCCTTCGGCAGACAAAGGCTGCAAGAGAGGGAAGACAAAGGACGATAAGGAGCAGGAAAACAGGAAGGGGATTAATTAAATGAGAAGGAGAACAAAAGAGCAATAAAGTGGAAAGTCCCACAGCTGATGTTCAGTTATCGCACAAGTCATTGTGTGCTAAGTGTGTATACATTACAGCAGCTGTTATCATTAACGTGTTTTACCCCAGACTTAGCTTTCAAACATAGAACTCATGGTGATGTATCACATGCTGTATGTGCAGCTCTTTACTTTTACATTTACAGATTTTCACTTAGACACATTTTCCTTATGTCCACACTGTTTTTCCTGCTGCAAGACGTCACCCTGGTTTACAGTAAACTGATGCACAGACAGCTCCGAGAATGTTACTGATGACAGAAAATGTGGATGAAGTGCTGATTATTCTTGAAGAAAAGTCAATTAACAATTAAATTACAGAGTGTTTTTATCACAGTCAGTGTTCTCGCATGGATATGTCGGCGCATTTGAGCTCAGAGTTCAGTCACCCAACATGTTCTCACTCCCAGCTCTTCAAATGTCACCACTCAGTCAGTGGACTGTCACGTCTACATATCATGCACAGGTATCCTGGGTGTGGCTGTTGCTGATGTTCTGACACAGTGTCAGTTTACACCTGATATATGGATGGTGCCTTTTTAAAATACACCTCCGTTTTCACAGGACATGTGCAGTTTCTGCTCGTTAGATACGTTTATTTCCTTGTGCAACAAAAACGCATGGTTAGGTTTACAAAAAAACATCATGGTTTAGCTCAAAATGTATATGGGAAGCAAACAGCAGGCTCCTGAGTGAAAGTCCAGTGTTTGTTGGACCCATCCACCACCCACCTCCTCCTGGAACTTTTTTTAATTTTACTTTATCTGTCCAGGATTTTATTGTGCTGTGTTTCTCTCATGAAGCACATAATCATTATTATTACTGACACAAAGCCAATAAAACAATAAGTGAAGACATGAAATTACAGAATGACTTCTGCAAAAGGTTTATTTTTACAGTCCAATTCTTAATCGTGCTTTAATCAGCAGATGACGACAGCGGCCATGTTTGGTATGATGCTGCTGAAACCTGCGTCCATTTAGGTAATTGGCTGCACAAAGATGATAGCTGAAAACCTCATGCTGCTGGCTTCATGCTACACACACACACACACACACACACACACACACACACTCAGGCGGTCAGCTCTCACCAGTAACTCCTATATATAAATGTCAGACCTCAAGTGAAATTAATTTAAAGTGCTCTGTCCTCACCGCAGGACAGACACAGAGACACACACACACACACACAAACTTACACACTCCCCCCCCGTGACTGTTGCCAATTACTGAGCTGGTGCACCTGAACAGGTCTTTTAGAAAAGGTCATCCATCATGTCATGTCATGTGTGTGTGTGTGTGTGTGTGTGTGTGTGTGTGTGTGTGTGTGTGTGTTCAAAAGAAAAAAGAAAAAAGGGAAAGGTGTGTACAAATCAGGTACAAATTTCAGTTCTCGCATTTCAGTCCCTGTCTGATCATTTTCTCCATGTATTCATCCATCTGTCCAGAATAGTGCATTCAGAGAGAATTCAAAGACCTTTGCTTTTTTCACATATCCTTTTTGGTAAAATCACTGAAATTCATTTTTTCCCTCATCAGTCTACACGTAATGTCCCGTAATGATAAAGCAAAAATAGGTTATTAGAAACTTTTGCAAATGTATCAAAATAGAAAAACTGAAATATCACACTGACATAAGTATTCAGAACGTTAGCCTCACAGGTACACACAGGTACACACAGGTACACACAGGGTCAGCATTACGATACGATACACTTTATTTTCTCCGTGGGGAAATTCGTCCCCACTCGTTAGAAAAGTATTGCTGCCTTACATCAATAGTTAAAAGAAATGACGCATACACCATCATCTGCTAACAGCCTCTCACCCTCAACCAGAGCTATAGACATTACCCTCTGCCTCAACATGGCAGCAACTACACACTGATTACTGGGAAATTAATAAAATAAATAAGCACTACATTGATTGTACGGGAATGTAAGGAGGTGATGGGGTGGTTGCGTGGCATCCTGCATCATCTGCTTCCTTGATCTCAAAAATCTCCCTCTGGTGTCTAAGCGCCAAAGTCTTCTGTCAAATCTTAATCTGTTTACTCATATTCCATATTAACTTTAACTTTTCTTAATTCTTCTGTCTCTCCTGATTGGATGTAGGTTTAGGCAAAAAAAAAAAGCACATAATTAGGTTTCGGGGGAAAAAACATCATGGTTTTGTTTAAAATAAGTTAGGTTGTTACTAACGTCACAAGTGCAGTATGCCACATATCTTAGCACACTGCATTGTTATTATAACAACTCCAATGACTTTTGGTTTCACACAGAGCACGAACCACTCCCCTCAAGTCCAGAACTTACCTGATCAATCCACCTCTCCATCCACCCTATGTGCACTATCCACTAACCGATGTGTCTCATACTGCTGCTAAAGGGTGCCTCAATGTGTCAGTGTCTGACAACATTAGTATTTGATGAGTTGGGAGTGGGACCAGGGGAGTATGCACTGCTACAGGTAAATGGTAAATATATATATACTAGTCTATACCCATTGCTAACTTTGTCACCTTCAGCCTATGCCAATCCTCAGTGCCTATGCACAGCATACCATACCATGACTTAGTCATACCGAAAATTAGAAAAAATCAACAACATTGGTCCACAGGGGGAGCCACAGCGATCGGTCGCATTTTAGCCATTTTGAAGCATTTTTCTGTTGTTATAGCGCCACCCAGTTGCCAATTAGAGTTAAATTTCTCCAGTCACCTTGAGGCGTCCTGTTCTACATATCTACCAAGTTTAGTAAAAATCCATATGGCGGTTAGGCCTAGATAAGAAATGAGCTCTTTGGCGCCCCCATTTTGTTTGATGGGGTCAATAATGGAGGGGTCCCCTCAGATTATGTGTGGTCATATGCCTACAAAGTTGCGTGGTGATGGGTGAAACCCTTGAGATGTTATACACCTTTATGTGATGAGCCACGCCCTCCGCAATATTCATTGCCTTACAGAAGCTCAGTTTTAGTAAGTTTTCCAACTTTTGCCAAGAGGGAACTTTAGATATTGGTCCCTAGATTATGTTCACCCAGTTTCATGCAGATCGCTCAAACTTCCTAGGAAGAGATCCATTTGAAGTGTTTTTCAAAACATTCAAAATGGCGGAAAATCTATATAAGCGGAAGTTATGGGTTCTTGAGGCAAATGTGTTCCTCATGAGGAGAGGCATCTCTGTGCAAAGTTTCATGTCTCTACCACATACGGGGCATGAGATATGCCCATTCAAAGTTTGACATTTCAATGGGTTGCTATAGCGCCCCCCTTTGGCCAATTGATGTAATATTGCTTCATTGGCATCCTCCCATGAGCCTCTACCACTGTGCCACATTTCACATGGATTGACCAAGTCAGTGAGGAGAAAAACGTGGAACAGACACAGACAGAGTAAGATTCACCAGTCATGTCAACAGCTTAGTAGGAATGTTTTCAGAATAAGGGCAAAAACCATAATATTCAGTGCATCTAAATGAAGGCAAATAACAATAAATGTAAAAAAAAAAGAACGCTCCACAGAGCACCTTTAATCTGACAAATAACAGCTGCAAAACAAATGTAGTGAAGTAAAAAGTACCATATTAACCTCTGAAATGCAGCCAAGTCAAAGTATATAGTAACACAAAAGTACCAAAACCTTAAAACAAATAAATATACTTTATTACTTACGCCACCGTTTCTTGGATTGATGGCTGCTGATCTTGAGGCAGAAGCTGCAAATAGATTTCAATAAACTACCTTTTCAAATAAAAATGATTCAGTGCTTTTGAAAAGAGATCCGTCTGGAGGTCAGACGTAACTGTCTGACATTTGGTTTACTTTTCATTTTCAGTTCAGAAAATTGAAAATTGTTTGTTGATCTCGTCTCTCCGGGGCTCAAAATGATCCTAATCTAACATCTGAGCTCTTTGCTCTCATTGTTATTCAGAATCTTTTTTTTTGGAGGCGTTTGTTCTGGAGATATCGCCCATATATTGATTCAATGACAACATTACCGTGTCGAGGATAATGAGTTCTATGATGCTTCAGTGGAGCAATAATTAAATTGTTTGTGCAGTGAGCGCTGGGAAAACAGTTACATCTGTCAGACTGACGTTGTAAATAAGCACATGGAGGGAAATGACGTTCTTCGGGGTTTAGCAGGGGCAAGTTCCACAAGGAAATGAATGAATTACGGTAAACACATTGTCATTGCATTTGTGTTATTTCCCTGGAGTCCCTCATTTGCCTCTGCTCCTCCCAGAATAACATACATAAAAACACTCATCACACACAAGGACGTCTCACTCTGTCCTAATCACCTTTCTGTCTCAGTTTGTGACCAATCTGATTACTTCAACATCTGCTGTTACTGTGACGTGTCCTAAAATTGGCCTCCTGTTCAGGTTCTTTGAAAAACAGCAATGCTACTGTTTGAAAGTACTCTGTTGGATGTAAAGGTCCTGTGCTCAAAATTAGATTCAAACACACACACAGGTGCACTATCATCAAAATGTAGAGATGTATCAGCGAAAATAGCTTCTTATTCTGCAGGAGACGGCTATAAGGTATTAATATGGAGTAGAATTACCGATGCATGAGATGACATTTATTTGAACTATTTTATTCTCTGTTGGGAAGTTTTGCAAGTTCATCATAAATACAGCAGCAGCAGATTTTAGAAATACTGAAGGTCCCTAACTGTCAACGGTTGTATTTTTACCTACACAGTGTGGAAAGTCTCCCAAAATACTGAATATACGTATATATAATCTGCAGCAATGCTAATTTATGTCAAAGCTGGGGTAGGCAGTTTAATTTTGGTTTCGCTGGGTAAAAAAGTCATAAACCTTAGGCATCTTGTAATTCAGGTGGTCTGAGAGAACGCTGGACTGCTACACCTCCTCTCGGCTCTGTTTTCAGGCTTTAGAGACTCTAGCCTGTGACAGGAGACTTTGGCCAATCACAGCTCATTTCAGAGAGAGGGAATTCCTGTTGACTGTTGCTCAAATCCACGTCCCTTCGGTAAAAGCCTGATGCAGCAGCACAGAATCCTGCAGAGGAAGGTGTTATTCCAGCACTGGCAACAACTGCCTCCACTGCAAAGCAACCTAAACAAGGAAGACAGATAAAAAAGAGAGTCTGAAGAAAGCTTGACAATAAACGAAATACAACATGTATCCGTATTGGTGCTGTTTTTCAGCGATGGATTCAACAAGACCCCAAGATATTTGGGGTCTGTGCGGCTTCTGCAGTGATGCGGGCGGGAGAGGGAGCTGAGCCAGAAAGCAAAGCTTTCGATTTACTGGTCCATCTACATCCTAACCCTCACCTATGGTCATGAACTCTGGGTAGTGACCGAAAGAATGAGATTGCGGATACAAGCGGTGGAAATGAGTTTCCTCCGTGGGGTGTCTGGGCTCAGCCTTAGAGATAGGGGGAGGAGCTTGGACATCTGGAGGGAGCTCAGAGTAGAGCTGCTGCTCTTTCGCGTCAAAAGGGGTCAGTTGAGGTAGTTCGGGCAACTGATCAGGATCCTCCTGGGCGCCTCCTGCTGGTAGGAGGCCCCGGGGCAGACCCAGAACACGCTGGAGGGATTACATATCTCGTCTGGCCTGGGAACACCTTGGGGTCCTCCAGGAGGAGCTGGAAAGTGTTGCCGGGGAGAGGGACATCTGGGGTGCTTTGCTTAGCCTGCTGCCCCCGCGACCCGGCCCCGGATAAGCGGATGAAAATGGATGGATGGATGGATGGATAGATGGATGGATGGATGGATGGATTGAAAATGTTGCAAGTAGCCTTCTACTAACCAGAGCTGATTTATGTTGTTAAAATAAGCTAGAGCCTTGAAATCACAGACCACTTCTCTAGGAGGAGAGCGAGCAGCAGTTCTGGAGACAGACTTCCAGTCAGTGGCCACAGCAACCTGAATCCAGCATTAACCCCAGCTCTGGGTGATTGGAGAGCTCCGACTCGCTGCTGGATCATCAAACTTTCTGTTGCTGCTGTTACACAGGTTAGACCTGGCACTGCCGCTGGCCACCAGCTCTCTGTGATAACCAGCGCTGAGGCGTTTGCACTGGCTGAATTCAAGCTGCTACAGCTGCCAACCGAAGATCCATCTCTGCTCTCCTTCTGGGGAAGCAGTCAGGAGGGTCGGGGAGTGAAGTGGTGAGACCGTTGGGTGGCTACTGGCTAATTCATGTCTCATCTGTGGTCTGATAAACAGAGAGAGAGCAGGGCAAAGAGGGGCTGAGTGAGTGCTGCGCGTAACTCTACAATGAAATAAGACATCTATGGTCGTAAGGTTGGAGGGTCTAAGGACAGAAAGGCAAGCACCACAGGAGGTGTATTTTCAAATTCTGCCCTTTTTTTGGCCTTTCCAGATTTCTGTCTACCCCAGCTTTAAGGAAACATGCAGGTGCAGGGTTGGGTGGAGCAGCACTTCAATTTCCTATTACACCTGAAAAATCAGTCTCTGTTCAAAATCAAGACACACTGAACACAAAATGTAATTCTTCACTTTGAGTTAGTGATCATCTTAAAATTGTGAAAACCCAAATCCATCTCAAGGGTAAAGATCATTTTCACCCCTCCACAACTTAAAAATCGCTCTTATGGATGTTTGAACACGGCTCTGTAGAGCATTAGTGAATGAGTGATGAGGATCTAAGAATAACAAAGCTGCCTCCACATGTTTCATCCATCCAGCAGTTAGGTCCTCTGGTGTGTAATGAGATGCATCATCTTGTTTTGAGAGGGTCCCTTTCTCTCCTTCCCTCATAATCAGGTTTGTTCCACTGAGGCAGCTGAGTCCCATCATGCAGCATGGTCATCATAGAGGAAATTGATAAATATATTTGTACAGCTCATTCTCTCCTTCAGAAGCTGTTTATGAACCAACACTGCCACCTCCTGCCAGTGAGACACATAACCCACATCTACCCTCCTGTCAAACCCTCAGTTATCATGTGGTTTTCTCCACATCTCCTGAAACTGTTCTATGGTTAACACCCTCAAACCACCATGGTCCACCTCCACAGGTGTTCTCTCTTATCTTGATCACACCTCTCAGTGTGGCTCCTTCTGTCTCCTCTCAGCTTCATTCCAACGTCTAACTATATCCTTTTTATCCATGGAATTTCTCCACAAGACTCTCACAGCAAGACACTCCATTCATGTGACACATCTGTGAGTGAAGTCGCATGAATTCCAATATGACTCTTCAGACTGTGGTTGCATTGCAAAAAGTTAAACCCAGTCACCAGAAAAAAAACATGGCATCATACGTTTCTGCAAACCACAGATGCATTTGTACGTCATTATGTAGCAGATAAGTTAAAACTTTATGTTGAAACTGCACATTTGACGTTTGAGTTTGAACGATGCTGCGCTTTAGCTAATCACAACGGAGGGGGCATGGCCGAGACGTGCAGGTGTCCCCAGGAAATGTGTACCTACAGAAACAGCAAGGCCCACGTCCATAGCAACCGCTCCACCCAAAACGCCGTCTCGTCAATGTGGAAAAAAAAGTTTTTTTCCAGCGGATGTCTGAGTTACAGCATGATTGAGCTAACTGGAGTAGTTTCATGTCGTATCCAACAACGGGAGGCTTTTAACAGATGACGTCCTGATGTTAGTTTAGCTAACTGTCCCTGTCAGCTGCAGCCACTGATGCTTTCTAGACATCGTGATTTCCCATAACTGAATAAATACCACACATAGCAACACAAAACTGCTTTGCTAGCTCAATCATGTTGTAACTAAGATATCTGCTGGGGAAAAAAAAAATTCACGAACCGTTTATTGAGTTATTACCTTATTTCTATACAGTCTATGGTTATTACAGACACCGCTAACGGCTAACGTTAACAGCTAACGGTTAGCCCAGCTAATCTATGATAACCATGTTACTTATTACAAAACGTGCACACAGAAATAGTAATGTTTGTTCAGTCATTGTGTTTATAGACTTAACAAACATCAGATTAGTCTACATGGTGATATAGTGACGTGAAAAATGTGATACATAGCTAAACTGGTTTTCTACCCGAAGTATTTGTAAACAACACAATTGCTGTGTCCGAAATCATTCACTACTCCCTACTCACTATATAGGGAATTCCCTATATAGAGGACTATATAGTGAGCTCATTAAAACACTTTCGGACACTACTCCGTCGCGAAGTTAAGTACGTCATTACTGTCGCACAATTAAAACGAGCCAGAGTGATGTCATCTGGTGGGTTTCCGAAATAAATAATAAATTCATTTGTGTGATAAAAACCTAATACTGAGCGTATTTTCCCACATGAATTAATACAAAAATAAATACACTACCACACTATTACTTACATTTGTACGTATTTCCCTGCTGCACCGGGTGATCCTCCTCATTGTCCACCACGTCTGCCGTCTGTTATTGGCGCCTCCGCAATGCATCACGGTACATATTGCTTGGTTAGTGACCATCGGTTGTACACTACTTTTTGCACTGCATTGTGGGATATTATGAGTCCACTATATAGGGTATATTAATTTACACTAAACATTCGGACAGCACTACAAAATGGCGAGCACACTATTTAGTGCACTATTTAGTGAGTAGGGAGTGATTTCGGACACAGCAGGTGATTCCCAATTTTTTTTTTTCTTTTCTTAATAGATGGATTTTTAGATTGGTTTGGGTTAGGTTAGGCTAGGCTAGGTTAGGTTAGGCTAGGCTAGGTTTTGGCCCAAAAACCTCTTGGTTACGATTAGAAAAAGATCATGTTTGGCTTAAAATACAAGCTTTTGTTTGCACAGTCCGGCCTGGAAAGGCACAATGTCTCGGGTTAAAAAAACAACTGCTTTTCGTGGCACTCTCCCAGCAGGAGATGCAGCAGTGATCAAAAAATACCCAGTTTTGTCCTCAAACAGTGGTCTGCAAATTGGCAGGGGTCTTGCCTCGATGTCATGCCATCCACCATCTTCTCCACCTCCCAGTAATCAGCTCATACACTACATCACGGTAGAAACATTGATATGATACATATGAAACGTAGAAATGTAACATATTCATGGTTTGCAGAAACATACAATGCAAACATTTTTCCTCTGACAGCTGGGATGCACCTTAGCTGGAAATCAGTGTAACTGTGTAAAACCACTGGCAGGAGTGTGTATCATGGCACCAGCATGTGTGAGTGTCCTCTGAACAAGCAAAACCAGACCAGCAGTGGAAGAAGTACTCAGAGCCTGTACATAAGTACAAGTGCCAGTATATTACGGCAACACTGTCCTAACTGGATATGACGCAAGCGAGTATCAGCGACTAAATCAGTCTGATTTTGTTTTAGTTTTAGTTTGATTTGTTTTCTACTGGACTGTCCCAACTGCCTGTGAGCAACGTGGCGTGACACTTTGAGCTGAACCTTTGCCGGATGCCTTGTTTCTATTTTTATTCTGTCACTTGCGTTGGAGGCGCAGCAGTAGATGAGGAACAGCTGATTCACGAGATTTAAATGAGGTGTTTCCAGCCAGATGTCAACTTATTTAACTACAAAACCTAAATAAGTTGGAATCTGGCTGGAGGGAGATTGCCAGGAAGATGAGTGTTTCTGGTTAAGAGCTGTGTGGGATGCTTGCAAGCTAGTTTGTTCTTCGATTAGATGGTGGTGTGATGTAGTATGAGAGCTACAACAATGATATCTATGAGTCACCCACAATACAACTGCTGTGAATATGAATAATAAGAAGTAATAATTAGAAGTAAGAAATAGTCTGACGCTCACATCCAGTCAGGACACAGTGTGAAAAATACTTTTCTGCAAGTAAAAGTCCTGCATTCATTCACACAGATGTATTAAAAGCATTAAAGTAAAAATACACCCTCTGCAGTTTGACAGACAAATTATGTTTATGACGCTAGATAAATGCATCAATATCTAAGCAGGATTTGGAGGTGAAGCCAGTTTTAACTACTTTAAATTGTTGTTTACAGCAGTTGTTCCTGCAGGCGCCCTCCAAAGAGTTCAAAAATAATTCGGAGTCATGAGATGGTTAATGAGACTGGACAGAAAAACAGATTAAGTTCTGCTGCACCGGTTTATATCAATTTTTTACTTTTTCTAAACTTTGTGTAAAATATGATTATTTTGCCTCTTAAGGCCTCAAACAGTCATTAAAGTGAGACCAGAAGTTTAGAAGGGAAATGTCTCTCTGGAGGAATTGCTAACAACTCAGAGACATCTGAAATATGATTTACTTTGTTCCCACAGTGTAATTACATTCCAACCCGTGGGCAGCATGGCGGTGGATTTACTTTTTTCTTTCATGTCGAGAAATTACAGGGGGCAGCTTCACGGCGCATGTCTGTCAGATAATCCTCTCCCTTATTTGTTTTCATCTGCCTTTTTCACAGCAGACATGTTGACTTGTCACAGCAGGAGCATCTCATGTGTTACTGATTACATTAACGAAGGCTCTGTCATGTTCAGGTGTCCCGGTGAGCTGTGATACTGTGACTCTGAGCCAAATACAGGACCCTGAAGCTGAAGCAGCAAACGCTGGATTCAGCCATCATTCATTTTATTATTCACACCTTTTTCTTTATGCTGCGACATGTCGAAATGTCTTCTGTGAAAAAGAGGCCCATCCTGTCCTCCTGTGTCTCAGCTCAGTGACCCGCCAGGTTTGTTCAGAATGTTCCACTCTGCCAGCCTTCTCAGAGCAGCTGTTGCATTCGCTCTCCTTTATTTTCTGTTATCTCTTGACTGGGCTTTTGAATAAAGGAATAATTCTGCAACCTCAACATTAAGGCATTAATTCCCCAACAATTCTCACCGGTAAACCTGCAATGATGGATTTCTTTTTTTAAGATTTTTTGGGGGGCATTTTTAGCCTTTATTTGATAGGACAGACACGCATGAAAGGGGGAGAGAGAGGGAGTGACATGCAGCAAAGGGCCACAGGCTGGAGTCGAACCCGGGCCGCTGCAGCTACAGCTTTGTATATGGGGCGCCCATTTCTTTACCATAAATATGGAACAGTTAAGCATTTTAGTGCAGCGCTGTCAGAGCTTTACATCTGTCCCACGGACAACAGGCCTGCACACAAACAGTGCCTGGAACAAGATCAGCTCTGCACTCAGGCTTTCTGATATGCAGGCTATGATGCGGTGCTGGTTATGGTTGCTTAGCAACCTCAGACGCAACCTGCCACCATGCCCCTGAAAGTTGGCACAGAGTAACACTCAGCGCCCAACATCCTTTTCCTTTTCCATGTGTATGGCCCCTAAGTCAGATGTTCAGTTTATCAGTCAGTAAGTTCTGTTTTATTGGTTTAAACCTGTTTTTCACTTGCAAAAATTAGCATTAGCATCATCACATAGCTGCCACCATAGCTGTAAATGCATCATGCTAACCAAGCTAGTAGCTAGCAGTAGGGTTAGCTCCACCCTCTGTCCAAATGTGGTCAATCCTGGCTCCAAAAATCCAAAATGTTAAACTCAAGGCTTCAAAACCAAGACCCCAGGAACAGCGCTGGGCTGTAAAACTAATTTTATACAGTGGACAAAAGAGGAATTACAACAACCGCATCCGTCAGGTGATGTCATGAATCCCAAAAAGACTTTTCCCCATGAACTTACACTGGAAAAGAGATGTATGTAAATAAGTGGATACTTTTTTTTTGAGTGTTGCAACCCTGGCAGAATGATTTGTTTTACTATCAAGACTTGATCTGTTTGGTCCACAATGCAGAAGGTGCAGGCAGTTTAATAATACAGAGCTTTTTTAGATTCACGCACCACTTAGCAACTTTCACAGGAATGAACGGGAAGCCACTTCCAACGCTGTGTCCAGTTAAGTTTGTATGGCTAATCCTTTAATTTGTTTAGATTTGTTTGTTTGTTTAGACGGCCAGCAGCAACATGATCATTCATTAGAGTCTTTGTGTTTGTGCCACCTGATGAATGTCTGTCCAGTATTCTCTCTCTTTTACCTCTGGTTTTGGTCTCCACCAACTCCTGAGGGAAATATCTGCTTCTATAGCTGCTAAACACTCCACTGTGTTCACCACCTGATTCTGTCTGCCATTTGCTGCTGTGCAGGAAGTTTACTGTGAATCATTGTTGTAATAAAAATATCAATTATAGCTGCTTTCGAGGAAAAAAGACTGTCAAGGTAAAGACAAGCAACATTTTTATTTCTTTTCAGTTGAATATCGAGAACAACAAACATGGTTGATGGTGCGGTTTTCCTTTCATCTCTGAAAAGGTGCAGTGTTTGTGCGGTGAGCGATAGAAGAACAGCCTTATCTGTTGAAATGCATGAACTCTCTCCTCTTGGCTGCACAGTAGACGATCAGCAGTATCAGTCCAGCTATGACGCCTGCCACGCTGGAACTGTACAGCAGCTGTGTGTTCAGACAGAAATTGTTTGTTTGTTTTGGTTTCTTTGGCCATTTACACAATATGTCACGATTTACATTTTGCTGACTAAAATATTGAGCAAATAATTTTTTAAAACAAACATGAACTGCCAAAATAATCATCAGTGCATCACTGCGTCCCCAAACTCATCACTTCCTAAACCAAACTGTACCATGTCAAGAAGAGCCACCATGTGGTCAAGCTGGTCTGACAAAGTCTGGTTCTGCTGGTTTCCAGTGGAGTCCCACTGGGCCAGGGAGCTTTCGTAGTCCAGATTTAGAACCCCGATGGGCAAAACCCGGATCCCCCAGTAAACCTTTTTCACCCTGCGGAAGTTAGCATCCTGCACGACACAGCGATAAGTACCTGAAAATAACATGATGAGTTCATTAACTGGCTTTTTTTGTAATGTGATATGTTCATTTTATGGTCGGCTTTGATTTTGAGAATTAAAGAAAATCTCAATCTAACCCTTTTTTTTCCTTCTACATGTGTTGTTTAGTTGAGAATCAGGAACTGTCGAGTCAGACTGTTCTGACGTACACATCAGTACCTCCAACCTTTTCTTAAATTCAACTTAAAGTTGGTACCCACTGGTGTAACTCTGCTGACAAGGTCAGTGGAGTTTTGAACTTTGACCATGAAACAGATTCTTTGTGAGCGCACACATAGATGTGTTTACCTGCGTCCTCCTCCCTGATGGGGTCCAGAATCACTCGGTCCAGCAGGGGAGCACCAAAGCGGACAAACAGAGAGTCGTCAGAGCTGATTATTCCTCGGGCGTAACGCCATGACACCCTGCACCATAAAAAAGAACTCATCACACTGAGAACAGTGTGAACAGTTTGTGAAGATCCAGATGTTCAGGAGGTTTTGTACCAGGAGCCAAATTGTCCGCAAAGGTCTCTTCCTCTGATTTTTATTTGTTGTTTGCAATCTAAAGGACACAAATCACTTCTGAATCTTGCATTCTTACCTCCAGGTGAACCTCCCCATCGCCTCCATGACTTCTCCGAGACAGTCAATCTCTACTTTCTGTCCTGAAGTCACCGTCATGGTCCTGAGTCCACACTGCCACGACTCCAGACACTTCACCTTACGAGCACGACACTCCTCTGACACCTACCATCAAGCCAGTCATGCATGCATATTTTCCTTTTTTACATTCCTTCATCATTTAGTTTTCGATGTTTAAGACGTGTCTTTGGTACCTCTGTTCCATCTTGATTTTTCACAGCTTCTTCCATCGCAGTCTCGCCATCTTTCAGCGAACACAGGGTCTGAGTTTTAACCCCCAGCCCACAGGTGGCGCTGCAGGGGGAGCTGTCGACGATGACCTCCACTGGCACATTATCCACCTCCTCCAGGTCAGCTGAGGTCAGAGGATGGAGGAGGAGGACGAGGAGGAGGAGGAGGACAAGTCTGACAGTCACATGTTGCATTTTGATGTTTGATGATGAACCTGTAGGAAATAAAAAGGTTTTAGTTTTTCACTCACTGCATGAACTTAAAGCTGCAGAGACAATATCATTTTATTATAATGCTGCTTGAAATAACAAATATTGTTAGAGACGAAGTGCCGAACTCAAGGTTTCAGAAGGGGAGTCCACAAAACTATTGGGTGACATCACCATAGCTACGTGAGGATGGTTAAAAATACACAACCTCATCTAACTGTACCTCCACATCTCCCCAAACTCATCATTGACAGGCAGGATTTCTCAGTTGAGACTTTGTCTAACAAAGTCATTTGTGGTCTCTTCACAAACGTGCTCTATCCTATGCAGTTCAGTAGGAACTCAGCTTCTCAAAGTTTTTGTCTGCCTACTTTAAAGAAATTACACACAAGTTACTTAAAAGTACCTTCACCTCCAAAAGCCAAAGAACTCCACTTTAAAATATTTAATGATATATACCCTTCAGGAGAATTTCTTAGACAAAGATTTAACATTGATCACAACAACTGCATATTCTTGTTTTTGTTTTTATTCTTGTTTCTCCCCCAGTTTTCAAGAAATGATATTACGTTTGGAATGACAATAGAGGATAAAGACACTAACATTCTTTTGAACACTTTATTTATTTCAGGGAAATTCTTTATTCACAAATGTAAATGCATTAAAACACAACCCCCTTTTTTGGTATTTAAAAAAGAACTGACTATGTACTGTAAAGCTTTGAAGCGCATGAAAAAGAAAATAGCAAAAAGTCTTCTGTACACTATTAATAACATCAGAGTATTAGAAGAGGCCCCATAGCGATTTTAATTTATTTATTTTACTTTTTATTTATGCTGTGCAGTTCATACATTCATCTTTTCACAAATAAGCATTTCACATTTCTCTTTAACTTTGTATGAATTTAAGTAAAGGAAAAAAAACAAAAACAAAAAAAAACCAATACAACAAATCAAATACCCAATAGTAAAAAAAAAACAAAAAAAAAACACACACAAACAAAAGGCGGGGAAAAAAACAACTAAATATACAGTAAGTGTGCGAGCGATAAAGATATAACCATTTTATGTTTTTCATACAATTCCATTTATTATTTGTTTATTTTTTCCTCCCTTACTTTAGTTACAGGGATCAAAAGGAATATTTACACTGATAGCGTTACTGCCATAGAATTTTAAATTAGTAGCACAGCACATCGTTTAGTTGTGCAAAGAAAGAAAAAGAGAGACAATAAAAAAGAAACAACAGAAAAAGGAATTGGCTCAACACCACATATTATATATATATGTTTCCTCTGTTCTCTTCCATCCTTTTCCTTCTTTTCTTTCCTATTATTGGCAGTGAGCAGAGTTTTGGTGGCAAATGCCATCAAATTATTGAGAATCTTGAGCTCTGCACTGACAGCAAGGTGACCATTATTTCCACACAAAAAAAGTCAGTTTTTAGCTGAATTTTAGCTGTAATCTTTTCCATACCTCATTCACCTTTTGTTGCCTTTGTTTTACATTGGGGGGTTGTGGCTGCAACCATAATACCGTAACAGTTTTTTTGGCTATTAAAAGCAGGGTCCCCAGTAAATATGTTTTCTTTTTCCCCATTTGGAGTCCTGAAGGGATGCCCAAAATACTTTGGGTCAAGTTTTATTTTTATAACCAAAATTTGCTCTATTATCCTTTTAACATCGTCCCAGTACTCCTGCCCACATTATATGTGAGAGGTCCCCTTGGTGGCCACAACCCCTCCAGCATAGTGCTGATGAAACGACATATTTTGCTGTTGGAGTTCTGAAATATCTGTTTTTAATCTTCCAGTCAAATTCCCTCCAATGTGGACTATTTGTTAATTTATGACCAGACAAACAAGTTTCATCCCATTCGTTTTCACTAAGTAGTATGTTCAGTTCAATTTCCCACTTTTTTATTCTTTAAATCTTTGTTTTTAAAATCTTTATATATTTTTTTCATGTCTTTTTTGTTTTATTCTGTTTCCTGTGCTCCGTCTGTGTTAAAGCACATTATGAAGAATGTAACAACTGTCATATATTGTTGTAAATTGTTCTATTTTCAATAAATAAATAAATAAACACAGCTCCACACTCCAGTCCAGCAGGTGGCGGTAATGCGCCTGAAAGCTGGTTTGCCACCTGCCATTAAACTCAAAGCAGACGAGGTAATATTTGTAGTCGCAGTAGTCGCGTCCTCAGTCATGGCAACTTGTGCCAAATTCCCGATACCTCGGCTGCCCGCACCGGCGCACAGTGCGAAACGCATCAAGAAGATGAAGACGATGGAGGAGAAGAGAGACTTAAAGAAAAGGCTGAACAAGAAGAGAGACCAGACGAGGGTCTACATCGGGAAGGCTTTTTCTAGATGGCGACAGCTGCGGGAGCGTTACGGGCTCAAGAGCGACGAGGAGGTGGCCATGTTCCTCCTGGACAGGTAACGGTAACGGTAACTTAACGGTTTCACTGACGGTAACGGCGAGCTAAAGCTACGTTGGCACTACAGTAGCTAACGTCACTGAGGCTAACAGCAGGCTAACAGCTAGCATATGCCCTGGGAGCTAACTTGGCACACAGTTAGCTGCTAATGTTGTGCTCCTGTTAGCATCTGCACTCACCGGCCACTTTATTAGGTACACCTGTTCATCTGTAGACATGGTGATTAAGGCAGGTCTGAAGGCAAAAGGGGTCCAACCTGGAGCTAGCAAGGTGTACCTAATAAAGTGGCCAAAACAAGCTTTCGACATCTTTTTAGATATACCATGAAACTGCTCATCCTACAGAGCTGCAAGCTAGCTGATGAGAGATCTGCTCACTTACTCCATGTTTGTGTCCACTCAAGCAGCATGTCTAATAATTGTGTTAATGTAAGGTCTGTCCTGTACTTTTAAAGTTGTGTTATTTCCCCTGTTTGTGCAGGCTTTGATAGTTAGTCCACTGTGTGTGTAATCTGACGTGTGTGTGTGTGTGTGTGTGTGTGTGTGTGTGTGTGTGTGTTTTACAGCTATGATCAACACTGTTTAACATCAACCACATGTAAAAGAGGATCGACACATAAACTTCCAGCTCAACCTGCTTCAGGCATTTACTGCAGTTTCTCTGTGATCGGTGAGTGTTAACGTTAATATGCTGGAGATCGCCACATTACTGCTTTATCATTTTAATAATTTCCCTCTCTCTCTAACTCAGGTCCTACAAGCTAGAAGAAGGAGGAAGAGGTTTTTATATTTTACCCTGTCACTGCAGTCGAGATGTTCGGGCAAGTTTGTTGGTTATTTTAAAGTTTTATTTGTCTATTTATTTTGTAGCTGTAATGATTCAAACACACAGGTGAACTTTGAAATTCATCTCGTGTGTCCAAGTATGATTGCTGATGACATCAGCCCTGAAAGACTGAGTGAAATTACCAACATGCAGTTTAATTTGTGTGACCTGTTCAAACTGAAGATCTATAATCTGCACAACATTCTGTACCTCGTACGATACTTTGCTGCCTCACTGTGTAAAAGTGTGTGGAAATCACTCACCCTCTGTAAAGTTGAAGTCAATCTGACGAGGTAAAAGATGAAGTGATGAGGAGTTCAAACTGCTGCATCTGCTGGGTCTCATTATCATATTTGTTTTTAATTGCATGTTGTCTTGACAACCGGAGTTCCTGGCTGCAGGTTTGCTCCTCCTGTGGGTCAAAAAACATACAAATGTTAAATATCTGTCACTTTCCAACACATCTTGTAATTCTTTGTTAAAAAAAGAAAGAAAAGGAGCCGTGTATAGTAAACCACACCGTTGAAAAAGCTTCTCTGTAAATGACAGGTGAAGCTTGCATTGCTGTTCTTAATTGTTTTGCACTTTGTTTCTTATTGTTTATATTGTGAAAACACATGTTTTGAATCGCAGAATGATATAGGTTATATGTTATTAAAAGAATTGTGTAAGAACATCATTTTGAATTGAGTTACATTTACATTACATTTAACGTATTGTTGGAGTCGTGGCTGTTTCAGGGTATAAAATCATGATTGTAGCTACTAAAGTTAAGGACCTGGGCAAAACCAGTCGGATTGTGTTGGATATATTCATTTTGTAAATCTGACCTGTGATTCTAAAGTAACAGGGATGTCATTTATTTACCTTTATTTAACCAGGAAGGGTCCACTTGAGTTACAGTAACTCTCCTTCCAGGGAGTCCTGGCCAAGACTGGCAGCAAAAGTTACAAGTACACAAAAGACAAGAGAATGGACACATACTAAAACCACGAGAACACAAAGTCAATGAGAACACATTACGCTCAGTAAGACACGTAAGACATACTATTGAAAGGCACCAAGTTAGAAGCAGTGACCCTGACCAGTAATGGTTGATTTTAAAAGGTTTTTAAATGTGTTGAAAGGTGGGAGTGACTCCAGATTTAAGGTGTTTTGGAGCTCATTCCAGGTGTATGGTGCACATGAAGAGAAAGCTGTTTTACCGAGTTCTGTTCTCGTTGAAGGAGTGGTTAATAGTATAGTATAGTAGCATTTGCATGCAGTTAAGAGAAGCTGCATTGATTCATGTTTTTGTTACAGAATGTTTTACATCTACCAAACCAGTAACAAGCCAACTTGTTGCACATGGAAGATGCAGTTTGTTTCATGGCCACCAGGTGTCAGACAAGTACCAGAGAGAAACCACAGAAACAGCACAACATAAACTCACTGTAGCTTCAGTTCATTGATTACACTGTTAGTTTAGAACTCAGTCACATTTACAATTAGCTTATTGTTGGAGTCGTGGCGGTTTTAGGGCATAAAATCATGACTGTAGCTGCTAAAGTTGAGGAGCTGGGACCTTCATGTATCCAACCTGTGATTCTTCCGTAACAGGGATGTCATTTGTGCCACTGTTTTTTACCTCTGATGCTGTAAAGAGAAACTGAATTGATTCATGTTTTTGATGCAGAATGTTTCTGGTCTACCATGGGAATATAAAGCCAACCTGTTGCATGTGGATGATGCTGCAGTTTGTTTCATGGCCACCAGGTGTCAGACAAGTACCAGAACAAGTACAAGACAAGAGCTGTGAATTCACTGTAGCTTCAGTTCATGGCTGACACTGTTAGTTTAGAACTCATGCCGGTCAAGGGACACGGTCTGTAAATTGGCTACATGTATGATTCCTTTACACATTTTATTAAATGTGACATTGATGACATGTATCATCCCTGTTAAATGAAAGAAATACAATAAAATCAGATTTATTTTTAAGTGGTAAATCATCCACAGATTATTCAGGTTATTCATACTAAGTGATAGGGTATAATTAATATTTAAAGAACAATAACAAATAATAATAATAATGCATTTTATTTATAAGCATCTTTAAGTCACCTATGGACACTTTACAAAACCAGATCAGACAATCAGTGCGTAATAAAAGACAACAACAAACACAGGGTGTCTACAGGTCCTTAAAATGTCTTAAATTCAATGTTACAACAATAAGGCCTTTCAGAATCATTAAATAGTAGTAACTTTGAATTTGTGTGGTCTTCACTATGACACAATATTTTATTATTTAATTTATCCATTTTTTAATTTATTTTTGTTAAAATGAGTGAAGCCTTTCTATGTGAAAGTCTTTAGAATATTTTATACATACATATATATATATATATATGTATAACTGTCATTTTACTTCATACTTGTACTTATCTGTTGGCAAAATGTAGATCGACTTAACTCACTCACATTAAGCATATTCCTACATGACACTTACCTCTGCACAAGACCACATATATATACTACTGACCTGCAATATAATATAAGTAAAACATGATTTGTCCAAAAATCTGTCCTAAATATGGTTAGAAGGTGTCTTGAACAGGTCTGTAAAAGCATTAAACACCCTGTAACAACAACAATACTGAAATATAACAGAGATAAAGCAATATATTGATAAAACATATTTTGAAACACCAGGAAAGGCCATTCTAAAAAGGCAAGTTTTCAGTTCTCTTAAATGAAGCAACAGCTTTGCAGTGACGCAGACCCACAGATTAGGGCCAGCCACACTGATGTGCTCAATTAGGGATTATAATCTGATATAATATCCATCATTCTGAAATGAGCCAGTACATTTTTACTTTTGGCTTAGTTTTAACATTTTTATAGTAGTTTTAGTAAAGTAAAATCAGTGGTCTTTTTTTTTCTTTAGTAAATTGCACATCTATTAAAAACAGTATTAATTCAAATAAACACAAGAAGTTTGTGCTCTAGAGAAAAGACCAGCGCTCAGTGAATACCCTCCTAAGCCCTATGATAAGCTATTATGGCAAGGCTTAACTATACAGACCAGTGAGCAGTGATAACTAACATGTCTTTGGGGTTGTCAGGTGGGAACCTCCTTTCACCAGTGTTTCATCTAGTTGGTCCCACGACACCTCCAGGAGGCTAGACAGTGATCTCTGGCGTCCCAGAGACACTCCCCTAATGCCAGGTCTCACTGCTCTCCACACCACAATAACCTCCTTTACCTTACTTACACATGGCTTTCTCAGCCCAAACAGCACCGACACCTTCAACAAAGCCAGGCTCCGTACATGCGAGCTCCAGGTAGAGACAGTGTTGATACTACCTTTCCTAGCACATTCACCATACTCTATTTCACACACTACATGGTAAAGGTAAGGAAAGTCAAAGTTATATATATAATGTGTTCAGATCAGTGGAACTAAAATGGCCTTCACCTCAGACACTGAATGAACACGAGTCATTGCTACTGGTGTTTTCTTTTTGAACAGTTATTTGTGTGTATATTTTTTACTTCGTGTATATTTAATAATAAAAGTTACCCAATCCAGATGTTGTAGGGAGCGTTGGAATTCATGACGATACAGATCAAAATGGGAAAACTTCTGATGAAGATCCGTGTGGTTCTTTTGTTAAACAGACCTACACACTTGACACAGAACCATTACTTTCAACCAGAGGGTAAATCAGAAAACGTAAAATCTAACACCTGTGAGTACTATACTTGAGTTGGTTTTGTTGTTTGTACGTCCACTTTGGTACAAAACTGCAGATGTCTAATTTAGGGATGAATTAGACCAGTAAAAAAATGTTGTATCATAAAACTTAGGATCATGAATGTTGTATTTACAGTTTGACCATTTCAGGACAACCTCTTGTAGCTCAATGCAGCAGAAGTTTTGGTCCAGGCTTGGCCCTCAGAGCCACTGATGTCCCCTCTTTCACAGTCCACGGCTCCCCCTACTGTTCCAAAACCTGCCTCATTTGTCAGGCTCAAACAAAGATTATGATACAGTTAGCACTCCATAAATGGGCTTGGGTTGACAAGAGTTATTTTTAATCCCCAGGTGTTACTGCGACTGATACTGGGAAAACGACCAAGACACCAAAAGGGACCAACAGGAAAAACGCACTAAAAGAGCGTCATGAAGATGACTCAGTATCACTGTGGGACTGAAACATGTTCAGTAGCCAGTAACAGTGGCCTAGTTGGCAGAGCAGTAAACTCAATGTGGTCAGCACCATATGTCTCAGCATGTGTGTGCATTTAAACAGAAATGTAGATGAAAGAGAGGAGAGACGTAGCAGGGAATGCGGAGGCGGGATGGAACAGAAGAGAAGAGGGAGTGGTATAGAGGAAGGTGGAGGAGGATGAAAAGGTGTGATAGAGGAGAGGTGAATCAAAAAGGAGGAGGGCAAATGAGAAGAGACGTTACATAACAGGAAGTAAAGGAGTGGCAGTTCAGCCTACTAGGAACTCCGTGCAATTTACGTCCAATTCCAGCATTCAGTACCAGCGCAGGAAGTTGTGTATCGTTTATGTGGAAAGGTGGAAAGTGAGGGAGCAGAGGCCGGAGTTCATGTTCAGCTAATGCTGGCCTTGTGATTAATGGTATCCATCATCGTCCTTAACCAAAGCTGCTGCAGGCAGATATTACAGACAGTAAGTGTCTTTCAGATTCTGGCATTTGATGTAAAAATTCATCGTGCGGGTGAAGGAAGCAGCATGAAGAGGAGGGAATTTCCGGCCCAGCTGGCAGAAGGAAATGTTGGCATCGTACGTTTCTGCAAATCACAGATTCGTCAACATTTCAGATGTATCAGATCAAGGATTCCAAGTGATGATGTGGTCGAAGGCGTGACACCGCTGCAAGATGTCTGCCAAGCTACAGACCTTTATTACACAAACCAATTGATTTTAGTGACCTGTCATTGTGTTTTGGACAATAGTGGATTGTTTTTCATTTTTCATTTTTATGCTGATGATTCACAGATGTATCTGCCCATTAGATGCTGGAATGATGTGTTCACTCAATGACTGCCTTACTGATCTTAAAAGTTGGATGTCAAAAAATGTTCTTCAGCTGAACTCAGACGAAACAGATTGTTGTGACCGAGCCCCGACATGTTACACAACAAGTTCTACCTTTGGCTGGTGCCCTAGTGGATAATGTCAAACCTGTTGCAGGAAATCTTGTCGTCTGGTTTTACAGATATTTAAGTTTTGAGCAGGACGTCACAAAGCTTGTTCAATCATGTTTTTATCATCATGGAAATATTTTCAAAAATACGATTCATTTTAACGAGACAATTTTACACATCTTCATCTCATCACGCCTGTGTCACTGCGTTAGCCTCCTTTCTTGCCTGAATCAAAGATCTAGTGATCGACGCCAGACTGTACAGGTTTTTAACCAGAACCAAGAGACGTGATCACATCACTCCAGTTTCAGCCTCTTCTTAAGATAGATTTTAATATTTTACTGATTACTTTTAAGGCTCTTCATGGTCTCTCTCCCAGCTATATCTCCAACCTCTTAGTGCTGTACACTCTAGGACGTACTTTATGGTCCTCAGGCAGAGGTCTTTTGTCTGTTCCAGAGGCCTGGCTGAAAACTAAAGGGGACAGGGTGTTTCCTGTCAGGGCCCCGAGGCTCTGGAACAATCGGCTTGAGGAAATCAGGTCTGCAGAGTCAGTGATCTCTTTTTAATCCCTTCTTAAAACTTACTTTTATTGGAGAGCCTTTCCTGATTTACTTTTTACTTTTAATTCTTTAGTTTTAATGTACTAATCAGTTCTTGTAAAAGTTGTTGTATTCATGTCTTGATTGACTTAATAAAGCACTTTGGGTAACACTTTACTTGAAGGTATCTACATAAGCGTGACATGACACTGTCATAACTATGACATGACACGGTCATGAACCTGTCATGAACATTATGCACATGTCATAAATGTTTATGACTGCTGTCATTAAGTGTCATTCGATTTTTGTAATGACAAGTTGACATTGTTTGGGATGTCATTATAAGGACATCCCAAACTGAGACATTGCATAGTGCCACAAAAAACTGGTATTTAAAGTCAAGACCTGATCATTTCCTCGCCATAACCAACTCATTTCTGTGCCTACTGCAAAGTCTTAGGGCTGCAAAATAGTTTGTTTTGGGTGCATCAGTACAATAAACAAACTAGAAAGTACAGCAGAGGAGATACACCAATGTAACTGGGCTAGAGAGCCACAAAAATGTCCACAGGCAGAGATCAATGCAAAAACAGTCAATTTATTTAAGACAAGCATAAAAAAGGTGCTCACAGTGCAAAAAACTGTAACAAAGAGTGGTAAAAACAGCAGCAAATGTTTCAGTGCTGCTGACATGAGTGCTTCACTGAACAGATACAGACACAGACAGATCCCCACCAGGTGTGATACATCAATCAGCTGGTGCTGGTTTGTTTAGGAGCCCGAGGACATTGCGTGTGATGAATGAAAAATTGGAGAGACATCTAACAATCCAAAGCTCCTTTCATGACTCTGCTGTTGAAGTCAATTTTCCAGTCATGTGAGGTGCAAGAGAACAGTGTGAGAGAGAAAGCAATATGCAAAGGTTGATCAACAGTTTTGACTTCCTGTTGAAGGCGTGGTTTATGAAGCTGATCTATTTACAGCAACTTCCCTCCAGAAAGCAAAACCAGTTGGTACAAGTGCTGTGCTACACAGAGAGAAGGACCGTCAGCACGGTTTATGGTTAGAAAAACACATTTTAGGTTTCGAGTTGGCACGGTAGAGAGAGACAAGGTTATTTTGATGATAAGTTTGGGGCTTAGAAGCAAGGAAGTTTATATTTTAAGTGGAAACATTGAAATCATAAAAACTGAAAGGTAGTTAAAATGTTTAGGGTCAATCTTTGCAAAAACAGGCTCAGGTAGAGTCCAGGTGGGTGACGGTCAAGTATTTGTTCAGCTACAGTAACTTTGTCTCATAAATCTCAGTTCCTGACACCATGTTTGAACTTTGAGCCTTCTCCACGTGATGTCTGACAGAGAAGCGATGAACGAGCACCTGCTGAAAATACTGATCGTTGGCGATGGAACTGTTGGGAAAACCTCCTTTGTGAGCCGCTACGTCAACGGACAGTTCAGCAAGAGCTACAAGGCGACAGTGGGAGGTAAGGCTGCTTCGGTTTATCAAGGTGCTGTAGGAGAATGTGACTGTACAGGATCTTAATCTTGGGTTGGATCGTGTGTGTGTGTGTGTGTGTGTGTGTGTGTGTGTGTGTGTGTGTGAGAGAGAGAGAGAGTGAGTGAATATTTTATTACTGCTGAAAACTTTATCAGATGTGTTTCAGTAGGGCAAAAAAACAGCAGGACCTCCCATAGACACTGCTTTGGCAGGTCTCTGTAGACAGATTTTTGTCATCGCAATAATTTCACAACTGTGCAAGATGCATTAAAAAAACTTCATAGGTGTGTACTTGAGGTAAAAATGAAGGCCGAGGTTCAATCCCCAGCTCAAAGTGGTGAAAGGGTGAAGTAAGAAAGGGGTCACTGGTCCACCCACCACATGGTGTGGCTGTGGTCCAGAAGCGAGAGCAGGTTGTCCACTTATTGGGAGATCCTTGGGAAAGATATTAAACCCCACCAGTGTGTGAATGTGTGTGCAAATGGGTGAATGTAACATGTAATGTAAAAGCGCTTTGATTGGTCAAGGGACTAGAAAAGCACTATATTGCTTTACGCCCCTGGCCGACATTCTCTTTAAGTCATGGATTGCTATATCGCCACTGGAGTGATCCCATCTCAAGATGCTGAGAAATATCATGAACCTCTGGAACTTATTTAACCTGTTAAGAACTTTTTTCAGTATATCCTAAATACTTTGTCAAACAGGTGACACATGGCTCTTGAAAAACAGTTTTTCGCCTGATAATGGCGATTTGATCTCAAACTTTATTCAAAACGTCCGTGTTTAACATTTGAAGGGAGCTAAAATGAAACCTGCTGCTTGCTCTCACTTTTTCTAATGTTCTCCTGCTTCATTGAAGCTTTATTGACATGATTAAATCAAAAATGTTTCCAAAGAAAATACATAAACACAGGAGAGTAAATAATACATATAACAAATACACAAAAAGAAGTGCTATACAGTAAATGGATTGTTTGTATTTCACATGAAACAACTAGCTGTAGATATCACTTCTAGACTGGTGTTACTCGATATGTGTCACTGGCATCAAGTCTCATGAAAAAAGACCAAACCAACATTGTGTTAGTCTTCCTCTAAATGCTTTGACTTCCCTACCCTGGAACCCATGATAGCGTGCTGAACACTGTAGCGAGGAGAGTTTGAGGAAACTCTTGTGTTTCAATGAAAGTCTGGAATTTTACATTTTAATTTCAAAATTTTGCCTATTTTAAGCAGTCTGTACATAGAAATCAGTTCCTGTCCTGACTTCTGTTTCAGTTCTCTCACTTCTCACTTATTTCTCTTCACTTCTCTTTCTCTAATATCTGTTTTCTTTATTTCTCCAGTGGATTATGCTGTGAAGCTGCTGCACTGGTCTGATAAAGATAAAGTTAGACTGCAACTATGGGACATCGCAGGTACAAAGCATTTCCAGTCGATGGGTGGGTGGATGGGTGGATAGATGGAAGGATGACGCAGAGAACTTTCTGTCCTTCCTTCAGGCCAGGAGCGTTTCATATCCATGACCAGGATCTATTATAAAGGCGCAATGGGATGCGTTGTGATGTTTGACGTCACCAACTCGTCCAGCTTCCTTAACTGTCGCCATTGGAAACGAGACCTTGACAACAAGGCAATGCTGCCCAACGGAGACTCCATCCCCTGCATCCTGCTGGCCAACAAGGTGATTCAGTGCATTTACATAATGAATGATGTATCCTGAAACCCTTCTGGCTCACTTTTTAAATGTACTGTTACATTCAGCTTCCCACCATTTTGAGCCTCTTCCAGTGAATCAAATGAATAAATAATCAGTTGAATACAACGTTTTATGAAGTAAAATCATTTCATGCATGGAAGGATCAGCATTTCCCATTCAAATGATTAAAAAAGTTAACAAAGTTAAGGTCATTTTTAATATTTTGCTTTACACAGTGTTTGGCTCTTTTTACCCCCTAAAAGAAGGTTTTAAGGTCTGATGCATTGCTTAGTTTTTTCAGCACAAATCCAGTTGTAAAGGCTTTTGCACGCTAAGTTCTTGTTTTTTGTCTGAAATTGTTGCACATCTAAAAGTAAATACAACCTTACGTTGCATCAAACATGTTTACACATCTACTCCAGCACTTTGGCCAGTCATTTAACTTATCAAATTAGTTCAATGGTGTTCATTATGTCTTTAGTTTATGATAATGACTTTAGTTGTTCTTTTATCTCAGACATGTGTTAGGATATCACATACCTTGACATGTTTCGGTGGAAACTTCCGCCTTCCTCAGAAGTGTCACTTGGTGGTGGTTGTGACGCGTCTTTATCAGCTGATCTGTCAATCAGCCGATATTAGGGATATATATATATATATATATATATATATATATATATAGATATGTTCAACGAGAAAGAGGAACATGGCAGAAGTGTACAGAGGCCCAACAAGACAAAGGAGTAGAAATAGCCCATTGATACTCAACTTACGGCAAAATCTGGCGCCCAGTAGGGTGCTGAATGGCCCCCCAACCATTTTCTAATTCATAAAGATATTAAACAGATTCGTCACAATGGGAAAGCATCAAAATAAGTGCCAGGGGAGGATCCTTTGGACCCCCCAAAAGAGGTCCAGGCTAAGCCCTGAATGTCCTCAAATCCTAGAATTGCCTGTGCATACACCTGACCCGTTAGGAGGCTGCTGCATTTGACCCCTAGCCTCCTTTCATTTAGTAAAAGTGGCCCCCGGGCAAAGCAACTTGAGTATCTCTGTCCTAAAGCCCATACAAGTAATGTCTTTGACATCTTTCAAGACAAACAGAAAGTAACAGAAGCCTATCCAGAAATGCACAACCACAATGATGATGCCTCCAGCAGTGAGCAACTTTATAGCCGCACAGTATTATTTCATAACTCATGGGCGCGTATGTGTCCTTCCATTTTGACTCGTATTCTGAATTTTCACAATGAATAGAACAAAAAAATTAACGGGCTTAGTGTGCAAGGCACCTGTACACTCCATCAGAGGATGGATTTACGAAATGCATATGAAAAAACATGGACTTGGTGTACAAAGGCCATTAGGGTTGTATATGTCAATTATAAAGCCCAATATTGCTAATTACAAATTCCCCTCAGGGGTCTTTACAATCTGCACAGCACACAGACCTTCTGTCCTTCACCTCGCTCCAGAGAAGGAGAAATTCCCCGAATGAGGAAAAATGAAAGAAACCTTAGGAACAGCAACTGAGGAGCAAAATCAGTATCTCACTCCAACCTCGGGCAGTCGTGCAAGACTGTGACCCGCTCAATTTACAACGACACAATGTCTCCCTCTCTGTCTCCGCAGTGTGACCTACCTCAGCGGGTCGTGTCAGCGGACAGCATCGACAAGTTCAGTCAGGCCAACGGCTTCATCACGTGGATGGAGACTTCAGTAAAAGAGAACAAGAACATTGGAGAGGCTATGAGGTAACTCAAGAAGATGACATGACATAGTGTGAATGGAGAGTACATTTCAAGGTAATAGGCTGGAGTAGACAGAAACAAGCAGGTCTGCCGTTTAAATAGCCAACAAGAAATCCCTCTTACCTTTGTAGAGTCACTGTGAATGAAAACTAGCATTCAAACTGTGCACCCATTATTGAGTCATTCGTCTTGGTCTGAATCACAGGAGCAGCCAGGAAAGAAAAGCGTCCTTTCACACAGTTCTTCCCGGTCTCTACCTAGTTCTGTGTTAAAGTTCTCCAAAGGGATGCAACCTGGTGGCATCACTCACTGATCGTTACAGGTCCTCCTAATGAATGCAAACAAAGGCTTAGCCACCATGACATCACCCAGTGGTTTGTGGATTCCAGTTTTAAGCCTCAAATTAGGCATTTTGGCCACTGCCATCTTGGATTTTTGGAGCCAGAAGTGACCATATTTGGCCCAGAGGGTGGAGCTAACCTTAATGCTAACTTGTTTGGCACGATGCATTTACAGCTATGGCGGATTTTGATAATGCTAATGCTAATTTTTAATAGCGAAAAGCAGGATTAAAACAATTGAATCAATATGTAATTACTGGAAAAACAGAACTCTCAACTCTATGGAGGCTCTTTTAGTGCAACCCAACGCTGATCGATGATTTTTTAGGCAACCTAAATGTTACAATTCACTCTCATGAACTGAAAACACACTGAAACATTGACAGCTTCAGCCACACTTACAGCCTGTGAACCTGGGATTATGCCATGGTTACGTTAGCCAACCACCACTGCCGCCATGGTAGAGCCTTGTCAATGGATGGTACCCACCTGTCACTTAAAGCAGCCAGGCCCTCGAGACATGTATAAACATGTTTACTTATGCCGTAAAGACGGGCATTTTAATATGGAGGTCTATGGGGATTGACCACAGATGTATAAAGAGACCTGGATGCAGCATTGGAGGCAGGACCCCATTCATTTCTATGAAAGTTGCTCAGGAGTGCATGAAGCCAAAAAAGGTCTATTTCTGCTGCATGAAATTACCCGTATTATCATCGCTGCTTCTGCATCATTGGGCTCATGGAGCAAGCCTGCAAGAGATTACCACTACTCCCAGTTTAGCGCTTCACTAACATGAATGGGAATAAAAATGATTCAATCTTACGGCTCTTCTAGCCTTTCCAAATGTTCTTGGACCGAATGGATTAAATGTTGATAGTGGGGTGAGTCATTTTGCAGAGGTTGAGATGCTCAAAAAATTTACCTAGATGTCTCTTTCCCAGTGTAAATCTATGGGGGAAAAGTATTTTGGGGCCCAGTGGCATCACGTGACAGATGTCGCAAATTACAGTACCACTGTTGAGCCACTACAAAAACTGAGGAACCTGTGTTTGACGTGTTTCTGGAGCCAGCCTCATGTGGCCATTTGGGGAACTGCAGTTTTTGCCACACTTTGATGGCTTCATCTTTCAGCCCCGGAGGTTGCTGATGGATTTCTGTTTGATTTCTCATGTAAAAGTTTGAACAGCAAACTAGAACAATGTCATAGTCATTTGCAAACTTAATTTCTGACGTTAATGTAAATTCACCATGATTAGGTGGGTATACTAATAGGTAGATGGGTAGGTTACCAAGGAGGAAGTGGGTATACTCTCCTGTATATTCCAGTGGCTATGTTGCTGATAGGTGGGTATACTGTAAACAGCAAGAAAAAGAGTTGGGTATCCCCTCTATACCTACGTATACCCTCCTCCACACCACTGAATTTAATCCCAACACTGTGATACTGCTCCACCAACATGTGTTTGTTGTGTTTAGTAAAGGCATCTGCAAACGTGATTTATAGCTTCCTGCCTTTTCATTCAGGTGACCCCACACCTAGTTGTTCACAGCCTTGGCCTAAATCTTGACAGATCACAGATGGTTTTACAATGGGAGGTAAAAAGGATGTGGAGGTGGTAGCCTTCATCCCCCACTCTTGCAGGCAAACACTGAGAGTTTTCTTTTGAAAAAGTCTGGAGTGACGCATCAGATGTTGAAGGTTGGCAAAAGCGTCAAAATGGGCAGGAAATTATGGCATCATGGGAGCATTTTACTTTCATCCAGACTGAATTTCAATGAGTGGGCCGGCAGCATAGAAACAAGGAGATAACTGATGAAGGACACAGGCTGCTATGCAACCTGTTTCCGCTGTATATGAGTGAGTGTAAGAGTGTAGCTCGACATGTTCGGGAAAGTTGTCAGTGTATCTCTGTAATGCCACTGGGACAGAAGCCTGTAATTTAGGTTGATGGACAAACACTTTCCTAAATGTGAAATATATTCTGATGATTCATATAAGTGTCTACATCTGTTGTGTTTCAGGAGGTTGGTGCAGACAATTTTGTCCGTTCAGTCCAGCCTGGACCCCCTCCAACCTGGACCCCAAGACAGCGTTCACCCTCAGCTGGACTCAGAGTGCACCAGTAGAGGAGAAGGCTGCTGCTGAATCACAGGAACAAGCACACAGCCAAGACCTGCTCATTCGTTTAGATTCTCAAGTTGTTTCAAGCGCCACTGAGCAAGGCACTTCACCCTCAAGTACTAAGTGAGTCTGTCCGCTAATAGAAGAGGACAAAGAAGCACCAGGAGGCTGTCAGTAGAGGTGTCTTATACGTAAAGAGGTGTAGATTGGTTTTACTGAGCAGATCTTTAGCAGGTGTTCATGTGAGTCTGCATGGATCCAAAATGACACTATGAATATTAAAGCAGCACAGAGTCTTACAAGTGTCATTAACACGATGTTCTATTCTAGACGATGTACGATTAGAAAATATGTGGGAAAGCAGCACCACCAGTTGCACCATCACAAAGCCTGAATCAAGGTTTCTAAAAAAAATTCAGTCCTTTAACTCCAGATCCAAACAATCTGATCTAATTAAAATACAAGGAGTCTCTGTGTCTGCCTGCCCTGCGATATCCTCCACAGCCGTTCATCCAATCAAAATCACACTTGTGTATTGCTGAGGACCAAGGAAAGTGCATGTCAAGTGCGAGCTCTTGAGATCTAAGGGACATTTTTATCAGTAGTGCTACCACCAGAACTACACACTGTGTTGTGTACTGAGAGGGGAACCCTATTGACTGCAACACCCAGGCCATTAGGAAAGCAGCCATGCCTTGCTTTTAATTAGTTCCAGTGGCCACTCACGGTATTGCAAAGCATTTTCTCCACTGACCACCATTACAAAGGAGATATCTGTAAAACTGTCGACAGGACACCTTGAAGTGCAAACAAGGTCAGATATGACTCTTTCTATTATGAATTGTTTGAGCCATGGATGGGTCCATGTGGATGTGATTGCAAAGCCAAACCCTGTTCTTTTGTCTTTTAAACCCAACCATGTGTATTTTTGTTGAGGGGGAAAAAAACTCAATTTGCAGTGTTGTGCCAACGCAGTGCTTTTATTTTGAAAGAGACTGTATGCAAATTGTACATTTCCTGTGACAACCAACACACCCAGGGTACCTTGAACCTTGAATGTGGACGTGGAAAGTCCATGACCAAACATCGATATGTGACGAGGTCGGAGTGAGAATGTGTTGAACTTTTGAGACGGGAGCTCCGTATGGATAACAAACTCTACAACTTATTTTTATTCAAAATAAATCAAGTATCTATCAGTAAACCAGTCCTAGACATCTCCAGTGATCCTATCTGCCATTCAGCTGCCACACACCAGGTCCCAACTCAGCGGTTAAGGTCGCCTAAATGACAGACCTTCCAAACCGACAGATTTGATGATCATTGTATGCTTTCAACAATGTACGTGATTATTATAAAAATATTTACAAACTTATTATTATTTTTCATTTTCTTTTAATTTGAGTAAAAGTCATGTCAGTATTTCTGCAGGGATCCCCCGTTGACGACAAGGAGGAGAGAGAAGCATGGAGGGAAACAGAAGGAGCAGAGTGAAGGGGTGTGTGTGTGTGTTTGTGTGTGTGTGTGTGCGTGCGGTTATTAATGAGAAGGTGTGAGAACGTGGTGTGCAGCGTGCTCAGTACCGCTTCCATGTCACCTCCAACAGGATGAGACACATGGTATCCCCGTGCTAACAACAAGGGGTGTGTGTGTGTGTGTGCACGTAAAGTGTGAGGAAAATGGTGTGTAGGTGCTGTTGTGTTTGTGTTTTTATGTATTTGTCAGACGAAGGCACATGGATGTGCATGTGCCTTGGAGACGTCAAACGCTCACACACATGATGTCAGCATGGCAGCCTTTGTGAATAAATTCCCACTTTTTTTTTTATCAAAAGCACTTATTTCCTGGCAAATTCTTCTTCTGAGTGTTTGTGGTTTGACTCTAATCTGTTTGCATCCAATGACTTGGTGTGCAGTTTCCAAAATGTACTTCCTGTTCAGTTTTAACACATTTTAGAAATCTGTCCCGACTGTGAAGGCATGACGTCACTGAAGTTTAAAGAACCACTAGCCCCTTTTACACTGCCAGATTTTCCACAAATGTTGGGCCATTTTGCCGGCAAGCTGCGAGCGTTTAGACACACAGAGCCAGATTGGTGAGTTCATCCAATGTGCCCAATTTTCCGCCTCGTAGTGTAGTCATATTGGCGGGACCCTTTTAGTTTAAACAGACCGAGGCGGCCTTCCGAGGCAGGCCATTAACCATCAGGTGACGGGGACGGTGAAGGACGGGCCGACTTATGAGAGAATCGGCAAAGGACTGACAAGCCGCGGCTTCCCTCCCATGTCACTGGTTACGTCACACGCTGAGCTACACGTTTTGTTACTTGCTCACGCCCCCCATTGCCCCGAAAAAGGTGCATTCTGTATAAACAAAGGTAGGAAGGCGGCATTTTGCTGCACTCCCCGATTTTGTTTTTATACTGCCAATGCTGAAAAAAGACTGATTGGGCTTTCCTGCAAATTTGCACAATTCCTATCTAAAAAGGGCTACTTGCTGTCGGAGCATAAAGTAAATTCCATTACAACCTCCCTGTTGGGATATAAGATATTTTAAAGGTGATCTTTTAACCTGAACATGGTGGTATTGAGGAAACGTCAGGGTGACTAAAGCTCAGTACACACTGTGTGATTTTGGGCTGTCTCAGGGGAAAGAGGACCAGCGTGAAAGAAATGTGGCGATACGTTTGGTCCTGGCTCTAAACCGGTGGTCCTACGTGACACAGTGAGAGAGGTTCAAGGATAGCCATTGTCACGGTCTTGCGATCAAAGACATCCTGGGATAAAATCCTGACAGTGTTTGAAATTTAGGATGACCATCTCACTGTGTGACTGCTGTTACCACCTACATCTACTAACCAACCAATAGAAATGAAGCATGAAATGACACACTGGAATTAAATGTGTGTGATTCCAGCAAAGAGGAAAACCGTGTGGAGTTGTGGCAGCAGAAGCCTTGTCTGTATGACGTGTCCTCCAGTCCTCAAGAAGGACGAAGCATGGAAGGAAATAGAGGCGGAGTTACGGCTGTCAGGTGAGACACCTAGCAGCTAGCAAACCCTCTATGTTGTGCCTCACAGTTGGAGAAGTAATAACCTGTGCAGCATCCTCGTGCACTCAGTATGGGAAGCTGTTGCATTGTACAACGTAGCCTGTGATTCAGTCGGTGGTGTCATCGTACAGTCTGCAGACATCAAACCTGATGTCGTACCCAAGTTTATTAGATCCATGTCGCACAGTGTAGCTGCACTAAACTTAAAAGATTGCTAAAATCTCACAGTCTGTAGGAGATTTAAACACATTAGGATTTATCCTGAGGAGATGTTGCATGCTGCATGACTGGTAAGTCGTGGTGAAGCGTTGCTTTGGAGACAAATATTATAGAGATAGGTGGACAGATAGACGGACACAGCCCAAAACCCATTTACACACACAACCAGAAATAATGTGTGTGTGTGTTTGACCAAAGTGTTGGTGTTTGTACTTCCGTGTAGGTTTTTCTGCCCCCGTGTGTGTGGGCTTCTATTCTTATCAGTGAGATGGAGGCTGTTACTCAGTCGTCTACACATGCTACAACCCTCAACGAAATTGCTGGATGTTTGACAGATGGACTTTTTTGTCACTCTGGCCATTTGTCAGAAAGCAGCAGTCACTACACAATAAGTATGTCATCGTGCCTCACTCCTCTTTTTTCTGCTGCATATAATTTTGCAGCTCACAGTGTGTCAGCAGATACAAGAGCACTTCAGCCAGACTGAGCTGTAAATGGACACGTTTTCTGTTGCCAAGAGAGCATTTTGGTGCTTTTCTATTCCGGATCCTTCTCTCTACTCATGTCACCTTACAGGTCGTAGCGGCCTGTCAAAAGTCTGCCGACGCAGAGTGGAGAACACGAGCAAGAAGCGCTGATAATCATGATGCTAACCCATCTGAGAAGTGATGTGAGGACAAAGTGGAATCTGACATTTTAATTCTGATTTGAGCCACACACAGATTTTTTGCAATATGCCCTCAGTCTGAACAGTCCTTTCAGAAGATCGACATTCGTCACAGTTCTGTGCTGGTGGGAGTCACTTAGTGAACCTGCCAAGTTGCAGAACACTGCAGACCACTGTTCGAGACCAACAAACATCCATCCATCCATTATCATCCGCTTATCTGGGGCCAACTGCTGCAGGCTGAGCAAAGTATTCCAGACGTCCCTCTCTCCAGCAACACTTTCCAGCTCCTTCTGGGGGATCCCAAGGCATTCCTAGGTCAGACAAGATATTTAATCCCTCCAAAGTCCTCTGAGTCTGCCCCCTGGGCGTCCCACCAGTTGGACGTGCCCAGGAGGATCCTGATCAGATGCCCGAACCACCTCAACTGGCTGCTTTTGATGCGAAGGAACAGCGGCTCTACTCCGAGCTCCCTCCAGATGGTCAAGCTCCTCACCCTATCTCTAAGGCTGAGACCAGCCACCCTACAGAGGAAACTCATTTGGCCTGTTTGTATCCACACTCTCATTCTTTCAATCATTACCCAAAGCTCATGACTGTAAGAAAGGGTTGGGGTGTAGAAGGACCAGATGATTTGAGAGCTTTGCCTTATGGCTCAGCTCCATCTTCACCATGATAGTCCTGGTACTGGTGCAATGCCAAACAGCCTGTCCATCTCATACTCCATTTTACCATCACTTGTGAACAAGACCCAAAGATACTCGAATTCTGTCGCTTAGGGCAGTGACTCTCTTCAATCCAGAGGGGGACAGACCACCAGCAGATAATCATGGAGTCAGACTTGGAGGAACTTTCATCCTGACCACTTCACATTCAGCTGCAAACCACCCCGGTGCATGCCGGAGGTCACAGTGTAATGAAGCCAACAGAACCACATCATCTGCAAAGAGCAAAGATCATCTGCAACAAACAAGCAAGGGGTTGTTTTTACGTAAGTCATTACTGCTTGCTTTGTAGTCCCCAAATGTGACTGTTTTTTAGTGACCTGTTGCATTTGTCCAAGTCTTGCTAAAGAATAATTCTCATTCAGAAATCTTGCTGACTTCTGCTCATTGTCGAAGTTGCGGCAGGTATTTTGACACGTCATAGTAGGAGAAGTACAGGTGCATTTAATAGCGTTAATGATAACTGAATTCCATTTAGAGGAAGTCCTGGGATTGTGCATGCTGGCACACTTAATTAATGTCATCAATTTCACCTGTGCTTTTCCTTCTATGACAAGTCAAATGCTGTGAAAAGGGTCCATTGAAAATCTCCTAGATAAGAATAAGATATGTTTCCTTTACTGCAACACAACAAATTATTACCAGTACTTCTCTGTCCTACTCTTGCTAACATTTCAACCATTTTCTTCCTGCAAGAAGTTACCTTTCATGAGATTTCAAAACGAGACTTCTTATCAGCCAAACTTGGACACACAACAGAGTGGAACAAGCTAAAGGTGAGGAATCGGTTTCATTTCTCTGTCAGGTCCTTTCCATAATTTTTTAAGATGATTATGTTAACAATCTGAGCCTCCCAGTGGCAAAATCAAACACTTTAATGGACATGAGTTGAGAGGGCTCACCTGCTCTGACTGGTTACATTACAGCTTGTTGCATCTCTCTCTCTCAATATTGGACCAATTTCAAAAATTGTTGTTTTCATGAGTCACTTCAATTCAGCTCTCAATATAGCAAAGATGAGAATGAGAAGCATGACTTTATTTCATCCCGTTTTGTCAGGAAATAGTGAGCACAAATAGAAAAGCACTTAAAGTTTGTATTAGGGTTTATTAACCTGTCCCCACTTCACGCAGCCTCTATTTAGAGCTTCATTTCTTTTTCCGGTCAACAGCATAGATGATGTCAATGCAGTCTGGCAGCAACACCTCTCTATTCCCAGCCTGAGTGCTCAGAGGCAGCAGTGTACATGTAGGAGGCCTCCCACCGGCTCATGTGGGCAGAGTGAGTGCCGTCGCTCACATCAAAGTTTCCAGCCAGAGATAGAAGGAACTGTTTGTCCTGTGTCGTGATCACTGACTCTGCTGTACAACGTGCTACTGTAAACAACTCTCTGTTTATTTCATCCTGTGTTTCTAACATAACTTCCACATGTTGGCTTTATTTCCTCCTTACGTGATCATTTTTGTACATATAATATGCTTGAACCTGAGCCTTTGCAGTTCTCTTTGTGTCTTTATCTGCATCCAATAGTGGAAAGTAATTAAAGTTATAAGCTTAAACAAGAGGTTTCCAACCATTTAGCTTATGACCCCTTAAAAATAACTAGACAGTTTACATCCATGTCTGTAAAAACATGGATGCTTCGCACACATTTCCCCCCCCAGCAGCACAGCACAGGAGATCGCACTGACCTTGACCTTTGACTTTCAACCACCAAATTCTAATGACTACAGCCTCACATTAGCATGGCAGATTGCGTCATATAGCCTATTACCTGAAATCCTGAGTGCAGAGCTGATCTTGTTCCAGGAGCTGTTTGTGTGTAGGGCTATTATCCGCTGGACAGATGTACAACTCTGGTAGCTCTGCACTAATTGATCAACTTCTTCTCCGTACGTATCACAGACTGATATTCATGAAAGAAGGGAAAGATTTCTGCCGGCTGTGATTGGTTGGTCCTTGTTACACCACATGTGGTGCGTGCTGCTGTGTTCCAAAAGTTGAGCTCAGTGCCTATTTCTCCGGGTGCAGCCATTGCACCCGGAGAAATAGGCACTTGGGAACACGTCACCACAGTGACACCGCACATCTACATTAAAAACTAAATCTGAGGGCGCAAAAAAATATAGCAGGTGTACGTCCTCTTAGACTCTGCTGTGGATGGTGGCTTGATTATTTATAACAGGGACAAGGCTTCTTTTTTTGGAAATGATCCATTGATGCAAACAATATTAATGGCACTTCTTGTCAAGGTTAGAAGTTATGTCCATAGGCGCTTTACATAGTGCTAGCTTAGATCAGAAGAGGCACAAACATCAAATTCTATATCTTCAGGAACTGGAAAGAGAAATGCAATGCACCAGATTTAACCCAGCCACCAGAAGAAATGTTGGCATTACGTTATCACATAGCAGATATGTTGAAAATGTATGTTTCATGCTGCAATGGGCAGCTAAAAAACACCCATGTTTGGGGACTAAAAAGCTGCTGAAAGGTGATAATGACAACCCTGTTTTTCAGGGCTGTCACACGGGTATGTAGTAAATCACAAGCTGAGGTTCAGATGAGGAAGCTTTGAAACATTTTGCATCTCTCATAAGTAAATTCATTCTTTCTGGAAGTATGTGACTAAGTTAACTTCTGCTTCAAAGAAAAGTCTTACTTTGTTTTTCACTTTAAACACAACTCAGGCAACTTTTACAGCACACTTAAAACAAGAAACAAAAAGTTTTACTTAAGGAATAAAGTCCATGTGATTACTTTCATTCAAGCCCTATAATATTATACCAGTGCAGCCAGAGGCAAAGGTTCCCCTACAGATGTGAATAAGAACACTTCAGTGAAAGTATTTGCTGATTTAGCAGAAGAGGAACGTCACAACTCCACAAGGCCTTGAGACGAGACGTCAGCACCCCAGCAGCAGCTTCAAGGAGGGGTTGTGTTCCTGTCCTTTACCTCTGACCAGCCGCGCAAGCAAACACACAGTTGCATCATGAATTACGCTCAACATTTTGTTCAAGTGAGTTGGATATTGAAAGGAGAGACACAATATCTGGGTCATGATGATGGAAGAAATAATGCAGTGACGTAAATCAGCTGTCATGTTTAGTTTCCACATCCCAGCCATTGTTTATTTTCCCTTTGTCAGTGTTATTCTTTGACAGAACTCGTTTTCATTCATTCAGATTATTTTCTCTTTGAGGTTCAAAACTTTTGTTGTGCCAGATGAGACACAAGTGCTAATTACTGCAATGTGGTTTTGTTTTGTTTTTTCTTTTGTGGGTGAAAAATAAAACGCATCCATTGTGATGATTGTTCACAGGGGCTGACATTTCACGAGCACGCTCAATGAGTCGTGAGTGATGTTGCTGGAAATGTTGGGAGACTCAGTTTGGGGATTGTTCGCGTCAATGTTCCTCAACCAACACATCCTCCACCATCTGCTGAGAGGACACAATAACAACTGATGTTTTCCTTTTGGATTCTCTGCAATTTCTGGGGGATTCATCTGACAAAATGTGTCTATATTCATCTCCCTGCAGATTTGATCCTGCACTGTTACCAATGGAGTCAAATTCCTAGCATTGCAGCGTATCAATATGCTCGTCCAGTAAAGTAGATTCTTAATGTGATTCTGATTCTCTAACTTTGACAATAAAACTTATTGATGTATTCACACACCAGCAGCTCCCACAGCCACAGAACGCTGTGAAAAACCTGACAAGAACATAAGGTGTTATTTATACATTAAAATGACTGTAGCTTCTGAACCGCTCGGACTACATGCATGCATGAGGTCTTGCCAGAAAGAACACTCTCTGAAGTTTCTTGTGAAAGTGTCAGAAACACTCTAGCTGATACAGAGACAGAGTAATGGGCCTCTGAAGTCAGTAAAAAAATGAAGATTTAGCCTAAAATAAAATTTAAAAAAGTGTGTTTATGGATGAATAACTGTCTGTGGCTTCATCTGAGCAAGTAAATGACACTGTGGGGCTGTAGGCACACTATCAGTGAACACTTGTTTCAAATTTGAAGAAGACTGCTCAAAGTATGACCATTCTACAGTGTTTTTACCATGAAAATCTCCAGGAATTGTGTACAGATCTTTGCAACATGGGGCCGTGCATTATCATGCTGCAACATGCGGTGATGGTCGTGGATGAATGGCACAACAATGGGCCTCAGGATCTCGTCACAGTATCTCTGTGCATTCAAATGCCATCAATAAAATGCACCTGTGTTCGTTGTCCATAACATACGCCTGCCCATACCATAACCCCACCGCCACCATGGGCCACTCGATCCACAACGCTGACATCAGCAAACCGCTCACCCACACGACGCCATGCACGCTGTCTGCCAACTGCCCTGAACAGTGAAAACCAGGATTCATCCGTGAAGAGAACACCTCTCCAACGTGCCAGACGCCATCGAATGTGAGCATTTGCCCACTCAAGTCAGTTACGACGATGAACTACAGTCAGGTCGAGACCCCGATGAGGATGACGAGCATGCAGATGAGCTTCCCTGACTTCTGACAGTTTGTGCAGAAATTCTTTGGTTATGCAAACCGATTGTTGCAGCAGCTGTCCGGGTGGCTGGTCTCAGACGATCTTGGAGGTGAACATGCTGGATGTGGAGGTCCTGGGCTGGTGTGGTTGCACATGGTCAGCGGTTGTGAGGCCGGTTGGATGTACTGCCAAATTGTCTGAAACGCCTTTAGAGACGGCTTATGGTAGAGAAATGAACATTCAATTCACGGGCAACAGCTCTGGTGGACATTCCTGCAGTCAGCATGCCAATTGCACGCTCCCTCAAAACCTGCGACATCTGTGGCATTGTGCTGTGTGATAAAACTGCACATTTCAGAGTGGCCTTTTATTGTGGCCAGCCTAAGGCACACCTGTGAGGTGGGATGGATTATCTCGGCAAAGGAGAAGTGCTCACTAACACAGATTTAGACAGATTTGTGAACAATATTTGAGGGAAATGATCTTTTGTCTATATAGAAAATGTTTTAGATCTTTGAGTCCAGCTCATGAAAAATGGGAGCAAAAACAAAAGTGTTGCGTTTATAATTTTGTTCAGTGTAATACAGCTATTACACTCCCCAGTGCTTTAATATTAACTGGGCCACTGGTTAAAACGTTATAGAGGAGTTGCAGCTAGCTTTCGACACCCTGTGGGAAATTTCAAAGCACGAGTAAGCTCTGATTCACACAGGCTGGTTGTGGCTTTAAAGAGAGCGGGAGCATTAACGGCGCCATGTTGAGGGAAAACCGCTTTTTAATAGTTTAAATCCGACTGAGTGTCCTCACAGTCCGCTCTGTTCCTGCTACTGTCTGCCCTGTGAATGGACTTCCGTATTTTCCATGCCTCTTAAACGTGACTCGGCACCGAACACGTGACCAGAAACAAACCAATAGGAGCGCTGGATTCGAAGCACGTCGTCGTTCACGTTTGAGAAGTCTAGTGCTGCGTTCCATGCCATGGGAAATAAGACAAATCGGATATTTTAACGTTATATTACGAATCGTGTAGATTCTCCGGGCGGAAAATACACAATGTGAGCTTCTGTATGATCTTTTCTTAACCCGTCTGATCTGATATCACTGTAACGGCGAAAATGGCTGCCCACTAGCACACGAAATGCTGTATTTCTTTACACAAAACGAGATAGTTCACACAGAATGGATGTTTTCACCATGTGTTACCCCAACAGTACTCTTACACGTAGTTATGTTGTTGTCTTAGTTGTTATTGTCAAGTGATTTCGTCAATAACTGCTTTAAAAGCGTAGGCGCTGTCAACAAATGAGCACCCGGTTATTTTTAAACGGTTGTGCCGTGAAAGCAGCGGGACAGTGGGCTCAGGAGATGGAGCATGCGCAGTGAGCCAAACTCTTATGAAACAAAGTAGTGCAGCAGCAGCAGCAGAGAGCAGCAGGTAAACGCAGACAGTCACCAACAGGACGCACATCACTCTCCTGTTCTTCACAACACAGGGAGGACATGCTTCTTTCTTTGGGCTTGACATAAAATTCTACCTCCGGGGAGCCAGTACAAGGTAGGACGGGTGTTTTTGGCCGCTTTGTAAGGGTTAGTTTTAAGGAAGAACCGGCTGTACTTTAATGAACAGCGCCACCGCTTACATAAGGATTGCTCTGGTGACCCCGTTTTGGTCAACATTGATGTTGTTTCCTTCCCACAGACTTGAATGTCAAGTATATTTTAAACTCCTTAATTTCACTCCAACATGTTCAGCATCACTTCATTTGCACTGTGATATGATATTTATTGTGTGTATGTGTATGAGGTGGGTGCAATGTGTGCCCCCTTTGAGAACAGACGGTGTGACCTAATTTCTAAATGTAGAAGTCACACTGAAGGAGCCATCACTGGGACACTTAGGAATTAACAACAAAATATAAGATATTTAAAATATAACTGTAGTTGAAGCTGAAGTGTACTGGTGTGTTACTGATTTTGAAATAATATTTGTGAGATGCTTTTTACAGAGGGTGCTCATGTTGACATTGACCTGAGTAATTGGTTTTTAAAATCTTAATTATTCTTTTTCCTTCTACCTATTCTGAAGACTGTTAATCACAGAAAACACTCAAATATCAAAATGTTAAGATCATTATTATACTTAGAAAATAAGCTGTTATTTTCTTCCAAAAACAGTGTAATGTAACTTTCTGGAGAGACTCTTAAACTCATCTTAAACCTACTCCACTTTTAAAATGCTTTCAGCAACAGAAACCACTCATATAAAAATATTCAGCTCTTTAGGACACGTGTGCTATCATTAAATTGTTTTTATCATGTATGCTTTCAGAAATATGAAACTATGAAAGCAAACCTCTTAAACTTACTCCACTTTTAAAATGCTACTCCTTTATACTTACAACTAGCCCACAGAAACCATTCAAATATCAAAATGTTCAGCTCTTTAGGACGTGTTTGCTTTCCTTATTTGCTTTTTTTTCTAGCGATTATAAATTTAAAGATAATGGGCGTTTATTTTGTCATGTATTTTATGGAGAGAATTTGCTCCTACCTCTCTTTAAAAATGCTGCTCCCTCTGCACGCTTTAAACTACAGGCTTCATTTAAACTTTAGATGGATTGCAAGACTCTAAACTTCAGCTTTGTGATATCTTTTACATTTTAATTTTCATGTTGTTATCAGATCCTCTCTGAGCTTAGATCATGTTACATGACCTGTCACCTAAACTGACCCCCCGTCTGCCTCTCTGCTTTTGGAACATTTGTGACTCGACCATAGAGCTGGTCACTAAATCAATATTATGTTAAATTATCGTGGTAATATTGATATCTAGGTGAAATTATTGTGATTTTTGAAGTCCCTCATACATGTGCTGAATTAAAGCTGCTGTTGGGTTTGGGTGTTTTGGTTAAACCCAACAGCAACCAGACTGAGACCGTCTGATTTCCCCACGTGGGTTTTAATGATGCAGGATGACAGTTGCCATGACTGCCCAATCAAAGAATTACCCATCAGTCTGTTTAACTTCATGTTTACTGCTCTTGGTTTGTTTGCAAAAAGTCAGTGTGAACATGAACTGGACCAGCACTAAATGCAACTATACATTACTGTTGTCCCTGCTCTTTTTGGGACCTCTGTTTCTACTGTTGCAGATGTTTACAGATTCAAACCTTCAGGTCAGGGGTACCCAGCATGAATACTAGGGCCCGACTGATTTAATCGGCCGATTATAGCCATTAGAGAATAATCAGCAATCGGCCAAAAGTTGGCGCTAATGTTAACACTTACATTTTTATCACTAATAAAATGCAGGGAATATAGTGTTTTACTTAGAAATGATGTCCTTGTGTTACTTTTGCACTATAACCTACCTCTGTTAAATTGGCAATAATAAGAAGAACTCTGGTACTGTGAACATACATGTGAATGTCTTAATTCATAGAGACTTTGCATGATTATTTTATTTCCCAGAGGTTTACTGCCTTTTTGCACATCATATTTTTGACTTATTTTGTGTTCAAATTCTTCATATGCTGCTTGTTTCTGACAATTTCTGATAATAAAAGTATTTGAAAATGGTAAAATGTTCTTCCTTCAATTTATATCTTTGTAACGAGTGTTTGAACTATATTTAAGCCATCAAAAGCAGGTATTTCGGAGTTTTTTAAATTGAAAAGCGTAAAAATTTAATTTGTCTGTATACATATACCCACACAAACAAACACTCCATTGTTAATTCATGTTGCATTAAGACCAGTCTAACCAGCATTTCTTGATTTTATTTAATACATACGTCAAATATTTATTGAAGGTGACAGTGAATGAGCTTTCAAACTATTCCCTTATTTTAATTAAGGTGAATAGAATATATTTGCAATTTGTTTTATCAGTAATCTGATTAATTGTGAATTGTCAATACTTTTCCATAGTCCTCCTAATTACAAAGTAATACTTGCCAGGCTCAAGTCAATTTATGAACTCATTTACATCCATTCATGCACTCGGCTGGTGTCACATCCACCCCTGTCTCCGCTCCATCCCATGTCAAATATTGTCATTTATATAAAGGTGTGTTGGCGTGGAGTTTTATTGACGAGGTTATTTTGTGATTTAGAGATGTTTTTTTGTGAATTGCAGATAAAACATGAGTGTTCCCAACACTGGTGACGTATGTTTTATTACCTCACAGAGACTGCTGGGTGTCACTGTGCCAGAGAAACTGACACATTTTGGCTGTCGCACTGTAAAAAAAAAAATCTGTGGCGGAGAATGTGATGAGTAATAATTCTGCTTGTGCCAAATGATTACAGCGTGTGCCAGGTTCATCAAAAGGTAAATGCTGCACATAATGACAGGTGGCCCGCAGTGACACAGCCTCGGGACACTTTAGAGATAAACTGCAGAACTTTATGCTTATTGATAAAGTTTTGTGGCATACTACCAGCAACAGATTGGCCTATTTTAAGCGGAACTGCACAGTAAGTTGCCAACAGAGATGGCATATAGATGAGTGAATGGTGATGAATGAATTTGAGCTTGGTAGCAAGTCAGTGATCCACAACAGCAACTGCTATTTTCTGTGAGAAAAGGAGTAATGGAAATTCAGTTTTGAATATTAGTTTCTGTTGAATCTCAGTTTGACTGAAGGTCTCAGTAAGTCAAGACCTCCTGTGCGGTAGACACAGTAGATACAGTAAATGAATCCGCTGCTACGCCAGATGTTAGCTTTACACCCAGCTAATTAGCCATTTAAAGTAGTCATGGCCTGGATGCCTGCCAGGGACATTGTGTTCAGTTAATCTGCCAGCCACTGAGCTCCACATTAACGACTCTACAACATCTTCCTATAGACAAAAATGTAATAATGACATTTGTTAGGCTAAAAAACCCACAAGCAACGATGATAGCAGTGAGACATGAGGTGTATCTAGTCACAGAGTGAGCAGGCTTTCCTAAGATACACCTGGATTTAAAAGTAACACCCGTTAGGCCTCAGATGGCAGTAAAAGTTGCTCTGTTTTCAGCAGCTAAATCCCCAAGTGTCACCTGTCACACAGGCTGGAAGAGTATTTCAACCTTACTGTGTTAATGCCTCAGTATCTGCCTGATGTTCAGGCTTTGTCCCTACTTGAGTGCAGCCTGGTTTATGCAGTAATCCAGTGGCTTTGTATCACACAGGCTGCTTGTTCTATACATACACAGCTTGGACAAGAAGTACACCATCAAATGTCATCCCTCATAATCATAATCATCAGCATGTAAATGTTCCTGGCAGGTGACGTGTTGGGTTGTAGCCTTTAAAGAACACAGTAGAAAGACAGGAAGTGTTCACTGTGTGTGTTCAGCCACAGAGACACTGCAGCACCAGGAGCAGATACATGCATGTCTCATCTCTTGAATCTGACATGTACATGACTGCAAATAGGAGTCATTCAAGTACAAAGAAATTGTCATAGAATATTACACATATGTAAATCTGTACGTAAAATTTCGACGATTCTGCTGTTAAATAAACAGCACTGTCTTAAGTCAGTATTGATATAATATTTGTGCCACTCAATGACCTGAAAAGTTACTACATGACCAAATAAATCGATATCATGAAGTACTTTGTATATAATTTATATCATGATGAGAATTACTCCTGATTGATTGATTGATAAGATGGTTGTTGAATAATTGTCTGTCTCTCAACTAATCAATTGATCGTTGTAAAACAGATCATTTTATATAGGGATGCACTGATTTATCGACCTCACATCAGTATCGGCCGATATTCTCCTTGTTGACTGACATCAGCCTATCGACGAATAAGATGACGTTCACTGATGACAGTGGGCGATGTTTTTCTGTTGTGCCACACCAACTGACCTATGGCTAAGCCCCGCCCCCTCCACTCACTGGACAGCCTATCAACACTCAGTGACGGCGCTATGGCAGGTGTCACAGTACACGGCATTTCACAGGAGGCGACTGATGATTTTTGGGGACATAAGGATCAGATGTCATTGAGAAGTAACCAAAAGGGCCTAAACTACGCATTGGAGGGATATATTCATCATTTTATTGTTGAGAAGGTCGATGAAAAGCTTAAATTACAAGCCAACATTTACAGGTCACAGTGTTACGCTTGTGAAGCGCATCTGGTTGCCGTCACCATCAAAGACAACAAGTTAAAGTGCCACTGAAGTTAAGGTTTTTGGCTCAGAATATGAGAAAAGGATAACGGCCTTTTTACCATCTTTACCAAGAGTGTCTCTGCGTTAGTTTGGTGCTACAGTATTTACACTGAATCATTCAGCATAACGTTTGCCAACCTTTGTTATCTCTGCCATTACAGATAAGTTAATGAAGCTAAGCTCCAGAAGTTAACGTTAGCTTAACTAGAGCCCTTTGGACAACAGCTAACAATGATGTACCATCAACAAAGTACAAAACTAGAACAAAACAGGCTAATGAACTCCCAGCAAACAAGGTGACATGATGAACAACGCAGCTAGGAGCTAACGTTAGGCTAACTTTAGCTAACGTTAGCTAGAGATGTTAAAGATAACTTTATATTTCTTTCCAGCAAAGTGACAATATGTTGCCTCAAACACAATGTTGACTTACCTTAGAACAGATGTAGACATCATTGTTAATCTTATTCACGTTGAGTTGATGTTGTGGTCTAACGTTACCACACAACTTTATCCAAAGGAGACACTTTTCTGGCTTGAGATGTGGTTTAAAGTGTAAAAACACACCTGGTCGCCAGCCTCTCAGGATACCTTGTGTCAGAGCTGCATGTACCCCATGCACACCGTCTGACCAGTTTTAAACTGCAGATCTCAGAAAAAGCTCATAAAACCGAACAAACTGACTTTCTGTGATGCATTTCAATGGACGTCCAGGCAGAGGATGTCCCAGTGTATGGGGATGGCTATACGCACTGTGATTGGCTCATCACGTTTGAGGGCGGGGCTTAGCCACAGGTCAATTAAGCGCAGGCTAAAAGCAGGGCTCCAAACGAGTGGCTTTTCGTCGTCTTGGGGACAAAAACACGTTAGAGGTTAGGGTTGCAGCGATATACTGGTTTTAAGGTACAGCATGATACAGAAGTTGGCTGCTGTCACACTGTGTACATTTGCTTATGGAAAAATATGAAACTGGATGACGAATCTCCTTTTTATATAAGTTATTTTTAAAAGGGAGACTTTTTCCACAAACTTACATTAACAAACTGGTTTCAAGTTTTAGTTATAATAATAAAAATATCCCTTCCACTTGGAACATTCTAAGTGATGATAATAGTATAAATTATATAAAACTGTGTTTTCATGAAACCACAACATTTCTGAGACAGTTATCGTACCTTGAAAATCTCATACCGTAGCAACCCTATTTGGGATGAACAGGGATTTTACCGGGAGGTTGCACTGAGTGATATTATGATGCGTTCAAGATCCATTCAGAAAAAATGAGTACTGGACGAAGGCAAATTATCATATAATTCTTTCATAATCCTGTAAAATGTACTTTTAGGCAAGAAACCTGAATAAATATAGTTGTTTGAAGGAGGAATTTGTTGATGTTTTCACAGTAAGACATAAAATAGATATAAGAAAGGGAATTGTTGCATATTGAATAAGGTAGAAGGACTGTTAAAGCAGTTTTTTTTCAAAGACTTTTTCATATGAAAGAAGCTTATATTAAAGTTTGTGTCATAAATTTGTATGATTGAATTTGTGTAATGTAGGCTAAATGACTTTAAAACAGTTATTTTTGTATTGCTTTGTTTCCCTGGAACAAAAGGGGGTACAAACAACAACCAAAACAAAATGAGCATTAAAAAACAACAGTGTCGGCCCAGAGTGTGACAATCTGTGCATCCCTATTTTTATTTTCAAATATCATCAGGCTTTTGAAATGGCATCTCTTTATTCTATGATCTTACCTTTGGCTGCCTGTGTTGGCACACTGAAAGTTGAGTTTTAGTTTGCAGTTGGGTTCATTTCAACAAGCTCCAAATACCTAAATATGTCTCTGCCTACAGTAGAAAGCATAAAAACTCTTTGGCTGTAGCATCGTGTTGGTGTTCCTGTTCGTATTGTTCTATTCTTGTCACGTCCCACGCTGTTGGCAACTGCTACAACTTGGATGCTTCAGTTATCTCTCCTGTTGGGAGACATTGAGTTTTGGTACTGAGTGGACGGTACAAAGGAGCCGACGGCGTCACGTTCTGTTCCCCACATGCGGAGCTGTCGTCTTCATTCAGCAACATAAAAGAAGCACCATTCAGTCGTTTTCAGCTCTTCACTGTTTGCTTCAACAAACTCACTGCTTCTCCTTCTCTTCCTCTCCGTCACTTTCTTCTCTCAGATTAAAATGGCCCCAAATTCCATCCACTGGTTCCGTAAGGGCCTCCGTCTCCATGACAACCCAGCACTACAGGAGGCAGTCAGAGGAGCAGGCACAGTGCGCTGTGTTTACTTCCTGGACCCCTGGTTTGCAGGCTCGTCCAATGTCGGAGTCAACAGGTGGAGGTAAGATGATTTCCTCTTTTTTTCATTGTCCAGTTGTGCACGAGTTGTTTAGAGACTACATACCACTCACTGCGTCTCATACAGGAAAGGTCTGTAAGTCTGTGAGTAGATTTGCACATAAAAAAACCTTTGTACTAAAAACCTACACCGGATTCATGAACCCAGAGAGAAACACTGATTTGATCGTAGGCACGTGTGTCTATGCAGGAATGCCAATCAGTCGGAAATTGACAGCGCTCCCGCTAGTCAGCTATTAGCATACATCCCCATCTAAGAATAGCTTGTAATCACCATATCTGGAGGTAATAATTACTGCAGATAGGTGTCGACCTGTGAACATGGAGCAAACGAAGAAAGAGACGAAGGCAAACTTTTCCAACGCTGAGACTGAAGTTATTTTGGATGAAGTGGAGTTGAGGAAACATTTTATTTTCCTTTTGTTAGTAGTGCTGTGACAGGGACAGGTAAATCAAAGGCCCGGAAGAAGGCAATTGTTAACTCTGTGTCCTATTGCAAGAACCATCCACTATGAGCAGTCAGAAGCAGGACTAGATTTTGTTAGTAACTACGAAAAGATCGGAGCTACTGACATTGATGAATGCCAAAATACACGGAAACAGTTACCACACAAATTCATTTGGCTCACGTTTCATGAATCAGACCGACTGTCTGTTCGCACCTTTAGTAGAGTCGTATCACAGAACCATGTTATGCATTTCTGTCGTTTAAATTCGTGGTTCCCAACCTGCGGGTCAAATCTTTGCTGTTTTTCATGTGTATTACTTGATACTTGATACAAGTCATAGTTTGAAGTTCCAAGTTCTTTATTGCTATATGCACAACAATTACAAAGAAGCCATCATTGGCAACAGAAATCTCAGATCTTGGGATTCTTCCTACAGTGTTCATTAAATTGGTGGTGGGTTAGGGTTAGGGCATGACCCACCCTGCTCTCCCTTATTCTGCCAATGATTGGCTTACCCTGATATTCTTACCCTGACCTTGACCAATCTCACTCATCTCGCCGAAACCTAAGATCAGGTTTCAGATCTTACCCTCACCATCCAAGAAACACAAAATTGCAACAGGGAGAGCTAGCGATGGACTTGGCAAAATTAGCAGGAGGATGTGTGTGCCTATTATTGGTTTTCAACACAAGAAAGATCGACTGCGACTGCCATACACAATGCGGTAAAAAGAAAGTTTGAAAAAAGATTAATTGGATTCAATTCACAAGAATTATAAACCATGTTACTGTTGTCCCTTAAAAATGCAAAACAACGTACTGCTAAACTATGATTCTTTGATTTTTGAGTTGCTGGAAAAGAAATCCTGACAACAAATATTGCACCACTGACAAGATACAGACATGAAAATCAAGCATTTTTACTGCATCAATTCAAAGATATTCCAAAGTAAAAGTCCAGTTTTTGTACTTTGAAGTAGGCCATTTCTGAATACTTGACATCCATATAACCGGTCAGGTGTTTACAGATGTTTTCTTTTGAAAAAGGAATGCAGAATAATATTGGCACGTCATCGGTATTGACCAATATTGGCTTTAAAATGAACTATCGGAATCGGCCAACATGCTTTTTCTTGATTTGCTCAATGAATGAATATTACACTGAAAAGTAATGTATTTCATGTCTCCATCTGCTGGTGGGCCGTCATGATAAGAGTATGCACGCATAATATGATGTCAAATTATTAATGCTAGGCAAGATTATATCAAACAAGTAGCCCTCCATATAACTCTTTACTCTTCAGGAAGCTTTCAGTCTCAAAAGGTTGGTGACCCCTGATATAGTTTGTCCAATTAGGAATGTGGCTGTCACATATTTTATTGCTTTTGCACAACAATGACGACAGTCAGTCACAGAGGAGCTGCTGGAAGCAGTGACTCACTCATAATGAGGAGTTGACGCGCTGAAAGGAGGGACGGGGGAAATAGGAAGCACAGAGCTGCAGTGCTTCAGCACACAACATGATGTCAGCATTTCTCTGCTTTTGAATCTTTGTGTGTTGTATCTGTTGTGTCCTCTGCTCATAGCCTGTCAGACTTTTATATCTTTTTCAGACTTGTCTTCTGTTCCTACATGAATCATAATTTTGATTAAAGAAAGGCACCACCGATGACAAAAGGTTGTTTTTAAAAAAACAACAACCTTAATTTAAGTGGATTTAGACAAAATAAACAAGGGTTAAGGGCCTTGAGCTGGATGCACCTGCTCAGCTTGATTCACAGCCACAGGGTGCCCTTTTGTTTCAGTACCCGGTCACATAATCCCCATTATAGAGGTCAGGTCAGCAGGTATAGTTAGGACTCGGAGACTGGATGAATAGCCTGCAGCAGGAGTCCGGCTCCTCTAAAAGAAACATACTCCAGGGGGCCTCAGAAGTGGGTTATTAGAATAGGTATACAGTCAGCTGGGAGAAATGGAGTGTAAATAGTCTGTGTGTGTGTGTCTTGTAAGATTAAGCTCGGCCCCATGTTGAGGGACTGCGTGTGAGTTCACGTGAGTGCTGAGTCTGTTTGTAAACCGTCATATCTTCCCTGCAGGGGAGAAGAGTTGATATCATTTCTGCAGTAATTGCTCGCTGGCCCGTTTCTGGTCTGAGGTGCTATTTGTAGTCTCAGTGCAGGAATAGTCAATACTGAAGTCAGTGACCTCATGACGTCCAGCTGATCGTTACACTAAAAATGGATTGGCGATGGCATCAAGGAGGAAACGCACATCAGTGACGCACGTGCCTGTCTGCCTCTCACAGATTCCAAAACATAATATATCGGTCATCAGTGAAGCAGATTCACTTTTTTATTTTTATTGGCAGCTTGTCTTAATGTTGAAATGCAGACCTCATGCATACCTGGCCTTTATTAGTGTTTCGTTAGAAGTGACGGGTCGTCGGCATCACCAACGCAATGCGAAAGTAGAAACTGGTGGCGCTCAATGTTATCAGGTCCAAATGGACGTTTCTGAAGACATCAATGCAGTTTTGGACTAAATATATGTTGAAATTATAAACTGCAGATAACTGACACATAGAGTCAGAGTCACATGTGTTTTCCTTATTCAGCCAGTGCATCTGTCAACTGCTGTTGACAAGACAATACCAAAATAACTCACACCAGAGACAAGTTTTTGACATGGTTAATAACTGATGACCAGGTTTTGTTGTATTTCTCCTCTGAACTGTGAACTAAGTACCTTACTTTGTCCAAATTTAATGGTCGCATCACCTCCCGGTTACATTTAGTATAGGTAGGGGGGCTCCATCTCTTCCAATTAAAGGATATAAGACAGCGTGCATCTGCAGCATCACAGCTGTAATGCAGGTGCGATCACATTTTTATGGAGGTGAGAAAGCTCTTTCTCACTCTAAACTACTCTAAAAACTGCAGTCAGAGGGTTAGGAGTTAATGTTCCACTACCTGTTGCTGAAAGTGAATTTAAAACAGAAGTGTTTTTGCACCAGGCTGTTAACATGTTTATATCTGCTGTAAAGTTGGACATTTTAACCTGGGGATCTGTGGGGAACTCGCTCTTGGAGTCAGCCTCAAGTGGCCATTAGAGGAACTGCAGCTTTTGGCACTTTTGCCTTGGCTTCATTTTCAGCCTCGGAGGTTGAATGAATGCATCCCATTCCACTCACAGGTGAGACAGGAGGGTTGAGATGTTAAACTTCCTTAAGGCAGTTTGAGGTGATTCAGTTTCCTGTAGGAAGGAAAAACTGAATTGACTCATTCATTGCTCTGTGAAAGGTTTGGTTAAGTGTGTTGTTCGTGTTGGTAAAGCCCTTGAGTCTGATCTTTTTCTCCGCTCTGAAGAAAAGAAGGCAGTTTATTTCACATTTTCAATTGAAGCGGACAGAAAATTGCAGAATGTGTCCCACTTATCTGGGCTGAGGCATTGACATACAACAGACACACTGCTTTCAGACCTGAGGCTACCACAGCCCCTTTTTATCTGCAGAGGCTAAAAAGCTGCATCACTACTAGGGATGCGCCGGTCACGTTATTTTTACAAAATCAGAATCGGTAATAAAAGATTGGAGGAATCAAATCAACAACAATGGCCAGGTTTTTCATGTATGTCGTTCACTGTTGCCTCTGCTTTCCACTGTGTAAAGTGTGGCGATCCTGAAAATTTTCTAAAAAATTTTTTTTTTTTATGAGACAGTCAGTTAATGGCTTGCTCACCTCCAGACACTGAGGTACCTCCAGACACACCCACCGGTGCTTTCAGCCAGTGGGATGGTTCTGTCAGCTGAGCCCAGGTAGACCGGCCCTACATTATGCCTCTCCTGGCAGTATGGTGAGAGTCGCCGGCGAGTGAGAAATGAGCCAGAAGTCCGCTGCGTATTCGGCCTACCACGGCATTTTACACCGCTCAAAGTCCACGAAATAGGTGCGCTTCCCTGTTGAATATCATCCATCCAGCCACCGGCCTCAACTCAGAGATTCCGCCATGGATATCAAGGGATCCTACGGAGCCTCCACACCTGAAACATGTTCGGGCCGGGTTGATTTATTGTTTTGAAAATGAACTGAGTCAGAGCCAACAGTGGGTTTTCTTTACCTCCTTGGTTGCGGGAAAACCTGGCGAACTGTGTGGATTGAACTGAATTGAACTGTGAACTGTGTGTTGTTTGGAAATCCCGGAGTGGAGTTTTTTGTTTGAACTGGATTGAACTGACTGAGCGAAGCGGAACATTTCTTTTCTTTGGTGGAAGAAATATATACTTTCTTGAAACTGATTATTGTTGTATTGGTATTTTTGAAAATTGAATAATTCTTTTGTTCTACAGAAACCAGGTATAAACAGTTTAATTTTGGTGTTGAGGGACCTGTTTTATGGATTTTATGGTTTCTTTGTGGGGTTTGACTGTAAAAGAAAAATATTTGTTTCATGTGTCAAACCGCTAAAAAAGATATAGACCTATTTTGTTTATTGAAGACAAGAAGATATTGACTTTACATTTTGTGCCGCTGAACCACCGATGAGCTTTTTGGATACTATTTTAATAAAAAACAAACCTTATGGGTGCATTCATTTTTTTTTTCTTTCTTAATGCTTTGCAAAGTATCGGATTGGACTTGGTTTCAAAACAAAGGTTCACAAGATGATGCACTGAGGCTGAGGTCGTTTTAAAAGAAAGCCATTGGATGTTTCCCATAAATAGACACTTAAACTCGTTTAACCAAACAGATGTCTGCAGCATTAATAGCCTGCACCAGCTGCCCTGACACCTGCACGTCTGTGTTCAGCAGACCATCATCCAATTAGGACTTACCTTAAACTGGGACTTAAAATGTCTTGTTGGTCTGTTCGGCTGCTGGGATTAAAATGTTTCAGAGACCAATCCGTTTTTATGAATGGGAAATGAGTGATTCCTGTAACACAGGTCTACGGTATGATATTTAATCAATGTTCTTACAACTTTTAAAGTCAACAGGAAGCTAGTCGTTCACTATTGTTCATTTATCCTCACCGGTGTTTAGTACATCATGTGACGAGGAACAATCAACCACAACCAGCAGTTATCTATCCTTTCTTCTGTAAAGTTGATCATTTTACAGCAGGGCTACCCTGAGCGTCATGATCTGTCCCACAGACGATATTTTAGACAGCACATCGCTTAGCACATCCTGCCTCTGTGTCCTTGAAAGTTGGCGCAGAGGAGGCATAAGTAGCACCCAGTGCGTAACCTCGCATTTTCCAGGCAGTAAAAGCGCCACTTGTTTACTCATTCATCGTCTTCTTGACCCACTTCCTCAGTGTTTTGAAGCAATTCATGTAAAGGTCAAAGATAATAAAACTGTCAAGGCCTTGTCAGATAGCCGTGTGTTGACAGAGCTCTGCAAAATGTAGGTTGTGCTTATGTAAGTGAAAATCAAGGTCTTATCTTTACTGATAACCTTACCATACTTTTCTTTGCATAAACTTATCATTGTTAATTAAATGTTGATTGCACAATGTAAAGGCTGTAGATTAATTACAACATCAGCAGTTAGTTTGGTTCCTTGTAAAGGTCAATTTTATATGTGTTCATTTGTTCATTTGCACATTAATTCAAGTAACACGTCTGAAAAATACACAAAACATGGCTTAATAGCCTCAACACATTAACAAGGTCTACAGACAAAATGGTCCGATACTAGACATGTTGTCCTGACAAATTCAACATGCTAATGTTGATAGCATAAGCATGTGACATTTTACATTGCGTATATTCGCCTAGCGGTTAGCAGAATTTTCCATGTGAAGCCAGGAACAACAGCAGCATTTAGCAAAGGTAACGTCACAAAATTCAGCTACTTTTAACTCACAAGGTTCACCGATAAAACAGTTGTCTCATACTAGACACGCTTTCCCCACAGATACAACATGCTAACATTATTAGCATAAGCCTATGGCATTTAGTATTGCATATATTAGCCTAGTGGCAAGTGGAGTTTCCCTTCTCTCATATGAAGCCAATTTATTGTTTCCCATCTGGGAAATAAAAGTAAATAAAGGCTTTGTTTCCACTGAGGGAATTTTTTTGCCTTCAGTTTACAAAAATAAACAGGAGGTCTGCGTCACCGCAAAGATACATTTCTGTGGAGGTGTAGCAGCAGGCGTAGGCTAGGCATCCACGCAAAGCCTACGATGTAGGTACAGTCACTTTCACGATGCAGTTCTGTCTGCCATCGGGTGTGATGCCCAGGAAAATGAAGGCTTGATTTACAAACCAAAGGAAGTGCGTCAAAGACGGTGCAACCAAAACAGGAAGAGAATAGCAGTTTTGTTTTTCCCAGTGGCTATCTATAGTTCCTATTTACTAACAGTGTCAGTTGCTGCGTCTTCATGCACAAAATATTCAGTTTTTGCCCTAATTTTTTTTTTTTTTAAAAAGACAATATTCTTAAGCTGTTTATAGAGCTAATGAAAATGAATAATTAACTGTTATTCCTGTGTGCATGCAGCTGGGCATACTTTGATTTATGTGCCCCAACATGTCATGTATTACAGTAAAATATAGAATAGCAGAACAGCTGAAGCCGCTTGTTATTTTGCTTCTTTGCATCAAAATAGGATTTCTCTTTTCAGAGTTTTCTCAGCAGTGATGGACTTGTTGTGCAAACACAGCCTCCCTTTTTCATTCCGTCAATCACCTTCTTGAAAAGGTCGGCAATGTTATACTTTTGCATATCCAGGAAACCTGTTGAGTCTTTCATAACGTTTAAAAGTAGATGTGTTGGCGAGATGGTTTATGTACAGCGTACAGAGCTGACTGAAACAGCTCATTAAAACCCCAGTTAAGATGTATTAAATGGGCTGTATACATGCCCAAAGAATGCTATTGAAACTGAATTATTCCGGCATTTCCCATGTCTTAATTGGCCAAAAAAAAGGCTAAATATGGCAAAAGTGCCCAATTCGCAAAATCCAAACGCAATATGCTGTTAACATGACCAACATCAAATTCAGAATATTGTCACATTAATAATAACAGGAGAAAATTAGTGTGCATGTAAATGAACTCAGTTCTGTGCTGTCACAACGCTCAGTAGTGGAAATGGCGAACGACGGAACAACTGAGGAAAAGGAAATGCAGCGTGTCCTGTGTTGCTGCTAGGCTCTATGTAAAACAGTAAAGTGGTTGGTTGTCTTTGCAACAGCGGCATCAACAATAACACCACTTGGACATGCTGGCGGGGGAAAGTTGTCTGTTTCCACTTGAAGTGATTTCTCTAGACCTGAACTATTCTTTAAACGTGCGTTAGTGTTGTCTCGTCACATTTCCACAGCCTCTGTTTGTTTTATCTTATTATCCATAGATTTAAATTCAGCAGGATTTACAGGAGAAGATTTGACATGTTATCTTCTCTGTCCTCGAACTGTCTGATTTCAATGTTGGTTCATGTCTTATAGCAGAGACAGTGTGTTGACAACTTTTTTCTATAGATTCCAGTTGTGTTGTCGGTGGCCTTCTGACCAAAGTTCACTTAACATCTATAAATGTAGTTATATGATCCCAGTGGACTGAGGGCAGGACAGCAGTCTCAAAAAAACACATGTAAACGATAAATAAAAAGGCTTTTATGTCACAAGTTGTAGTTTAATAGTTAGTTTTCTTAGTTTTTACCGCATTGTTTTTTGATAGCTGTAATAACAGAAAGAGCCAGAGCCGCAGTGAGCAGACAGCATATTAAGAAGCACTCAGTGGCCTCCCACCAGTGATGTAAAACATAGCAGTGCCAGGTAAAGAGATGGAGCTCCAGAGCAAAAACCAATAAAAGTGAGGGTAATCGATTGTTTTTCCATCTTGAGGAAAATGTGAGAATACTTTGTGCAGGAGATGTAGGTTAGTGTGTCACTGCATGAAACTTGTGAGTGGTTATGTGATTGTGACCTACTTAAGGGGAGGCTTTTTCCCGTGGCCTGTTACCAAACCAACGGATACACGCTGGAGAACGCAGGCAGAGATAAAACAGCATGCAGTTCATCTGCTCGAACAGAAAACAAGTCGGCTTTCATTATCTGCCAAAATCTGCAAGATCTTATGGTTGCATATGTCAACGGATGTTTGTCTACCGGTCACCAAGGTTACCGATTGTTCTTTTGATAAAGGACATCAGCAGACAGAGTGAGAGTTTGAGATACCTCTCAGTAATCTGTTCCTTTGATCCGTTAGCTGTTCTTTAGTGTTGAATTTGTGCACATTTATTAGCTCAGTGATTACTCTGCGCTGTCAATGAATGCAGGCTTGACAAACACATCACAGACAATGAGTGGAGCTTTTAATATACTCATCACTGTATGAATGGGCTCTGTGAGAGTGTGAATGACACACAGCCTCCGTTGTTTGATGCAGAACAGGACTGTTCCACTTCACAAAGGGCCGATGTGGAGGATGTGTGGTTATGAAAGCAGTGTTACTGTTTCTTTCTTAACATCAGCAAAGGACTAGTTTCCTCATTCTCGTCCGGGGGAGGAAAAGTATTTCTGCTTCATGACTACTCTCATCAGCCAGATAAATACTAGTACAGTGATTCCTAACTGGTGCAGCCACAGGGTCCAGATTCCACCTTAATCATTTGTTCAAGGTCCACACAGTTGAATGTATTCAGCGTTTGGCCATGTCATTGAGTTAATCTGCTGTCTTTGTCATGTAGATGTCTGTTAGTCACTCACTTCAAAATAAAAGCCTTGTGCAGGAAGTTCACTGTACTTTACTACAAACTTGACATTTAGAATGGACTTGGGACCCACTTTTGGACCGGGACCAACCGGTTACAACCAGTTAGCACAGGAACCACTGTGCCAGATTGTCCAGTATAATGATATGAGTAGATATGGGAGATCTCTCAACTTATGATGTTAGTAACTTTGACCACCTGAGTGACAACACATTTCAAAGAGAACAGAAGTACAACAAGCAAATCAGGAACCAGTTTTTACTTAAAGCAAAAGTATTTGTTGAACTCAACACCTGAAAAATGCCGAAATATTTCCAGCTGGTTTGAAATTTCAGATTTAATACCTTGATGTTGGCGCACCTGTCTCATGGTAAAGGGTAAGCGTCACATTTTTTAACCATGGGTCCTATTTTACCATGTTTTTGTGCCTAAGGGTGTTTAAGAAACCAACCTGGACCAACAGAAAAAGGACTCAGTTCTCTTTCTGGTCAACGTCTTTGACGTGGCACTGCAGTGCGATCTATGAAGCCCCTCAGATTAACTTAAAATTGGAGGAAAACATCAGTGTTTGTGCTGTAGACTGTTGCTGTGTGATGTATTCCACATTCCACATCTGGAGACGTGCAGTATCCTCCGTGGACCAAACTACTCCTCATCCTGTGTCCTTACAAAGCAAAGTAACATCTGAGGTGACTTCCGAAGGGTTTTCACACACACAAGTTGTCAAACACATTTATTTTTTTGAAGCTTTTACTTCTCATTCACACTTGACGGTTCAGTTATTGTTCTCTCTGCGCTCCTGCTGAGAGAGAATAAAGGTGTGAGTGTGTCCTCCTCATTGCGAGTGTGTGTGTGCGCGTGTGCACGCGAGCAAGTGCACGCGCGGGCGGGCGAGAAGAAATGAGGTTACTGGGCTGAGGGATTGTGTTGTGGCGCAGTGCTGTGCTGAGTGTGTGTGTGTTCTGCCAGATGTAGGCCAGAGCAGTTATATAAGGACTGATGCATGACCAGGCACACAGCCAGGAACACCAGGAGGAACACACACACACAGGAATAATCAAGGGTGGAAGCACGTACTGACGCTCACACATGAGCACACATAGGTGTTCACGTTCGGGCTCGTGCTGATGTGCACAGACGTATAAATGCATGCACACACACGTAACAGCTGATAATGTCACCCAGAATGATTTTTAGAGCATCTCTGATATGACTTGAATGCTTTTTGTCCACTGACACAGAAGGAGGGCAGCCAAAAGATGTGATGAAAACAGATAATATGCATGTCTAGACTAAGTGCTGGTGACTGTGTGACTAATCACAAAGAGGTGCAAAACCTGCTCATTGTGTTGCTTTATATGCAAATACAGTTAAGTTTTGCAACAGCTTTCCAACTGGTCACATGATCACTTCTCAGGTTTGTCTTGTTGACAAGTGTGTGCATATCACAAGCTTGTTTTATTAAATCAAAAGCCTAATTTGAAATCACCATTTGGAATTTGCAGAGGAAACCCAGAGTAGAGCCACAAAAAAGACCCAACCCACACGTGAGGAAGCTCCGGCTTGTATAAGCAGGCACGTGCATCAAGTGTGCGCGACCTTGCCGGCGAGCTCTGCCCGTCTGTGTGGGGATTGGGAGCAAATGGAGCTTTGCCTGTGAGTGAGCCCTCCTCTGGTTTTAATGATCAGGCTAACGGGGTCAGACGGGAGGAAACAAAACTGAGCAGAACATCGTCTGGCTGCCTGGCTGTCTGCTTGGCTCGCCGACTGTCTGCTTTGTCCGTGATCCCGCCAGATTCTGCTAATGATCACGACTGAGGGTCAGACACAATAGTCTAGTTGAGTCATGCCCAGTAGTTTGACCTCTGATAACGAAGTGATGCCTGTTAGCAGGCCGAATGTGCAGGCTGTGGAAGCAGAGGTGGAAAAAAAACACCTTTTATTATTACTAGTCCATAGCCATTGGTAGCTTTGTCCCCTTCTACCTATGCCAGTCCTCAATGCCTATGTGCAGTTACACATAGATTGACCACAGTGAGTAGAAAAACGTGGGACTGACAGACAGAATGACACACTGACAGAATGACACACTGACAGTTTCCGTGATTATGTACAGCATACCATACCATGACTTAGTCATACCAAACATTAGAAAACAACACCAACATTGGTCCACAGGAGGAGCCACAGCGATCGGTCGCATTTTAGCCATTTTGAAGCATTTTTCTGTTGTTATAGCGCCACCCAGTTGCCAATTAGAGTTAAATTTCTCCAGTCACCTTTAGGCGTCCTGTTCTACATATCTACCAAGTTTAGTAAAAATCCATATGGCGGTTAGGCCTAGATAAGAAATGAGCTCTCTAGCGCCCCCATTTTGTTTGATGGGGTCAATAATAGAGGGGTCCCCTCAGATTATGTGTGGTCATGTGCCTACAAAGTTGCGTGGTGATGGGTGAAACCCTTGAGATGTTATACACCTTTATGTGATGAGCCACGCCCTCCGCAATATTCATTGCCTTATAGAAGCTCAGTTTTAGTAAGTTTTCCAACTTTTGCCAAGAGGGAACTTTAGATATTGGTCCCTAGATTATGTTCACCCAGTTTCATGCAGATCGCTCAAACTTCCTAGGAAGAGATCCATTTGAAGTGTTTTTCAAAACATTCAAAAAGGCGGAAAATCTATATAAGCGGTGAGGCAAATGTGTTCCTCATGAGGAGAGGCATCTCTGTGCAAAGTTTCATGTCTCTACCACATACGGGGCATGAGATATGCCCATTCAAAGTTTGACATTTCAATGGGTTGCTATAGCGCCCCCCTTTGGCCAATTGATGTAATATTGCTTCATTGGCATCCTCCCATGACCCTCTACCACTGTGCCACATTTCACATGGATTGACCAAGTCAGTGAGGAGAAAAACGTGGAACACACACACAGAGTTTTCATCATTATTTTGTAAGATTCAAACCTGCAATAGCTGATATTGTTTGGCCACTTGAGACAAGTTGGTTACACAACACTGACATATCATCACTTCACAAGTTGATTTGGCATTCTGTTGCTTCTTTACACGTGTTTGTGTCCACCTGATAAACTGAGGTCCAATCTTTACTCTCTTTTATCTCTGGTTTTGGTCTCCACCAACTCCTGAGGGAAATATCTGTCTTTCTTAGAAAAGGTGACAAACACAAACATTTAAATGCAACAAAACAGACTTTAATCGTAACAATTCAAACTAAAATGAAATAAAAGACTAAAAACATTTATCAAAATTCAATAAAAGCAAGACTACAGACAAATTAACGGGGAAATTCACCACCTGTTATGTGTATGTCCAGTCAGTGTTGATGGTAAATGCAGTCGATTGAAGCAATAGATTCCTCAGTGTCTCAGAACAGATTCCTCTGCAGCTGAACATAATGATGAATTGAAATTTCCAGTTAGTTAAGTAAACGCACGCACCCTTACTCACACACACACTATTTACCAGATAGTTTGGCAGCATTGGTAGGAATTTTGGATGTAATATTAGCCTGACGTCCAAGAAGTCTTTCTAACCAGCAGGACAGCTGCTGCCCTTTCCTTCTTCCATTGCCTCATCAACAAGGACCGAGAGTTTGTATCTCAGACCAGAACTGGGGAGAAATGGAGAGCAGCACATTTCACCTTGTAGAGCTATTTAGCCACTTACACAACCTAAACACCTCAGTGTGTATGTCACAAAGTTAGCAGTTGATACCAATGCCAGTGAAATTCCACAACTCTCGATACCTGATTCGAGACCATGGTAAAAACCAAGCACAAAACAATAAATCCCATTAACATACACTCCTCCATTAAAAACATTTGAAGTAAATTAGATTTCATTTGAGGACAAGTGTGAATGGTCGTATGTTTTTCAGAGCTCGTGTTGGTGTTCACAGTCAGTTTGGGTCTGATTGGCTGTATACATGCAGGAGGAGTGCTGAGAGTAAAAGAGGACAACAGGCAGGACCAAAAAGTTTTGCAGCGAAAGTCAAAGACAATTCAGTGGTTAGGTGATGACTTCAGGGTGTAATCAGAAGATCAGTAACACATCTGTTGTCCTCTCCACCTCCTCCCTGTTTCTCTCTTCAGGTTTCTCCTTCAGTGTTTGGAGGATCTAGACGCCAACCTTCGGAAGCTCAACTCCCGCCTCTTTGTCATCAGGGGCCAACCAGCCAACGTGTTCCCGCGACTCTTTAAGGTCAGCATCGACAGAAAACTGAGAGCAGCACCAATAATCTCATTTAAAAAGAGTTTCCAGCTTCTCAGATGTTAGGAGCTGCAGCTTTCTGCTGTTTTATGTCATTATTGTGGGTTCAGTCAGATAAAGCAGCATTGAAACATGTCACCTTGTGCTGTGGCACATTTTGATGGGCAAACTGTCATCTTGTGTCTCAGGAGTGGAAGATCTCTCGCCTGACCTTTGAGTATGACTCAGAGCCTTTTGGGAAGGAGAGAGACGCTGCCATCAAGAAGCTGGCCATGGAGGCAGGAGTGGAGGTCATCGTCAAGATATCACACACCCTCTACGACCTGGACAAGTGAGGAAATACAAAAACACACACAGGCAAAAAAACAAAGGCTTAAAGGGCTGAACCCAGTCCACTGTTACACTGATGAATGATTAGAGACAGATGCTGATCACTGATTGGTACCTTGTAGTAAAGGATTTTTAAGGATTTCTCATGCACAGACTGTCGAATTTTTCTCATGTTTGTTACATGTCATTTTTAAAATTCATTTTTCAACTTCAAATATTACGATATATACCTTTACTGCACTCATCATTATGAAGTTATTTTAGTGGAAGCCGATGACATAAATAATATAAAAGCAAGTGTCTCTTTTAAATTTAGAGAAATGTTGACCTTTGCTTCGTGCCCGTGTTGTGAAGTTTTTGTTTTACTTGCGCTGGCCTCACACACCTAAAGGACTCTTCAAGTGACTCCGCAAATTTCCAAAATCAGAATAAGATCATGAGAGCTGTACCTCAGTTGGTGTGTGGTCCTATCACTCACTCTCGCCCCTGTCAATCAAGGTGTCCCCCAAGGCTCGGTGCCTGGCCCCCTTCTGTTCAACATTTACATGTTCCGGTTAGGCAAGATCACCCGCCGCCATGGTCTCAACTTTCATTCTTATGTCGACGACACCCAGCTCTACATCAGTACAAAGCCCTCTGCCCATCTGCCCCCCCAGTTTCTCACCAATTGCCTCCTCGAAATAAATCCTGGTTGACATCTAATCTACTCAAACTCAACAGCAACAAGACAGAGCTCATGGTTGTGGCCCCCAAGGCACTGCTCTGGAAGGTTGGGGCTCTAATCCTAACCATTGAGGTCCGCAACCTGGGAGTGATCCTCGACTCCACCCTCTCATTTCAGACCCACATCACATCTGTCACCAAATCTGCTTTCCACCACCTGAAAAACATCTCCAGACTCCGGCCATCACTCACCGACAGAAACACTCATCCACTCCTTCATCACTTCCCACCTGGACTACTGCAATGGTGTTCTGTTCGGGGTTCCTAACAAAACCCCAGTTTTGCAAATTGTGACCCTGCAAAGTCTTTACTCTTTGCAGTCTTTGCAAAATCTTGTATTGTCTAACTAAAACTTCACATTGTCTTTAGATGCAGAAAGGTTTCAGACTTAAGTCTTTTAAAAGTATTTCCAGCGTCTCCTCGTGCATGGTAGATATGAGTAAAAGATTAGATTATAGATTAAACTTTGACCAGTCTCTTTCTCCACCCCTCCCCAGGATCATCGAGCTGAATGGCGGGCAGCCTCCTCTCACCTACAAGCGTTTCCAGACTCTCATCAGTCGACTGGATCCTCCTGAGATGCCCGTGGAGACGCTCTCAGACACCCTGATGGGTCGCTGTGTCACCCCCATCTCTGAGGACCATGGAGACAAGTACGGGGTCCCGTCCCTGGAGGAGCTGGGTGAGAAAACACACACACACCTGAACTTAGACAAGTATAGACCTGTACAGACTTCACTTCACTGCGTGTAGGCAGCAGGATGAGGACATTTTGAAAACAGATCTACCCCTGCAGAAACAAAAAATAGAAATGTGGCTAAAAGTGTTCTCAACAATGCAGTGTAGGAGATGGACTCACAGTTTCCAGCAGTGGGAAAGACAAATGTTGCCTCATCATTTGAAAACAACCACATTTAATTGTAGATGGCAGTAAAATTTGAACAAGTAACTGTATAAATGTACTTGTGCAACAGCTTAAATATGCTTATTCTCTTTGTTTGTGGGAAGAGCTTTTATCTTTTTTTTTACTCTTTGAGACTATGAACAAAACAGGATCTCATTTTGCGCAACAGAAATCCACAGACATTCGGAAAATGACAGTGATGAGATCAGTGCAGAGCCACGGAACAAAAACACTAACACACAGTATGATCATAATATACAAAACACAAGTTTCACTCTCAGTGGTTTCAAAATACAAATGTTTAAAATTGCAAAAACAGCCGGAAAACACAAAGCTACCTGTAGAGCCATAGCCGCACCTGGATGTCACAACACGCCACTGTTTCTGTGATTTCTGTGATTGTGCTATGGCCGTTTGTCTCCTCGTGACATTCAGTGACATAATGTGTGGACATGATTTGGTACCCCTTATGTTTCTGCAGATTTTGGGAGACATTTCCAACTTGTTTTTACTCATCAGGAATTATTTTTCCCCTGAGGCAGCAAAAAGGCCCGTTTCCACCGCAGGAACTTCGGGGTAATTTTACGGGGCCGGGGCCGTTGGTGCGTGTCTCCACCGCAGTAACCACCTCCAAAGGACAGAGTTCCGGAACTTTTACAGGGGCTAAACAAGTTCCTGCCTCGGAGTAGGTCCTCAGAACAGCCCCGAAAAACTCTTGGGTGGGGCTTGGGGTTTACTTAGTGCTGATCAGATATACTCAAGGCGGGATGTGACGTCAACAAAAAGCAACAAAATAGCCGGCATTTTTAAAACTCAGCAGACGAGGGTTAGCTCGTTCATAGCTTCTACCGCCATGTAAACTAAGAGACACGACAGAAACCTAGCAACCACCTCAGCTCCTTCCATGTTGATTATCGTCTTTCTTATGTCTGCTTTCTTCTTCTTACTTCTGCTTCTTCTTCTTTGTTGTTGTTGTTCTTTGTTTGTTTCTTTGCCATGTCGCCCCGGTCAAAATGGTCGTGCAACGATTACGTCACATCCAGAGCCCGGTAACTTTACAGGAACCTTCCTCCTACTGCGCCCTCTCAGCAGAGACACAGTGGTTGAGAGGGCCGAGCATGAGGACGTTCCTGTAAAGTTCCTGCCCCCCAAATAGTACCACGAACTTCTTCAGTGGAAACGGGCCTTAAGTCTTTAAAAGAGGATTGGTTAAACTGGATGTCCTAATCACTTTAAGGCTGACTATTTCTAAAAGATACATTATTAACTGAGTTGAAGATGCTTGTTAGCGTAGCAACATTAAAGCCGTTGAACTGTGCTGCAACCTTGTGCATTCAAAAAGAATATCTGATGTGAATTTTTCAAACATTATCTCCAGCATGATTGTGATTTGTTCAGGCCAAGTATCTAAAATACTTTAGTGTTAAATCTCAGCAGAGCTTTGGCTAAATAAAGCACTTGACTTGAAATTACAAGACAAGAATTACATTTTATCTAGAATGAATGCGTGATGCAATACCTAAAATCTGACCAAATAAAAAATATCTATAAAATTAAGACAAATACAAAATCATCCCTTCCATGGTTAACACTTAACACTCATTAGACCTCCTCAAACTGTCTGTCAAGTTCCTCTATTTAAAGGTTCATCTAGTCTAAATCTCAGTATTAGATTAATCAGATAACACATTCACCCTCTTAAAGTTTCTGGCAAGATGTCTAGTTTCCATTCACAAAGGTTACCGCCCATTCATTCAATTAATTGTACTGCAGCCATCTGCCGCCTGCACGTGTGCAGCTATTTCACAGATCGCTTAGATATTTAAGGTGTTAACTCTCTAATGCTGTCGGTGCAGATGTCTGGTGGAAAGGTTTGTTCCACACAAGCTGTTATTCGTCCCCTAAATTAGCCGGGTAACATTTTAACCCGCTTACACTCAGTCAGTCAAGATGTCTAGTTTCCATTCACAGAATGGCAAGTTCATTCACTCTTTAAGTATTGCAGCCGTTTGCTGCTCACACACACCTGCACCCAGCGTCCCTGGTTAACTCTCTGTGTTGATTTTTGAATTTAAAGTCGTTTCTCATTTATGAAAAGTCTGACTGACCTGCCTCCAGTTTAATGGTGGGGGAAGCACTGCAGTAAGATCAAAAGCACTTGACTTAGGGGAAGCAGAGAAATAAGAAACTGGCACACTGTTGGTCATTTAGACTTAAATACCAATATTTCAGTCTTTAGATCTTCATGAATTAAAACTTATTTTGTTAGGTAGCACTGACCCCATGTACACATAAATGTCAGCTGAAAAGATTTAACGTGTTCCTTTAAAAGCAGAAATTAAGTCAAGAAAAGTTACGATAAAAACAACATTTGTGCAGTGCTCTTTTTTTTGGAGAGAAACATAAAAATAACATGAAAAAAATCGATGGATAGACAAACAGCAAAGTCAAAGCAGTTGAGGCTTAAACCCACTCAGCTGTTCACCACACAGAGTTTGTGTCTATATCTGAAGCAGCGTGGAGCCTCAGGTAATCCGGCCAAGCTGTGCCGAGTGGGAAACCTCACAGAGAAAAAGGTCGACATGTTTTCACACTGTTACTCTAACAAAGCGCTGAGGGTGTGATGCACACACAGTAGGTGTACAGATGAATGCTGTTATGAAACAGCTGCCCAAGTGTATGTCATATTTATTAGATTTATATTAATACATTGAAAATAAGCAGCAAAGGGAACGGCTAAGAACAGCTGCTAAGGCAACCAATTAGACGCAGCTGGTCACGCTCTGTCGACATTACCTGTGGACTGCCTGCTCCAGCTACATGCTTATAAGACTTTATTCTTAGTGTTCATGATATAACTAAAGGATTGTTGACGCAGCCGACATTGTAGTAAACCAGGAAGGTGATCATGATGAATGTTTGCAGGCTTTGACACTGAGGGCCTGCCTACAGCCGTGTGGCCGGGAGGAGAGACCGAGGCGCTGACCAGGATAGAGCGCCATCTGGAGAGGAAGGTCGGTACTGCACCTGCTGATTTGAATGAAAGTCAGTCAGAGAACATATTCATTGTAGCTTTAATGAGAGAAACAAACTGTCAGAAATCCTTACAGACATTACTGTATTAGCTGCAGTGCTTTTACTAATATTTAAAATGATGACCATTTATGTAATTGTGCCCTGCATCTCCCATCTCTCCCTCTCTCCCCGTCCTCCTGTGTCTCTCTCGGTCTCTGTCTTTCTCCAGGCGTGGGTGGCTAACTTTGAGCGTCCTAGGATGAATGCCAACTCGCTGCTGGCCAGCCCAACAGGCCTCAGTCCGTATCTGCGATTCGGCTGCCTCTCCTGTCGCCTTTTCTACTTCAAGCTCACTGACCTCTACCGCAAGGTCAGTGCACACCTCCTCCATGAAGCTCCCTGTGAGTGAAGCTGTTTAATGTCAATCCCTAGGGGCGCTGGGACTGTGATGGTATGGAGGTCACAGTCCGGTGCACACAGCCATATGCAGAACACAAGGTATTTAGATTAATGCCCTTGAACACTTTCAGCTGTTCTCCATTGGCACAGGGTGTCTGCGGGTCCTTAAAGGTCATTGAGTGGTCTTAAATTTGAATTTGTGACGTTTTAATTCCCACAAACTCTTTATCTTATTCAACTGATCCATATTTTAATTTGGGTCGAGCAAATCGACACCAAAGTTTCAGAAATGTTCAGAAATCTTCAAACCCACCACTGAACATAATTTAGTCTCTTTGCTTTAAACTTGCAACTTACCTGTTGGCACAATGTAGACTAACCTAACCCACTTTAATGGCCAGAGCACTGACATTTTTATCTAACCAAATATTTAACTTCAGTCCGTATTTGATGGTGTTTAGCCTTTCAAGGAAACATTTTCACAGCGGTCAAAACTCTTCTCCTGTGTGCTGCACACAAAGAAAGGCACACGCCTGCACCTGTATTAACAATGCGCTCTCGCAGCACCACAAAGCACCATAAATTACATCTATATAACCACATTAACTAATATATATATTCTAATGGAGGAACTTATTTTTTCTTCACCCAGGTGAAGAAGAACAGCTCTCCTCCACTCTCCCTGTACGGCCAGTTACTGTGGCGGGAGTTCTTCTACACCACGGCGACCAACAACCCGCGCTTCGACAAGATGGAGGGCAACCCCATCTGTGTCCGCATCCCCTGGGACAAAAATCCTGAAGCACTTGCCAAGTGGGCCGAGGCGAAGACGGGTTTTCCCTGGATAGACGCCATCATGACTCAGCTGAGGCAGGAGGGCTGGATCCATCACCTGGCCAGGCACGCGGTGGCGTGCTTCCTCACTCGGGGCGACCTGTGGATCAGCTGGGAGGAAGGGATGAAGGTGAGGATGCAGCACAGTGGGGGAACAACAGAGGATATAAGACATGACGTCATCTGGAGTAATGAGTGTTGCTGTCCAGTTTTGGCTCATTTAATTTTAGTAAAAAATATTTTTTCTAAACGAACACTAGCGGCCCATTGAGGCCTGTCTGGGTCATTTTTAAATGCCGAATGAAGCAAACGTGCATCAGTGCTGAACGTCTCAATGAAAAACTTTGGGACCTTCAGTTTATCTGTCAGGGTTTAGCTCACTGACGCTCTGCCTCAAATGTTAAACTAACATCTGGGGAATCTGTTGTCTTTGTGCTGCAGGTCTTTGAGGAGCTGCTTCTGGACGCAGACTGGAGCGTGAACGCAGGCAGCTGGATGTGGCTGTCCTGCAGTTCATTTTTCCAGCAGTTTTTCCACTGCTACTGCCCCGTGGGCTTTGGCAGACGCACCGACCCCAACGGGGACTTCATTAGGTGGGTACCTTTCCTGGCATCGCCCATAGGTGCAAACTGCTGACCCTCCCACCTGGATGGCACCCTTCCTCCCTCTGTCTCTCTGGACTACATGCATACAGGGAAACACAAAGGCACTCAGAGAGCAGGAAGAGACACAGGACCAGAAAACACATCTGTACACATGTTCATATATAAAATTAAGGCAGGTTATTGTGTCAAAGGGGCTTTTAAGTTAATTTATGTTACATATGACACATCTTTATGAGCAGGTTTAACAGTTGAGGGCAGGTTTTAAGATGGGTCTTCTTGTAGTTACTAATTTATCACAGAGTTTGTCTGTCAGTGATATTTCATACCTGTTATCTCCCAAACACAATCAAGTATTTTAGTTATTTTTAAAAAGTAAGTTTAGCCAGCTATTACAATGACCACAACCAGACAAACAAGAGACAGACACACCGGCTTACACAGGCTTAATTTACCAGACAAAAGCAGAGAGAGATGGAGGGACAAAGGGGGACTTCCAGATCTCTCGGTAAGTCAATGAATGAGAATAAGCATCCTTCCCTCCTCTCCTTTTTTATTTTTGCCCGTCAGTCCTTTTTCTTTTCTGTGAAAACTTCAGCACTTTAGTGTTTGGAATCAGGCATGTCTTTTGTAATAATTTCAGTGTCACAGTGTTCTTCTTTGCGTGCCTTTTAATTGTTTGTGAATGTCCCTTTGGTGATTGTGTACGCGTGCGTATCTTTAGGTAATACTTTTAAGTGTTGCCATCAGATGGTTTTTACTGCAAAGGCGTAGATTAATTCTTCTCTTTCTCTGGATGTGGCTCTGTGTTTGTGTTTTGGCTCATCTGTTTTTGGGGGATTGGGGGAAAAGTTCAGCTATCCCTCTCCCCTTCGTAGATTGTAGCTGATTGCTTTTAAGGTGATTGGCCGTTCTCACGCCCCTCCCCAGCCCTGGCTGCCAGCCAGGGCTGCCTTGGATGGAAGTTGGGGACAGTGTTGAGAAGTCGGTGATCGTTTGTTTTTACTTACCTGTGCAACCCTGAGGGACGGGACTTTACTCGCGCCCCAGCAGCACCCTCTGGGCAGGTTTGTAACTCGGTAGCGCCTCATTTCGTCAAAAGGGATTTTGACCACTTGGTGGGGAAAAACGTCTTGCCTGTATTCGGTAGGTAGAGGACTATGAAGCATTCCCCACAGGGTATCCTTTGTGAAATGTTCAGTGGTGCTCTGCTTGTGTGAATGCAGCCCTGCCGGTTCAGGCGGACCTGGAGCAGTTGCTGTGTGTGTGTCTGTGTGTGTGTTTCTCAGGCAATGAAACACACACACACACACACACACACACACACACACGAGATACACACACTTTATTTTCTTCGAACTTCTGTCCAGCACACACATGCATAACCCCAAATTAAGTTCAGATGCAGCACAAAAAAAACAGCATAATGCAAAGTAAAGGCCCCGACGCTCCAAACTGGTGTCAAAGAACTAGTAGTGATGAAGGACGACTGTTGCGTCGACTCAAGTCGCCGTGTCTTGGCCAAAAAGTTGCACTTGAACACACCACAAAGACAGCCAATTAGCCCATACATTCTGTGTCTGCATAAGAGGAAGTAAATCTTAATACCAGCGGGGGGGTGTCGTTTGTAATCATCATTCTAAAGGGGAAATCGGACGACCCGATTCAAGACACTAGATAGCCAGTTAGCACGTTAACAACACAACCTGACGTTCAAAAAAAGAGAGAGATTTACTGTGATCAATGGCTAAAAAAATTAATTTACCTAATATAACAAATTTGTTTTGATCTCACACCCTCTTGACTTTAGTTTTTTTATTTTTGCTTCCCTTACATCCATTCCTCATCTCGTGCTCAGAGCTTAGCTGCCAATCAGAGTGCTGCCAACCAGTGCGACACACACTCATCGACGGCCAACATTTGGCAAGGCGTGTCAGGGCCATAAGCCAGGGGAAAGATTCAGATTTGCTTTCAGTTGCAGAAACTGAGGTGAAGAAGCATTTTAAACATCTTTAACTTGATAGAGAGATTGCAATAAAGGGATTAAGAACTAAAAATGTCTAAATGTAAGTATTTTTTTACAGGTTGTTTTCAGATGCAAAGATTGTGTAACATGTGCTTTACAAATCAGACCAGTTCTTCCTAGTTTGGAAACACATCCAGTGGTACCACCATACTTAATTTCAGCCTGCCTGGGTTAAAACTCTGGGCGCCAAAAGGGTAGGGAATTTTTTTGTGGACTGACTGACAGTCAGTGAGTTACAGAAAGAATTTCCTGAAAGGCGTGTGTGAAAACCTTCAAATACACCTGATATTATGGTATTATAATAAAACAATTAAGAACAGGAAAGGAAGACAGCTGCAACATATCGGAACACACACATGCACACACACACACCTCCTGCATTCCTCCTCACACACCACCGGCTGTCCACTGTAGGACCGCTTGCTACCGGCAGGTCGCGGATCTTCCTGGCAAAAGGGTTGTGGTCCCTTTTGGTGAAATGAGGGGGCTCTCTAGTGGGCCAGCCCAGAGTGTGGCGCTGTGGTTGTGGGAACGGACAGTCAGCAGGGGTCTCTGCCCACTGAGCACTTAAAAGACAACCACCACAGTCTGAGGGACTGGGGGAGCAGGCATGAGCTATTTTCTCAGTCCACCACTGTCTGATCATGGGGGGGGGAGGGGAGGGAGGGGGCCCGGAGCTGTGAGGTATAATGGAAGTCTTCTGTCATCGACAAGGAAGTTTCAGGATTATTTTTAGCAGATATTTACCTGAAGTCACTTTTTATCTTGACTGACATCAGCTGAGGACACAGCATGTGCACGCTGAGCTTTAAGGAGAATTACATCTGTAAATATATTCAGCTGCGGCGGCTTTTTTTTTAGCCACAGCTGCCCTCAGTCTCAGGGGAAATTAAAGACAAGAAAGTGTTTTTTATTTTTATTTTTTTCCCAGCAGCGTTTAAAAATAGCACATCGCTCGATGGCAGAACTTTTCCACTATACACCTGCTCTGGTCGGGGCTGGGTGGGGGGAGGGCTGCGGGTGGGCGGGGCTCAATACACTATGCTTTCTAACCGCGTGTTACAGTAGACGTCTCCTAGCATCATCCACCCAATCGGCAGTGATCTCTCTAGCGATGGGGCTGTCTCCAGAGCGCCGTCCACTGTGTGTGTGACGGTCCACAAGGCCGCTCTGCCTCCCCCGCCCCTCTCTGTCTGCCTCTCGGCGCTGCACTGAGCCGCTTCCCACACTTCCACAGCTCCACTCGCCCCCCCCTCCTCTGTCCTGTCTGTCTCCCCTCCTTGGACTCGGTAAGGTCGGACCAAGTGCAGTAGGTAGGTGGCCTCTCTTTGACACACGGAGCAAATCACGACCGCCCAAGGAAGAAAACAAAAACACCATCAGCAGTTGGTACTGTGAGATGTTGACCTCTCTATCTTGTTGCAGTCAGTCTTTTATTGTCTCTTGGAGGATCATACTCTCTGTCTGCGGTGTGGCTGCTATCACACCACCAGGCAGTAAATGTTGTTCGGGACCACAGCCCCTCGTTGTCCTTCCACGTTGTGAACTGTAGTCCTCTCTGAGCACTGTGATGGTAACTCACTTCAGTGCCACAATCTCCAAAAGTCCATGCAAGAGTCTCAGGCTCGTAGAGTGACTCTGTGCTCTCATGAACTGTAGCCATACTGTGCAGTGTTGTGGTTGTTTGTAGCTTTCATTTTGTAGTAATACTTGTAAGCATGAAGTGCTGAAGACCAGCATGCTCTCATCAGTTACAGCACATTCATAGGCTTCAGAATGAAAACTGACCTGTATCATAAAACAGAATGATTCATTTCAAAAGGAAATTTTTTTTTAAAAAGTATCACATATATGCATGATTAAATAAATAATAAAAACTGTTTTTATGATGCAAGATATTGGACAAAATATTTAACTAACCTTTAAAGCAATAAGCGTTTGCATCCCTGCATCACTGCTGCTCCTGATTCACTCATCAGGTGACACAAGACTGCAAATCTAATGTCTCCCTGTGCTCCCAGACGTTACTTACCTGTCCTCCGAGGTTTCCCTGCTAAGTACATCTATGACCCGTGGAACGCTCCAGAGTCGGTGCAGGCAGCCGCCAAGTGCATCATCGGCGTCCATTACCCGAAGCCCATGGTGCACCACGCAGAGGCAAGCCGGCTCAACATCGAGAGGATGAAGCAGATCTACCAGCAACTTAGCCGATACAGGGGACTGGGTAAGAGATCCATATGTTAACATGACTGTAGAGACATGCCAGCTGCAGCTGACGGCTGTGACGCTTATTACACACTGAAAACTACATTTTTAGAGAATTAATAAATGGGAAAAATTGTATGTTCTTACTAACAGTGTGGCAAAAGATGAAAAAACTGAAAATGTTTGTCAGTGAAAAGTAAGGATGTGAATCACCAGAGACTTTCATTGTGACAGATGTCTGTAAATCAGGGATAAAAAAAAATAATTCTGAGCGTCACAGCCCCCAAAATGACAAAATCAGGACTTAATCCATTCAGTTAGATAACATACGGAAGATCTACAAGCACCCGATTCAAGTATTTTATTCCTAAACCTGAAGTAGCCAACTCAGCCTGAGAAAGTCTCTAGTGCGCCTGCTCTACGGGCCTCTAATTTCATACCAAGGAGAAAGAGCTATTTTTGCTCGAATTAAAATGTCTTCAAAATAAAATTTCTCTCTTTTCCATTGAAAACCAAATATGTGTTTGTGTGATTCAGGCCTGCTGGCATCAGTGCCGTCCACCAATGGGAATGGGAACGGAGGAATGATGGCCTACTCTCCCGGAGAGCAGCAGCCAGGGACCAACAGCAACTCGCACTGTAAGTCAGTTTTATCACAATAAAGATGTGTCACACTTTTAATAGACGGCGGCAGTCACGTTTTTGTCTGTGTTGTTCTTTCAGTGCCTGGAGTGTCGGGGAGCTCCGTTGCAACAGGTAATGGCAGCGGGAGCATCTTACTCAACTTTGATAATGAAGAACAACAGCAACAGCGACTGCAGCCGCACCCACAACAACAGCAGCAGCAGCAGCAGCAACAGCAACAGCAGCAACAGCATGGTGGGGCATCACCTGACACCAGTGTTTTCTCTTAGCATTTCTAGCATGTTACATTCAGGCTGCTGTCAGCCCTAGAGTCGTCTCCTTTGGTCTGAATCAGTGACTAATTTTGTTCCAATGTTGCATAATTGCCTAGAGTTGGTTCGTGTTCTCACGGCAGCATTTACAAGAGAGAAAGCTGCTCTTGATTAGTCAGAATTTCCATGTGGGAAAAATCCAGGAAGTAAAGCAAACGTTGAAGAAGAGTACACTTGCAAGATAAATGTGACACTTTCTAATGTCACAATGGAGGGACAACTACGCAGGTTGATTTTAGCGCTGCTCATCATGGACTATATTGCTGTCATTGTTCATTTTAGTCAAACCGTACAGTTTGAAAACGAGGCGCGGCTCCAACTAGAAAACAATGTTTTGATGCATTGGATGTGCTGAATGTGCATATTAAGGCAGTACAGGAGGAGGTGCACATTAATAATCCTCCAGGACTGTAACATGCTCATGTTTAACCCAAACAATGTGTCATGTGACTGCAGTTGCTTCACATCCAGGTCGCAACACCTTCTCACCACAAACCAACCGCACCAGAGTTCCTGTTGAACCAGTTGTTTTGGTGCACACCTGAGTGTGATTGCTGTGTTCACACCTGCCAAAACAAACTGCACTGAGGGGGCAAACTTATTTGAGTTAAATTGAACTAAATTGAACACTCTCAGTCTGTCTTACACGCACATCATTAACATTTTTCGGTTTGTGAATGAAAAGTCCTGACCTCAGTCCTGACGATTATGCTACTGTAAAGCATTAGGTTTGCGGTTTGGGGCAGGGTGGAGCAACACACATCCATTCTGCACCCTTAGGCAAGGTTCTTAGTGCTGCTAGTCTACCTCTGGAAAAGTGAAACCACAAACGCAAGAGTTACACTGGCTCAGATATCGCCCGGATGAACAAGGTCTGCGCCTGGTGTTGAGGAACCAGGGCAAAGCTGTCAGACAAATGTACAATATCTGTCTCTCAGTACCTCATCACTGCTGTTTGACATGTCTGTTGCAGGATACCACTCAGTGCCAGAAGCCAGCCAGACCATCACCAGCAGCCGACTCTACCACGAGTTTGCTGTGCCTCAACACCCAGGTATGAAACAGGAAGTGTCTGTCTCTGTCTAAGATCAGACGTTTTATAGAAATGATAAATGCTTTGTTGAGTGTGTGTGAATGCTGCCACTAGAGGGCGACTCTGTTCCTCCCCATCAGCAGCCACCAACATCAGATTCTTCCCAGCACAAGAAGATAACATACAACACTATTTTTTTATTTTCTTACTTTAAGTCATCTGGAGAAAATTCTTGTATTTTTTAATATTGGAAAAAAAAATCGTAATGTCAGTTTTTTCCAATATTGTGCAGCCCTAGAACTCACTTTTACTCAACTCAGTCCTCACACATCCACCTTTTGGGAGTGTCTCTGATACTGATGAAGACTGTTCTTTTTCAGGACTCCTCCTGCACACCAGAGGAGGCATCACAGGAAAGCGGGAGCGCGAGTCGGAACGAGACGGGTCGGGGGAGAAAGACCCGGCGTCCTGCTCCGTGCACAAGATGCAGAGGCAGAGTACAGAGGTCAGGCTGCTGCTCATTATAATATACAATGTCCTTAATTCAACTAAAAAGACTGACAGGAAATGAATGGCATGTAAAGACACTGTGGCCTTTACAGTACTATGTTTTATGTCCTGTGAAGAAGCAGAACGCTTTTGTATCGTGTTAAAATAGTTAACATATTGTATCTCTCTGTGAACTCAAATGATGTTATGCTATAGCTTTATTATTAACAAATCCCCTGAAAGGACCAAAACCAACCATGTCAGCCTTTAATGCTTTCTTGCATGTCGCACAGCCTGTTTGTTCCTACTGAGGTCGTCACAAATATATAGTCTCATTTTTAAAAATGGCCCAATTTCCTGCTCACTGTAGTTTTTATCAGACAGACAGGAGGAAGTAGTGCTTTTATTTGGGACTATTTTCAGCAAGGGATTAATCCAGATGTGGTGCTTCAGTTTAGTTTAGTTTGCGAGGAAATTCAGACAAACGGGGGTTACGTGACATTAACAATTACATAGACATACTGTACAAACACACCACAGGCTGGAACACTGTCAGACAGATGTTAGTCATACATTTAGGTATATGAGTGTTTGGGGCAGCAGGAGGTCAAAATAAACTGCAGCGTGTGTGTGTTCATGGTGATGAAGAAACAGTGTGGCAGAGGAATAATCTCATCAGGCTTTGACTGTACAGGTCTCCATCTGCTGGTGGGCCGTCATGATAAGAGTATGCATGTATAATATGAAGTCAATTTCACTGCAGAAGAGACTTGACAATGACTAAAATTAGGCAGGAAAGAAAAACAGTTGACGCATGTGAACAGGACAGTGGCGTATCTGCTGTCAGCCTGTCATCACTCCCCTCCTGTGTGTGTGTGTGTGTGTGTGTGTGTGTGTGTGTGTGTGTGTGTGTGTGTGTGTGTGTGTGTGTGTGTGTGTGTGTGTGTGTGTGTGTGTGTGTGTGTACGTGCTTACAAAGAAGACAGTTTCGGTGTGGATGGTTTCGAAGCCACTGGTATGTGACGTTGCCCTGTATATGACGCAATCAACAACTAATTGTGTACTCAGCACATTTTAAATCTCGAAACAGCACGTAGAGCTGCCACCACAACAGCAGTGACAGTTGGAATGATGTCACTGATAAAGTCAATCACACAATAAAAAGACCTTAAAGGAACCATACAGTCTGCGCGAGCTGTCACACTGCTGCCACTACAAAGTAAATATTTTTCGTTGTCATAGAAGGAAGTCATCTATGTAAATGTCAGCCTGTCGTGAAGTTGTCATGGCCTCAATAAAAATACAAAACAATGGGTTGACTTATCAACGGAGCCACACCCTGTCAGCTGCTATCCAAGGAAAAATACCTTCTGGCAGCATTTTAAAAACGAGATGTGCAGGGTTGTCTCTGTGTAAAACATTGTTTGTGTGTTTCTTTTCCTTGCAGACCACCTAAAGCAGGCGGTGATGAGACTATCTGGATCCACATTAGAGTCACCATCCGGCCAGCGGAGAAAGGAAATCCCAACGTCGCCACCTGTCCTCCAAACACACGCAGACATGACTGCCTCCCACTTCACACACAGTGCATCGAACACTGTCTGTCTATACGGTCAGAAATCCCCCCCGGGGTGCAAACACGAAGGTGAAAATGTGATTTCTGACACGATCTGTAAAAGGGCTTTTTCATCATAGAGTCCACTGACCTCTGACCTCGTGCAGTTGTGTACAGACAGGTGCAACGACCGCAGAGAAATGTGCAAAGAAACAAAACGCCTCAAACTTACAGCTCGACATATTATTTGTGAAAATAATTACATACATTAAAAAACACATTATTGTCTTAAAACAGCTGCCACCAGCCAGTATATACTGTGTGAACTCTGAAGCAGCTATAAATGTAAGTAATGGAATATTTAATCTTTTTACAGCTGCAAGTTCATCAGTCACTTTGTCTGCTCTTGTACACACTGATGTAAAACCAAGTATTTCAGGGTTTACAGAGAGTTTTTTGTACTTTTACTACAGCTTTGTAGCACGTACATCCTGACACAGGGCTGGGCGATATGGAGAAAATCAAATATCACGACCCAGTACCTCCATATTGTCACAGTATTGTAGAGTTGACTATTGGTGCTTTGACAAAATATTACAAAATTAGATTTTTTTTAAAAAAAAATTTTAAAAATCAATGTGGATATAACAACTTAGGGCTCATTTATTCTCCCAGATCAAAATAGATAGATCCGTTTCAAACGTTCAAATGTCACTGCCCCTATACTTCTGTATGTCCTTTATGTGGGCATAGATACAGCCAACAGGTGGCACTAGAGGGCGGAGTCAGAAGTTTCAGACAGCAACAAAGAAGACAACAGTGGAGGAGGTTGTTATCATGTACCTTTTTAACAGAGGCATCGTTGTAGACACATTGTTGTAAATACATCATGACATGTGGACAGAAAATTCTCTTAACTATATCACCAATTTGTTTTTAAATGTCTTCGTCGCCTCCTACGCTGCACTGTCTCTACGATCTCTAGTGGTACTGCTTCGTTTCATCCGTACCCAAAAGCTTTAAGACAACATGAGCAAAGAGTTCAGACGGAAGGCTCCATCCGTGTCGCTATACGTATTTAACGTTGAGCATAAATGAGCTCTGAGTAAAGGCAGGAAATGACGTCACTTTGCTGTATTGCAGCCTTTAAACCAGGAAAAGACAACACTCAAAGATATCCAGACCCTGATGTGCTACATCCCATAGAGCTCACCAGGAGCACACCGCCACCTCCACACATGCCGACACATCTATGTCACTCCAGGAATATTTTTTGTCACAAATAACGTTGTTCATACTCATATTTAATGTTTATCTTTCTCATGTTTTAAAATGGCTTTATCCAGAAATGCGTAGCCATCCCATAATGAAGGACAGGGGTTTTAAACTGTATTTAAACTGGGAAAATGACATAAGAGAACATGTGTAGTCACAGTGACACCCTGAAATGTCATTTCATAGACTCTTTGGGGAATATTAGTAATATAATAACAGAGTGTGTATTTGCACCCAGGTGAGAAAAGTCACACTGCAGCTATTTGGCTATTTTACACCCGTCCCTATGACGCATTACGATGGATCGTAGTGCGACTGGCCAGTACCCGTCGAGGTTGGAAAAAAGTTAGAGCAATGAGGTCATGCTTAGTACGAGTACTAACCAATCTTGGATATTCTCTTAGAAAGTGTAAATGTACCTGACGGTCAGGTGATGTAATATAAAGAGCAACACAATCCACAGAGGGAGTAAGAGGTGGTGCATGAATGGGTCAAGCACAGGACTTTCACACACGAGACTGGGCTTCAAGCCCGTGTTAGTAGACATTATTTTTAAAGTTAGTTATTTCCGTTTTTAGGATGTATAAAGCTGCTGATTGCACACTGTGTACATACACTTTAGCAGAATAGCTGACCAGTTTGTATATATGTCATATTTTGACGCTGCTTGGCCGTCCAGGAATACACACCCGCGTGTAAATAGCATTGTTGGCTACAAACACCTTGGTGCTAATAGCATCTGCCAATTAAAAATTAGTATTCAGTAGAGTGATTCCTCAGCTTCGGTGTCATGAGTTTGCATGTCGGGTTCTTCAGGCGCTCGAGGTCCAGCTGGTGAGTGAGCGTGACATCCTTTAGCACCAATGCGACAATTCACAGGTAATTCTATGGGAACATCCACTGCTGCCTGGTTAGCGTGTGTGATCACTTGATTCGTATCGGCAGCTAAAAACTGACACGTATGTCTTTTTTTTTTCCAGGCGGTATTTAAAGACGTTGAGTGCGTGCATCTCAAGGATATCAAGGATAACAAAAAACATGTTTACAGTGTGTCGCTGTAGATTAGCTAGGAGACTTTTCGTCGTCTCACTTTGGCTGTAAAAATGCCTTTTAGATTGTCGCATTATGGGTAAAAGAGTTCTTGTGTAGCTTTATTTGTAGTTCATCGTGGCGTTGCGTCTGTGAGGTCATCAAAGGTGGACACGTAGCTAAGATCTTCAGAAGAAAAACTTTTTTTTTTACGTAAAAGTATCTCGGTTTCTGTCCAGTACTTTTAACATAATTCACGATGATATCGAGACAAATTGTTTTTCTTTTTTAATTTGATGAACATCTTTAGTGTTGTTTTGTCGTCCTGGCATTGTGCCCCACATTATTCGTCATGTTCAGACCGTCTCTGCAGACTTTTTTTTTTACACGTTGCGCTCACAGCTGTCAACCATCAGAGCCTGGACGATCCTTGCACAACATGTTTAATTTGTCTTCACCCTTCAAAAGTCAGTCACATTTTCACCTCTCTGTTTCCCCCTGCAGAGTCATAGTTTCTGAAAGATTCTGCCTGTAGACAAAAACAAATAACTTCAGAGTATCTCTGAGGCACTCTGTGCTGTTTTCACCTTCTTTTTTTTCTTGTTGTTGTTGTTTCTGTGCAACATGTTCAACAACCAAAAACACGTTGCGGTTCATTTGGGAGAGGATGTGGAGGTTGACTTCAGCCAGATATGATGAGGACACAGATGGTTTGGTGCAGACTCCTCTCAGAGGTGTCACATTTTTCTAAGATTTCTTATAAAAACCAAAAACTTGCTAAACAAAAAGGAAGGAGAAAAAAATACGTTGAGTCGACACAGTAAAAGACAGGCGATCCAAATGAGCCTAATTCTGTCAGTGAAACAGAAACCGACATTCCTGAGAAACAAGTCAACCCTCCCGATGAAGGATTTCTACTACTGCACAGGGAGTTCAACATTATTTACAGTATGTACGGCTACTTGGGACATTTTGCGACCCGAGTGAGTTTCACAATCTGGTACATGGGTCGATTTTAAACACACGAGAAGGGTCGCACAGTGTCCGCTGTAGAGTTCACTGTGGGAGGATTGTGTAACTGCATTGGAAAGATGGAAGTTGGTGTCTTATTTAGGTTTCATCCGCCCTCCACTATCACCTTTACACCTTGTGACAAGAATGCAGTCGAATTGAACCAGAGAATGTATGATTTCCCCTGTAATATAGACCCCCGCCCTGCACACACACACACACACACACACACATTGACACACTCACATTAAAGTTTTACAGATAAACAGACTGTAAATTCTCAAATTAAAAACAGCTCCAATAATTATTTTTGAGCAAATTCACTTAAAAAAAAGAATTCTGATCTGTTCTTTGTCGTGTCGTCATGATATTAAACTGCTGTCGATAATGGTCGGCACTTCCTGTTGATGCCTAGAGGGACAGCTTCAACAGTGACTCATCAAGACAGATTAAAGCAGATCAGAAAACGGGAAGGCTTCATATTAGTGATGCGTAGATTGCATTGACGTCCACGAACGTGTCCAGTTATAAAAATTTAACTCTCTGATTAACAGCAGATAGATTGCAGGTTGGTGGAATAAGAAATACCTGCTAGAGTTTTTAATTTACCAAAAACAAAAACCCTTAAAAGTGCATTTATTTAATATGATATGATATGGCCGTGCTTAGTGATGACTTTGAGTTGCTTCACAGAGACGCTGTGCACATTTACACACAAGGAGCAGCAGCGTAACTTCACTGCTCATTTCAGAAGCTAAAAGTTCAGCTCTGTTTCCTCTGTAAAGTTTATAACTGCGGTTTTTATTTTCGCCGCCTAAATGTCCCACAATATTTGCTGCACGTGGAAAAATCTACAGTTACTCATAGTGAAAAACTCATACATCAATACGTTATTTAAAAAACGTACAGGGACCAGAGGGGAGCGGGTGACATGTCTCTGAACCGGAGACAATATTTGGACATCATCAGAGCCGAGCTATGCATCACTAATACATTTTAGAAATGGATTAAATACTAATAATAATAATAATAAGTAAAGTCTCTGATAATGAAGGCAGTGGATGTTTGAGAATTTACAGTACACACACACACACACACAGCCTTCTTAATGGTTAGACAGGAGAGAACAGAATAAAGAGAAGTCCGCTTCAAGCCCCAGTTTGCCTTCTGACTAATTTCAAGTTGCTTAATGCACTTAATATATTTATAAAATTGCGTTCTATGAGCCGAGCTGACAAACAGAAGTTTTACTTTTTATTTTTCTCTGCAACAATGTTGAATAAGAGCGTCTCATCACATGCTATTTCTTAATACATTCTTGAATACTACATTTTCATTTGCAGGTAGTTTCACCCTAAATTTTTTTGTTGCTGGATAAATAAAGAATACCTTCTCCTTCTTCTGAATATCAAAATTAAAAGTCAGGTTTCGAGTCAAGTCAGTTTATTCCTATAGCACGACCAGCTGTTGACCAAAATGCTTCACACTGTAAAAAAGACAAAGGATAGAAATTCACCAATGATACAAAGATAGATATTGATGTACATAAAACATGTAGAAGGCCAGAGGAAAGAAGTGGGTTTTAACTTAAACAGTAGATGGTGGGGGCTGATCCAACAACTCTACAACTCAGGCCCGGCGTCTGAAAAAGCACGGTCACTGTTACGCCTTGAACTGTCTGGGATAGAAAGCAGCAGCTTATCAGACGACCTCAGTGGTCTGAGAGAACAGTGGGGTGTAAAAGCTCACTGCGATATGCTGGAGCCCGATCAAAGCTAGAAACAAAAGGTAAAATCTTGTAGTCTAAATTTTACCAGTCACCAAATCTGAGTTAAATGGCTCGATTCTTTTGATTCTGTTAGCAGACATGTTTTGCACCAGTAGAAGTCTGTCTGACCGCGACATATTGTGCGTTGCAATAATCCATGTGGGAAGAAAGCATGAGCTATTGTCTTGAAATCTCCAAAAGGAATCTGCTTCACCTTGCTTAAGACTTAAAGATGGTAGAAAGACAACTTAAGGGCATTTATTTGTCAACACAATTTAAGACAAGGGTCAAATTAATTGCCAGAATTTTTAGCATAGGTTGTCGAGGGTTATGCGCTACATTTTAAGCAACATCTGGTGACCCAAACATTAAATATTTCACGTTATTCTCGTTTAGTTTTAAGAAGCCATCCGATGATATTGTTTTGGCAGTCAAACAGGTTTTCTGCTGTAATATCAAACGCTCAACATGCAGAAATAAAACTTTTGGCTCCCCTTACTCACAACAGAGAGCAGGAAGAATAGTTTAAATCCCTGTAATGAACTGATAGAGCAAGTAATAAAACGCCTGCAGACTGGGGCTGTAGATGTGTGACGCTCTCCTGAGAAAGTTCTGGTTTCAGTGGAGCCGTGATGAGTCATGTTCGTGTACAGTACTCGATATTTGTTCATCTGTGACCATACTGTCCTGGGCCTCAGGAGTTACATAGAGGGAGGGAGGGAGGGAGGGAGGGGGAGATAAGAGTATTGTAGTGTTTCTGTATTATAATTCTGTATGTTCTCAAGAGGATTTGAATATTGTTAGTTTTTTGTAGCTTTTATCACTATGAAAAAAAACAAGTTGAACCAAGGTTTTTGTTTGTTTGTTTGTTTGTATGTTTTGTTCTCCCTTCTGTCACATGAAGGTGAAAACAGATGCCATCTATCATCTCTGTAATATTATGCTCTTTCTCTGTCTCTCCTTGTGTTGTGAAAGGCTTTTCTTGTGCTTGATCATGACAGGAAATAAAAATTGTTACAACTTGACACCTTTTCATTTCGTCTTCTTCGTTAGCACTGGCACAGTCATTTCACCATTAACTTCCTTTGCAGATAGTTTTTACGATTGTTATCAGATTATCCGTCCATCACATCCTTGTGAACGCGATATCTCAAGAATGCCTCATGGGAATTTCCCTCGGGAGTAAGCCTTAGAAAATCCTCGCTGACACATGGAGAATGTAGCTCCCCGACCTACAATGGCTCTAATTAGGCCATTAGGCCCTCCATACCAAGGCCCCACTGACCTCACCGTCCTGCTCCACCACCACACTCCTTCACAGAGCCTCCGCCCTCAGGACCGAACATCAGACCTTGGATGACACTTCACCACAGCTGCTTGCTCCTTCTGGAGCTCTTTCCCTGAACGCTTCAGAGACTGCAGCAGTCCGTCCCTCTTTAAATCACTAATCAAAACCAACCTGTTCTCATCCGAGCACATCAGATACTGCTGCTTTGTCAGTGGACTTGCACGTCAAAATATGATGCGCCAGGTTCCCTCCTGCATCTCTTATGGACACTCAGTGATGATATGTAAATTTACACTTGTTACATGGATTGTGCCTTTTGACAAATCCATTTCCATTTCCATAGGAGATAAACATGCAGTCTTTTTGAAAATAAATTACAGTGGGCGCAAAACACCCCATTTTTAGTTTTACTTCCTTAAGGCAACAAAAGCACATGGTTACGTTTAGAAAAAAATACTGTTTTCCTTAAAATAAGTACGATTGTCATTAACGTAATGTCACATGGGAAATACATCGTGTGGCATGTTACTAGCGTAGCTGGCTACACATACTAGCACACTTCATCCATTCATTTTTCCATTTTCATCCACTTATCCCGAGCCAGGTCGCGGGCGCAGCAGGCCAAGCAAAGCACCCCAGACATCCCTCTGTCCAGCAACACTTTCCAGCTCCTCCTGGGGGACCCCGAGGTTTTCCCCAGGCCAGATGAGATATGTAATCCCTCCAGCGTGTCCAGGGTCTGCCCCGGGGCCTCCTACCAGTGGGATGCGCCCATTTTCATTAAAATAACTCCGACATTTCCACCTCCTGCCCTCTCTATACTGACTTTCTCTGTCTTTATACTGCGATTGTACTTAGTGGCAATACAACCTTCCACCGCCTGGTGCACATCATACCCTAATAAGAGGCCCGTTTCCACTGAAGAAGTTCCTGGTACTATTTGGTGGGCAGGAACTTTACCGGAACGTCCTCTCGCTCAGCCCTCTTAACCGCCGTGTCTCCACTGAGAGGGCGCAGTAGGAGGAAGGTTCCTGTAAAGTTACCGGGCTCTGGATGTGACATAATCGTTGTGTGACCATTTTGACCGGGGCGACGCGGCCACTTTCTGTTGACGTCACATCCCGCCTTGAGTATATCCAATCAGCACCAAGTAAACTCCAAGCCCCACCCAGGAGTTTTTCTGGGCCGTTCTGAGTACCTACTCCGAGGCAGGGACTTGTTTAGCCCCTGTAAAAGTTCCAGAACTCTGTCCTTCGGGGCTGGTTCCTGCGGTGGAGACACGCACCAACGGCCCAGGCTCCGTAAAATTACCCAGAAGTTCCTGCAGTGGAAACAGGCCTTAAAGAAAGGGTGCCTCTGTGCGACAAACCTGACGCCAACATCCACTGACAAAGCCTTGATATTTGACTAGTTGGGTTGATGCTCACTGTGTCAAAAACTGCCACAGCCAGGTGTGTATCATCCCGCCACAGAGTGAGCCTCTGTGCGTCTGCGTATGGCAAGATCACTGACAACATGGCTGTATGTCAAACCTCACCTTTTTAGAACTGCTTTTAAAGGGATATTTCACCCCAAAATACTCTCTTTTCCTCGTAGTTCCTGTGGAACTCAGCTTGTGGTGCTCAAAGTGCCAAAAAAGTAAATCTGAAAAACTCAACAGCAATGTCTCTTTGTAGAAATCATGACCTGGTTACTCCAGATAATACACAACCTTGTTGTGAGCAGTTTCACGTAGGAACCAAGACCATCAGCGTTAACATGCTAATTGTGTGCTGCCATTTTCTCCCGATCATCAGACTGATGTCAGTGGGCAACCGTATCACTAAAGCTGACAAGCACTATTTTGTTGTTTCGCAAATGGCCACAGACCTGTGGTGAAACTGAACTGAAGAAGTTTACTACAGCGCTGCTAAATGGGTGGAAACTGACTGCAGACGTTTCCGTCACAAGAAACAATAGTGTCACACATACAGTGTGAATCTGAGAAAGGAACTGAACTGGAAAGTAAAATTCTTGGCATTCTTTTGATTCCTAATCAAGACACTCTGGTAAGAACTGTCTTTACCTTTTTAGTATGGACTTAAAAACTGTTTTGAAATGCAAAATAATGGAATTTTAAATATGTGATTAAAAAAAATGAGATTAATCGCAACTGACAATTGAAATTAATCGGAATAAAAATAATTACTCGCTTGACACACCTACTTTCTACTGAAGCACACCCGCCACCGTCACTGTGTAAAAGAAAGCATCCATCTACTGCTAGCTCACCGAGCACCACTGAGCTTAGATAAAGTTACGGCTCAGCGGAAGAGGACACCATTAATGTTTACATCTTGTGCTCTTACATCTTGGGTGGACACACACTTCCTTTTGCACAGTTGGTGGGTGTAGTTTGCAGGAAATATATTTCTAAGCATTGTTTTCCTCTGTCCTCCTTGTCAAGCAATTTTATTTCAGTGTTTTCATTGAGCTAAGTCATCATGATCTCAGCTTTGAGAGGTACCTCTGTTGGAAGTCTTGTATTTGCTGGACATGCTGAGACACACACAGCCTTGAGCAGACTGGAAGACACCAGAGGCATGCTTTGACTTGCTGGACATTAACGTGTAAATTCTTTTAAAGAAAGTGGTATGAAATAATAACACCCATTTGCCAAACGAATCGATACCCAGAGGGTCAGACAGAGCTTTAGTTTCTGCATCTCTCTTGCACAATTCTTGAATTCTTTGCCATATCCCACACACAGATACCACTACTGCTACTGATTATTAGAGGAGGAATTACACCCACGAGAAAGCGAAAGCAATTATGAACACACACGTGCACTCAGTAACTGCGAAGATGGCTGGTTAAGATGCTCAAAACGTCTGTGTAAGACGTGCATGTTGTGGGTGTGGACTGTTGTTTTCTTTTTCTTGAGTCATGCTCTGCTGGCACAGGATGTGCTTCATGGACAGTGGTGAGCACATTTACTCAACCACCATACTTAAATATAGTTTATGCATACTTGTACTTAACTGAAGTATTTTACTTTTATGCTACTTTGTACTTGTACTCCACTACATTTTGGAAACAACTATTCTTGCATGTTATATCGTAGGCAACTGGACTGCTTGAGTTTCCTGAAGATGTTTCACTTCTCATTCAAAAGGCTTCTTCAGCTCCAACAGACTGGTGCGGAGTCACAGGCTTTAAACTCTGTGTGGGTGTGAACCCTCACAGCGGCACTAAGGTTACATATGAGTCATTAAGCCGGATTAATTCTTGTGCATCAGCTCCATGCAGAGCCTACACCATTGTGAGCATGTATACTTGTACAGTGGTGTGTCTGTGTCACTCTGCAGTTACACCTCCAAACCACTGGTCAGCTGGGGGATTTCTGTGAAGTGCTGTTAAGTTTAGTTGATTCAGAGAGAGATGTACCGCGTAATTCAGTAATTCTCAGTTCTGTCTGCAGGGTGTGGCCAAAATACAAGAACAAAAAAAATTCCAGTATGCAGCAATGTCTGGTTTCGCATGTGAGTTGTCAAATTAACGCAAGGCACGCTAACATGCTAAGGAAACATGCTGGTTGCACCAACAACGTTCATCCATGGGAACCATGAATTACAATTTATGTGGACATAATAAACATCTAGTCAGCTGGAAAAGAGCTTTACTGAGTCACAGTCAGGAACCACAGGAAGAGTAACTGTGGCGGGTTCGCTCTCCCTAAACAAACAGGCCTGCAATAAGTTTAGCAATTAGTTAATAAGCAATTAGTTATAAAAACAGTGTGAAGAATATGGATCTGGGAGCATGACAAAATTTTCAAACCAGTGGAACACACAGAAACAGAGTGATAGCAAAAAGGGTGATGTCATGTGATGGCATCTGAGTTTAGAAATACATGGAGGGAAAAATCCAAAGAACACAGTATAGGTGTTGCTCATTCCTCTGACTCAGTGGATAATAGAATTGCAGCACTGTCTGGTTTCTCATGTGAGTTCAGCACAAGGCAGCTCATGCATCCAAAGCACTAGGAAGCCCCTCAGCTGCAAGTGTCAGTTCCAAAAACTTGCATTACTTTACATGGCATTTCTAGTCAGTCGGAATCAAAATGCAACTGTTCAAAAAACTAGTCAAAATACACACAGTGATGTACTCATATGAGAAATTGTCGCTGTTAGGCTGTGTTTAATGTGTGTTTAATGTGTGTTTTAGGTGTATTTTGAATCAACTAAACTTTACAGCACTTCACAGAAACCCCACTGCCAACCAGTGTTTTGTAGGTGCAACTGCAGAGTGACACAGACACACCACACAAGTACAAATGCTCACAACAGAGTAGGCCACGTGCATAGGCTAGTATAAATCCCTGAAGAGCTTCCAGTTTGAATTTCTTTCTTTTTTTTAGTCAGTAATAACACACCAACTAAAGGGGGAGGCAGATGCAGAAGACTAGCTGACAATTCAAGGCTTTTTCTTTTTCTTCATGCTGTTGCATTTAGTTCTGCTTGTGCATTCAGCAGCTCTTCACATGTCCGATTTGTGACTCTCCACATTCTTTGTAAGGCTGTAAGTGTTTCCCTTCACCACACGTCCAGGTAACTCATGTCTCTCTCTTTCTCAAGCACACACACGTTTGACTCTCTTCACTTGTAAAAACCCTTATTGACATACATTCCTTAGTCCTTTACCCTCACTGTAACCGTAGCCCTACTCCAACTGAAAGCTTTAAACAAAGTATGGA